>CM063712.1:12297708-12945096 GCA_032441835.1 Slavum lentiscoides | reverse complement strand
GTGGGGAAACCGCTTTGTTGTGTAAAATAATAATAAACAAGCCGAGGAGGAAATGGAGGCGTTTTTCCATATATTTTTTTTTTTTTTGCATGCTTAGGCAAATGGCGGTACAGGAATAAATAATTATATATACCTACGTATATTTTTTTTATAATAGTGTATTGCGGGTTTTTAAAGTAAAGTATATATTATGTACTGTTCCGAGTGCTTTTGTGCATAATCGACGGTCTAGAAATTATATGAAAAAAAAAAATATGTGTATGTACTAAAGATATAATAATAAATAAACGGAGCCGGGAAGAATCATTAAAAAAAAGAGAGAGAGAGAGAGAAAAGCGCAGACGACTGATGATTATTGCGCACAACCTTCACGGGACGGATTGTGCTATGCAAATGGGAAAATATGTCCTTTAATGTTTGCCACGGATTAAATGGGAAAACCTGGGTACTGCAGGATATTTCATTAATAAATAAAGAATACATGAAATAATTTTAAAAACTCTCGTAGAACTCGTTAATGTAAGTATATTCGTATTCCAAGTGCATAATATAGGTACACTACACACAACGGACTATATCGTATTTATATTGAATATTCTATTCGAAATATTGATGTGTTACTAAAAATACAATACGCATACGTATATCTAATATATTGAATATATTTTTCGAATGAAGTAAGTATAAAATGTAATATTATTATTGCGAATTATTAGTTTATTGTTTTGATTTCTCCGGTGCCCCGTTAAATAAATAACAATTTTGTTCCGTTTAAAAAAATTAATTAAAATCGCATATTATTTTTAGAAGTAGTAAATTAATAGTAATAGTTCAACGTTTTTAACACTCTAAACGTTTCGTTTATAACTAGCTAATGCGAAATGTTTTAACGGAATTCGGTTACGGTTTGAAAAGTTAATTTATATTATATGCTTGTATTATATACGTAACGCGTATCGAACAATTTATTACAAAAATAGCATACATTTAATAAATATAAACGTTAATTTGTATAGAAAATTATTTTATTCCATTTCGACATATTTCGCGTTTAAAACACACGTGTTCATTCTACGATTTACATTACCGTGCTATTGACCATATAAATATAAAAAAATAATAAGAGAAAATATATATATATTAAATGGTATTTAGTATATATTTTAAATTTTCTCTTAGTTAATTCATTTATTCACAAACAAATCCTGTTTCATAATAAACAGGCTTTATTTTTAAACGAGAATTCACTTTATTCCACGATTTTAACGTTAATATTATATTCGTTTCCTTTTTAATTACTATAAAATAAATTCATACAAATATTTCGCAGGCCCGATAACACGTACGCGTCGTCTGCAGTGTGTTTGTGATTAAATAATTTTCAAAAGGTATACCGAAAAAAAAAAGGTAACGAGCCGCGGGGTGTTGTGAATGTCGCTTGAGTGAATTACTCGAAAAAGATTTTAGAGTGTATCGCTATCACTATATAAATTTATAAGCAATGATAAATCATTGCATTGGATAAGACGATTCTGAGCGGAGCTCCGGTGTAATATTTTAGGTATATAACAAAAACTAACTCTCTTTATGAATTAAATACCACAAAACCCATAATTGCTATAAATAGTCAAAAATTAAAAGAAAGTTTTTGATCGCGTTTTCTCGATGTGATTTCTTGAGTTAGATTTTCAGGCGCTTTTCAGTAAAATCCGTAAAAAATGACCCCTCCAAGACTAAAGTACTAACTGTGACTGCAAAGATTTGAATACTCGTTTTGGTAGAATTTTTAGACACGAAAAAAAAGCTTTGCAAAACCAATAGAATCCTCGCTCCGCTCAGAATTTAAAAACGAAACTATATATTTTATATAAAATATACCGAAAGAATAAAATGGTATATAATTCGATCGCTATTATTTTTATATAGTATATAATAATATTATAATTTGTTTTGTTGTTGTTTTTCGCTTTCTTATACGTACAACGCGCTCTCATTTCTATCACTTCGTAGTTAAACCGATTTCGACGATCAGCCGATCGTTTTGAACGCGAAATTGTCGTTCCATTCACACGCGGCAAAGGACGTTTTTGTGTAGGTGTGCACACCAAAAGTATTCACCAACGAAGTAAACTGGCGCGCCGTGGATGTATTTCAGTTTGTTTTGACAGGTCGTTCGCGATGTGAATGTGTCGGGGATTCGGGGGATATCCTATCGCGGTCTTTTAAACGCTGTCTATACAACGAAAATAATTCGTTTTATTATTTATTATACAACCCCACGTACGCATATGACAACAACAACAAAAAAAAACACGCACACCCACGTGTGTAGTATAATATTATTTCAAGTGACTGCCTAAAACACACCTTTGTTCGTTTTCTTAGCGTAAAAATAACACGCTCACCGCAAACACATATCCGCCCCGGCCCGGCGGCAATTGAATCGCGCATTCGACATATCGGGCCCATGTATCGATCTGTATTATATTTTGAGAGGTTGAAAGACCATCGTCGCAGCGTGTCTGACGACCTATACTTGCTGTCGACAAATTATTATCGGATCTAACCGTGTTGTGTTGCCTGTGTATACCGCGATTCGTGCAACACAATATTATTATAATCCTCCCCTCGACAAGAAAAATACAAAAATTTTTACTCACACGCGTACAAAACGATAATAATTATATGTCTTTTATCGAACACGCGACAACGCGAAATATTATAATGGTTTTTGGCGTAACACGCGTTTATTTACGCACGATTTTACGGCGTATTTCACATTCTTAACCCCCAAAAAAAGACGAATTTTTCTTTAAAAATTCATTTCTTTTTTTATATCAGTTATTATAAACGGTAGGCGTACGGCGTACCTATATAAACATTTTATGTACTATACGATAAAATTTATTCAGCATCGTTCCGGTATATATTTTACACCTAACAACGTAAATAAATTTTCCGTATTATTTCCGTTAAAATATTAGATAAAAACAAAAAAATTCGTTTCGAAATATATTCATATGTGTTTAGACCAGTGTTCGCGGAACGTTCACTTAAAAATTGAATTCGTTCACGTTCACGTTCAAAACGTAAAAAAGGAACTCGTTCGCGTTCACGTTCACATTTTTTTTTAAAGAACACGTTCACGTTCACGTTGTTTAAAAAAATGAACGGCGTTCATTTAGTCGTTCATTTAATATATATATATATATATATATATATATAATTTATGTAAAATTAATCATTTATTACTTTGTGCATAAAGTCCATACTCATAATTAGTTTGATTTTATAAATACGTATAATAGGAATAATTTTAGGACATTTTATTATATAATAATATGTATATATTTATTATATTAAGTAGGTACATACATAAATTTGAACGGCTTGAAAATCGTTCAAGTTCTTTAAAACTATGAACGTCGTTCACGTTCACGTTCTACTTTTTAAAAAAGATTGACGTTCACGTGTCCTTCACAAAATATGAACGTGAACGCGTGAACGTGCGTTCATGAACGCCGTTCTTTCCGAACACTGGTTTAGACGCAGTGAACTTTAAAACTTTTTCACTATAATCCGAAACTAAGTGATTATCGAGACATTGTTTAAAACATACTAATTCCACAACTATTCGCTGCAACATCGATTTTTATAATTCATTGAAAAATGCAAATAAATTTGTTAGAATCGATGTGGGTGTAGAGGATTTGATGTTGGAGGCACATGCCGCGCAATAGGCTTTTATTAATTATATAATTTTATACATCCTACGACTTGATGGAGTTCTACTCGAATCTAACAACTACTATAATATTCAGAGTGTAAAATATCTTTATTTAGAACAAAATTATTGCAATAATTCGTGTTTGGAGATTTAGAAATCAAAATCTCTTGCGATACTTTATAATTTTTAATATGACAACCATTTCCGTTCCGCCGACCAACTGAAAATAACTGCGCACACGTTGTTGGTAACAATATTGTTAAAATTGACAAAATATATTAGTTGTTTAATAAAATTAAAACGTAATATTTGAGTATATTAAGTACGTAGTTTGACTAAAATAATAACAACCACAAACATATTGTATATATAATACATTAACAATAATAATATAAATATTTCTACAGCTCCGTCATGCGTCTTTCGACAATTAGGGGCTTTAATGTCTTAAAAACTTCTATTACTTCGTCACCATCAAATATCAACTATACACAATATATACTCGTTTTCTCTTCAACGATAAATAATCGTATATATATGATCAAATGCAGGGTCGGCCTGGCCACGGCCGCTAGGCCGCGAATGCGGCCAGGGCCCAATCTTTTTTTTTTTATACCAATATTTTTGAACGCTATGTCTCCACCAGTTTTGAAATCTTTGCCTTGTATTATTATAATGTATAAAAAAGATAATGCAAAAATTGATTTTTGAAAACGGCGGTTCGAACCCCGAACGGTACACGTCAAATCGTGGTATTTATCCATTGGACTATTATAGTACGAGCCGAAAGACGGAAAAAATAAACCTATTTAAGAAACACGAGAAAATTGTAAAATTTTAAATTACTTTAACTTAAAAACTAAATCCGACCACCAAATTCTAACTTCAACATAAGTTCTTTTATTAACCTGTATTAACTCTATATAGAAACAGAAGGCGCTAGTCCAAAAAAAAAAAAAGAAATTGTAACCTTTCGGTTACTGACGCCCTATATATCCTATATATTTAGCCGGGTCGCCAACCTACATCCGGATATCACCGTACTGGTGACGGAGATGTAGGATTTTTCGTTGATAAAAGAAAAAAAAAAGATTTTGTACGTTTTGGGTACGTTTATTATTTTTCAGACGTTTTAACGATCAACATTATAACAACAACAAAAAAAATGAATCGATTTAAATAATAATTTAGTAATGAAATAATAATGACGCAATTATGGAAATATTAATAACACTATATAAAAAAAAAAAAAATAAATATTACTTTAGGTACCGGCCAAGGTTTAATAAAAAAAATAACATACCCGTTTATACAATTATCTTGCCTGTGTTGCATCGTGGGAGAGATCCCGGAGGATCTACTCCATATTTCTGACAAACATTATTAACAAAAAAAAAAAAACGAATATAAAATAAAGAGACGCTCACAAGCGAGTCGTCTACAAGGAAGTGCAACGATTTAAATATAATTGGCCTGGCCGGCAACTTCTCGTATCAACGCATTCTGGGGTGGTGGCTATCGGTTGCGCTTTGACCTGTGTTGTTCCGAAAATATACGTCGTCGGTACGTCGCGTGTGTCATTTTAGACGCACGACAATATTTTTGAGACGTTACAGAAACCCCCCTGTTGAAATTAATTCTGAACAAAAATTGACTTCAACATAAAATTGAAAATAACGTCGATCAAGCAAATAAATAACGAAATAAATAAAAAATACAATTTAAACAAGACAGTGTTGCTCTACGCATAACGAATATAAGATGAACGATTGAATTACGAAAATGATCATTGATTTACAGGATTAAGATATGGTCGCAAAAGAACAACATTGAAACAGCCACGTACACAATTTGTATTCGGATCACAAACCACATATGCATTTTTGTGTTTGATTTCTTTGACAACGTATGGTCCTTCATATAACAAAAAAAATTTTTTAATATACTGATCGACAGCAGACGATTGTTTATGAGCACGAACAAGTACCCTGTCCCCAATTTGAAAATTTGTAGGTGAACCTCGGCGTGTATGTCTAAGATGACGTTGTTCTGCCTTTGTTAATTGTACCTCGTTTGCCATAGTGAGTTTGGTATTGATATCTTTGGATGTGCCGGGAGGACATTCTATTGCTTCATAAATAGGGCTGTACCGTGTTTGATTTAAGAAAATTTCATGAGGGGTGAACCCAGTCGATTCATGCACGGTATTATTTAATACCCATTCAATGTATTTTACGTATTTTGGCCATTCATTGTGTTGCTCATGACAGTATGTTCGGAACATGCGTCCTAATTCTCTCATCACTCGTTCAGATGGATTACTCTGTGGATGGTACACACTTGTTGTTGTTGGTGGAACTCCAAGCTCAGCAAGACGAGTTTGCCATATTTTGCTTGTAAATTGCACACCATGATCGGAAATAACAGATTTTGGGACACCATGTACGTTTATATAATCATTTATCATTCGATTGGTAACTACTCGTGCAGTTGAACGTTTAATTGCAAACAATCGAACAAAACGACTGAAACAATCCAGCACTACAAAATATAATTCACATTGTTCCAACCACTGGGAAGTGGACCGTATAAATCAACAAAGACTGTTACAAGTGGAGCGTCGGCTATTATATGTTGCATGACTCCTTCCACACGCACAGTTGAAGGCTTCGATCGTTGACAAATGTCGCAACTTTTGACGATTCTTTGAACGCTCCTAGACATATTTCGAAAAAAACAAACATCACGTATTGCAGCAAAACATTTCTTCGGACCGACGTGTCCAAAGTGTTCATGAAATTTAACGATTAATTCATTTGTACGATGAAAAGGCACACATACAAGCCAAATGTCTGACGTAGAATAACGACGATAAAATAATAAATTTTGATACAAGCAATATCGTTCGGTAACTATAGCAGGTATGGGTGAATTTCCTGTTAACAAGTTTATAATCTTAAAAAGTTTTTCGTCTTGCCTTTGTTCATTTAATATATAATGAAATGCCTGAATTCGTGATTGATATTCGTTGGATAGTTTTTTCGGAGTCGTCCAATAAATACATGGTGTTCTTACTTGGTTTAGAGCTTTATCCCGATCCACTGGATGGCGTGAAAGAACATCTACAATATTTTCGGCACCAGCAATGTGTTTGATTCGTAAATCAAACTCTTGTAAACATAGAGTCCAACGAGTAAGGCGTGCATTACGTAACCGACAGCGAAATAAAAAAACCAATGCTTTATGATCAGTAATTATATTAATGGGGTATCCCAAAATGAATATCCGAAATTTTCACAGGCAAAACGATAGATAACAATTCTAATTCAGTAATTGAATAATTTCGTTCCGCTGAGTTTAATGTGCGACTTGCAAATGCTATAGTTCGTCGTTCAGAAGATGTGTCGATTTGAAATAATTCTGCACCTAAACCCAAACTACTAGCGTCCGTTTGAAGGTAAAACTCGTCATTAAAATTGGGGTGAGACAAAATCGTTCTGTAAACGACAATTTTACCAAATTAAATTGATTTAACTCTTCGTTGCCAAAACGCCATACGGTATCTTTCTTTAATAGATCAATAAGTGGACTTATTAATGAAGCATGATTCTCGGCGAATTTCCTATAAAAATTGCAAAAACCAACAAAAGATTGCAAATCCTTTTTATTACGTGGTGGAGGAAATTCATGAATTGCTTTTAACTTTGAAGCATCCATAGCCATACCAGATGGAGTAATGATATGTCCTAAAAACTTTATCTCTTGTCGAAGAAACACGCATTTATGAAACTTAAGGGTCATGCCTGACTGAATAATTTTCTTAAATAGAACTTTTAAACGATTTAAATGATCCGAAAATGAATTCGTCGATACTAATAAATCGTCGACATAAACGTGTAAGTCTTGTAAACCAGTATCACCGTGTTCATTTATTTGACTATTGAGCACTGCCTCCAAAGCCTGTTGAAACGCAGTATTGGCTATATTTAATCCAAATGGAACAACGCAAAATTGGTAGGTTCGTCCATTGTAAACGAATGCAGTAAATTTACGTACACTATGATGCAAAGGAACCTGCCAATAACCGGAGGTGAAATCTAAACTGGTAAATAATGATTTACCTCCAAATTGAGCCAATAACTCGTCCAATGGAGGTGACGAATCTCTCATTGGCAATATAATTCGGTTTATTCGACGAGCGTCTAGGCATAAACGTACGGAACCGTCAGCTTTTCCAATACACAAAATAGGATTAGCGTAAGGTGATGAACATCTTTCGATAACCCCCCAGTTAATCATACGTCGAAGTTCTTCGTCAACTGCGGGGCGACGTGCAAATGGTATTGGATATGGACGAATTTTAAATGGAACGTCTTCAGATACATTAAAACGACATGTGTACAAATTGTTTAATCCAGGGCGTGTTCGAAATAATAAATGGTTTTCACGTAATAGATCAATAAGTTGTTCTATTTGATATCCTGACAATGATGGTATAGATGAAATACACTCTCGAATATTTTCAAATGGTTCTAAATCCTCATCGGAATGGATATGCATACTCGAAATTGCCTTATCATTGAGTGCAGTAGGAGATAATTTCTGAAACACGGATTCTACGCTAGCAATACACTGATCCGGTATAGACAATGTATAATCTTGAGGGATAATAAGACTGAAAAACTGTAGGTGTATTGTGAAATTCAACCGTAGTATTTCGAGCAAAAGGCATAGAGACATCCCATTCAGGAAAATAAATCGTTTGTAAAGAATAGTCTAAACGAATTTTATGTTGTGTGAGCCAATCGTCTCCAAGAATAATAGACGTAGCGAGGTGAGGTACTACTAGAAAAATACAATCAGTGATATGATTTGATATACAAAGAGGTACTAAGATCTGAGCAGTTACTTTTCGACTTCGACCTTTACCGCCGTAGATATAGTGATCCCGGTTACTGGTAAAACAGAAATTTTCTTACCCTCAGGTACGATACGTTTAATAGATGCATATGTTTGTTCAGACATAGCTGATACAGATGCGCCTGAATCTAAGAGAGCGTTAAATGATACATTATAAATAGAAAGTTCGAGTTCTGGACGTTTATCGGTATTGAACTCAGTAATATTAGATGTAAGTGGTGGCGTAGTACAATTAATTAATTGCGAGGCTTCGTCACGTGTTGTACTCACGGACGGGCCTCTTCGGCGTTTCCCGAGGTGTTGATCTGATGAACTGGATTTGGTACGGAATTGGCAGGTTGGTTTAGTTGTGATGAACGATTATTGTAACCACCGCGATACCCTTGACCTCTTCTTTCGTTGAAATTACGTGGACGATTATCATTGGGTCCTGGCGGAGCTGTAGAGTTTTCGTGTGTACGATAATTCGGTGTATCACAGAATGAAGTTGATTCTTCAAACTCTGTTAGGATGGACAATAATTCATTAGTGGAGCGGGGACTTCGCCCTCGGATGGCCATACCTAATGTAGATGGATAGTGTTGAATTATCACACCTACTAAATCAAACTGATCAATAGAAGGTGTAAGATATTTTGCTTTTGCAATCCATTCCATAGCGTGGTTAGCAATACCAACAGATGACTTATATTGAAAAGGTCGAAAAATTTCATTTCTAATCTTTCGCTGTGTTGCTAATGACCAAAACTGTTGACGAAAAAGTTCCTTGAGTTCTCCGTACGTAGTCGGCACCGGCATCAAGGAATCAAACCAGACACGCGGACTTCCAGTTAAACGACGTTGGAATAAATCAACACGTTGTCCTTCGGATTGGCAGTTATATTGAAAATATTGATCGAGTTGACACAGAAATTTCTCCGGATGAAGGTCTTGGCGTTTTCCGTTGAATTCATCTACAACATCCACAAATCGTTCTGTTTGACTTAATGACGACAACATAGTGGTATGTGCGGGTATTGGATTTATTGAACGATGAACATCATTGTTTGTGCTAGTGGAATTGGAAGTCGGTTGAAAAATGGGATTAATTGTTGACGATGTAGCTCCATTTAAATCTAGACGTTTTACTGTTTCCTTAAGTGCTTCAACATCAGCAGTTAGATTAATAATCGTTTCATTTGTACGATTATTAATAATTTGTTGGTCGGTATGACCTTGATTTAAGACAACAATATTTTTTCTAATTTATTTACTTGAGTATCAATATTGACAAATCGGTTATTCATGGTATGGAATTGTTCTTCTAGTCGATCAAATCGATGTTTATTATCTTCAATAATTTTTCTTAATTCTTTTCGATTTTCCTCATCTCGTTTCCGATTTTCCATTCGGGTTTCTTCAGAGTTTCGAGTTATTATTTTATAAGATCAGAAATTGAAGGTTCTGATTTTTGGTAGCTTCTTTGCTTTCATCTCCGGTTGTAGACATAGTTCTGGGTTTGTTTTTATTAGGTGGTATAATATTGTCGATTAGACGGTTGGGTGGACAGGTGATCCGTTGACCAGCACTCTCCATACAATTTTACAGTTCAGATAATACAAGACAAAACCAGAAATAAACGCGTATTCAGAAAGTATTCAAAAAATGAAGAACTAGAATTCAAGTAAAAAAATATTAGAAAATAATGATGACAAATAAAAAATTTATAAAAGACAACTCCAGGAAAATACTCAAATCAAAATTCAAATGGAAATAATTGAACAAATAAATAAATAAATAAAACTAAATAAATCAAAAATAATGATAATAATTGAAATATATATATAAATAGAAAATATGAAAAATAATTCACACTCACGGCGTTGAATGAGCAAATCGCTATGATGACATTCAATAAATCAATTAAGATAAATAACTAAAAAAATAAATTCAAGATTACAAATTCCAAGGGATATAAAAAAATGTAATGCAAAACCATAGGATAAAATTCAATTTTAGAACGCTAATCAATGTGATTGAGAAAAAAATCAAAACAACAAAATTGACTACCAAAATAAATAAATATATAAATCTCGATAAATATCGAAGAAAAGTGCCGGATAGACAACAAAATAACGGAATAATTCAAATATAATACGATTATGGAATATAAATTTCAATCAAATCTCTCCAGCGATGATAAAAGACTGAGCAAGATAATGTATAAACGGGCATAATCCTTGGCCGGGAATATTATAGAGAAGAAAAAAAAAAATTAACGAGTTTCCACAGAAAATATCACAGACGATTCCTACAAAAATTTAACCTATGCAGTATACGTACTACCCAATATAATAATGTCGTGCGCCTAATTCTACGGTATAATTTTTTGTATGCTTAAACTAATACGCAAATGTGTATACGGACCTAACATGGACGATTAATATTGCCACATATCACTCAAACAATTAAAATAAATTCACATACACAAACGTATCAATTTATGATATGAACTAAAGAGTGATGAACGGTGAGCGGATATACACATCTGATCGTGCGGAATGGACATCGTCACGAAGATGGTATTCGGCCCAAACGATAAATCACGTATTAAAATTTAATAATTATTACATCGAGTAAAGCTCGGAAAAAAAATGTAAGTACTCGTAATGCGGTCGCCCGGAAACACATCGAAACTGACACGCATCCGAGTAATAAATATAATATTGTTGAGCGATATGTGAGCCGTAAAAAAAAATTAGTAGTCGTACGATTATGCTGCGACATAACGTAACGACATAAAAGGGAAAATAAACGACAATAATACAGGCACACACATTTGCGTGTACAAAACAAACTTAACAATTATCCGTTGATAAGACACCGCGGTACCGCACGACGTAATCAGCAACTGGCGTGGCCTCTGGAACGGCGAAGACGACGACGCTGCAGCATGACGTCACTCGATGGAATCACAATATCTGGTGGCTGGTAACTCGGCAATCAGCGGTGAGCGGCAATCCGACAATAGCCACCCCCCATTAACGCGTTGACCGATTTTACACATACACCGATTATAATGACCACGATTACAGTGGATTTATTTCTGAAATTAACTCAAACAGTACGTATGCACACACAGTATATTATATTGGCCGGTATTTATATAAAGAGAAAAAATATTAAACAGATTACATAATGATTATTATATCGTATATTTTAATTACTGAGCAAACTATATCGGTTTATTTTAATTAACATAAAATCGTTTCATTTTGTGTTCATTATGTTGGACCGTTTTTCGTAATTAAGATTTTTCGTATTAACGTTTTATTTTTCATGGCGTGATTCCCAATATGTACGATTCTTTCGTTTCATAGAAATATTTTAATATAGTACATATATACTCGTATATTTTATATTTTAATTACCACGAGTAAATTTTATATTCGTTTTTTTTTTTTTTTTTTTTTTTTCGTATGCATATGTACGCAATTTAAGTAATACGTATCCTGGCAGGGTCGCCATCTGTAACCTTTCGGTTACTGACGCCCTATATATCCTATATATTTAGCCGGGTCGCCAACCTACATCCGGATATCACCGTACTGGTGACGGAGATGTAGGATTTTTCGTTGATAAAAAGAAAAAAAAGGATTTTGTACGTTTTGGGTACGTTTATTATTTTTCAGACGTTTTAACGATCAACATTATAACAACAACAAAAAAAATGAATCGATTTAAATAATAATTTAGTAATGAAATAATAATGACGCAATTATGGAAATATTAATAACACTATATAAAAAAAAAAAAAAAAATAAATATTACTTTAGGTACCGGCCAAGGTTTAATAAAAAAAAATAACATACCCGTTTATACAATTATCTTGCCTGTGTTGCATCGTGGGAGAGATCCCGGAGGATCTACTCCATATTTCTGACAAACATTATTAACAAAAAAAAAAAAAAACGAATATAAAATAAAGAGACGCTCACAAGCGAGTCGTCTACAAGGAAGTGCAACGATTTAAATATAATTGGCCTGGCCGGCAACTTCTCGTATCAACGCATTCTGGGGTGGTGGCTATCGGTTGCGCTTTGACCTGTGTTGTTCCGAAAATATACGTCGTCGGTACGTCGCGTGTGTCATTTTAGACGCACGACAATATTTTTGAGACGTTACAAAATTAATTTTTTTTCATAAGTGGCCCGGAAAAATCTTATTTGTCCGGTAAGAATTTTAGAGTCACTCCGCCCTTGGATCTGGGACACCCTATATAATGAATTGTTTTTTACTGATATATATTTTTTAATTCATATTAAACCAGGGGTCAGGGGGCCCCAGAATAAAAAGATCCAGGGGCCTATGGTGTGCCAGGCCGACACTGGATAATATTTCTACAGCTCCGTCATGCGTCTTTCGACAATTAGGGGCTTTAATGTCTTAAAAACTTCTATTACTTCGTCACCATCAAATATCAACTATACACAATATATACTCGTTTCCTCTTCAACGATAAATAATCGTATATATATGATCAAATATTCGAATGATATTGGTAATTTAAATACTAAAAAAAAATCAGCGAAGGAAAATGTCGCAGGAGATACCTATCCTGCCTCTCACGTAGGTTAATTTATTAAATCCAAACATTTAAAATTTAAATTCTCTTTTATAGCAAATAATTTCATATTCTATTTAAATCTATTAGTTTTCCATAACCGTGGTACGGATAGTAGACAAAAATACAACATATTGTTACGAAGAAAACGTCACTGTTACTGTGTTTTCTTCACCTACGCTACATATTAAATGCCCTTCATTCGCTTTTTCGTAATTTCGTATGCCATAACTTCACTTCACAATACTGACCGACATTATTATCTCATCAATGTCATCAGTATTGCCTGGATTCATTCTAGATACGGTCTGCTGTTTTATACTACAGTTATAGAATAGGTCAGAGAGAACATATATTTCACGCCAGAGTGAGTCTTTTGGTTACGCAAGATTGATGCTGTTTTTGGAAATTGAATAACTAAAGATTATTTTATGATATAGCTTGTTTTTCTTTTATAAAAAAAACAAGTGAAATTTAATGTCATATATATTTAAATTTCTATTTGAATCGGTAACGTATAGAACCTAAACCTGACCAAAATCGTTGATGATAATTAAATTAGAATAACTATGTATTGTAATAATAAATAATAAATATAATTAACTTTATAAAAAAGAGGCCTGGACACTCAAGAAAACATGTTAAAAATATACAAGCATTTGAAATGTGCTACAACTTTAGGATTTTAAATATATCGTGGATAGATATTGTCACAGATCAAGAGATATTGAGAATAATGGGTAAACAACAAGAAGTTATGAATATTATCAAATCGAGGAAATCGCAATACTTTGGACACAAGTTACAAAAAAAAATGTCAACTGTTAACTATTATTTTGCAAGGAAAGATGTGTGATAAAAAAAAAGGAGAAGAAGGCCTAAGACAATCTGATTGTAAAATCTGACAGAGTTGTTCGAGTATAGTGACAGGGACTTATTCAAAGCTGCAAAAAAACCGACATCACATAACCATGATGATTTCTAACTTTCAATAGAAGAGGAACACTAAGAAGAAGAAGATTATAAAATATTTACTTCACACTATAGGGAATTTTTTTCGTTTGTTTACACTAACACCTTTAATAACAAAAATAAATACTGAATAATAATAATCCGGTAAATTATTAAAAATTGATATTAGCACGGCGTTCCACGTAGATAATTATGATAAGGTCACGCACTGCGGGTTCACCACGGCAAACGATTATTTACCAGGAGCATTATCTATTTATTATTATTATTACAATTTACTAAATTATACAAGGTTACTTACTCGTATTATTATTCATCTTGTGTCATTTTAAATAAAATTATCGTTATTCAGTTATTACCTTCGTGCATTCCATTAATTTAAAACTATTATTGTATGATTAGGCGAATATGTGTTCAGATATATCTTATAGCGCAGAGGTATTCAAACTCTTTCATCCCACGGCACCTTTTTGTCTTCACAATATTTTGACGACACCCAAATTAGTAATGACAAAGAAACAATGGTTGTATTTTGTATGTAAATCATTATAATGTATTAATATTTTAATTTATTTATCATACGACTGTATAAATCAATTTACAAATAAATAGGCAATATCGAAAAAATGAAATGAAATATTTTATGCTTAATAAATAAAAATTAATTAATATTTAGTGAGATGGATGAGCTTGTTTATGTTTCATAATATGTTCAAATCTTGGTTCTAGTTTAGAAATAGCTATTCTCATCGTTCACTTTTGACCGATATTTTGTTTTGATTACAGTTTTAAATAACAGTGTGTGTCTCGTTATCGCTTCAATAATCGTTCAAATGATTGTCGTGTGTGTTTCATTATCGTTTCCATAATCGTTACATATTTTAACATTAATTTTATTTTCCGGATTTTTGCCACGGCTCCCTTCATCAACTCACGAGACGCCCATAGGAGCCGCGACGCACAGTTTGAATACCTCTGTTATTGCGTATTCGATTTACTGCACTTTTTGCACTCAGTGCAAAAACGTATTCGATTTGACCATAATTCCATGAACTTGTGCAGGTTTTCGTATTCGATTTAATTGCACGACCGATACTCGTGCGCACTGAGTGCACGCTTTTTGCATTGCCGATTTTGGGGGAGCAGTTACTAGTATGAACCACGTTTCTCCATCAACAACACAACATAATATGATAAAAAAAAATATATTCTTATCACAATAATAAATATGAAATTCAAATTTCAAAATAACCAAAGCGTTTATGTTTTTTTTTATGCCTTAAGACTAATAATGTAAATGGAGTATAACCATAACATAATTGGACCAACTTACGTGATACGAGTCGGTGCTGTTAGGTCAGAGATATACTAAATTTAAAAATATCAAATACCATTGGAGGGGGAAGATCCATCTATCGCCCCCCTTATAACGGCCACTGGGTGGGCGTGTCCTGAATTTTGTTCCTGGACACGCCTCTGATAATAATAATAAAATATTAATCTTTTTTTACGGAAGAAAACTTCATTTAAATATTTACATTATCAAGAGACAACAAAAAATATCTGACATAAAAATGTAAGAAATTATAAATACAGTTTTAAATTATAAATTTTGAATTTTTTTTTTTTGTTATGTGTAAAAATGATTTGAACTAATATAATATTACCACAGTTGAAAAATGTTACAAAATATATTATATAAATTCTATAATCCTAATTTACTTAACCTTTTACAATTTGTAGAAAATCATAAAATATATTAGAAATGAAAGACAGAACGATTTTATTTTTATTCGGTTTATTAGGGTATTGTGTCGTAATAATAATAATATCATTTTTTACGTTTGTTTGAAAAATAATAAAATATATTATATTACACTCGTATGAAATAGTTGTTATTGATTTAAATGTATCAGTAGTAGGTTATTTCGTTTAATAATGAATATTGGCTACATTCGATCGTTTAGTATATGTTGCTATAGAATCAAAAAAATCCAAACGCTGTGTGTTTGTGTTTGACATTCTAGTATTCGTTCGCTCAATCAATATATCCGTAAACGCCTAAAAAATACTAAAAAACCGACAATGGAAAAAGATCTGATCGAGTAAGAATAGTTCTTAACAATAACATACATCCAAACGGTCAATAGGATATACATTTTTTTTTCAAATTTCAATTTACAATTTAATACCCGTGTAACCCGATCTTATGCTTTAGTTGTATTATAGTGTAAATTTAACACAACTGCATATTGTTCTTATACAGCATTAGAATATTTTTAAAATATGTGAACTTTTTCCTTTCTTTCTAAGTAGATAGTGAACGATAACATTGCCGTAAAATTATTTGATGAACACATAAAGGTAATGAACGTCTATCTAGTAGTCCATTCATATTATATATACCTTAAATTATATATGAATACAACAATATTAATTGAAATAATTATTTTCAGGTTTTAAAGGTACTAGTGTACTACCTACTAAAAGTATTGAAAGGATTTTCTTAAATTTATACTATCGGCATTCGAGGTATTTGAATGAAATTTTCATAGGATTAATTTTGTAGGCATCTGTTTAATTATTATTGTGACGATAATTAAGTGTCCAAAATTAAATGCGATTTAAATGAAAGCCATAAATGATCCTTAACAAATTCGAGTGAATTCAGTAAATGAATAGTTTATAATTCATACGAATAGCTTTTTACTGGTAATGGTGTATTAATCATAAATACTTGAGTGATGAAAATTATATTTGATAATTTATTACATTTCATATTTATATGATTTGTTTACAATAATCATCGAACTACACTGATAGGTTCCAATGTGTTCAACAATTTCGATTTTAATCGAAAATAGTAATATTTATTATATTATCACATACATGAGCTTAATAGTAGGGAACAATGATTTGTATCATTAAAATCGTAGAAAATAATGAAATGTTCAAGGAATTGTAAGGAAATGTATAAAAACCATTAAAATGGTATTGTAATAACTATTTATAAATTATCCGCATAATAATATGCTGTAAAATAGATAAAAAAATTATAATTTCGTATTTTGTACTTACAATATTGTATTATCATGCGATGTCGACTTATAGATTCTTTTTTTTTTCATTTTTAAAGTAATATATTTTGTTAAAATATATTCCTGTTGCTGTTGAATACCTAATTTCCGATTTAACTTAATTGTTAAGATAAAGTGTTAAAATTTTAGTTGTTAACTAAAAGTGTAAGTATTAATCGTTTCATTAATGGTAATAGTTGTAAAAATGAGGTCGAAGACGAGTTGGAAGAAGGAGAAATCCGCGATGATGAAGAAGAGACAATCGTCATAGAACATGGACAAAATACAGGAACAAATATATACAAAGATAACCGTGTGGGTGATACTACTCAAGAAAGAGTTCTTGACTATCATCGAGGAAGAGTAATTTATAATTAGCAATAAAATATATTGTAAGTACATTACGACAAAAGATCATAAAGATAAGGAAAATAGCACAATAGAAGAAAAACAAGAAGAGAAGGAAGAAGAATTACCCACTCCGTATAACTATCACTTTACACTAGATTCAAGTGATGACGAATTCAATGGCAAGTTTTAAGAAAAAAAGTATTTAATATTTTGTTGGCAAATTAATGTCTTTGCGTATAAAAATATAATCACCAAAAATTCTGCGGAAAATTATTTTTAGGATTTTAGGTGTTTACACATTTTTATAATACAAATTTACAATTAATTCAGTCAACACACAATATCTTCGCTTACTTCATTTTTAACATAATAATTTCTTAATTTTAAAAATAAAAATTAATTTAATTTCGCAATTGTTTAAAATGTAAGGATTTATTTATAACTACTTTTTTAGATCTTATTAAAAATGGAGAACATAAACTTGTACAGAAGCCGCCTAAAATCCCGCCTACGAGAAATACTATTCAACCAGAAATGACCCCCCAGCTCATTAACAGATAATACTTCCAAATTCACATCGATTGTTCAGAGGACCCAGAAATCCCAGGCAGAAATCATGCTATTTTGCATACCAAAGAAAAAATGACAATTTTTGATATTTAACTATGGTTAAATCTATCGTGTGTAAAATTTTCCATGTTACACAATCAATTTGTTCTGATTATTTAAAATCATTTGTTTGCGTTGTTTAAAGTGTTTATTATCCTACTTTGTTCAAAATGTTTAAAACCATTTACTTTGTTAAAAATGTTTTAAATCATTTCTTTGCTCTGTTTATCATTGCATGTAAAATTATAATTATTAATATAAAAACGTATAATAACAATGACCAATTGAATTTTTTTTATTATTATTAACCGAAATCCTGACACTATCTATTGAGATTATTTTTCATTAAAAATATGATATTAACACGGATTAAGTAAAAAGGGCAAACTAAAAGCAGTAAAATATATATTTCAAGAATAGTATGTAAAGATGTGATTGGAGAAAATTGCGGACTGGACTTTTTGAAGTCAGTCCGACACAGCAGAGAGCACACAGAGAGTAAAAATTTTAAATACTAAAATGATTGATGTAGAATAATTTTCATGAAAAATAAAAATATATTACTTTCTATATTACAAGAGAAGTCATTACTTGAACACTATCCAGTAAACGTTTTGAAACCTAAATTAAATCTTAAACAATATCTCAAACAATATTAAACCATCTGTAAACAATTTGCATTCAGCGATAATTTATAACTTAAAAAAAGCATTAATATATCATCGTTTAAAAATTTATTACATAACAAAAAGCATTAATTTACAATACGAGTATATAGCTCCGGTGTTATAAAAAAATACTGTAATAAGAAGCGACAGATAATTTAATATATTCACACTTTGCTCCCTGTTTCTACTGTTCTACTATAGATTTATGTACTTAAACATTTGAATATCTCAAATATTTCACGATAAAATATTATTTCACAAAAAAATGTTGAAGTATTTCAATACAGTTCAAACGGTTTATTATAAAAACACTAAAAATAAAAATAATTTATACACCATAAACGTAATATATTTGATAAGATTATCTTAATATGTAAAAATATGTATTATATTATATATACGAGTAAAATAAAGACAATTTCAAGGTAAATTACAAAGAAAAATATATTTTACATAAAATAATTGTTGTGTACCAAAAGTTATAAATGACATACTATTAACTATTTAATAATACATTTATAAAACATTCTCTCAAAGAAAAAAATCCATATTTCTCTTGTCTTATTTTCGGCCCTTTGAGAGTATTCGATTCCTGTAGACTTCTAACGTATATATATGTATATCAATGAGATAATATTCTTTTGTATAATATTATTTTATAATTATTATTTTAAATAGTATAATTATAGTATAATGTGTATCATATAATATAATATGTATAGATACTATAAATACCTATTGTAATTAAATTTCTACGTTATTATTTATTTTATAAGTTAATAATTAATTATTAACTATTTCAATTCACTTTTAAATCTATCGAGTATTTATAGTTGTTTTAAATATTTAAAAATTTAATTTAAATCCTTTAAACTTTTTTAAAAGTATGGTTTTAGTGTTCGAATAAAAAAAAATGTGATTTCGGCTTGGTTCGGGTTCCTTAAAATTTGAATAATTTCGATTCGACCTTAAAAATTTGGGTTCGTAACATCATTAATAGTTACTTAATTTTAGATCTAAATTATATAAATATGATTAGTCTTGACTCTTGAAATTATATATACGAGTATATATATAATTCTATGCTTCAATAATGAATAAAGGTGCATTTTAATCATCTTGCGATGTAGTTAAATGTATATGATTATTTTACTTTTAATGTAATTATTAAACATTTACCTTCACATAAGTAAATTATAGAAAATTGTTTACGTACGCTAGAAATTATTAATCATAATAAAGCAATTTTCTCATAGCGTTGAAACCATTTTTTTTAAAAACGAAATAAATGTTTGACGATTTTAATATACACGATTAGATTAAACGAGTTTATACAAGTACACTTTCTTTTTGACGTCAGACAATTTATTTAAAAACTTGTATTTTTTTTAATAATCAATATATTATGTAGGGAATACAAACAACAATATACACAATCTACACAAAAGCATATTTCGTATATTGATGTATATTAGATACATAATAATAATATATATATAATCATAATAATATGTATAATAATATACATATTAACGTGTTGTCTATTCAGATCTAACAATCAAAGTCTAAAAACATCTAATTGTCTAACAACATTTTGTTCGCACCGCGGCCACCAAAATATTTTTCGGTTCTCGGTTAATAATAAAGTCATTCCGTTATTAACTAACTTTATTTGGGAGTCAAAGCATCTCGTGGGTCGATTATATTGTGTTCATAAAAAAATGTAGAAATTCATAATTAAATATAATAATTAATTATATAATATACCATGAAAATGCAATATTGTCTTAAAATATTTACGACAATATATTTTATACATTGACTTCATAGTAAGAAACTAACAAATATTAATATATCGGAACTTACAATTCCATCACACCCTGTTATTTATATACATTAAACATTCGGGAGCACCTTTTAAAGTTTTAGTAGTAAATAGCTTAAACTATATAGCCATGAAAACGTTAAATGTACAAACATTCCCTATTTTAGATTCTGAGAGGAGTGGTGAATGTATATTGGTTTTACGAAGACGTGTTTTTTTTTTATGTCTGAACACAAAAATTCTACCAAAAGTGATGCTCCGATGTCCGATCTTTACAGTCATACCTTGTTTCGTGATAGCAAATAATAACTAGTTGGTACTTTTAAGAGGTAATATTTCGATTTTCTCAAAAGCGCCTAAAAAAACTACTGAAAAATTGCATAAAAACGCGATTTCAATAAAATCAATTTAGTATCGTTATTTCTACGTAATTTTGAAACTAATGGTTATAGAAACTTGAAATATTCACCAAATATTTAAATACATCTTAGGTATATAAGGAAACAATTTTTTTTTGAAGTTTCCTTCAATTTCGGCCTATTCAAAGCAATATTATTGATTTTGAGTTGTTTATTTTGTAGAAGAGGCAATTTTTTTTAAGGCTTAAAAATTTAATACAATGACGTACGTTACGTAAACTGTATTAAAATTATTTTGAAAATCGTTTGTCACAATTTTCCTTAAAAAATATTTCAAATTTTTCGACAAAATGTATCTTTATTTATTTTATTTTTTTTATGGAAAATTACGTTTGTTCAAAACTAATGGTCCTAGGTTCCTGAAATTTTTACCTAATAACTTTATAGTATATTAACGGAAAAAAATTTTGAAACTTCTATATTTTATAAATTATATTATTATATGACGCCGAAGCTCTGCTCGGAATCGTTTTATCGAATGCAATAATTTATCATTGTAAATTTTAAATTTTGTATAGTATAATAACAAAACTCTAAAATCTTTATCCAAGTAATTCATTTAAACGACATCCAAAACATCCCGCGGCTTATAATTTGTATTATTATTATATAAAATTTCTATATATAACATTTAAGAACGATTGTTTTTCGATTGTTTTTTTATTTTTGTATAGTAAGTCAATGTCTAACTCCGTCGAAAACTACTCGAAACCATTCTTGTTTGTTTGCGCCTACAGTGTACTTTACAACGTCGGCGTTTTTCGTTTTAACCGCACATTTGTGTTGCTGGAAGAGGGTTGAATCGACTTGTATAATATTTTCACACGATATAATGTTTGAGAGTATCTGGAAATAAACTGGATCGCTTGGATGTCTTTAAAACACATCTTGTCGTATAAAATAAAAGTATTCAATATAATATAAATTTGTTGTACATAGTTTTTTTTCCCCGTATTGCACAAAGTGTGTCGTACTGCACACGAAAATAAGAACTGTGTACAAATAATGCAAAATTTATACTATGTTTAACTGCATAATAATTAATATATTACAACATTGGGTGAATTGTGTGTAACTTTATGGCTAGGTCGCGGATTTTTATGTGTAAATAAAAAAAAAATGTTTGAATATTTATTTTGTTCTTTTGCATGAATACGTAATGGAAAAACAAAATATTTAACAAACAAACTTTAAATCGCTTACATAATAAATGAATAATAATAATTATATATATATAATTAATAATAATAAAAAAAAATTACCGAATTTCGTATTTGATTTTATTAGAATTGTTTATATAATAATTTCTTCTTCATTGCTGTGTTCTTGGAAAAATTTGAAAGCGCCTACGTTTAGATAATTTCAAACTTAAATGAACGACAAATAGTATAAAGTTCTAGAAATTGATTTTTTACAGCCAAAGACCGAGGGTATTGCAGAGACATATTTCGAACTTGGCAAATCCAATGGTGCAAATCCAATATGTAATGCCGTGTCTGTCTTTCCGAGAAGAGTTACGCCAACAGTTTTCATGTCTTATTTTTCAAGTTAATTATTCTTTTTTTATTGCTCCGGATTCTCCTGGAACTTCATTCAATTTATTCGCTGTATTTTCCACTACCATAAGACTTTTTAAAAGTAATATTTAGGAAAATATGCGTTTATTGATAAAATATTTTAAAATATGCATTTATTTCAAAATATGTGAAAATATGTAAAAAAAAAAAAAAAAAAAAAATAGGGTTTTCTAAATTGTGCTCATTTCTAATCAGAATTAAGAAATCGGAAATTAATAAAATTATGTATTTACATAAAAATCCGCGTTGTATATATGACATTCATATAATTATATTCTTTAAGCGTAGCATCTATATATAGATAATATATAGTAAATAATATTAAATTAATATTTTATGAATTATAATAAATATATTAGTGAAAAAATAAAATTATTTTTTTAGTTATACAAAAGAAAAAACTTACTTTTATATCTTTTATACAAAATTGGTCGTATGCGACGTGCATAATATATGACTAGGACTAAACCGAGATGATAAAAACAACAATAACCCGTACATAAAAAAATTTCATCGGACTTTCAAACAACACTATATACACCGATGTATTGCTCGAATAATAAAATTAATAAACGAAAATGTTCGGTCTTTATCAACTCACTGCACATAAAAACTGGCTGTCATTAGCAAAACGTTTCGTTAGGGTCACGTCATAAATTACCAATGTTGCTTTTGTCCGACCTGTCTTTCCAATTACTTTTCAACGCCGTTCAATTATGTAGTTTTTGAAAAGGGTTACGTTGTTTCTCATCCCTCGTTTATTGCAAAAATATTTACCGGTTATCCATTAAGTTTTATACCGTCAGTTTTCAACGCGTCCAACGTAATTAAAATTTAACAAAGTATTATTGCTGTCAATCATGCGTAGATATTTATAATATTTAAGTAACTATACCCAACAACAAAAAAATGTATTTTCATTTTATTTTCGTTTACGTTTTAGCCCCCTGCTAATCAGGTGCGTTTTACCACAGCGCAAGAATCGATGAACGGGTTTATGTACACATTATATATAAATAAATGTAGAGATTTTCGATAAAGTAATAAATTATTTATGATGGTGCCATTACTACGTATTATACGATTTCTTAGTTTTTAAGCGCTTTACTTTTCATCGCGATATTATCGATACATTTTATAGTATATGTCCATGAAAATAATTCTGATAATTTTTATCACTCAAAATTTAATGTTATTAAATGTTGTATAAATATTGTATTCATTTACAATGTATTTAGAGTGATTTTCAATGGTCTGTTTCATTAGATTTTTCACATATGAAAAATCGTTCACATTGTTTCTGTTTTTATTTAATTAAATTCTTCTGTAAGCCGCTTTTCTAAACCAAAATTCTATCTACGCCTATTATAAATTGTTATAAATAAGTACTTTAAAGTGTTATTTGAACTGTATCAAACCGTGTAGGCCTATTATTCATCAATTACTATTTAAGACTGTTAAAATAATACTTCTGTAATCAACCACATAACGTACTGTACTGGTTTCCAATATGACGAAGTTGTAATATTTTTACCACATGAAATTTAAAATAAAATTTTTAACGCGAATAGGGTAGACAGAAAGAAAGAAATTTCCGTGTTCTTCTAATCGAAGAATTAGTTATTTATTTTATTATTATTAATTAGTGAATATAGTTTTCCTGTACGTGTCAAAACGTTATAGAAACAATTAATCGTGACCAAAAAAATAGTGTGTCGTTTATGGGCCGTGTGATTTGAGCATACGTCATATGACCAAAATGTCAGCCTTATATGAAGAAGAACAAATAAAAAAGCAAAACAATTGTACACTATAAAAACACAATTTTTTTTGTGAGGGAGGTGTGGTAAATTTTATGTTGCCCCAGACCCGAATATTGTGATATTATTAATAAACTCCATATGACTCACATAAACTTGCAGTTTATGGTAAAAAGACGCTGTCCACTTGAAAGCGGTTAATAGTATACCACGTGCCTAAAGCCCGGAATTTTAGCCAAAAACCCGGTGTATAATATTGACATTATATTGTGTCTCCCGGTATTAGCCGTAACATAATATATATTTATGTAAGAGTTTTACTGTATTTTACAATTTTTTTTTTCCCCCGCGTTAATATAAAACGTTTCGAGTACTTTAACAATTGAAATTTATTAAATATATAAGAAAACGATCACCAAAAATAGATTTTATAAAAATATTTCCTACAATCGTGTTTTTTTTTTTTTGTATGAAATTTTCTCGAACACTATTGGTGCCGGTACACACTTATTGTTAGAAACATTGCATTATTTTGTAACACTACACGTGTCGGTTCGGAAAACGGTTGTGCGATTGATAATTGGATCGGAAAATGGCCTCGCGAGATCGTGACAAAACCCGTAATCCTGTGCCAGTAATTGGTGTCTTGTCCCCCGTTCCCGTCACTGCAGGCTGAAATACGCGTGCCGCCCCCCCTCGTCGTTTCACGCGCACGGCACGGCCGGCCGGCGTCGACCATAAGTCTATCAGCGCTGTACGTGTATAATATTATATTATGTGCAAGCCAGCCGTGAACGCTCGGGGGCTTATAATCCCTAGCACCATTTAACGAGCTAACTGCGACGTGTCACTAATTTGACACAATAATAATAACAATTTTTATAATAATAATAATAATAATATCATATCGTTCGTTTTTTTTGCCCGCGCGATTTAAATTAGTGATGGGCATAATCGAGTTATTAGTAATCGATATACTCTCATAATCACTCATTATCACTCGAAATTTTCAGTTGACATATAAAATAGATTATAATCAGTATTAATGACTTTATGATACAAAGTAATAGACGTGGTTTTTTTTTGTTTCGATTAAGTGTTTAATAGTTTGTAGGTATTAGTTATTATTTTCAATAAACATTCATACAAACTGATAATTTTATAAATATTTAATAATAATCGTTCTTCTATACACAGAGCGTTGAGAATATTTTTAAATTTTACGCCGTCATAAATGTCCCTAAGATAATTCTTTTAGTGGCCTAAAGTCTAAAGTAGTGTATTGGACGGTATACGCCGTATACCCTGCAGATCCCAACTTCCGATTTTCTGCGTATACCCTGCCATGAAATGAACATATTATGGGTATACGCTAGTTAATTATTATTTATCTTCTCGTCACCAATTTGTAGGTTTTTTTTATATTTATATAATTTGTTGGTTACCCGTAGTTACATATTTTTCTTTATAATTTTAACGATTTTGAGCGAGAGCACACCATTGCAGTTCTGTGTGTGGTAGGGAGCAACGTACACATGGTTAGGTTAGTATAGTTGTGTTCTAGTATACATTCTCTTTTTACTATATTTTTATTAATGTTTACAAATTTACAATCGTATTATAAGTATATATCGCAAATAAAGGTGAAAAACCTGTAATATGAAAAATGCACACAAACTTTTTCCAAAAAAATTTTTTTGGTAACCTAACCTAACCTATGTGTTTAGAAATGTGCGTATACTCTTAAATTTATTTACCAATACACCACTGCCTAATCATCAACTCAGTCTCGTAGCACTGATCATCGCGTTTATTTTTGATTATCCAAAGGCATTATATATATTTTGTTTTTCTAATCTCGTATATTTGTGTTTTGTTATTCTTTTTCGGGCCATAAATTTTTTTTTAGGAATTTTCTTTCTTTAACTATTTTCATAGTTTAATATATTATCACTGATCTTGCAATTGCTTTATACAATCCTTTTTGGCTTTTTTAAAATGTTTGGCCTAAAACATTTGGAGGAGAGCACATATGTTCCCTACGTTAACACGATTTTTTACTTCTTCGTGATTATCGTTTTGACCCTTTATATAGCTCTGTACGTTAGGTGTTGAAAAATGTGTACTTTTTCAAATTTGATCTATCCAATATGGACGCTCATCACTTGCAATACTTATTGTCTTTCTCTTGATACTCACTGCATAAAATTAGTTTTCTATTCGTTTATTGAAAAACTTGTTTCTCGTTCGCTTTATATTAGTTCATCCGTTGCCATCACTATTTCATCTTCTCTTTCTCCTAGAAATGTCGGCACATGCTAATACTGCTGGTACTTGAGCTCCTGCAATATTTGCTCTTTGAATATAATATATGATATCGTGTATTATTTTTTCGATAAAAGAGTTAGTGACGTATTTATTTTTCTTATAATTCGAATATTTAAATGCAACACCGACGAGAAGAGAATAAATGCGCGACCGTTAATGTACTGCTTTCCAAAATCATTTCATTAAATTAATGCACTCCGAGCGGATTCAATATGTGACGTTTCGGTTTTTCTGTGCAATAGACGAAAGAGCCTCAAACACGTACCTATTCGCTCGCATTGACACATTTTTATTCATTTTATATAATATCCTTTTGTTCTATACCTACCATTTCATTGTGCCTTTTCTTTTTTCAACCATAATATTATATGTGATTATATATAAAGCTATACGACCGGCGTAGTGTAGACACATTGTTTACTCATATATTATTATTATTATTATTATTACAGGGATATAGACCAAAAATAAGATGGAATGATATAGGGAAGAAGGATATGGAAACTTTGGGAGGTGATCCAAAATGGAAGATTTCAGTAATGGATAACTATTAAACCCTAAACATCAAATAAACAAAAAAGAAAATTACCATGCCTATTATATTTATATTACTACTTCTAAACTATTGTTTTAATAGTTTTTACAAATATCGAATTGATAAATTTTTCATTGGATTTTTATTTATAAATAACAAATTTTCAGTGTTGTAAAAAATACTTTTAAAAAAGTATTTAAATACATTATTTTTTACAAGACTGCAAATTTTAAATTGAAAGTATGCAGTGACGGTTTAAATAACGAAGCAGTACTTCAATTTTTACACGATTTATTATTTTTCATACATATAATAATTTTTCTTGCATCCCATACTTTGTACATTCCTGTATTATTTTTGTATTAGAAATAATATTAATAAAATAGTATACAATCTTTATATTCTCTTAAAGTTTCCTGAAAAATTAATATTTTTTTTATAATTATAATCTAAATATGACTAATATACCTAATATACTTATAATATATATATATATATATATTAACCTATGTTTTTTTTTTCATTTTTGAAGTTAAAAATATTATTACTGTATATTTGTATGTTATAT
The DNA here is from genome assembly GCA_032441835.1 of Slavum lentiscoides. NCBI lineage: Eukaryota > Metazoa > Arthropoda > Insecta > Hemiptera > Aphididae > Slavum > Slavum lentiscoides. The sequence continues at coordinate 12,917,158 of CM063712.1, read as the reverse complement.
ACTTAATATAGGTAATACTAATATTTGATTGTTTAAAATAATAATTTTGAAAAAACTTTTTACATAGAATAATTTCATATTGTTTAATATTTATACTTATGACTTTGAATGTATAAGCTAATTTTAGTTATATAATAAAAATTTTTGATTTCAAATGTTACAACTAAATATCAAAAACAATAATTATTATGAATATCACAATATACTTCAAGTTATTTTTAACCAAATATAATTTAATGTGTAAGTGTAGTATAGCTAAATGACAATTTAGTTATTTAACTCATTTACAAATAAAATAACATATATTTTTTTACATCAATAGAAATGTGAAATTAAATTTTATATATTCGAATGAAAAGAATAATTTAACAATATTTTAAGTTTATGTATTATTCGAATTCTAATTAAATAAAATTGATTATAATTATAGTAAAATAGTTAAAATGTGCATGTTTCAAGTATAAATGTGTTATTTTAATATTAGTATTTAAAGGTTCTAAAAATTAAATAGCGTTTTATTGGAGTAATAACCGCAATTATTATTTTAAATACAAAGTATAAAAACATCGTTAGTTACTAACAGGGAGCCATAGATGGCGTCCTTGTATATACACAACGTGAAATAAAATGTGGATACGATGTTCAATATGAAAAGTGACAGAGAATTACAAAAATTAAAGAATATTAAAATTGTTTTAAAGTTAAAGTTAAAATGTTTTTACGTAAAAATATTGGTAATGAACATAATGATATTATTTTTGATTACATGAAATATACAGTACTTAAAATTTAAATATTTGAAATGAACAAGAATTTAATGAGAAACCATAAATACAATTTATACACTTATAATTTCAATAACATTTTCGTACTGCGTTATTCTAATACAATGATATAATACCCAAATAATTATTTATTAATTATGTTTATAATGTTATTTACTAATTTTTCTATACTACTACTAATTAAAATAGGTAATAATAATAATAATAATAATAATAATAATAATAATAATAATAAATGTTGTATTCTATATCAATATATTAGCTTCGCCCATGTGCAGTTTTCTGTGTTTTTTTGATTTTACAATATTACCTCCGAATAAAAATGCATTAATTGCAGCATCATAATGACATATAAAAATGCAAAAAAAAAAAGAATTTTTCTTTTCAGTTGGGAATGGAATAGGTCATGCAGAACAAAATTGACAAAAAAGTTATTTGGACAAAAGGAAAAAACACGTAACTGCATATAAATCCTAGCCCTATTTATAATGTATCGTAACAAATATTTTTCTAGAAAAAATTCATTATTTGTGATATCCATGATTTTTAACAAAGTGCTGAGAGAATACGGCGTAGGTACCTATACGAGTATGTAGTATACTTTATGAGAACACTACTAAATATATTTATTCATACAATAATAATTTTTTTATTGAGTATTTGAATAATTTTAATTCACCTTTATTCGCATATCAGTATTAATTACATGATTTTAAAGAAAGATAAAATAATAATATTGAATGATTTAAAATTAAATTATTAGAATAAAATAAAATATACAGTGACAAATATTATACAAATATACCACAAATATATAGTTAATGCGATGATAACACATTATAATATTTGTAACACGTGTATTAATATGGTGTGAATTATAGTTACACAATTTTATTTCATGCAAAGTAATTTCTAGTTTAAAATATTGATGAATGCGTCTTATATACGATTTTATTTTTAAAAAAACAGATGAAATTTAACGTATTGAAAAATAATCGTATTTTTTGTTAACTGCATTCTACGTGGAATTAAAAAAATATTCGTATAGTTTCTATTAATGAATTCATTTATTTAAATATTGAAAATCAATTGTACATAATACTTATAGAGAATGTAAATTCGACAATTTCCTTTAATTTCCGTCATTTTTCATTTTGTTTGAGACTTGGTCGTTCTATGTAATATACTATAGTAATACAGAGTGAGTATATTATAATGTTATTGAAGTTTTCTGTATAACTACACAAACACAATCAACAGCGATTCAATTGCTGAATGTTTGACCGAACTCAAAAAATAGAAAGGAAATTGCGTTCAGTCAGTAAAAAAAAAAAAAGAAAAAAAACAATGAATGAAAACAATGGAGAGACCTATATCCTGTGTTATGGATACGCCCAAAAGGGATCGAAGTGGCTCATATATTGGTTTGTTATAATAATGGGAAAAATAGTAAAATATAAACGGATATTGACTGTCTGACGAATGAATATAACTAGTGTTCTGTGGTCTGTCTTTTCGTAAAGGTAATATAACACCGTTTTTTTTTCCGCCAATAAATGTATTAAAATACCGTGTAATTTTAAATATTTACCGAGCTTATTGTTGTCAATCGAATCTAGAAATGAGTTTTCAATCAAATTTAACGTTTTCCGTTCAAACGTGAAATTGCTTCGGTCTATACATCGTGAATAAGTTAGCAAATAATAAAGTGAAAACTTTGCGTTTACAATAGAAAAAAAAATCGTCTGTATCGTACTTGTATGTTCTTCAAATGGAATCACAACGGATTATTATTATTTATTTAAAAAGTAAGTTTATACATTTTTTAATCGTTTATATTATTTTTTATTATATTGATTTTTAAAAATATTTGTAGTACTTAACGGAATAAACGGGTCATAGACAAATAACTGATTTAATAATATCGCTAAAATAATTTCATAAATGATTGATTCAATTATTTGAATACGTATGAACAATTATGAGTGAAAATCTTTAACACGACAAATGGAAAAAAATGCATATTATTTAAAACGTACATTGGCGTGTGATAGAACTGTAAATAATTAAAAATTATATATTGTTTACAAAATTTTTTGTATACAAATAAGTGAATTTATATTTACGTATTCGTATAATTTCAAATTTAAATATTCGACTAAATACGAAATATTAAATACCTATATTTTTTAATGGTTGATTTTACTCGTTTTCTAAAAATAATTGCATTATTCAGTTTTCAAAACAATAAGAAGTCTGTATATTCTTGACAACTTCGAACAGAAATCACATGTTATTGCTCGTTTATTTTATTATGTTAATTTAATTAAAATATTTTTATTGAAAATTGATCACATGTATCTACGTATTGAATTTATATTCGAAGTGTTCCTACCAATATATTATCTACACAAATTATAATACATAGTTAACTATTGCGATGAGCTATTTTAGTTGCATTTCAAAGGTTTTTTAGTTTAATTGTACGTTTTAAAGGAATCAAAATATTCTACAATAAGAAATGGAAAATTTCATAAAATCGAACGAATCAACATTAAAATTCAATCTCAGCGTTTAGAAACTAATAAAAAAACTAATTTAATATTAAATAGTTGTTAGTTTTAGACCTACGTAATTTTGTCACAAGTAATCTCTGGACGTTGACTAAAATTTTCAATATATATTTTTGTTCTCCTTCCAATATTGTTCCATAGGATATAATTTAGATTTCTCTAACGTTTATATCAAATTGCAAAAAAAAAAATTAAAGGTCTCGAAAATCACAATGTTATTGGTTTTATAGTAAATTGTATAATTTAGGAATATCGTTTTGAAATATCATTTTTCGGTCCATTTAAGTTACATAATTGGTATAATAAATTTTAATTATTTTATTTTCATATTAGTGTATTTATACTATAATAAGTTAAAATTTATTATATGTCGACAAGTTATTGTTATTTATTTTGTATGTAAAATATTGTTTTTCGTACGATAGTCGTCTCTCATTGATTAGCGTAAAAAAATTTTCAGTGTACTTGTTAGTCATTAATATTTTAATGCACTTTTACAATTATTTTCCTCTATATCTTTTATTAATTGGTTTTTAGTGTATTGTAATATTGAAAAATCACCCATTTGTAGATTTGGCTGCTTGTTTCTTGGTGCACACAATTAAAAAACGTTTTACAGATTTAATTGGAGCAGTTCCCGAGTGAATAATGTATTCGATTTAGATTGTACCTATAGAGTGTAAAGCGAAACAAAAAATATGTGGGAGGGAATGACCTGAAAGACGGCGATTAACATAGGAAGGTATCAAAGAACAAGTAACAAACTCCACCCACGTGAAAGTACTTATGCGTACACCACACAGACCACAGTAAATATTATGTACTATATATACATATGTGTATATCTGACATAAAAGTACAAAATGAAATTAAGAAAAAAAAAAAAATAGAAACACACACACATACGTTTGTATGAAAAATACTCTATCCAAAAAAAGATAATAAATCTATCCAAAATATAGTATGAAACTCAAATTATATCGGAAGAAAATACTACATAATGAAAACGCACGTTAATCGATTTAGTAATTCTGGAAATAATTTTTTGTACCTTAAAAAAAAACCACCAACCGGCAACTTTGATTAAAACATATTTAAGATTATTAATGAACTATAGATAGCTGTTTTGATCCACCTTCGAGCAGAGTGAATATTATTACGAGCATCGATATCATCTTGTTTGAACGTATTATTCATTGAAGTAAAATTTCAAATATTAGAATATTATAGAAATATCCTGACATTAATTATTTATAAGAATCCGTTTTTACACTGTTAGAATATATTCGTATTATAGACTTACTGAAATTATATTATTTAAGATTCTAAAAACGAAACAATCCGAGGATGCTGTGGATGTCAGTTCAAGTGGGTTACTAAGAAAGATATTTTGGATTGTATTATTTTGAATTTGATTTTAATAGACATGATAAATCATTATATTCAAAAAACGATTCTGACCGACGCTATAGTAGTCTATTACAATATTAATGAACATGATTCCTAGTTTAACATGACATTATATGGTAACTTTTTTTGGATTTTTTGAAATTGACGTATATTTTTGTATATTAACCAAAATGATTCGAAATATTTACACTATGAAATGGTATTATACATTTTGTATACGATTTTTAATTTTAAAAATAACAATAAAGACATTGTAAAAGATATGTCAATCAGACGAAATTTGTTACCGGGAAATATTACTTCGCATAAAAATCGAAGTACTATTGGGCTAAACGAAAAAGTTTACACACACACAATATAACACATAATTGTAAAACCAATACACTCTTGGCTTCTTTTTTTATTCATAGTCTGGTCTAACCAAGAAACCGGAAAAGTTTTTCATTGTGAAAAACGCATAATCATCTAATTAACATAAAATGTAAAAATGAATTAATTTTACAAAAATTTTTTTTTTGTATATTAAATTTGTTTACTTATAATTTAAATTGTTTAAATGAAATAAATATAAAATACGTAGATGAAAATATTTTATATCTATTCGTTAATAATATAAAAAGATTTAAGACATACGCGATTACACGACTATATAAATATTTGTAAATTTATGTAAATATCGTACAAGTATTTTTTTTTTATTCGTTTTAACATGACCTAGGTGGCCGTTAAATCGTAAAACTAAGTTGCAATTTTTTTCTTTTCGACCTTTCATATATATATATACGAATAGAAGAAATATTATAAATGTAATCGGTGGAAATATAATTAATGACCTTATAAAAGGTTTGAGATGAGGCAAACTCCTGTTGGTACTTATCTGTACTGTCATACAGTACGCCATGCAGTAATTAATTTGTAGCAATTCTGTAGTTTTAATTTGTTTTTTGCTTTTCTATATGTGTAGCAGACTTGTACGTTACGACTTCATTAGTTTTTGGGAACTGAGGAGGAGGAGTTCACGAGTACGCGTGGGAGGAGAGTTTGTCATTGAAAGGATTGGAATAGTTATGATGGTGTGCCGTAAAAGTTTTTTATTGATTACGAGTCTACGATTGTTTATTCTATATTGTTGAAGTGGAAATTGTTGTATAGGAATATTGTCATTAGACTATGTGAAGTATATTATATAGCTGAGTATTTTAAATTAAGGTACGTATATGGTATTGAATTGGAGTGTTTTGGTTTTTATTGGAAATTAATATTTTTACGCCACCTCATGTGATCGCTACTATATTTTTTAAGGATGATCAGTAAAAGTAATCTCGCGAGTTCCGATAAATAGTGTTTAAAATGTGTTAGTGACAAAAAAAAAAAATACTAACATTTATATAATATATTGGATGATTATTATAGGATTGTGAATTTGTGGCAAATTATTATTTTTTATTCTTCTTGACAGTTAGATATGGTTTTCTTATTACATGTAAATCCTATATTGAAGTATTCAAATTTGAATTCCAATATCTGACGTTCTTCGATTTTCGAGTTATGTGTTTGCCGTTTTTGGTAATTTGCGTTGCATTTTATAAAGTTATTTTTTTTTCAATATCTGAATTTAATAAAAATATTTTGAGCGAAATACTTTATTATTATTTGTTATTTTCATATTTCAGAACAGTTTACACTGACTGTATAATATCAGGTTCAAAAAATTTTAATATAAATTATTTTAATAATAGCCGTTACATTACTACTGAATAAGACACATTTATTTTGTAAAGTTTTAAAATTTTAAATGCATTTTATACTGCATTTGTAACGTTTTTGAATTTAAGAATTTTTTTTTATATATCGAACTGACAGCTCAGTTTATTTTTATACGTTAGATATCGAGTGTAATAAAACCTGAAACAACAGATATTTCGCGATATTTTTTTATATGTGTCACGCTTGAGTATTGGTTACTGTTTATATTAAATTAGTTTTTGTAAATAAAAAATAAAATAGTTTAGTTCAGTAAAAAGTTACTCTTGAAATTTGCGAAAAATGTGACTTTTTTGAGTTACAAGTTTATTAAACATATATATATATTTATATTACACATACATTTTGAGTTATTAATATAGTTATGACAATTTGGCAAAAAATTGCGCTATTGCTAAATTCAACGTTTTCTCATCAATTATTGTATTATTGAGCGTTTCTGAATAAATAATATGTGTGCAGAATTTTGATCAGAATAATAAAATGCCGAGGAAAAAAACCTAAAATAATTTGACAAATGTTATTATATAACATAAATTTAAAAAAAATTAAACTTTTAAATTTACCTAGTAATTTTGAATAACAATATTCATGAAGTTCACGCTGCATTTAAGTAAATAGTAACTCGTCAAGTTAAAAATTATGAAAAATAACAAATTCTAACTCGACTTTGAATTTGTTACCTCTTTAATGCACTACCGTATAATAAACGTGTTTTACGTCTTTCAAAAATACACGACTATGTGACCATGACGATTGACGAGAGTCGCGTATTGTGACGTTCACGTAAGGTACTAATATTAGAGATTATGTAATAGTGTAACGTCTATATTGTAATATTGTTAGATTGGACTGTGGGAGTTTGTGATTTTGGTTCGTTTATTGATTGCTTACCGAAAGGTTCTAAGATGCTGATTTGTGACTATCGTTTCTCTCTCTCTCAAAAAAAAAAAGGAATATACCAGTTTTTATACTTCTGATAATACCGAATTCAATGTAACAAGCTTAATCATTCGTGTTATCTTTGTAGATACTTTATCGAGTTCATTTACGGGAGCAAATGCATATACAAAAATGAAAGTCACGCTCTGCTCAGACGATTTATTAGAAATGAAATACGCTTTTTATGTAAATATATGAAATAGTAACAAACTGTAAAATATATTATATTGATTATTTATATACCTAATTTTAAATATAATAAAAACCTTGTAAAATATCCAAATAGTGCGTTGAATAATTTCACTAAGCAGATGATTTGTTCTTTATGATTCAGTATTGTTCATAATATATAAAAAAAAAAAATATATATATATATATAGTATATTCATATAACGTAGATTTTATTCCATCGTTATTGTATAAACGCAACTTGGTAATACAATTCGTAAAAAAATTGGATTAATTTTTTATAGACATTTTTGTGTTAAGGAAGACGCGAAAAAAACGTGTTAATTAAGTTATAACTGTATTTAATACCCGAAAAACCCTGTGTTTAAGCGTAAACACCAAGTTAACCGTTTATATCCAAAACTAGTGGAAAGTATCTATTTGTTTTTAAATGGAAACCACCTGGATAAGTGACGGAGGCACGTTTCTCTTGCACTGTGTAAATTGCGCGTTTATCAAATTATCGACATTATTTATTTTTTTCTACCATTCACGAAATAGCCCGAGTAGGTATTGATTATGTTGAGGCGCTGTCGGTAAATCTTGAGTAGCTATTACAAACAGAATCATTGACAAAGGCCAATTTTAACATGTCATCGCCATTACAAACGAGTAGGAACGTGGTTATATATGTATTGTGTATGACGGTATGAATATAATAATAATAATATGGTATAATAACTTGTAATAACGATATGGACGTATCGAACAGATCACAAGAAATATCTCTGTCTCGAAATTTTGTTGATATTATACAGACGTAGAAATAGAAAGAAATACAATATGACTGTAATGTGTATAAAAAAAATATAATATCTTTATTACAGTACCTGTAACATAAAAAAATATATATAACCGGAAAAAAATCCTGCAGATTCATTCGAGAATTGTCTGTTATATAACGATTTTTTTTTATGCTGAGATTTTTATTTTCAACATTTATTATTATTTATTTAAATATATATATTTATATAAATACACGGTGAACCATTTTAATTTAATGTGCCAAAAATTGTTTTAACTACCCAATTTTGTAAAAATTATACTAATATCGAAATTGCTCACAATAATATCTATAATCAATTAATTAACTCCGAAATAATTTTTCTACAAACAATCATTACAAATTATGTATAATCGATAAAAGTATAATATTATTAAAATATTTCTGTATTGCGGAGAATAGGTGTATATAAAACACATATTTATATTATATGTACGCTTTTAGCGTTTATAAAATAAATGCGTGTTGTGAGTCTTGTTGTAGGAAGCCCGAAATGAGCATTAAGATTTATTCACAAGCTACGAATTTTGAAATTCAAACGTTTATCATCTAATATTTTTCGAGCATTTACAACAATTATAGGAAGAAATATCCAACAGTAATATTTCTTTAAAATATTAAAAAGTATTAATAAAATAAAAAGTTTAAACTAGAAAAATCGTTGATAATTTATTGTTAAAAAATATACGTTATAATAAATATATATATATATAATCACGAGTCAATTTTAACCGGAGGTACTACTTTAGTGACGCTAAATTTTATGATTTTTCAGAAACCAAAAAATGTAGCGGTTGTTATACGCTTGTCACGGGATTCATATTTTAGTAAACTTATCACTCAGAATTAAAATTAAGACATGGCTAAAAAAAACCTATTACCATGCCAGTAGATATATACATATATACATTAATTGTTACTTACACAATAATTGTGTTAACATTATTACGAAAAAATTACTATGTGAGTGTAGAACGAATTGTGTGTATAATATACTGTATTCAGTGTATTTAGTGTAGATATAAATTTTATATATAGGTACTGACTATGATTGTATTTTGCGAAATAATAATAACCTATTATTAACTATTATAATTAGTGCATATTATTTGCATACACTATTGTATAACGGTTTATTATGTGTTTTATTATTGTGTTTTTGTACGTACCTAAAGTACATAAATAAGTTTTTTTATTCGACGTTTACCGAAAATTACCTCATTACCATGTGATTTATTTTCAATTTAAATTGTAAAATAATTTTTTTTTAGCATATAATATACGAGTGTGTAACTACGAATGTCGCATTTTTATTAAGGAACATAAAGTTGTGATTACTGCGAAATGGGCGTTTTTCGTCATACACTTTACGCGTATTGAATTTGAATTGAACACAAAAACGTATAATATTATATAAACGAATTAATTTAATTTTAGCGAAACACTCCTACTGTATGGAATTTTTTTCGAAATCTGTTTTTTTATGACTTTTTATATACACAATATATGTATAGTTTAACGAGGATAAGGATAAATTAAAAATATAAATAAAAACCGCATATTATCTATACGTCTGAACTATTGGAGTTGTCGCAGTTTCAGCCAAAATATTCAGAAACTATATATATACATAAATATATTATCGTTATAATATTATATTCGTAGAATATTATAATATTTTATAATAATAAATAATGTTTTTCGGATTTATTTCGGCAATATTTAATTTGGTTTTGGACACGGTCGGTACGTTTTCTGAGCGCTTTTCTCCTGTATTTTAATCGGCTTGTACGGTACACTGGGATAAATAATTTAAATATGAATTTAAAATTACTGAAATACCGCGGGACAAATCGTCGTGCGTCTACGTCCACGTCGTCGTCTTCGTTTTGCTTGTATTTACATATCGACGCGGAGGGCGCATTTATATTTTCTATATAAGTTTATTAAAATCGTTTTTACGCGTGATCGCTCAAAATGTAATTACGGGCAGAATTTATTTTCTTGGCCCGGGGACTTCAAAAGAAACTTGCCGGTAACTTGTATTAAATTTGAATATTATTAATACACGGTATTGTATAATAATTTTGGATTTCTTGGACGGTCGCCGAGATTACATTAAGTATATATATATATATATATATATATATACGCAAGCAGAGCGCGTCCTTTTGACTTGAAAGTGAGCAATTTGAAAGTTTGGGCAAAACGCACTAGTCAGCGCAGCCGTGGATTATTATTTAATCTGATCAAAGGGTCCCAAAGTTTCGGGAACGTCTCTGTCTCTCTCTCTCTCCGTTTCCTTATATACATGTCAGGAACTGGGATGCAACTTCTTTCTGTGTGAACACACACACCCGCGCCGTGCTGAGCAGAGACCGGGGGATAGGAATAAGCGGTTCTCTGAATTATATTAATTCTCCTTTTTTTTTTCCACGATATCGTCTCATTTCGCGTCAAAGGGATTTCTTTCTTTTGACGGTTTATTTAGGTCCGGATGAAGTGTGTCAAAGCGGAATTATTATTATAATAAGAATGTAATATATCTCTACACGCAGTAGCACTGCAGCGACGACAGAAAGGTATACACGCGGGGTACAGTTATAATGTAGTGAGCTAGAGGGAAATTGGGAGAATAGAAAGCGAAAGAGAAGAGTAATATACGTGGGGTAGTTTATTATTATTTTATAATTTTTTTTTTTTTATGGTTCGTAGCGTATCGAATGACAAGCACGTATTCTGTGTTGTATTATATAATTTGCATGCGAACTCTCGCCGTACACCGCACTCGTCGTCTTCACTTGACTCGTACGCAGTCAGTGTCGGTCTGGTGTCTATGATTGGCATGGCCCGGGTAAAAATAATCTTCAAAGGACCCCCGTCCTGTTAAAAACAGACCCCAGTCGTGATAAAATGTTTATATTGTTAAAGAAATAATTTTCTACGCTGATTATACCGGCGAGACTGTATGTGCATAATTTTTAACAATATGTAACATTTTTGTGTGCATAAATTGATTATATCTGTATTATATTTAAATATAATTTGACTTATTTAAAAGATATAGGTAAAATTAAAACACTTAAATATGTTAAGAGGTGAATTTTTTTTCTTTCTCAACATATTTAGGTGTTTTAATTACCTATAGCATTTAAATAAGTCAAATTATATTTTTTAAAAAAAAAACATTTTTAATTTCTATAAATCGTATACATTAAGGGGCCTTAATACCTCTACTTATACATGCATTTTAGACCCTCCGTACTTCCATGTTTTAAAGGTGATAATTGGGTTCGATTTGGATGCTTGAAACATAAATGAATTCGTTGATATGTCTACTTTGTACCTACCCGATAATTTTCTAAAATATTAACTGAAAAATAAACTATTAATTATCTATGTTTTGGTTTTTACGAATTTTTCAACCGCTATAAAATCGATATTTCGTAATATCATCCGACTAATGCATAGTTTAACTTCTGCTTTTAATTTTTGTTCTAAAGTATTTTTCAGCAAAATTATTTTAAGCAGCATATTGAAGGAAGAACGGATATTATGTTCTTTCACAAAATTAAAAAACATTGGATATATGCTGTTCTCTATCAGTAAAAATAATAATTAAAGTAAAAACATAGACCCCCACCATTCTATCTACAACCCGCCAGTCAAAACTATATTAGGACTATTTGCATAGCCGTCCCAAGGAAGGGGCAAATGGAGCAAGTGCCCTAGGGCGTCCAAAGTATTATGAATGCAGGGAGCGTCAAAAAAATGAATGACAAAAAGAAAAAATTTGTTGTTTTATTTTAGATATTAATTTCCCTTGTATCTATATGATGATTTCGAGAATGTGTGTATTTACTATTAAAATATATAAAATTATGTAATTAGATATTACGTTAGTTGTAAAATTTTTTTTTTTGGGGGGGGAGGGCATCAAATATTATTGCCCTAGGCATTATTGGTGGTTAGGACGGCACTGTCAGAAACAACAAATCCAATGTATAGGATATTGTTTCAAAAACACAATTGAATAATAATATGAAAAAAATATATAATATCATTGTTACGTATTTTTATTATTATATAAAACTCGTGTATAAAAAAAACGTCAAAAACAAAATATAGAGAAATATTTTTATTATAAACACATATACATGATATTATTAATAGAACTGCATGACGAAATAAACAAAGGCTTTGAAACTATGGATTTCTGAGATTGTTATTTGCATCGTTGCCATTGAACGTGTGTACGAAAAAAAATCTGTTGTTGAAATCGCGAGGTAATTATTGGCTGTCGTATGAACAAGACGATATTATAAATTACAATAATTTCAGGTATTGTGAATTTCAGTGTTGGACGTTATCGAATTGTGTATCCGCGCGGAATGAATTCGGAAACGTCAAGTCAAAAACCGACAAATATGGACGAGAAGAGAACAAACGTCGTGGAACGAACGTATTCGTGTAGCGTTTGTCTAAAAACGTTTGCTTATAGAAGCAGACTGACGGACCACATGAAAACGCACACCGGAGAAAAACCGTATTCGTGTGAAGTATGTACGAAATCCTTTGCTCAGAGTTCGAATCTGACGCAACACGCGAGGACCCACAGCGGAGAAAAGCCGTATACGTGTGAAGTTTGCATGGAATCCTTTGCTCAGAGTTGCACTTTGACGAAACACTCGAGGATCCATAGCGGAGAAAAGCCTTATTCTTGTGACGTTTGTTTAAGGTCGTTCGCGGAGAGTGGGAATTTGAAGAAGCACGCGCGTACACACAGCGGAGAAAAACCGTATTCGTGTGAAGTTTGTATGAAATCCTTTGCCTGGAGTGGCAATTTGACAAAGCATATGCGGACGCACACCGGTGAAAAACCGTATTCGTGTGAAGTCTGTACGAAATCCTTTGGAGGGATTGACAATTTGACAACGCACATGCGGACTCATAGCGGAGAAAAACCGTATTCGTGCGAAGTCTGTATGAAGTCCTTTGTTGCTGGTAACGATTTGACGAGGCACATGCGGACTCATAGCGGAGAAAAACCGTATACGTGTGACGTCTGTACGAAATCCTTCGCACAGAGTAGCACTTTGACAAGGCATATGAGGATCCACAGTGGAGAAAAGCCGTATTCATGTAACGTTTGCGCGAAGTCATTTGCGGACGGTGGGAATTTAAAGAGACACGTGAAAACGCACACTGCGCAGTGATGAAGAAACCAACGGCGGTTCGTGTGACAATTGACAAACGTTTAACTTTCTCATACGTATATCAAGCTAAACGCTAATATTTCGTATATTATGTACCGTGTTAATTATATTTTCATCTCATTTCTAATAATAAAACCATTTCTTATTGTTTGTATTTAATTATTTCAATTTTTTGTTTTGTTTTGCGAGATGTATTATCAGAAACTGAAGTTTAAAAAAAAAATCCATTTTAAACAGCAAAGTAAAATGTTATTTTCGTTTTGTTAAACGCATAGCGGTGTTTCGATAAATTTGTTCCATATATTTATATATATATATATATATATATATATATATATATATATATCATTGAATTGTTCAACACTTAAATAGTTGAATAAAAATTCAATTTATTTTTTTTTCAATAATTATTTACAATTATAGTGAGACACTTTAAACTGTCGATATAGCGTTACATAAAAATTTATCGCACAAAATAATATGTAATATATAGATTCGATTTAACTTGTCAAATAGCCGGTAAAAATACTTTGCTGTGTTCCATGAATAATTTTAAAACATTGTGCGGAATATTCAAAGCCGACATATAGATTAAATTTATCCGCAAATACACAATTCATAATATTTATTATTTTGTGTGATAGTCAGTAGTGCAGGAACTATTTTTCACTTGGGGGAGGCAAACATTTAAGGCTTTTATATTTTTTTTTAGTTTGTAATGCATAAAACTCTCACCAATGTGTTCAAAATATATAAAAGTATAAAAATTATATGAGATGTGTAAGAAAGTGGGAAACCACTTAAAAACGTATAAATATATCTGAAAAATATAATATTTAATTACTTTTCTTTATAAGTTCATATAGGACATATATAATTGTCACATATATAACAAAAATCTGTATACTTGTTGTCTGACACATGCACAAGTAATAATTAATTTTGATGGTACCTACGTCTTTGGAACAACATAATATTGTCAATGAAGTATAAATGTATTTAATTCTTTAAAGTTTCAAGGAAAAATTATTTAATATAATAATCTTAGTTACTTAGTTGTAATATTTATCAAATATTTTTTAAACGGCATAAAAATAAATTAAGTATAAAATAAAAATATGTCAAAACATAATTAAAACAAAAAACTTTTTTAAAAACAATATCAAAGCTTTAATAAAAAGTAGCGTGAAAATTTCAATAAAAATAATTACTAGAAACTAAACTTAAAAAATGTTAGGTATACAAAGTCTGGGTAATAAATTATTATTTATACGCGGAAAATGTTATAGAGTAAGTAAAAACATTCAAATTTTTTTTATCCGAGGGGGCAAAGCATAATTTTTCCCCCTCATTATTTTATCTGGGGGGAGACAGCTGCCCTCACTGCCACCCCTTCTCCAACGCCACTGCAGGTGATGGTGTATAAACTAAAACTCGATATTATAAAATATTAAACGACAATCAATTATTATACAATATTAATAATGAAAAAAACTATTTGTCTGTAACGATTATTTTGGAAGAGAATGTTCGACCATACGTTATTATTATATAAACCATAGATGCATTTCGATCGTGACACGTTTTATTAAAAACAATAGGTTTACAATAGGTTAAGAAAATTCTACGATTTATTATACTATTTTATAATATGTATATAATTCGCGTGTCACGTTCCATCAAAAACATTATTGTTTTAACGATGTAACCGCTTCACAAGCTATTACCATTCGCATTATAATGACCTACAAGTCCAGCCTTGTTAGACAACTCCATACCTACCAATTATTGATTTGATAATCGGTATATCTATGTATAGCGCGTAACAAGCCGTCCCCCACGCTCATAGAAATATTTTCCTTAGCAACAATTCATTGTTTTTGTTTTTAATGGCGAAACCATGGATTTATTATAGATACATATATAGTTATCGAGTCCTCGTGAATATAACGTACGTGGAGTAAAATATCGACGTCCTCGTTGTAGATAAATATTATAATATATTAGGTATACTTGATACAAAATTTAAGCACTCAAGTTCTAAAAAAAATTAACTAATTGATTAAATATGGACAGAGGATTCAATTTTTTACGTAACGTTATAGCCATCGTTAAATCGTAAGTTTTTTAAAAATATTTATCTGGTTGTTTCAAAAAAATATTTTTAAGAACCTGCAGTACTTAAGTCATTATGATAATTAAATATCTATATTGAATACGAGATTAAACAATCAAAAAATAAAAATAAAAAACTATGAATTTTTCGTTTATAATAATTTATAATTTAAAAGAACCCTATATTGGAGATTATTGGCTTTTAATGTTTTATTATATAAATAATAATAATAACAGAGGCGGATATACGGGGAGGGACAAGGGCGGATCTACAGGGGGGGGGGGTAAATTTCCTTCCCCAAAAAAATTAAAGTAGAAAAAAATGAATAAGACAAAAACAAGGTCATCGACTTTTTCTGTAATTTTCCGAGTTCTTGGGAATAATTCCCCCAAAAAAAAATCAACTCTTAGATCCGCCACTGATAATAATAATTTTTATTTATTATTATTAGTATTACGTGTGATATGACGGTATAATCATATTGTACAACACTGACAACGTCTCAAACACACCGAGTTGTAATGGTTTAACGCTTCGGAATTTTCAAAATAATTTAGGTGCATTCTACGGACCGAATACTTATGTTTAGAAGGGTATTTGCTGCACATCGTTATTATTATTCCACCAGAATAACTACTCCAAGAAATAACGCACCACTGCCGTTGACGCATCGTTTATTGCGCGTTTTAATGTTTTTTTTTCTCTCGGTATTTAATGATATAATATAGCTTGTTGTACGTAAAAATGTATTATATTTTACACGATTGAACGCGCGGCGAATAACTTTTTTAATAAAAAATATATTGTAGCGTCGCATGTTGGAGAAATTCTGTTTCACACTATAGTGTTTTAATATTTTTATAGAACACGGTTACGACGCAAAAAAATATATCTTACGGTTTTCAAAGAGGCTGCAGAACATTAACTCGTTAACGAGTTAAACGTAAAAAATTGACTTCATTCTTTGACTAAACGAATATTACTCTTGTTTTAATGTTACCATAATTTTGAAATAAATTTTTTTCCCTCGTATTCGCGTCGACATCGACAGGGGGCTTTATTAGAAAGAATAACTTCAGCCTCCACACGCATACACCACGAGGCAGTAGGGTACAATTATAGTTAAATGAATTCGCTATTAAAAATCCTCTGTGCACCATTGCACATAAAGAAACCTGACCTAGCCTTATTTACTCTGAAACTCAGTATTATTTCTCTCAAACCCGTCTTATAGCTTTATAATACCAAATATAACATTGAATAACTAATTTAATTGAATCGAACTGGTATGAGAAAAAAACACAAATGTATCAAATTATCATGACTGAGTTATATAAAAAAAAAAAAAAATCAAATTAATATTAAGTGGCAAAATTTTAGGCAATTTTTTTTTTTTTAGGTGGATGTGTGTAATATTTTGAATATTTGAACCGGTTAAAAAAATATACTTTGGAATCGGCGCTATATAGGTACCCATCAGTGGTCGAAGTGGCTCAAAATAAGTGGGAGGGTGGATGGAAGCAGTGTCATTATTTTTAAGTTTTAAAAGGGGGCAAAGTTGTCCATATTGTTGGAAAATAAGCAAAAAAAAAAAAGTCTTTTTAAAATAAAAGCTCAAAATAACAACTACAAAATTATAAAAAGGTAACGAGCCGCGGGGTGTTATGAACGTTGTTTAAGTGAATTACTTGGGGTAAGATTTTAGAGTGTATTTTTATCACTTTAAATTTGAAAGCATTGATAAATCATTGCATTCGATAAAACGATTCTGAGCGGAGCTTCGGTGTTATATTATTTATTATTAATACTATATAATAATAGATTATGTGAAGAGCGTGTAATTAATAATAGTAATTTTTAATGTAATTTCTTACAATAAACATACAAAAAATGAATTGTTCGATAGTTTTTGAGTTAAAGTTTTAAAGGCTTTTGGGAAAATCGAATAATGACCTCTCTATAAAGTACCAACTAGATGCGATTTGCTGCCGGGAAAAAACTGTGACCGAAGAGATCGGAGCGCTCCTTCTGGTAGAATTATTGGGTGTATATTTTAAACATATTTTCACGGTATAGACGAATATACGATATGATTACAAACTTACAAAATGTTTGTTCTGAAAATATTGGCTTTTCGTTTATATTTGTACACTTATAAAACCAAACTTAATATTATAAAATGGTAAAATACGATAATTAATGTATATTGTGTATAATACACAATTAATATATACATAATTCACTCCCTTTTGAATCTAAACAGAAACGCTACAGTTTTATAGATGGTATTTTCATTCGCTTATTTTATGGAAATCGAGTTTTTTTCCAATAATTGCACCATTTATTCGTAATAGTCGCTATTTGGACGCTCTCTTGTGGGCCAAACATATTGTATTATTTCTGTGGAGCGCAATTAGCAAAAAATACATGTAACTTATAATTTTCAATTTAATTAAAAACATACGAAACCACGTTTGCTGTTGTTATCACTATAATATATGGCCTGGTAGAGAAATAATTTGGCCTGCCTAAAAATTTGACAGCCCTATTTTTTAAAACCGAAACGGCTTCGCTGGGATATCGTTCAACGTACCAGTAGTAACGTGTAAATGCAGGAATACAAGAAAAGCAGCACGACCCAAGGGCAAGGGTGGCGATCGGCCTATCGTCCCTCGCCCCGAAATCCGCTACCCTGTCTACGCCACTGGCCATACATATGATTAGCAAACGCCACTACTATACTGCTGAATCCGATTCCTGATGATATTATATCGTCAGGCCTCCGCGTGCGTAGGTACATCATACAAACAGAGCCGTCTTAAGGTTACGCGAGGCCCAAGGGCCCAAAGTATTCAGGGGCCTTTGAATACTTAAATGATGATATATTCATATATATATATATATATAGGTACATATATGTATTTTTAACGCATAATATAATATTATATTAGATATTAAAAATTATACTTTATTAATAAAAACTAAAATGCTAATTTTTATTAGAATCTCTGTTACTTAATTGTTTATCGTGATAATTCCGGTATGTTAATATTTCTAAAATTTTAATATATTTTTTTTATCATTCGAGATTTATTTATTTTTTTTAAATATCGAAGTAAAAAAAAAAAAAAATTAATTAATATGTATGTTATTTTGTAAATAAATTGGGGGCCCTTAGAATTTGGGGGCCCCGGGCCCGGGCCCTCCAGGCCCATGCCTTAAGACGGCACTGCATACAAACAATCGGACGACGGCGACGACGATAGCTGGTCTCGTCGAGTGGCGGTCGACGGCGCGGTCGCGGTTTTCACGACACAATAGGACTCCCCACACACACACACACGCGCGCGCGCGGTTAACTACATCACCGAACGAATAACGCGCGGTAGGTGTGCGGCGTGTGGTTGCAAGTAAACTGTGAGAAACGCGCGGCGACGCACGGCGGCTGCGGCGGCGGTCGTCGTCGTGACTCGTCACATTCGAGAAATTATGTTTGTTTGCGTGCGTGCGTGCGTGCGTGCGTGCCTGTGTACACATATTGTTCGGCGGCGCACGGCACTACGAATTTTTCCTACACGTGCAGTGCGTACATATAAATATAACGTATTATAACGTGCAGTGGTGTCTGTATAGGTAGACGGCGTCAACATTCCTTCACAACCGCGTTGTTTTTGAACGAAACGTAAAACGTGTAGTAAATCGGACACGGGAACGCTGCACCGCTGCTGCCGTACACGCCGCGCCGCGCGACCGCGACCGTCGACGCGAAGGCGTGCAGCGTTACCGCGGTGACATCGGGAATTTTAAATTTTCCCATATAGCAGCGATAGCTTCTATTCACCCGATGTGCCGCGATTACCGCGAACACCGGCCCCTCCAACAACAGTCCACGACTAACTGAGGGCCCACAACAGTAGTGGTGTGTTTAGAATTTTGTTGCCCCGGGTACACATAAATTTGTTGCCCCCCCCCTCTGACTTCCGTACTGTATGCAAAAAAAAAAGTGTTTTACGAAGCAATTTTCTGAGACACACACAACCCCTTTCCTTTTAAGACATATATATATATTAATATTTTATGTAAAAGTAATAATAAATAAATAACACGAATCAATATTATGTTAACGTTTATAAATGTTTATTTTTAATGTTTACCATATTACGTGTACCATATTTCCTATGCGTTTACCGCGTTATAATCAGTTATCACTTATCGCGCAATATGAATTTAAAAAATCCACATCTTATGCCAAAATCGACAATTGGAAATCGCCTGATAATACTTATTTTCTCACAAACTGTGAAATAAAACATCGAATAGCAAATATTTCAAAAAAAAACGAGCAGTAATTTTATTCAAACAATACCCTTAAAAATTTGCTGCCCCCTGAATACGCCACCGGCCTACAAATTGAAATCCCGATGTTCTAGTGTGCGATGGGCCGGATTCACCAACATCGGTTAACGTTTTGTTAATTGTATTTAACAATTTTTTAATCAGTGAAATTTAGGTTTCGCCGAGATTTGTTGAGTTGATCACCCGAAGTCAGCTTGTTAAAATCGAATCGGCATTTTAAAATGCCATAGATCCACTGTATAGTAAATTAGGTTGTAATCGCCTACTTTTATGTTATCAGTTATCACATTTCGTGATAACCAATAAGAACGTTAAGGTAACCGTTTTGGTAACCCAAAAAACATTTTGTTGATACTTAACAAATAGAATTTAACAATAATGACGAAACTCGTATAATTTAACCAGATGTTGAATTAAAACAAATTTTTAACTATCACGGTGTTAGAGTGTATTTAACAATAGTATTGGTGATGGTGAAACCGACCAGATGATAAGCTTTTGATTTTATAACAAAAGGTTAAAACATCTTCATAATTATTGACGTATTAATAATAATTTTCTGTTCTCTTTATATTAATTATGCGCGTCGTTTGATTGGAAATGTGTTTCGACTTTTCTCAATGGAAACGACAAAAAAAAATTTATATATATAGGTATTGCAAAATATAATTATTGTGTTGAAAATAAAATAAAAATCAAAGGTGAACTCGTAATTTTTTTATTTTAAGTTTTGTACATCCTTAAACCGAGTTTTTAATAACGAATTGAACAAAATTCGAATCGTATAAGATGTTGTATTTTTTACGGTCAACGAAGTGCAAAGGAACCAACCAATATTATAGTATAAAATTTATTGGGCCTGCCGCCGCGAAGGAAAAACTGATGTAGTCGGTTAAATCACTGAAATATGCTCTACAGTAACGTCGTGTGATGTGAATAGAATAATTTCAAATCGAACATTATAATATTAATACAAATGGTTAACAGGAGACATTTTTGAAAATTTTGAAGCAACGTATCGCGTTACAGCGGGGAACGTACATGATATATATAATACAAAAAAAACTATATTTGATATTTTGATAGAATTAGAAGAAAAAAATTATTTTTCATATTTTTAAATATAAAACGCGTGACTTATTACTAATTTTTATCGTATAAAAATCCTAGCCCGAGTCATTATAATATTATAAGTGTGTACGTGACTCGTCCGGTTCTTTTATTTTTTCATACATCGCGTAAATTTATACTTTGAACATCGAAATGAATATTATACAATATACGTATATCGTATGCCGCACACGTAAATTATGTACGTATTCGATTGAGCGACGTCGTTTCAAAAAATAAATAAAAAACTGTACATAACGCAATTACTCTGCGCGCGCGTTTCACAAGGTTATTATTATTAAATTCAATCATATCAATATGGATTTTAATGGACGTATATATGATAATGAAAACGCTAATGAATATATGGCACTCCAATATACTTAAACACAATTATCTGCAGCGCAGGTCGTACGCGCGTGTACGAGCGTATCGTCGAGCAGTGCATGAATATGTAACAGGAGGAATAAACACAAAAATTGTAATATTATAATTTAATATTGTTTTATTACGCGCGTGAATAATAACAATTGGATTATACACGCGTAAAATAAAATTTAAAAAAAAATGTATCACCCGGGTTGATATACATTTTAATAAACATTAAATGCAAAAAGGATTATTCAAAAATAATAATAATTAAGCGCGCGCTATGGCGTATCGCTTACGCAAAACCGTACGAGATTATTATAAATAATTCCAATCTCGTGGTATTGCAGCATAACGGAACTGTAATCAGTGACGGATTTAGAGCTGGTCACCATTATATAGTGGGGCGAATCGTTAATATCCTTAATCATCTATACTTTAAAATAATAACATTTTTTATTTTTACTTATATACATTTTTTTTTCAGTTACCCAGACTAATATAAATTAAAATAATAAATATTATTATTGTACGAATTTAATGTGATTAAACACACCTATCTAAATGGTTTGACTATATATATACTTTAGTATAGCTTAATATATTGCAGTATTAAATGTGCATGTTGTACAGATACAATTCATATACAATAATATGTATATATGAGCTCTACAATAATGTGGTGCCTGCGTATTATATAATGTTTTGTGAATTGTACTGATCCAAATTAACGAAATAAAATAAATAATTTTAAAATAAACTTATTTAATTTTACGTTTATAATAATAAATTTATTTGCTCGTTATATTTTATAATTGAACACTTTAGATTAGAAAATATTGACTGAACACATAGGCGATAATTCGTATAATCATTGATAGATCGTATATGACGTAATGTTTAACGATTCGAAATTATTTATTTCTGTAAAATTAAATCAATATATATATATTTTTTTTTTACTTTGGCAAATAACCTTATATATCATTTCGCAGAGCTAAAGCAGCCTTTTATATAGGTGAACGCACGTTCGAGTGTACGTCGCGAGAAATAGTATTTACAGTATTTCGAATCGTTAAAACCATTGGTTTGCAAAACGGGAGGGTGGGGCTTTAGGATTAAACTTATTTTTTTTGTTCTAATATTGAAATGTCCACTGTGTACTTTTATCCCCCAACCGGTCTATTATACAGTGTCTAAAATTCACAAACCGTTATGCTAATTTCTCCAAAAATCAGTGCTGGTTTACAGTGTAGATACACAAAGAATAACGCGTATAACAATAATAATAATAATCATATTGTCGCCATTGCGCATTTTACATGTGTTTCCCGAACAATACGCCTATCGTTTTGCGAATACGTTGTTTTTATACACATCGTAAACGACATGTAATCCGATATTGTATTATACACGCGTTGAAATAAGTGACTTGTAATACTAAACGAAAATAAAACTTGAAAAAAAAAACAGCTGGGGAGGGGAGAATGTATTATTCGAATAAATTTTATTTTATTAATATAATATAATAATACGTGAAATGAAAAAGGCGTATTGGAATAATGAAATAAATGAACGAATTGGGAGAGTGTAATGTTCGCTCGTCGCACTGCGATCTCAGTAAATTCACGTGACTCGTTTTATTTACATATAATATTATATAGTTACAGCGAAAACGTCAGCGATTGTAATTTTGAATAATAGAACAACGCTATAAAATAATACGCATAATATTCGAATAAAGCGAAAAAGTTTCTTTTCACTATCGATACCGTTTGGATGCTATAATTCGACGGTATACGTTTTATAATAAAACGTTTTGTCGCCATAAAATAAACGACGGACGAGAAAACGTACACTTTTTCGCATTTGGAAATCCGTATTTAATCATAAATTAGCAGCCATCACTGGATATTTTTTATTTCGTTTTAAAGTTAAAGAAAAAAAACTGTGGAACTGTGCGGTCGTCATACGAACACATTTTTTCTTCTTCTTGTAATTGATAATTTTAGAATTATTTAATAATTGATTATATTTGAACTTTTAAAATAACGCTTTCAGATTATTGATTCAACTATGTTTAATATTCAATATTGTAACTACGTAGCATATTTTACACATGGAAATGAAAAAAAAAACGTAATTTATGACTAGTGTAATGATAATTCGATAAATTAATTTGATTCTCGTAAAAGTTTGATTGTACACGACTTTATAATAACAACATATTATTATAACGCCTCTCTGTCTGTCCGTTTGGGCGTTTAAAACTCGAGAAACAATCGTTCGATTTTACATTCGTTATACTTTCATATTTTATCGACGTCGAATGGAAGCTGCACAAAAATAATGGTTCTACATTAATTAATTATGCGCCGACGATATCCGTGATATTATTTATTTTTTATATTATAAATATTTACAGGCGAAGGAAAATGACCACTGTAGTATAATATTTACTTTGATGTGGTCGCTTCATTTGTAAGTATAAATTATTGTATATTGGTTGTTCTTACTGCCGAATTATACTTTTTTCAAAAATTGCCGTAGACAGTATTCTTTAGACCCAATTATCGGTTTCAATGTTAAAAGTTAAAAAAATAAATAGGCAAAAAAAAGATGTTTAAGTAAAACGATTTTATTTTTCATGAAATTATTCGTGCACAATAATAAGAAATTATTGCAAAAAATAATTTTATTACTACTTCACACTGCATATATTTTATCACACTAAACTAACGTATCTCTTCATCGGTTTAAATTAAAATTAATATCTATAAACGGAAAACTGTTGTATAAAATGTGTTATATTTATCAACATCATTTGACTAATAAAATTTCAAAGTCTTGAAAATCAATAGTTATAAAAAATATGTAATGTGTAATCAAATTTAAGAATTTTTTTTTAAACTGCGTGACATTACAATATAGACGCGTCCGATTATAGCGTAATTATTATACGACCCCTTTCCATCTGATATTTTCATTCGGTTTATATAATTCATACACACTTTGAAAAGTATCAAAATATATATATTCGTTTGCAAACTAGATACAGTATATTTACAATTATTTAAAAATATGGATACATCTGCAGAATTTAATGACGCGTTAGATTCGGATTAGGACTGTTATTTTAAAATACGCGCGTTACTCGATATTTATTAAAAATTTTATTTTTAATGAAAAAATATCATATACCGATTGTGTGAAACATTCGCATTAAAAAAAAAAACCAATCGTAAAGCTATAAAATAACGAGCGTATACATTTTCATTCTCACGCCTGAATCAGATTTTACAAATATAAATATTGTCGTTAAAATGATTAATCGTGATGATAAAAATATGTATATATACTACACGTATCGGTTTTGTATAGTGTGTAATTATTTTTCTCTTTAATCGTATTAAAATTATTATTATTATTATTATTATATTAAAAAATTAAAAAATACGAATGCATCGAAACCACGGGTGGTGAAAATTATGCGCGTATTTATGTGGTAACCGAAAACGCTATTATATTATAACGCGGTAGCGTCGTATAACCAATGGGGCAGAGACCGTATATTTTATAGTCCTTCATCGACGTAATGTTATTATTTTTTTAATTAATAATAAATTGTAATTAATCGTCCGATGATTGTGCGTAATTTATTTTTATTTTCCTGCCGAATTCCGCGCTCGGCATTATTTCACTTGACCGTTCGTTATTTCGGTGAAAAATTAAAAGGAGAAAAAAAAAATTCCATTTTCACGGTACGTAATTATTATTTTCCCTCCCGTCTTCATTACTGAAATCCTGGTCGTCCACCCCATCGAGTTCCGGTACACGCACACCACGACCACGCTGCGTAATACATAAAAATAATTTCCGTTTCTATATATATTTTGTTTTCATAAACCCCTCCGTATACGAAAAACAATTAATTATTCAAAGCGAATTATTTGTTTTAAATAAAAATATCGCATATAATATACTATATATATATATATATACTGTATATAATTATTATATATTGTCAGATATTAAACGCTCTACGGAACGTTGACACAAATGGATACACGCGGGAATGGACGGTATTTCAAATAAAATTATGTGATACACATTTTGTGTTTTGTAGTTCAAAACTTCGTGGTTTCAATTTCGTATTAAAAGTACATTTTTACGCGTGTTTCGAGTATTAAAATACAGATTCTTTTCGTCTGCGTACGTACATAATTAAAAATTATTAATAATAGTCGGTATAAGTAACAGATTTTAAACGCAAAACATAACAGAAATCGTGGTTAAACTTTTATTATTATTATAATTGCGGTTCTTTTTTTTTTTTTTTTAACTTTAATTATTAGCCTCTCGTCACTTAATAAAAATAAATATGTTGTAATTGTGTATTTATTTTTAAATGAATAATTAATTCACTGTAATACGTAGACTGTATTCGCTCGATGAAAAATAAATTATTCGTTGAAATGTTTTGTTTTATTTTGTGAAAAGTATTTGAAAACACTATTTTTATACTTCAAACGCCCTTAAGTGATTTTTATTGCCCGTCTCTAAAGGTGTACAAATTTTGGCAGAGTTCAAACATAATTTTCAATTAGGAAAAAAAAAAAAACGGATAATATATTTTATAATTTTGTCTCGTGTACTCGTATATTAGGAAAAAAAACAATACATATAACAGATAATGCGGCGTTAAAAAAAAAAACGAGTGCAGCTGTGTACGTGTGTGTATACTTATGTACTTATACTTAGTTTTTTTTTAATTTTCTTGCCGTATTTCTTCTCTCCTTTTGATCACAAACGAAAATTAATCGTTATAAATACTACACGCGTATCCTCCGACCAAGGCTCTTTTTTCCCTACGTTTGCCACTTATATGCGCGTATACGAAATAAATATGCGACCCAAGGGACATTGGGGCGCTTACTCGCTCAATACGAGCCAGACCTTCCAAAATGTTGGACACCCCTGCATGTAGGTATACACGCGCAGCAGCAGCAGCAGCAGCATCGAAAACGTGTGTATATATAACGAGCCAATAAATTATTATATCCACCGCAGTGTACAACGGCGGTGACGGTGAAGGTGGCCCGTGTAAACCCGAATATTGACAGGACGCTATTGCATTGTCGTCCGCGTCCACAGTAGCGTCGTTTCTGTCGTTATTTGATTTACCGTTCGCACACTAATGATTGATAAATGACTGAGCAAACAAACCGTTGTTTGCTCGTTTATATAAACCGTATAATGAAATATTATTATATTGTTATTATATGTATAGTTACGCGGCGTATCAATGCAATACGCACCGTTATATTTCGAGTATTTTTCTTTCCTAGTTATTATTATTTTTTAATAAAAAAATAAACGCGTTATAATTCTTTTCATGTGTGTATGTAACGTATGCCGTGTCTTTGAGACCTCGTGTATTTTTTTTTTTTTGGTTTTCCTTATCGTTATAATATATTTATTTACTGTATTCCCAATTATATTCTCTCGGAAGACGAGTTGTTGTATGCAACGTTAACAACATTAATATTTTTAAATTTTTATTTTTTACTCGCTCACATTTTTTACCACATATATATATATATAAATATTAAAAAAAGATATTTTAAAATATTAATGTTGTTGACATTGCATTATAATATATATATATATAATAGATTGTGTCATAGTATCTATCTAAGAATCGCAATTGGAATGCTTTCGTTATATCCGCGGTTTAACTGTGCTGGATAAAGCCGATGCTTTTTTATACGTTTACGCATAGGTATTGACCAGGAGGTGTTTGACACCTTCCATCCTGAAATTTTAAAAAATTTTTAAAAAAAAATGGCGAGCCGCAGGGTTTTGTGGATATCACTTAAGTGAATTACTTGGATTTTAGTGTTTTGTTTTTATTATAAATTTGAAAGCAACGATAAATCATTGCATTCGATAAACCGATTCTGAGCGGAGCTACGGACGGTGCAATAAATAAACGACAATCGATTAAGACGAAATCAAGTCAAAAAACTCAAAATTAACTGTTTTATGAATGGAAAACGTCAAAATCTAAAAAATAGCTATAAATAGCCTAAAATTGATTAAACTTTTTGGATTTTTTTTTTTTTTGAAATTGTATGGTACAAAGATACAATTTTGTTGAACATTTCAAGACAATAGAATGATTATTTTCGAAATTATAGCGAAAAAACTATACGTGATATTGACGAAATCACATTTTTAGCGGTTTTTCGGTAGTTTATCGCGTCGCGTTAAAAAACTATTGAGAAAATCAAAAAATGACTTATACTCAGTACCATCTTGATGTGATTTGCTTTCAGAAAAGTGGCTACACGAAAAGATCGGAGCACTCCTTCTGGTCGTAAATCTGTAAACAGGACAGAAAAAAAAAAGAAAAATGAACATCATTGTAAAACCGCTCCGCTCAGAATCTAAAATTATCGTACGATTTAAGTTTGATATTATTGATATTTATACAAGCGGTTGCCGATCAGTACTCGATAAGAATTTGGCCCTAAACTTTTTTTTTTAAATTATTCTATTATATATTATATATTTAGTATCATCGATCAAAACGGCAATCTATACGCGATTTCACGTGTACCGGTGAACACACGTGTATAGCCACATGTACAAACCATGATGTTTACTTCGAATTCGTTTGCTGTTTAAGAAGAACATAGAAATGCTTATTAATAGAATACAGTTATGGCGTAAATGTAATATAATTTTTGTTACTTTTTGTCTGTTATTTAACTGAGGTACGCATTTAATCAGATGTGAACATTAAAATTACTATTTTCAAGTTTTATATTTGAAAAGGGTATTTTACACTATTTGTTATAGTGCATTTAAATTTTTTAAATATTAAAAGAACTGACCGTATAAAGGGAACGCGTATAGTTACGAGAATTTCCAAACTTATTGTACCAATTAAAAACTAGCGTTTTTATTTATTAGGAATACGAATTCTATGATTAAAATGTATTGTTCAACGTCCAATTTCAGCCGTCCAAGATGAAAAGGTCAGGAAAAATAATGGATTATTTTAAACAAATTAAAATAAATTGCGAAAAGTCATTGATACTTACAGTCTATATATACGAGGGGGCGTTCCGACAGCATAATGGCGTAATGCCTCCAGTGATATTTATCTTTATTAAACAAACGAAATACGATCGTTTAATTCATTTACTTTATTTTCATTTTACAACATTATAATTTCCGTTGTTTCTACACACTTACGCCAACTACGCGAACAGAGTTTATCAAACCCGTCGATGAAATAATGCGGATAAAATTAGGAGTTCGCCGGAAGTCGCTGCGCAACGTTATGAAAGAGATGGAACATGATTTTCTTCGTACAATTTAAACTCATAATAATAAAATATATAAATAAATATCATATACAATTTGGGTATATTACTGCGATTCCGAGCAGAAAAGCCGGTCTATAGAATAACACGATTCACCGAGAAGCAAAAAAGGAAATGCATAATATG
This sequence comes from Slavum lentiscoides, assembly GCA_032441835.1. NCBI lineage: Eukaryota > Metazoa > Arthropoda > Insecta > Hemiptera > Aphididae > Slavum > Slavum lentiscoides. Next base: position 12,887,985 of record CM063712.1, on the reverse strand, counting down.
TTGACTGATTTTCGAGACTCTAAATGGCCCTACAGCCTTGATTTGGCCCTATCAGGCTTTTTGTTATTCTTCATGCTAATATAATCTCAAAACTATTCATTTTCAAAATAATGCTGAAGTGAAAGCAGCAGCAATAAAAGTGTTTCGAGAACGAAGTGAAACATATTTTATCGACTGTTTTGAAAAATTCGTTTTACTTTGGTGTAAATGTGAAACCAAAATAGCCATTATGATGAAAAATGAAAATAAATTAATATGTCAAAATATCAAATGTTTTTTTGTTTCATAAAATTATCTCTATTAAATAAAGAACAATGTCAACTGAGACATAACTTTTGGAATGCCATACGTAAATAGGAAATCACGAGTGTCGTAAGTGAACGTTTACCTTTAACGTCATTTAATTTTGATTCTTATAACTTTAGCACGTGCATAAATTCAAGTGAAAATACTTTAATTTTAAACGATTTAAAACGTGCAAAATTACGTTTATTACCACAATATACACGATTGGTGTACTTTTTAAAGTCGAAAACTGTACTCTGTGCAAGTGTTGTGTTCTTATTTTATAATTTGGATAGTGCAGCTGGTATTCACGAAAAAGTAAAACGTTTTGTCACACAACCATTAAAAAAATGAAAAAACGCAATACAGAAATATAATGATATGATCGTTAAAATGGTCATTTTCATAAATTGTCTAAAGAACGCGCTTAATATTCTCTATTAGTATAAGTTTTTACTTGAAATTTTAAACTTTAAACGAGCCCGTCAATCTTCTGAAAATTAAAAAAAAAATTATTCTCTGTGTTCGATTAAAATTATTTATTTCTTATAAACTGCGGAAACTAGTATAAAGAACGACTGGAGTCTGGAATATTTAAAGAAAAAATTGTATTTTTTGTTATCATCCTATTCTATGACTATTAATAAAATATATTATATATCATTGTTATCAAATCTCTGTCCATTTCAGATAGAACCACGAGATCAAAAATATTCATCGCTATTTAAACGGAATACGCACCGCGTTATGTGATACGCTTTTAGATATGTATAGTGGAAGAATTTATTTATTTCGTATGGTCCACAAACACATAATAGGCTACCAAATCTTAAGTTATAAAAAATCAAAATAATTTAAAAAAGAATAAGACATAAAATAATAAATACCTAACGTTTCACTAACAGTTGTCACTATAAATATCGAAATAAAATTTTAATTTTTTTAAAGTTTACAAATCTAAGTCAAGTCTTTTCAACCATTCTAAGGCCGCGTTGGATTCCAGTAATCTCTTGTCAAATGGTCTCTTTGGACACGCCTTCTCTACGTGTTTCGTAGTTTGTTCTGCTTCGTCGCAATCACATGCAGCAATATCCTTTTAGTGCCATTTGAATAAGAGAGAACCACACCTGCCATGTCCTGTCCTGATCCGGTTGGTAGTTGCCCATTCTTATCTTGGTAGTTGAATACCTTTCACACACTGGTCGTTTTTAATAGCAAAGTATTTATTTGTAACATCTGCCTTTGCTCACTCTTCGTTACTGCCGCAAAACTGTACATTTGTTGAGTTCTCTGTTGTCAGCCATGCGGTGTCTTTTTGGATTTCAATCTAATTGTTGGTTTCGTTTCTAGCATTTGGAACAATGGTGATATTTTGTGATTCAAACATTGTTTCAATAAGAGCTTCTTTTGTCCGAATTTGAGATGACATATTATATTTGTCAACGCTGGAAACCACGGTGTTTGTGTTGATTTTACAGTGCCGCACTTATAATCCTCATCGCATTGTTGAGCTGGGAATCTATTCGGGATGAATGTGAACTATATTGGCCAACACTGGGGATCAATATTCAGCTGTGCTATACACTGAGCCATCGTGGCTGATCCTCAACGTTACTGCGCTAGATCCCCAGTCCGTTTCTGCAAACTTTTGGATTAGATTTTTTTTTTAGCAGTATTGAAATCCTATAGGTATGCTTTATAAAAACAATGTTCAGTCTAATTATATTATATCTAAGTATTTTGGATTGAAGTTGTGATTTGAATGGATATTACATTGTATGGACAAAGCTATCATATCTATCTCTTTAAACTCCCTTGTTTGTTATTTAAGTAAACGGCGCAGACTTCAGTAGTGGAATTCCAGTAGTAGTCCAAGAAAAAAAGACTTTTTCATGAGCCAGATTTCTCTCTATATTCCGAAAGAGATTTTATTGAAAAGTTTTTCGGAAATAATGTTAATTTAATTAAATGTTTTTCATTTGGGCTAACCTATATTTTTGTGGGTTATTCGGAATCAATATATTTAACAAATAATTTAAAAGTATGTCCATTTCAATTATTTGTATTACGACAATATAAAATTAGGAGTGTGGTAATAAATAAACGCCTTTTTTACAGTTAATTTAAAATATAATTTACGAAAAATAATAAAATAAATAATGTGCATACGTAAGGAGTGATATATTTTTTATTTTTTACTTGCGAAATTATGAACCAATAATCATCGCTATTTTAATAATTATACGTATTAAATTTTAGAGAATATTATAAATTGTTTATAAATTGATATAATTCAATATAAAATTGACTACAAGTATTTAACATAACAAAATAATATTTACTTATAAATATAGTCGTATCCAATATTTTCATTATATAATATACCTAAATTGTGTAAACAGCTGTCCAATTACGCCATCGTAAAGTCACAATAGAAGTGCTTGTTAATACGAGAATTGTATTGAGAGAAAAAATGCTAATTGTATAACGTAGGAAATGACCTGCAAATTATTATATATAAATATATATTATATGTATTTATTTATTCTCAACAATAATTTTAGGGTTTACGTTGCGTGACAAATTACGATTTGAAGTTTGTGTGTGTGTGTGTGTGTGTATATATATATATATATATATACAATAGGTACTGCGAGCGCGCACTTTACGCGTCGCGATACTCCGTTGTCGACAACATTACGGCGTAAGTCACTCGTTGTTTCGAGTGCGTGATTGTTTTAAATCGCCGTTATTTGTCGTTAACACGACTGTCGAATTTATCGACGCCCCGTGTGCATTCGCTGAGTGTGCGAGCCACGGATTTCTTGTGTCCGCGCCGATCTCCATCGACTTTTCGTCGGGCGCAGTACCGTCGTCGACCACCACCTGTCAATCGTTACCGTGAACCGGTCCAGTGGGAATCGCACTTTTCCGTCCCCGTGGCAGCACTGCGTGGATTGCCGAGAGTCGCCGACCGGTGGTGATATCATTTGTTTTTATATATATTATATTGTACTCGTATGTTGTGATTATCACTGTGTTGTCTCGATGTTATCAACGACGACCAAGTGATTACGATATTGTTATTGTTCAATTATTATTATATTTACTGGGCGCCCATCGAATACATACGTTTGTAAATATTTAATTCGATATTATACGTATATTCGGCGCGACGCGCCTTTATAATAACTCGTCAGTCAGTCGTAGTTATTATGTTATTTTCCCGAATCCTGTACGCGCGAGTCGAAGCGGACAACTGCCTTATTTTGTAAGATCCGTTTCGGCGCAAAAACATTGGTAGCAGAGCGTGGTTTGTTTTATTCATTTTTTTATTTTTGTCAGGTTTGACTAAAGATTATTAGTGTGTGCAGGGCAAGTCAATTCGTGTAATAGTTTTTTTAATAATAATAACTTCTTGACAGTATATAATAGGTATACGTATATAATATACTGACGCGCAGTATTGTATATATTTATTGTGTGGTTTTGCTTATTGGGTATACACGTAAATTATTATACATCAACCAATAGAGTAATCACGTTTTCAGGTATTATTAAATCGGATTGTTTCGCGTTAAGTTAAAAATTAACCGAATTAATTAAAAAATAAAAGTTTTATCTTTATTTTTTTTATCTTTTATTTTAATTTTATTTGTGTTCTTTTTTTCGTTTTCTTCCGTTCACATTAAATCGTTGCTGAATCGTTTTTTTTATGCGTTATAATGGCGGATAAGCCCGAAAAGCCGGACCTTGCGCGTGCAAAGAGACTTAAGGATAGGGCCGTCATTAAGCGTACGACCGTGATTTCGAGCATCCGGGCTGTTCATGATATGGCTTTACGTGTCGCCGATGAGCCGGCTATTATTTCCGAATTATTAGTAGCTGTGAACGATTTGGACGGTCTGTGGACTCAATTCGAGGCCGAAGACAATTCGGTGTTGGATTTTCTTATTATGCTAGATTCGGCGAATGAATATTCTTCCAAGCTCCCGTCTGAAATTCGTGGTCTCATTAACGCTACAAAAGCCGTCGCAAATCGACATCGGCCAGCGACAACCCGGGACGAGGTCCCAGATTCTCGTCATTTATCTAACTCGTTGTCGAGACTTCCGGACATACCATTGCCTCGATTCAACGGCGACTTCCATTACTGGCCGACGTTTCGGGATCGGTTTAAATCATTAGTGAACGACAGGGCCGGATTATCCAATATTGATAAGATGTACTATTTGCTCGGATGTTTAGAAGGTTCCGCATCAGATTCTATTCGCGGTATTCCAGTCTCGGCCGAAAATTATGACTTAGTATGGTCTACATTGACCGCTCGGTTCCATCGACCACGGATGGTTGCTACGTCGTTAATCAACAAATTGTTAACAGCGCCAGTATCAAACCAGGAATCGTTGCAAGATTTAAACGTATTTGTGTCAACATTTGACGAAAGTATTTGTTTGTTGAATAGTTTAAAAATTCCTGATCTTGGGTCTTTTATTCTCTTTTCTATGGCGTTCCGATGTTTACCCATGTTCGATCGGAAGTTATTTGAATCCAATTGTTCATCGGATTATCCTACATTCGAGGAACTGCTTGATTTTGTTCGATCACGCATATCCATACTAGAAAATTCTGGGGAGAGTCGGAAAGTTGTTAAAGAATCGAAGTCTTTTCAACAGGTTATGAAAACCAATACCAAGAGGTCATCTCCCACATCTATGGTTATCACAAAGCCCACCAGTAACAGTCATGCAGTCTGCCCTTACTGTGCGGGTAAACACACATTAGATATATGTAACCAGTTCCAAGCATTGTCCGTAGATGATAGGAACAAATGGACGCGGGAAAAACGTTTGTGTTTTTCTTGTTTAAGCGATAAGCACTGGTCCAATAAATGTCGGTCAAAGACCCGTTGTGACAAGTGTTCTCGAAAACATCATCGGCTGCTTCACGGAGCTACTATTGTTCAACCGAGTGGTGGTGCGAGACCACCTGACGATTCTCTATGTGCCGCCGCGTCTGTGCCGCCGGCTGATAACTTGTCACCACCCTTGTTGGGAACTGCTTTGGTCCATGTCCGTGATCGAGCAGGAACATGGCAAACGGTTCGTGCTCTTGTTGACTGTGCGTCCCAAATTAGCGCCATCACAGTTGGTTGTTCAGACCGACTTGGTCTGAGACCTATAAAGTGGACAGCACCTGTGAGTGGTTTGGCCGGCACGCCTGTTCTCAATGTCGAGGGACGTGTTGAGTGCAATGTTCAACCGAGATTTGCTACCGAACCGGTATTGTCTGTACATGCGTGGGTGTTTCCAACAATAACGAGCGACATGCCGCGAAAGTCATTGCCAAAGGACATCAAGGATCGTTATTCGAACTTTGCTTTGGCAGATCCCACTTTCGATGTGTCTTCTCCTGTAGAGTTGCTGTTGGGAGCTGACGTGTACCCGTCCATTGTTGACGGCCGTAAAGCAACTATCGCTAATGATATCCCGACGGCGTTCCATTCTATTTTCGGTTGGATTCTCATAGGACCTGTAAATCCATCTGACATAAATCAATTTCACTCACTACCCGTGTCATTAACCGTATCCATCGAGACTCTGTTGGATAATTTCTGGCGCATTGAGGAACCGGTAGCGGCACCTCAATCATTTACCGAAGAAGGGCGTTGTGAAGAAATGTTTCTAGCTGAGTATCGTCGATTACCATCTGGGAGATTTGCAGTACCACTGCCGACGCGTACATTGGCCTCTCAATTGACGTTCCCAGGCTCACGCGAATTAGCCATTAAACGTTTTGAGAACCTCGAACGCAAATTATCTGCTAACCCGAAGCTGCATCAATTATATTCTGATTTCATGTCTGATTACTTAACACTCGGTCACATGTCCCATGCAGATTCGCCGGGTCGATATATCATTCCTCATCATGCCGTGTGCCGATCGGAAGATGGCGATAATAAGATCCGAGTTGTGTTTGACGCATCTGCGCCATGTTCTGTAGGTCATTCATTGAACAGCTGCCTATTTCCGGGTCCAAAATTGCAGCAAGACATTATCGACGTTTTAACACGGTTTCGCACGTATAAATTCGCATTTACCTCGGACATTTGCAAAATGTACCGTCAAATTTTAGTTTTACCCGAATATCGAACCTTTCAACATATATTATGGAGATCGTCTCCACACGAAAAACTAGTTGAATATGAACTTAATACCGTGACATATGGGATGAATTGTTCACCATTCCTGGCGCTTCGAGTTTTACAGTTAATCGCGGACAAAGAGTGCGAAGGTTTCGAAATGGTACGTAATGCGTTAATTCGACAAACCTATGTCGACGACATCTGTGTCGGGGCGGATACTGAAAAGGAAGCATTGTTATTGCAAACTCAGTTGATTTCGGTATTGAGCAAGTCAGGTCTCGAATTGAAGAAGTGGTCTAGCAATTTACCAGCTGTTCTTGATGCAGTTCCCAATGCAAGTCGCTCGATGAACCCAAAGCCGTTTGATACCACTGATGGAAGTTATACCAAAGTATTAGGTTTACAGTGGCTCCCGACCGGGGATCATCTTTGTTGCGCCATTAGGTCTGATTCGATATCAGCTCCAACAAAACGGGGGATATTGTCAACGATTGCACGGATCTTCGACCCTTTGGGGTTATTTGCTCCGGCAATATTCCGAGCCAAACGAATAATGCAACGAACGTGGGAGTCCAAACTATCGTGGGATGCACCGTTACCTATTGACATTCAGGAAGAATGGTCTTCGTTTGTATCTGATTTATCATCTTTTGCCTCATTCAAGGTTCCGAGATATATTAATAACCGTGCTAATTCTAAATGTTATTTACTCGGATTTTGCGACGCATCGCAATATGGCTATGCTGCAGTCGTATATGTTCGTGTCTTGACGGCGTCCAATGATTCTTCAGTTAGTCTTCTCGGCTCTAAGACAAAATTAGCACCCCTCACGCCGTTAACTGTTCCTCGCCTCGAACTGAATGCAGCGCTGCTATTGGCTAAGTGGATGAACAGATTAAAAAATATCCTCGAACCCCAGTTGAACATACAAGGTGTATTCGCATGGACCGATTCGTCCATCGTGTTGTCGTGGTTGAGTGCGCCCCATGAATCATTTAAGGTGTATGTGTCAAATCGAGTACATCAAGTCATGAATTTATTACCGGGGTGCATATGGTTTCACGTGAGAACAGAGGAAAATCCTGCAGATTGCGCGTCGCGTGGCCTCATGCCTTCCGAGTTGACAGAGTTTTCTTTATACTGGCACGGCCCGAAGTTCATTCGTGGTAACCCAGTTCATTGGGACGTTGGGAATCGCTTCATCCCGTTAACTGAACTGCCGGAAACCCGGATCGTCTCCATGGTGGTACATTCTGATGAACCGCCGACTGAATGGTTTAATACATTTTCGTCGTACGACCATCTCATCCGAGTTGTTGCACGTATGTACCGATTCATAAACCAGTGTCGTCAGCGTCACCATAAGTATCCGGAGTACCTCACACGACTCGAACTTGAAGTTGCAGTACGATCCGTTGTAATTGAATCACAACGTTCTCATTTCTCGTCACTTTCACGACAACTCATAAATGGTCATCGAATTTCTGCCAAACCCGTAGCACGCTTGTGTCCTTTCGTTGATGAACATCAGGTGATCCGAGTTGGTGGTCGTTTGCGCCATTCACTTCTGACATACGATAATAAACACCCTATGTTGCTGGCAAAAGAATCACATTTGGCACTTCTGATCGCGCGACGGTGGCATATTATAACATGTCACGCTGGACCAAGGTTATTGACGGCGTTGATTTCCCGCAGTTTCTGGATTATGTCTATCCGATCCGTCCTGTATAAGGTATGCCGTAATTGTACGGTTTGCGTTAGATTCGATGCAAAACCTTCTCAACCATTAATGGCCGATTTACCAAGTGCCCGAGTTCAACGATCTCGTTCCTTTGCCAAAGTTGGCGTCGATTTCGCAGGTCCGTTACAAATGCGAGAAGTGCGGCTGCGTAAATCACGTACTTATAAAGTTTATATAGCCGTTTTTATATGTCTTGCTGTGAAGGCCGTGCATTTAGAAGTCGTGACCGAACTGTCGACCGAAGCTTTTTTATGCGCGTTAGACCGTTTTATTGCCCGACGTGGGATGCCATCCGATATCTTTTCGGATTGCGGCACTAATTTTATCGGAGCGGATAAACAACTACAGTTGATCGTGAACAAGCCGGAGAATCAAACGATTTTAGCCAATGCCCGCTCAACATGTTGTTGGCACTTCAACCCTCCTAGCGCACCTCATTTTGGAGGGCTCTGGGAAGCGGCGGTGCGGTCTGCAAAACGATTGTTAATTCGCGTAATGGGCACTCATATCTTCACATATGAAGAATTCACCACGGTATTGACGCGCGTCGAGGCCGTCCTCAATTCGCGTCCGCTGACTCCGCTTTCGAATGACCCGACCGACTTGGACTATTTATCACCGGGGCATTTTTTGATTGGTCAACCGTTATTGGCTATTCCGCCGAGAGTTTCATTTGATCCGAAACTTAATTTGATCAACCGATGGAAACTACTTGACCAATGTCACCAGGCGTTTTGGCGGAAATGGGTGGTCGAATATTTGACAACTCTGCAAGAGCGAACAAAATGGACGGCGAATACTCCGAACCTTAAAGTAAACGATATGGTAATTGTAATAGACAATCAAGCTCCACCGTTGGCGTGGCGTATGGGTCGCGTTATACAAGTATTACCAGGTCCGGACGGTGTAGTACGTGTCGTCAAAGTTCGTACTCGCAATGGTCCTATGGTCAGACCGGTGGCGAAATTGGTCCCGCTGCCCACTGAATAAAATCACGCAAAACTTAATCTAATCGCGACTTGCTTCGTCTTGCACACAAAGGGAATAAAAAAAACGTTATAATACTTATATTAACTTTATATTTAGGCAGTTGTCTACTGGAGACTATCGTCCCATAATTCATCCTACACGTGTTGATTAATGTTTTGTTTTTTTTTTTTTTTTTTTTTATCCTTTTGTTTATCTAGGTCTATAATTTTAAGTATTGTATTTTTTCGTATCGAATAGGTTATATCATAGTCATATATATTTTTTTTTTATATTCTCTCGCTGTTTATTATATTATTAATGTTCATGATATCGCCACCGCACATCACCACCACAATTCATCGTCGTCCTGTCCAACCATTTCAATCATTATGGGACCCTGAGTGTCCCATGTTGGGGAGGATGTTCGAGCGCGCACTTTTATCGTGCGATTAATTCGAGTAAAACCTGTTTGTGCGATATCGCGATAACCGAGAATTTTCTCGAAAGGCCGCCTCGACCGATTTTAGTAGTCTGTTGTTGGGTGTCGCGGCATTACCAAAACGACACGTTTGGTGTGTGGCCTGCCCGACCGTGTATTGCCGTTGCGCGTTTTTTCTTACTCGTGTGCGACGGCGTCGAGCGTCCGTGCGCGTGTTCGTATTTTGTTGTGCGTTTTGTCCGCATCGGTTTTCGCCAGCTCGATTACGCGTTGCCGGAAAGGCCGTAGCAATTGTGTGCTTTACGCGTCGCGATACTCCGTTGTCGACAACATTACGGCGTAAGTCACTCGTTGTTTCGAGTGCGTGATTGTTTTAAGTCGCCGTTATTGCATTGCATTTGTACGAACAGTATAAAATTAATGTTCTAATATGACTTTGCGTTGGTATTTATTTATAATCGAATAAATTATTATTTTCATATCGATAATAATTATTCAAATTATAATATTAATTACATATTATATCATGGAATTTGTGATTCGTTTTATTTTCATAAAATTTTGTCTTACGTTTAACAAGAACTATATTTCTTATATTTCGTATGGATTAATATTATAATATAAATTATGGTTTAATTTATTATTGATATTGTTATTCAATAGTTATTGTTACAAGTAATATCGGTATTTATAATATGTGGCAGTTTACGATTATTATTTATTAATTATTATAATCTATATTATATATATATATCAAATCACTATTTAACACATTGTCATTATTTAACTTAAAGCAATACATAAATGACAGCAACAGATTAACTAGTAAATTGACGTTTGACAGTCACTGCAGCCAGTGTATATATAGCACATAATACCATTTACGTACGTGTATAGGATAATAATACGATTATATATAAACGTAATAAACAATATGTTTGTTAGATGTAAAAAAAAAAATGCGCAAATATTAAAATATAATAGAACTTTTAAATACGTTTTTTATGTGTAGAATATAATAGCAAGTGTTTCCGCATTCCATCGTGAACACGTCAGTTTAAATAACGCAATATATAAAAAAGAAAAAATTGTCATAATTTATTTTAATTTTAAACGCCTTATTAAGATCTATACGAAATTTGTAATGTCTACGAGGTAAAAGCTGTGTAGACAGCTCGCATGATTCTGTTTAAATTAAAAATAATAAGTATTCCATACATATATATATTATATATGAACATTGCCAGCCCGATGTGGCAGAAAAGCAGACGACTACCTAAGGCGGCAGTATTTTCGGAGAGGAATTGTAAGGACAAAATTTAGACGCGACAGAAGAAACGAATTACATTCGTGTCATGCAGAAACGACGGTGTGATTTTTATACGCGCAAGTCACAAGAATGAAATAAAATTTACAACGATGGGTAAAGATTTGATTAAATGAGATGTCGTTACAGAAAATTGTAGGGAAATTAAAGCGTATCAGAAAACGGCAACACAGCATAATAAAGCAGATTTCGATACAACAGACACACATGAGAAATGAATCTATCGCAGTAGTTTTCAAATTATTAAAACCTAATATATACGAGTAGTACCCCGTTAAAAGGATTACCGTCTATACTATATTCACATTGTAAATATAACGACAGCCCGTTTTACTCCAAAAGCGTATATAGCTGTATAGATTGCAGTCTTATTCGTGTTATTATTATACGATAACAATGGCCGTATCGGTTGCGTCTGGAAAAATAATTTTTTTTCTATATAACATTATAATAAAGATAATAATAATAAAAAAAAAATCATTTGCGGCATATATAATAAAAGAAATGAGATTACAAGTGCACCTTGTAGCTGCGTGCGATTAGAATCGAATGTAGAAGACGTAATAAAATTAAAAAATTTATTGACATCTGTTTAAAAAAAAAAAACAACAAATAAAATAACCTTTTAATTATGAATAAAGTTTTGCACGCAATTTTTACTTCTCCTGTTTATATACATTTAAAACGCTATCGTTAACTGTTCATAAGTATAATTGTTCATTGATTCATTGTATAATATTATATTGTCATTGACTCGATTACGTCGTTGTTGAAATTTATAGATAAGATAAACTGTATTTTGTAATATTAACTTGATACAGGTAATCGATAAATTATATAAAGCACAATACGCGGCAAGAATACACTGAAAAAACACGCGAACAATTTAAATATGTTTTAACACAAATTTAATTCCGTTTACACTTTCGTGTGTATAAATCGTATTGTAAATTTATCGTTTCAATTTACGTCCAATAATAGCAAATGTGATGAACATATTTTTGCTAAGATATTTCATATTCTTAGCGTACTAGTAGATACGCAGTCGGTATATATTTATATGTGTATAGCTACGGCTTTCTCTAAACAAAAATGAAGGTAAATTTCTCTATACCTACCCAGTGCAGACGAGTAAAAGCCGGTTGGCTTTGGATATATAACGCTACAAGAAAATCGTCAAACTTCTGTATATATTTATGTCAAACGTTAGGGCGACCAATGTGATAAAAGTGGAAAAAAAGACGCGTATTGAATTTTTAGTGTAATAAATTATATTACATTATAGTATTATTATTATTATTATTATTATTTGTGTATTAAACGGTCAGCAAACTCCTAAAGCGCCTTGTACAATGTTTATAAATATACCAATTAGATACATATGGCACTTTACACTAAGCGAATTAATTGCGATCGCGCGATTTGACTACGGATTACCCGCAATATATTGCAGGTGGACCGCAGTCAATAGACGCATGACCGTCAACTGCTTATGTAAAAATGGCGTTGGCAAACAGACGCGTGTTATGTTCATTTATTTATTTTTTTTTTATTTGGAATATTTAATTTTAATAAAAATAATGTGTTACAAAAAAAAAAAGTCAGGCTCAAAAAAGAAAGTCCAGTCCCGTTTAGAAAGATGACGCGAATGATTCACAAATGGATATACGTTGTGTCGTTCGATATATTTTAGTATTTATTACTAATAATTATATAATATTCGTAATTTGCGTACATATTCTTGTGGACGCGGGCCTGCAATAGATATTTATCGCAGGATAGCGCGTTGGACGAGTGTGCAAAATCCATTTATAATTTGTAAAAATTATAAAACAAAAAGCAAATGTAAATAATAAACGTATAGGTACCTATATACAGTATATATACTTATTATAGAATTAAATGATGTGAATATATCACCTATAATGTATACTATTATATTTATAGCTATTATTATATTATTGATACGCTTGTACATGTATATTTTCTAGGTTCACATAAATCGTTAAAAGTTTTGAAAGACGTTCAACAAAACACATACATAGACCTATATAACGATTGCATATATATAGAAATACGCTTGCGTAGGAAAACAAGAATAATTCATAAAAACAGAAATACAGTGATGATTGTATTATAATATTTAAAATGATTTTTAAGAGTAATTATATTAAGATTATGTATAAAACCGTAAGTATAAATAATTATAATAAAGACAGAAATATAGTAGTGATGATTACTACATATACGGTATATAATAAAAGGATTATTGAGAACAAAAGTTTTATAATGCTGCTATGTGTAATTAAATTAATACTGCATATTATTATACGTCACATAATATTTGTTTTAATTTTTTTAATAAAAAAATTTTATGTTTTCTTTTGAGCATACAATGTTGTGTACTTTATGTATAATATATATATATATATATCCATATAATATTTATCGTAAAATTATGTGTTTATTATTCACATACTCTATCTGAGTGTTACATATATATTGAGTATATTATATAGACTTAAAATTGCAGTGCACTATACAAAAGTTACATAATTAATGTATACTACAGTGTAGTACGAAAATTTGTTTACAAATGCAATGTTGTACAATATGAGCAGTATTTTAAATTATATATATATATATATATATGCGCAATATGTATATTAAAATATGGTATACTGCAGAGTATGAATAAATATTTATATATGTATATAAATGCTCGCATGTATTTATATATATATATATTACTCTAAGGCGCATATTTTTTTTTAGAATTTTAGTTTTAATCGTATAGTATTTCAAAGTGATTTTGGAAAAAGAAAAAAAAATCGATTATATATGAATATTTAAAACAAATATTTTATAGCTATACATACCTATATAGGTACCTACACTGCATATTCATACAATAATAACGTTATTGTTTCCGTCATTTTATTCGGTTAGAAAATAAAAATAAATTAAATTAATTATATAGATAAATCTCAGTATATGCAGTTTGCAGTGCTGGACAAAATTAAAATATTTTATGCTCTGCGCAGATATAAAATGCGCAAAAATGTAAAACGAAAAACTAATATATATATATAAATATATTATAATTATAATTATATACATATATATGTTATATATAAGCGAAAATGTTGTACATTATATTAATAGTCACTGCGCAGGATCTGCACAATAATAGTGTAATGTATATACAGAATAATAATATTTATATAAACGCGCGGATAAAAATGTTGAGTGATGTTGAAAATATAATATACGTTATATTATAATGATTATGCGAAAAAGTAATGTTTTAAAAAAAAGGGCATAATAAAAAACAATAATATAATTTACGATCGGAAAGATAGAGTATTATTTTTTGGAGAGGAGGAGTAGCTAGTTCTCTGGTTTTTGGGATCCTAAAAATAATTCCCGGTCAAAAATAAAAAAAATTTAAAAAATAAATAAGAATATATATATACATCCGTGACCGCGCCAGCAGCAGAATATCTGCAAGCGCGAATAGAAAACGGCGCGTAAGTGCGAGAAAGCTGGAAGCTGGAACGGCGGAAACGCAACAGAAAAGAGGAAAATAAACGGCGGCGGAATAAAAAGCCGAGCGTGCAGCGCGGAATCGGTACGGAGAGCGCAAGGCGCGTGTGCGCGTGCAGGTTTTTTTTCCCCTTTTAAATTCGTGCCGTTTTTTCTTTTTTTTTCGGGAAAAATCCTAAGTGGGTGTTACGCGCGACGCGCTCGGTTCGAGCTCGACGGCCGGCCGGTCCCCATCGCTGCGCCGTACCCGCGCGGTCACGCCCGGCCGGCCAATCGCGTGCCGGCAACGGGCACGCCTCCTCTGTATGGCCCGTGCGGCCGCGGAACGCGCGCGTATATACACTGCACCGCGGGCCGCGCACGATATAACGCGTATATAGACGGACGAGGCGCGCACCACCGCTGCACCGGCACCGGATCCCTGTGGACGCGGTGCGTTACGATCGCGGCGCCGACAGCACTGCAGCCATATAGTACGTTACGCGCGCGCCACGCACACGCAACGACGACCGCGCGTGCGGATCTCGTGTAATATTATATATATATATATAGATACAATAATATTATAAAATAATATACGCCCGCGATTTTCTCCGTATATTCGCGTTTTGTCTCTCGACCCGGCCGGCCGACACCGCGATTTGTCGTGCCAACGCAACGTGCCGCTATATCGGTCTGGAAAACTGCTGAGGTCGGTGCGATACAAAAAAAAAAAATAAAAATAAAAAATAAATAGTACGAAACGCGATAAGACACGCGCGCGCGCGCACAACGCGGAACTGCTGCGCGTGATAGCGCGACGGTACAGAGCGCGTCGGGCCGTTGAAGCCGCTGCAGCAGCGGGTAATGCGCTGCAGACGATGAGCGCGACGGCCAAAGACAAAACGATGCCGCAACGGTCGCCGTTCGCCATACAGGAGCTGTTGGGCTTGACGGACTGCAGCAACAGGAGCCCGGCGGCCGCCGTGTCGGCCGTCACGCCGCAGTATCCGGCGCTGCAGCCGCCGCCGCCGCAGCCGCAGCCGCAGCCGCCGACGACGACCGCGGCGGGACCGTCGTGCTTCGCGGACCGGGACGTCAGACTGCACCACGGCGGCCACCACCACGGACACCATCACAGCCATCACAGCCAAATGGTGGCCAGCCGGTTCGCGTATTTCAACGCGCACGCCGCCGTGGCCGCGGCGTTCCTGCCGCACAACATGAACTCGTTGGCGGCCGCCGTGGGAATCACCGCGGCCGCGGCCGCCAACAACAACGGCGGCGGCGGCGGCGGCGGCACGCCGCTGTCGCTGGCCACCAACCACTCGGCCGCCGCCGCCGCCGCCGCAGCAGCCGCCGCAGCCGCTGCCGGTAAGTCATCGTATATTATTATACTTATTATTATTTAAATATAGCGTACCTATATATTATATTACTTATTAGAAGAATATATTATATTGTTATCCGCGCCCATCAGCTACTGCAGCGCCGGATTTAAGGTCGGGTAACACAAAACAATATTTAACGGCAACATATAATATATATCTGCAATTTCATATAATCGTACATTTTTTTTTTTTTTTTAATTATAATTTTTTATATATTTTTGGTCAAAAAAAAAATATCTCAGTTTTGTGCGTCTATCTATATAGGTATTATAGAATTGGGCGATTATTAAATCACAAAAATTGACATGAGCGCCAATGATCGTCTGTCCGCGACTGTTGTGTATTCTAAGTATTGAAATAGCGACATAAATTAGAAAGATAAACTTACACAGTTTTCCATTAATAACAGTCGAGAAATAAGTGCGTGTTTATATAGAGTGTAAATAAATTCCGAAATGCTTATTTTTACATTCGTATAGGTTATAAAATTACAATATACATATATGATATTGAAGTATAATAAATCAAATGTATATACGTATATTATATTGTTCAAAAATAAATTTTAATAATAAATTATTCGGTAATTTCGATGAATTACTATAAAGAAAGAGCATTGAAAACAGTCCGAACGCGAATTTAATAATTTTTAAGGATAAAGTTTTAATGCCTCTATGTACTAATATAGTCAACTGGAAACAAGTTGTTCAGTCGCGCGGTACACAAAGGCTCATCATCACGTATAATTATACATAACTGCAGAGATTTTACGCCTGATATGAGCCCTGCATGAGCTCATAACCATACGGAACTCATAACTCCGAATCCGCGGCTCTAGGGTTTTATTAAATTGAAAAATGTGCAGGGCCGTCACTAAAGTCGTGCTCAGGGTCCCTTGCACATTTCTAAATCCGGCACTGGTGGGTGGCCATCTAGCTGTTATTATTGCTTGCAAAATATCTGTGCACGTTTGACGTTGCGGTAGCGTATAAAGTGCAGTGACGTAATTACGGGGTAATTTATAGGTAATTATAGGCCCTGGACTTGGAGAGTCTCAAAGAAGCTGTCATAAATACGATTTGTGTATACAAAAATGTTGATCTTTGTTTTTGAATTCCCGTCCAATACTCTTATAGATATTAAAGTGTAAAAAAATAAAAATAATAAATGTTAAAGTAATACTATTATTCATTAATGTGATATGTGAAATGATTTACATTTATTTATAATAGAATATATAAATCTAGTAAAATGTATTGATGATACGTTTTGATAGCATATTATAGATGAGGGGCCAAAACTTGATACTGCTGCGGAGTCCCAAATTTGTATAATTACGCCACTGATTTAAAGTGCGGAATGGTGATAACTTCACATCATATACACAGAATGCGGTTTATCTTGGCTATAATATTATATGCATTTCAATTACAATCCGGTCAATAATATTATACAGTGTACACAATATTATTTAGTATTGTAAAAGACTATATAAAAGTAATACGATTTACGATATTATTTAAAATATATTATAAACACGACGAAATACACGTTAAATCCAATTGAAACGGAAATTGAAATTTACAGATATATTTTTTATCGGATAAAATTGAGTGGAATTTAAGATTTTTAATTGACGCGTGTATTTTATTCGTTTGAAATCATATATATATATATATATATGTAAGTGCAACATATATAATAATCTCATCTGTTTTCGACGTGTACATTTTTATTTCGCTCAGAGAAAATCTTCGCTTTCCCGAAATGTGAATACGGCCGCGGCCTCAAATTAGTCAAATGTTTATAGTAATAATATATACAGGGATATGCATATTTCGTATAGGCTGTCACATTCGTTATTTACAATAAACTGCAGCGGCTGCTGCAGAATAACAGACTACGTTAACTTGGAACCTGCGACTAATTCATTCCTCATCATTTCCGTTGCACATCAATTATACAATATATATCTGCATTTATTAGTGTCGCTATATTTTATGAACGTATATATAATATAATATATATATAATCAATATTGGAGTTCATGTAATTTCGTATCATCTCTGAGTATATTTTGGCCACCGCCTTCACGTATACTGTCAGACATTTTACATAATATTATTCGTACATATACTTTTGTTTTTTTTTTTTTTGGTAACTTATATGTGTATAAAAATTATAAATTATCGTTTCATGATATTCAATGTACCGCGAGTGTTGTATACTTTGTCTGTTATACTTTAACGCGAGTATTAATAGATCTAATATACCGCAAATGAGTAACGGGGGTCACGCAGTTCGATTCACGATTGTATATATAATATCATTTCGATATATCTAATAATATAAAAATATAAATGTGTTCCATATATTGTTACGGGTTATTAATTATGGAATTACTTTTGTAATGGCTTTTTTTTTAAAAAAATTATTATAGATTACATCGGAGCAGGTTTTATACGCGTATAATTTCAATCCGATAAATGAATTATAATAATAATAATAATAATAATCGAATTATTAATATATTTATAAATGAGAGCAAACTATAAACGCGTTGCGGTGTTTGTTCGAAAATCTTTCGCCTAGTTGCAGGTCAAGTTGTTCTAGTATACTGATAATTACACCAACGAACGTCCATTTAAATTTAAACGTATCCTGCAATTTTCTAAAACGCTATTTCCTTTGATATGACCGCATCAATAAAGCACGAGGAAAGACAGACGTTGAAAATTGCAGGCCTTATTGATATATCACAAATTTATAAGGTGAAACTTTTGAGACGACGAATTCGTCTATATAGAGAATTATTGTTTTATTTAATTTTTAATTTTTCGTGTTTAATTTTAAGAATCGATAAAGCGTATTATATGAGTGCTACGTGAAAACTGGCCGTTGAAAAATACGAGACTAAAGAATTTTCGAATTAATAAAAACCGCGCGAAACGCAAAGAAAAATATATTTACCGACTACAGTGCTGCTGCAGTTCCTGCGCGATAACAATAATAATTCAATTGATTTTAAAATAAACTGTGTATACTTACACGCGAATAGAATTTCAGGATACGCCTAATAATAATTTACAAAAATAAAAGTAAAAAGATCTTTTATACATTATATATATACAGAATTCAAGGGAGCACTTTAATATATATTATATATTACCAATATAAGAGCGAACGGTTCGACCGAGATATTATATCCATAAAAAATATGTCGATATTGCAGCTTACTGATTTTGTGCAATATACGGCACCTTCGAGCAAATTGTTCTACCGAAACGATCGGCTTTTTCGACAGTGAAACGAATTAAAAATTATTATTCAAAGTCAATGTACTAGAGAATGTCAACGTACTGGAAACGTTGAATCCGATATAGCGTTATAAAATGTCAATGGAGATTTAAGAAAAACATAAAAATTCGCTTAACTACAATCAAAAGTAAAAAAAATTTTAATCTTATAATATATACAAAAAAAGAAAAGAAAATTATATTTTTTATTAACGTTCTATATAATACGAATGCGGAATTATAACACGCATTATAATATTATACACTGTATTATTTTTAAATAATACAGTGTATAAAAAAACCGATCAAATTTTAAGCCCGATTTGATGAGGAGGGAGAGAAAAGTGACGAAATCGTTTAGCTCCGCGGCGTCAAAATCCTAAATCGTATAAGATCGCCTATTATAATATTGAGCAAACGCTTATTATTGTTATACACAAACAATATATATTGCAAAACCTACCCACTTGACAAGTTCGACCCTGTCCGTAAACCTCACCTAACCCGGTCACGTTGTTCAAAGTGAAACGTCGGTATAAGATCATTCGGAGAGTATATAGTGTTTGTAATACGCGTATATATATATAGCTGCGGTAAGTCATTATGTATTCCTTGCTAAGGATCGGGATATATATATAAGGTCAAATTCATATTACATGTATAAGACGGGTATATAAAATATAAATATTTTATTTTATTTATATAAAATATAAACATGTTATCCGCGATAACAATTGTAATATTCGGCGTCATTCTGCACACTGCCTTTATAAGTGGTCAAGAAAGCGTGTTTTTTTTTTTTTAAATAATTTTCCAGATTAGCTGCGTATAAAAAATATAATATATTACGCATTAAATCGATTATACACTATACTCGCTTATATAATATAGTCATTATTATTATCGGGCACAGACGATTCGTATCAGAGTTATAGTATATATTATATAGAAATATTATGGTACATATATTTAGGGAATAAACGATTATACTATATTACACAGCTGTGTTATATCGTATATAAGAAATACCGCGGTGGTTCATTTCAAATTTCCAAAAAAAAAATGTTTTCATATTTATTATAGTGTTATATGCGCGCATTCTATTTACGCGTTATATAAAAAACATATTTCATTTAAAGTTAATACATATTTTCTCATCAACTTTCTTACCCGCAGTGTTGTACGAATCGCAGCTTTTTCGCCGTTACATTTATCTGTACTTTTTAAACAATATATTCTTTTTACGTCGTTCTTATACAATAATCTGAAAGTATATTTATTATAAATGACATAGTATTTATACGGTCGTTAAATGTAAAATCGAATTGACTTTATCCCTTTTTAATTAATAGTATTCACACGAATACACGTGTGTGTGTGTGTGTGTGTGTGTGTGTGTGTGTGTGTGTGTGTGTGTGTGTGTGTGTGTGTGTGTAATACGCCATATTATATGTAGCAGTTTACTATAATGACTATTATATATTTTTATAAAAATTTCAATTTCAATATTATAGGATTGTATGCTGCAAGTTATATATATATATATAGAAACAACAGTAAAGAAAACACAAAACAACACTATATATATATATATATATATACCACTCAGTATATATTTATTATTTTATTAAATAATTGATACACGCGTACTCCTACAGTAAATTTGTATTCTATAAAGACCATATTTGTATAATTGTGTTAATGTGTTTTAAAATGAAACGTGTATAGTACCGCGCTTACGAGTAAAATTGCGTATTGACCAGCCGCATATTAATTTGTAAATGTAATTTGAAAAAAAAACCTCGCCGCCTTCGCCGTTTTAATACGAAAATATTTTTTATAATAAATATAATTATAATCTTTTGCTCAAAAATACAAATAATATTATTGTTTAATGAAATTAATAACTCGATTAAATTTTTTTTTTTTTTGTAATATCGAGTAATAGTAAATTTAATTTTGAATAAAATACTTTCTTCCGAAATGTTTTAATTAAATACGTTTTTTTCACAAACAAATGTATTTTGAAAACGTGAAATGTGCGTTTGTAATTAAATTAAAAATAAATCGTTAAATTCGTTTAAAAAAATATATATATACGTTTTACTATTATATATCAAATAATTATATATTATTCGCGTATTTTGAAAATTCTGGTTTTATATAAAGTTTTATCGAATATTATATAATATACGCTATATGTACCTACATAATATTTAAACCCGAAAATTGTTTATTATTAGATATTATAGTGTTTATAGTAAAATAAGTGAATATCATATTACTGCGCTATAAAAAAGATGTAAAATATGTTTTTTTTTGTGCCAATTAGATCGGTGCGTAAAAACATTTTGGGGGTAACAGTAATAATTGCTTAAATTATTTCATAAATATATAATATAAATTCTCGGCAAAAACAGTCGACACGAAAATTTTTTTTAGTTACATTTCTGGGCAACGATAATTTCACACGAGCTGTATTATATTATATTAATATATTTTTTTTTTATTCCCGACCGCGAAAGGCTTTATCGCGCGCGACGACTACAGGCGATTTCGAATTTTTACACGATCGTCGTGTACACCGAGCGCGTTCCCCTTTTTTTTTCTCGACTGTACCTATACGCCATATAACCGCGATCGGCCATAATTGAATTTATACGAAAGGGGCCCCGTTGTCTTTAGAAACGAACTCAAATATTTATTATTGCGCGAAAAGTTTACGTATAGGAAACGCGCCGTACACAAGCGCGGATAAACTCGTTGGAAACTGGAAATCGACTAGTGTTTGCTGTTATTAATAATATTATTGTCGGCGTACACATGCACGAGCCGCAGGTGTGAGAAAATAAAACGAACTTATTACTCGCATACCGATAATACGATTGATTAAAAATAATTGTCCACACAATATGAAGTAGTGTATGTATAATTAAAATATTACGGCTGCGCGGGTTACTATATATTAATCGAACGATATAGCTATATATATATATATGTTATGTGAACAGTCTCAATGAGTCGATATTATTATACTTTGTCTGCGCAGGGACGGAAAATTCTGTACACGCGATAATATTAAATAAGAGTTTATATGTATCGGTCTCTCCGAGAGACTCTCTCGGATAAAACCGCGGTTAATTAACCGTCTCCTCCGACTGCTATATATATATTATTATTATTATAAAATCGTACGAAATTTCCGGCATTTTCTGAGCGAATCGATTTCAAGTTACATAATACATATTACATAAATATTACGCGTACACTCTTTATACGCTGCTGCACACAGTCAGTGCCGCAACTAGAGTTTTTGGGGCTTAGGACAAAGAAAAATATTAAGGGACCTTTAATATGTGCTTATTTTTTTTTATTATATTTCAGTATAATATATTACGATGAGCGATTTCTTTGCAACACAAAAAAATAAAGAAAAAGCAATAATACATTATTATAAAATTTTAATGGTTACTCTATAAATTTCAAGTAGTGCCGCACATTTAATATATATGTCCCTTAGTTTTTTCCTTTTGCTACACCGATCAAAGATTTTTAACAATATTATTATAAGTTATAAGCAAACACCGACAGTGTGTGTGTGTATATATATATATATATATATTATATAATCGTACATAACTCCTTTATGTAATAAGAACAAAAATCTTCATTTTTACCACAAATTAAAACCATTACTGCGACTACTATAATTTAAAATTGTTATATTATATTATATATAGGGTGTATATAACCTACTCATTCTATATACATTAAATAAGTTATAATATGTGTATATATATATATATATAAACACTGTGTATTATATGAAGTTTTCGACTTTTGATATAAAATAATTATATTTGTTGGGTGAAATACATATTTTATTTATATTTTTCTTCTTCATAAACTCGTTAATATATTACAACGAACTTGGTGTATTATGTAATATGGGGCCCCAAAATTTTGTTCGAGGACCTTCTCCTGGGGCATTGCCCTGACTGCCCGGGTGGGAGTTGCAGCGGCACTGCATACCGCGGTATATCCAGTGCCGTAAAAACCGGGTGTGCAGAGTGTGCATTGCACACGGGCCCGGGGCTCAAATTATATTATGGGGCTCTATAGGAGTTATTATTAGTAGAAATAAAGGGCCCCAAATTTTAAGTTTTGCACACGGGCTCCAAATGATCTAGTTACGGCGCTGGGTATATCAGTAAAAAACTAATATTTGGAAATTATTGAAGAGTAATATTTCAAGCAATAATATTATATTTCATTACAATATAAATTAACGATTTACCGATATACAACCTATATTTTAAAAAGGTATAATTTTAATGTCCAATTATATTTTGTCGAAAGCAGTATAACGCGTCAAACGAATATTCGTATTCTAATAGTATAATTATTATAATTAAAACGCAAAAATATCGTTTGAACACAGCGGATTTAATTATTTTTCATAGTTTCGTAATCCTCGGTTCTTTTTCCTTCTTTATCCTTTAACTCAGTACTGCAGGTTTAAACGTCGTTCTATATATTATACAGCTGGGTTTCATGTTTCACGCGATTTTTACATCGATTGCCGGTTTTAAAGCCTCCGTTCATTACGCATGTATACGTACCTATTATATTATTTTTCAAAAATCGTTTTTATGTTATTAAATATTTTTACACTTATTTTTAACATTTTTCATTCAACGCGGTATACGTGTTTTATTATATTTTTTTATATGCGTATACTATCATTAATTAACGCAGGAAACGTATTACAGGTTCTAGGAGTTGCTGCACTTAATAGCCAATTCATTTATTCCAATAATATATATAAATGCGGAATAATAAAAATAAACATCGGACCTTATACTGCAGCCAGTTCATACGAAAAAAAAAATTGATGAAAAGCAAATGTGTTTAATCGATAACAATAAAAACTGGAATTTAATTGGATTCGATTATCATAATAATATATAAAACATTTTTTGCTCACTGTACAGTGATTCAAATTTTCGAAAATACGTTTGTAACTTTTGACATTATATGCATTATTATATACAAATACATGTACTTCAGTACATTAGTATCATCTACCTATGTGTTACATATATATATATATATAAGTAGATTTGATAGTCGTTATTAATATTGTACTCGTATTATTGCGCACAAACACACTATTATTATTGTAAAACTATACTACATATAACTATTATTTCATATATTTAAAAACACTAAAAATATACACATTAAGAATATAGTTATAAGCGATTTTCATCGAACCATATTCTCTTAGATATATTTTTATCTTAATTGTAATTTACAATAAATGTTATACAATATATTGCACCGGGGCAATTACGATATTCAACGTTCTCTACGGAGAAAAGAAAGAAAATAATATATTTAAACGTAAAACGAATGAAATGCGTATAATATATATATTGTGTGTTTTAATTTGCGGGTTCGATTAAAACGAATCGTATATTAACGATATGTGTATATTTTGGAAACCACTTTTATGAGTTTAACGTAACATAAAAAACAGCCTGCTAAAATAGTTCCATTTTAAAAAAGTCTGTGCAAATAACAAATAATGTTTGGTTAGAAATAAATGCTTATTACTGACGTCATTTACGGAACACAAAAAAAAAAAAAAATTACCCGTATTGAAATGTAAATTATAGCTGGTTGCCAGTGTTATTACTTATAAAATGTTAACCTATTTTTTTTTTCTGGTCAAAATATGTGATTATATAGGTACTTTAAAAAAAACATTTTTTTTTTTTATAAAAATATTATACGCTTGCGAGAAAACGCGCTCGTGTTGACATTTATAGCTATTGAATTGCATTAAACGATAATAAACGCACAATATTATTATTACACAATTTTTTTATACACATAATAATGTAGTTATAATACGAATGTGAGCACTGTTTTCGTGATAACCGAGCAGGTTTTCAAATATTTTTGCTCGTCTTATTTCATTATAATATATTATCGTCGTAGTCATACAGTGGGTACGGTGCCGCTCGTATATAGCGTGGAATTATAAGAAAAGTACAAGAATAAGAAATAAAAGAGGGATCGAGCGAGAACAAGGCAAATACCTACTTCATATTATTATTATTATTATTATACACAGGAACCCATTGTATTGTTCCCTATTCGGCCCGCCATAAGGTGTATATAGTATATGCTCTGAACATACAAATGAGCCCGGTGGCGACATTTCGAATTCTATATAAACGGTATAAAATTAATATTTAAAAAAAAAAACGAATAAGCGATTAATTTTTGTTTTAAGTAATATATCACGGCCAAACTATACGTGCATTGAGTGTATATAACGTTTTTCGTCACGCAATCGTTTATGAATGACTATCTCGACAGGGTTATAATAACGAGCGAGGGGGGTTTGGGGACAAACTCCCACCCATTAATATATTCAGTGTTTTGGAAAAAATTGAATTAAAAAAAAATATGTCAGTAAAAAATATTATTAATATGTATATTACATTTTTAATATATTTTCAAGTTCGTCAAAAATCGCGCGTGTCAAAACATTAACATAAATACTATACCTACCGATGTATTTATATCAAACTGCAAAAATGCAAAACTGTATTATTTCGATTTTTTAATTGCATAATACCTGTACAACCATCAGCCCTCCCGAAAATTGTTCTTGCTACGCCACTGGCTCTCGTGTTTTACGAAATCGTTATTTATTTGTATTTTTGTTTTTTTAGTTTATTAGAACTGTACAGGTCGCGCAATAGTCATCTATTTATAGGAAAACGAATATTCGGCGAAGATTCGTTTACACTCGCATAAACACATTCGTTTACACGCATACGCGTAGCTATATTTTAAAGTGTGAGTAAAAAAAAAAAAAACTTACGTTTTTTTAGTTCTGATGAGATATTAATGTGATAAAATCGTCAAGTGAGATTATTGTAGGTGTATCCTGATTTATATTTTTGTTCACAAATAACGGCCGGATTCAGGTCCGGTTTTTCAGTCCAAATTATTCGTCAGCCATAACAATTCGACAGAAAAGGAAAAACCGACAAATATTATCGGTTTTTCAATGTCCTGCTGCAGACGGCGCGTATTCGACGAATAAAACACGAAATATATATATACGTATCCATTCGGTATAATTTTTTCACCGAATAAATAGATTTATTTTCAATGGTAAACGCGTGTTTTTTTTAAAAAAAAACGCGTATGTATTGCACATATTCGTTATCATAATAGGTTTAAAGTCACCGTGTGCCGGTTTGTTAACCGCAGTAAAGTGTAATCAAATTTCAAGAAATCATTTGTCGAATTTATTAATTCGAAGACGACGACGATGAATTTTCGTCTTTGACATTTGAACGGTTATTTTCCCAACAAAAATATTTCGTTTTCTTTTTCCCGGCACTATTTTCAAAAGCGACTGTCTTTTCCTTATACGAATTAAATCGCTATTTATGACTTTTACAATCGATCGGTATCTCGTGCGACATCATAGCGCGTAAAATTTAAACTTCTGTGTTTACGATTTACTATAAGAACGGCAATCGCTCATCAAAAGAAGAGTAATAATATACCATCGATCGATCACAATCAAACGGACCTGCGGTACAATAGCTCGTTTTACAATCCGCACTCTAAAACCAACACGTATCCACGCGTGTACCTACCAATTATTACTTTTTTATTCACCCGTCTGGGAGATAATTTTGCGTTGAATAATAAACACTTGTATCGATTTATTCGGAAGATTATTTCCCGAATATTCGACACGTTCGACAGAATGAGCAGTGGACGATTGAAAACCTTAAAAGCAAAAAAAAAAACATATATTACTCTACGATAACCCCTATTATTATTTTCAATAACAATATCCATACGCGCGCGGAATTATATTAATATATATATATTTAATAAACTATATAAGTACACCTTTAATTTTTTCGTCGTCGTTATATTTTTAATTATTCGGATTCCGAGAGATTTGATCGTCCGTTCGCCCCTCTAACACGTCCGAGTCCGTACAGGTATATAATATGGTACGCATGATGTGTATAGTACGGCAGCGGTATATACATTTTAAAACCCGACAGCTCAAGATCACCGGTAAGTGTTGAACACGTCTATTGTGTCGCGTACCCCGCGCGTATTTCGTTTCACATAATTTCTTTTAAACGTATAGAACAAAAAAAATAATAATAATAATAAAAAAACATTTCCCCTAATTTGTTCAAGACCGGTTGCCCGGTGTAAACAACGAACACGTCCACCGGCTAATTTCGCAATTGAGTTTAACACGAATTTTTTTTTTTAGTTTTCATACGCGTTCTATATTCGATTTAAACATCGCACGCCTATATTATATGCGGTACCAACAACTAAAACACTACCACATAACATAATAATATAACCGCGAGTTTTCAATATTCTATAATCTATAACCGTACACTGCAGCAAATATCAGTTAATTTCCGCGTTATATACTCCTATATATATATTCCTACGACCGTTTCCCCGGATATTCACACTGAATAAACTGTTTAAAAATCAACGAAACGCGTGGTTTTTCGCTCTCTCTATTTTCTAGTAATTTCGCGGGTATACGTAAAATCACGTTGTAAAAATAAAAATTGCCATAATTTTCGTATAACGCGTCAAAAAAAAAAAATATAATTTATATAAACCCGCTTATACGCTACAGCTGTCTATATAGAATACAAAAAAAAAACCCGTTTAAAAACTATTGAGAAATTCTGTACGGACTTTGAGCGAAAAAAATTATTGAAACTAATTACATACTGTAAGAGAGAAAAAAAAATCTTGCCAGCAGAATAAAACCGCGATCGATTCACGCGCGTACAATATCGAACGAGAATTACACTTAATTGACATAACTAACTGCACAATGATACTTTTAAATGTTGACAATTAAAAAATAATATTTAGAATTTAACAGCGGCACGCACTCGACGATGACTGTTTACTTAATGATGGCAATAACGTTTTACGCGTACATTAAAAATCGCCTTACTTTTAAATTATCAATAAACGTTTTAGAAAATGCCGTTAATATGTCGTATATAAAACACGGGGAAAAAACTATTTGGTCCCGTATAATAAAGATCCCATTTTAAAAACGAGTTTCCGATACGTACAATTTTATTGTAGTTTTATTGTTGTAAAAATTAATAACACTGCATCAGCAGTATATATATATATACGTACATTATACTGCGCGCAGTGTCTGTCGAGTCCGCTATAAAACGTTGCAAATAGTAATGGGTTGATAATTCATTTTATTGAATAAAACGAATAATCACTTATTTACAAACGGTTCACACAGCTATTATTATATTATGTATTTATAATAAACAAAATACGTAAACCGCGAGTAAATATACAATTATGTCGGTGCGTAATATTATTTAAGTCGTTATTATATAATATTCGTAATTCCCGACGTTTTGTTGTCACGAAACAAAATCGTTATTATTTTTTTTTTTAATAGATTAACTATATTGTTCAGGACGTAATAAAAAACTTATTGTCATAATTGTATGCGTAGAAACGCGTAATAATTATCGCGGACTATACACGTTCGTTTTCGTTTTTCCACTCAATTGTTCAAGATGTTAAAGAGAGAAGGTATATAATACACTGAAAGGAGACTACTCTTTAAACTGTACCAGAAGGAAATAGCTGTTATAAGATTTGGCGAAATAGAAGAGGAAGCATGCGTAAGAAAAGGAGTAAGACGGGGCTGTACTCTCTCACCTAGCATATTCAATGCATATATCCAGGAGGAAATTGACATAATAAGAATGATAACACATTTGGGCATAAAACTGAATGGCAGGAAAATTGATATGCTACGGTTCGCAGATGATTTAGCAGTAACAGCTGAAAACGAAGAAGAATTACAAAAGATGCTGAAATGTATGGAAGAAACGCTGCTCAATGAACTAAACATGAAAATAAATATAAAAAAGACTAAAGTCCTTGTATGTAGCAGGAACAATAATATTAAAGCAAGAATACATCTACAAAATAACCAAGAAATAGAGCAAGTAGAAAAGTTCGCATAGTTTGGAAGCACAATAAGTGAAAATGGCAGAAGTAAATGGGAAATAATAAAGCGAATATGCCAAGCTAAGAGAGCTTTAACAAAAAAAGAGGACTTTTTACTTCAAGAAATATCAGCATACACACCAGGAAAAATCTTCTGAAGACATACGTATGGCGTATAATGCTGTATGGTAGCGAAACGTGAATAGTTGCTGAAGAAGAACAGAGCAGAGTAGAAACTTTTGAGATGTGCTGTTACAGAAGGATGCTTAAAATAAGCTGGACGGATATGGTAACTAACGAGGAAGTATTAGAAAGAATGTCTGGGAGAAGAACTTTATGGAGTAGTATCAAAAAAAGAAGAAATTAATGGATTGGACACGTAACGAGACATGGTGGGTTGCTGGGATTAATTATAGAAGGCGGCGTAGAAGGTAAAAATTCTAGGTGAAGACCATGAATGTAGTGTATGCAACAAATAATTAAGGACCAATGATGTAATTCTTACGCGGAAACAAAGAGAAAAGCAAGTAACAAGGATGAATGGAGAATTGCTACCAACCAATCTCAGGATTGAATACAAAAGAGAGAAAGACTCAATTTTAAATCCTCGAATCGATTTTATAGCAAAGAAAAAAAATCGTAACGGCTTTACACTTTTATACAATAGTACAACTGCGTGCATTTTATGAACATATTATGTAATAAATATGATTATTAGCACGCAATTTATGCAGCCTTCTTATATACAAGAGTTGTTTAACACGCGGTATCTATATATGCGTCGCTTTATTAATTATATACCTACATATACATTTATAGTATATAAATCGTTTAATCCGTTTGATATAATGATAGATTTTGTATAGTTTCAACAAAGATAATGTATTCGATGTAAAAACGTATTTTATAACGAATAATAGATAATAATTGAAAAGCAATATTGTTTAATATTTATACAAATATTCAATTGAAAATATCGATGCTTATAATTTTTTTTTCGACGATTTCTTTTTTGTTTTTCGAAATTCCTTATAGATCATCGCCGTGCAGTATTGTTAAATTTTTCTTAATATACATAATATAGTGTGTATAAAATATCATATTATTAGAGACCGGATTTTTATGTTTTTATATATTTTTACCGGGCGAGTATGTAACTCTAATCGCAGCATTTGAGGGCTTTCTCCTATGAACTGATACAGAGAAAAGTTTTTAGCGCATAAAAAAAGCATAATATATCAAGGTTAAAGGATATTTTGTGCAAAATGGTATGTTTTAGGAATATATTGAGGTTTAATTTGAACGTTTACAAAAAAAAATCTAAAAAAATATGGGAAAAGAATTATGACCTCCGTTAGTTTCTACCTACACCTCCCACCCACGGACGTCAAGATTTAGTCCGGTGAATTTTACCGCGTTCAACTTGAACGCGCGATATATCAATATTATTCAATATATTCAAATATATTTTTTAAACTTGTTATTATTATTTTCAGCTCTTAATATTCAATATTACTTTTATTGCGTAAAATAAAATGTACATAATTTTTTTTTTCTAAGCACACTTGATAAAGTAAAATACGCCTAAACATCACACCGCAAGTATGTAGATTAAGTAGGCTACTCGAGTATTTTTTTTTTTTTTTTTAAAAAAGATTGGGTTTACAATTTAATTATCTTATTATAATATTGTTACGAATCGTTACTTCTATTTGTTTTTTCAGTATTTAATTATATATATAACAATATTATGAGACATCATACGTTTCCGAAAAAATAATATTTATATATTCATATAAAAGATTATTGTTTCGACGAATTTAGTGAACGTATAAAAAACGTCTTATTTTTAGGATTTGAAACGCATATAAATCCGCATAATGTCTATAGTGATAATATTTTACGCGTTACACGGTCGCGCGGTATACATGAAATTTTCAACACGCGTTTACAACATGCCGGTAGAAACAAAAAAAAAAAAAGAGTATATTACTCCGAATACGTATATACACGCATAAACAGTGGCTAATGAACAACATTAAAAAAATAAAATAAAAATTTACATAACGCCTGCGTATTATAGCTGTATAATACCGTTCACGTGTAATTGGCGTTATTGAATATAACAAGCGCGTTTATACACGCGTTTGAATACACGCTATATGTACGTAGTGCAGTATTATTATGATCGGCGCCTTATATTGTGGAAACGCTATACTAATTGGTGCGGTAGAAGGACTCTACGCGCGGGTTTCTAATTTTTGCTTCATAAATAATTCAAACATTTGCAGGAGCTTTCGAAAAACGTGTATACAAAACGTACATATTTAAGTGCTGTATATACCGCACACCAACGATACGAAAATTCTCCGTTTCGAAAAATCCACGCGAATCGGGAAATGTTAAACGGATCGAATACGAGCCGAATCTCTGCAGCCGGTCTAAACACACAGTGGCGTATTTACGGGGAAGGGATCTAGGGACCCCACACAGAACCAAAAAAAAAAAAAGTTTTATATACGTTTGAAATGAGAAAAGTATTCCAAGTATAGTAGCAGGGGCGTATTTATGGGGGGCTGATGGGGCTCCAGCCCCCCCGAAATTTCAGGAACTTTCTTTACTAATTCCTATGCCCTATGGCTATATAGGATATAATATTTTTAATAAATTCCTAATATGTAATTGTTTTTAAAATGTTGAGAATTTGGTAATTTGTCCTATTTTTAAGATTTAGTCTTGGATTAGAATTTAGAAATAATTCAACAATGATATTTACTCAATGCCTCAGCCCCCCAAAAAAAAAATTTCTAAATACGCCCCTGTATAGTAGGTACCTACTATTCATTTTTACAGATAAATATATACGAAATTGTTTGTCTTGCCTGTATATATGTTTATTAATTCTTAGCCTAAAAATTATTCATATATCGATTACTTAAAATTTAGTGGGTGAGTATAATTTCATCTTACCGCGTTTACTGTTGTAAAATCTTTATGTGACGCTGCTACCTCTATAATATAATCAGTTTTATTTCATGAGTATTGACGGATAAAGGTATTAAATATCAAACTATTATTTCCCGAAATCTGAGATAGCCACGAGCAATACGTCAATATACATATCTACAACAAATTTTCTCTACTAAGTGTTTTCGTCGTTCCTCCGAGTGTTAAAGCGAACACATTCTTACAGCTGCGGCCTGTACGGATAAATCGCGAACACATTTTGTAAATACTTTCATGGCTACGTATCATTAAAATATTGTAATGTGTGACATTGACAAAGCTATACAATTTGAATACACTATTATATTGAAATAATTATTTTGAGGATTATTTTTCACTTTATACATCGTACGCGTGCGTTAAATTTTGTGTTCAATATTTCAGTAGGTAAGATTTATTTATTAAACGTCGTTATTGGTAATATGAACCACTGGACCCCTCCGCTTCCCAAAAAAAAAATGGAAATACGTCAATATTGTACACTTATAGAAAATTTTCACGATATCGCGTTGTTTTCTGTATTGTAAATGCTTAATAATGACGATTTATAACGGACAGTATACTGTTCAAAACTTATTTGCAGTTCGATATTACTGTTTTAACGCGAACATTTCTATATTATATAAACTGGGGTACCTATATTAATAATAAAATTTCGATTTGAATTTTCATTATATTTAATTCAATTTTTTCTAAACGAGCGAATATTTTGGAGGAGAGGACCGTGACTACTTTACTATACACGCGCACCGCACGAGTATATTGCAGTGGCGCAGATTACGGTTACCAATTGGGATAAATATATACCCCAATACTATTCTTAGGAAATGAGTGAAATGGTTTAAACATAACTCATAATTTAACAATAATGGTAATTTGTGAGTTTAAAATTTTATAATTAATAATAATAATAATAGTTCAAAATGTAGATCGCCGTGAACGTCGTTGTATCTACTGATACAGTAGATATTGTTATATAAAATATTGTATCATACAATATTAATATACCTACATCGCATCTATTGAATACGCGCAGCACGTATGTTGGCATTATCAATAGGACTATACGTTTTGTTATTATACAGTAGGTATGTTTTAAATGAGTAAATTCCATCTATTTTTAGTATTATATTATTCGTTTCGAAAAATGATAGAAACGTTATTACGTATTTTTATTATATTTGATACTTTTCAAATGTTAATGTCTTACATCATGTCAGTCAAAAATTTTCTTTTTTCTATATAATATTTAGGATTATATTGTATTATTCTTGTTATTTCAAACCAAAATTTCATTGTAGAATCATCGGACTAAATTTTCCTCTGTGAATAGAAATAAATACAATATTTGTCGAACTACGGGTACATATTTAAAATATATAATTTTGACGTATCACAGCGTGTAAAACTATATATTATATACCTATATACAAGGTCGTGGAAAATTAAAATGGTGTGTTTTATTTAGATATAATTGATTTTCAGACGGATGAGTGTAAATGTAAATACAGAATTTTTCCCCTGCAGAACATAAATTTTAGTTCGGCACCACATGACTATATATATTGTACAGGTCGTATCGGAAATATGTCAAAAACGCGAGTCACAATATTATTATCATTAAAATACGAACGTCGGTCGCGCGTCTTGGCAGAAAAGGGTAAAAAAAAAAAGGTCCACGTCGGACATTCTTCGTGTGTCGTGATTTCGAGTAATTTTTTTTTTTGCTTTTTACCCTAAAAAACGTACGCCCTTTTTTTAATATCGTAATCGCATTAATGCAGACGTTACGAGAGAATTTAGTTTCGTGTTTTTTTTTTACTTCTTCTTCCTAACAAAAATAAGATTTCCATAGTGAGTATTTTATATAAACAGACTGACGACTAAGTGCAGGTTAGAACGGTGTGGGCATTCAAGGCCGGCTCAAGGTACAGGCGAGCTATAATAGGCACCCTATAAAGGGTAGAGTGGCATTTTCGAAAAAGGGACATTTTTCAAAACAGTGATCGTTCAAGACTTTTATCGACGTATTAGAAAAAAATTAACCCGCAGTTAAACCTATATGTGTGTTAAAATATTGTTGGGCAGTACACTAATAAAGTATTAACTCAAACAGTCATATCGATAGTGGGTATCAAGTGTAATAAGTATAGTATTCGAGAGAATATATAATAATATAGGTATCGACTTTGATGTAGAGTTTTTTTTTTAAATTGAATTTCTCTTACAGCTGCGTCCATCAAAATACGGCTTGATTCATTTTTAATAAAAATTAATATTAGTAAGAAATTATAACGAGGTCGTATTATTTTAAATCCGTATCCTCGTATAAATGTTGACGGTAAACATTTTTTTTTTTTTTGTTAAGTCAAAAATAGTACGTGTTTTTTCTAATACGGTGTTTCGCATAAAAAGAAAATTGGGTGGCTTTAGTTTAGAAACGAGAGGATTCCCAGTCATAATACGCACTTCTAAAAAAACCTATAAAATAAGCACTGGTTTGCTCGTATCAATCGCGCGCGCGTATCACTATTATAATATATTTTATGAAACATTAAACGATTTTTAACGTAAAATCATCACGAAAACGTAAAACTGTTTTGCTTTTGGTAACAAATTAAAAACAAAAATTAAAATATACCTATATAATAAGCGGTTCAGCCAACCGGGG
Source organism: Slavum lentiscoides (assembly GCA_032441835.1). Lineage (NCBI taxonomy): Eukaryota > Metazoa > Arthropoda > Insecta > Hemiptera > Aphididae > Slavum > Slavum lentiscoides. Next base: position 12,853,098 of record CM063712.1, on the reverse strand, counting down.
ACGCTTTTTTTCTTTCTAATATGGCTATTTAGGGGTTTTTTTTAACGCTATTTAATAGTACTGGACAATACGCGAAACAAAAATTTGTATTTTGTGAACTGCAAGCGTTTGAATTTAACACGCAGCCTGCGGTATACGATACCACGTCTCTGTTAATATCGAACGCGGTTAATCTTTTCGAGCTTTGTCGAATACACGATTATTTATATTATTATAATATTTATCGTTGATTTAATATATAATATAATGTAATATATTACACCTTTTACGCTGTAAGTTTTTGCGCGAATTTTTATCGGTTTAATGAGACAACAAGACGGCATAATATATCGCGTTGAATAATAATAATAGTAATAATAATAACGTGTGGACGGGGGGAAATAAACGAATATTTACCTCGTCGTTTTACGCTGGCTGGTTTTGAAAACCGCGACGCGGATTTCGTAAAGATTTTAATAATAAAACGACGTGATGTATATAGGTACGCGCAGGGTATGTGCTACGGCGGAAAACGGGATTTTTCGTCGGTTTTTTTTTTTTTTACTCCCTCGAATCGTAATTAAATCCCAGTGTTAATTATCAGAGTTTCACGGACGGGTGTAATTTAATTACGAGCAGGATTCTCGCCCTTGAGGAATGTTTTTTTTTTATCCTGCAAGACTCGCAGCTCAAACAAATCCCGTTTTCTTTCCCCCACTCACCGTCGTTGTTGAAACAACGGACGCATAAACGTAATATAATTGTTTCGAACGTATACAGTAATTCAAATTCGATAAAATACACCATTTAATTCGAGCGTTTATTAATACGCGTTACGGGTAATGTTAACATTTGGATAACGTATTTTATAAAATATTGGACAATTGGATATTTTAAAGGTTCTTAAGGATAAGAACGTATCGGCCACGAGTTAAAATAATATTTTAATCTATTAACAATACATTAAATACATATAAATTATAAGTCGTTATACATAATTCTAATTGATTAATAATACTAAATATATTTAAAAAATAATTAGTAATTTTATTTTATAATTTTTTTTTTTTTTTCAAGTATAGAATTAATCGTTTATTATATTTACTATCGTTTTGATAAACCTTATTACCGGCTTGCGATTGCATCAATCTCACAACGACTATTCGTTTCCGAATAAATAATTGGTTTGACTTTTCGTTTTGACAAGACCCGCAGAATTTTAATAAGAATACTGCAAGCGTACAATTTTTTTGAATCAAATTCGTGTACTTTTTTTTTCTCCAATTTCTACCGTCGTCCGATGCTTACCACCACGACCAACGTTTATTCGCATCTCATTATTAGTGTATCACGTATAATTAATAAATCATTATTATTGCGATATTATCGAAAAACAACTTTTTATAATACACAAAACTCTTCTTGACATTATCCGCATTATTGACTGGCTAATGTCGACGTTATCCAAATGTTAAAAAAAAAAAAAAATACTTAAAATTCAAAATATAAAAATTACCCGTGACGTATATCAAGTACCTATACTCTCAGATTTATCTTTCTCTACGGACAATACAAGTATATATATATATATTAATATAAAATTTCCGAATTACAAAGATCCCGGACGGATGACATAATATACGCTGTAGCGACCGTAATCTCTGCGCGGTTATACGCGTACAGTTTTAATTTTTTTCCTTTTTTTTTTTTTTTAAGGAAAACTTTAACCAAAAAAAAAATTATATATTTATATAAAGCGTAATAAAAAAAATACGTCGGTTAATATTTATTCGAAAGATTTGTAATATATATTTTTTTTTCGATTGTCGGTTCGAATAAATTCGGCGGGCCCAATTAAAATCTTATTTTTTTTTTTGTCCATATCCCACCCACCCGGTTAAGAAAATGGCTTAATTTTTGTTGTTTCCATTTCTCGTTCGTTTGTTTTCTCTTCTTCTTCTTTTCTTCTTTTGCTTCTTTTAATATACTTATATATATATATATATATATATGTCTGCGTGTCGCACGCAGTCGTTAGAGAGGCGGCGGCCGGGGCTGGGTGAAGGAGTTTCGTTCGGCGGCGCAGCGCGCGGTTTCGTCGTTGACAAGTAATTACGCGGCCTGCAGGGGAAAGCGCCGCCGCCGCCGTCTTCCAACAATTTCATTAATTATATAACTTATTTTCGCCACTCCGGCAACAGCAGCTATTGTGAACGAACGCGTAATTTTCTTTGTCGCCCGTCCCTCTCTCTCTCTCTCTCTCTCTCTCTCCTGTGCAGCGTGCACTGCACAGGACCCGGTGCCGTTAACGCTCGACGGCGCGGCGCACCTTCGGGCACGGCCGTTATAACGAATTGATTAATTTCGTTAACTCCGGAACGACCTTAATTATTGCGTGCAGTATACAGTTACGCGCGCGCGCGCGATACAATTAAATTTCGTCTACGGCCGCAGTATAATATGTATAAAATAACGTTTAAAAAAAATGATTAAAACACCTATTATACATTATAATATAAAGGCCTAATGAAATACAAAAAAAAAAAAAACCGACTATAACGCGTTTAAAATTATACCGAAAGTATATTTATTTTTAGTGTTGGTCCGCGGCGGCGATCGCTTCGTTTAAAAAAACAATACTTTTTTTTCCATCCGAACGCGCACACCAATAATTAAATATTAACGTTATAATAAAGGAAATTCAACTCCGGGCCTAAATTTTTGTAATCTATATATTAGAAGAAATAATGCGCGATAATCGATTTCGACGAAATCGCGTTTTTGCGTAAATGTTCGGTAGTTTTTTTTTTTGACGCTTGAAAAAATTATTGAGAAAATCGAAAAACCGCCTCACCGATCGGTCGTACCGGAAACCCACTGTAGTAACTGTAAAATCACTCTTTCCGGTCGAATTTTCGGGTACAGACGTTGAAAAACACACACAGTTATTCGTATAAAACCGCAACGGATTCCTGTCCGCTCAGAATCTGAAATTTTCGAAAATATATCCTCTGTCTTCTTCTTCTATCGTGTGCATAGGCGTGCGCACAGGGTGTGCCGGGTGTGTCGTGGCACACCCCGTGGCCCGTGGCTTTTTGTACAACTTTCATTCATTCGGGGACTTCGTTTGAATTTTAAGCTATAAATAATAAAAATTAGAGAAAATAAACTAGGCGCTCTAGCAAAATTTTTTAATATTCTAACGTAGATTACTAACCACTAGGTAAATAGGTATACACTATATTGTAAAAATATATCTAAATATTGTGAAGCACAACATTTAATCAATAAGTTTTTATGAATTGATATTTTGCATTAAATTTATCCTTGTTTTAGGTTGAGAGTTAGGTTAGATTTGCTTAGGCTCATATAAGGGAAAGCGGCCCAATTTTCTTCATGGCACACCCCATACAAAATTCCTGCGCACGCCTATGATCGTGTGGTCGACAAACCATCAGATAGGTACCTTCACCATTCCGGTATTCGATAAACTCTAGTCTTCGTCTCGTAATTCGTCCCATCAAATCTCTTCGGTCCGCTATTCTATGTGGGGCCTCACGGCACTGCAGAACGTGGAATGCATCCGTCTGTATCCGTCCGCACCCACACAGTTGATTTTCCCGAATACCCCATCTCGCTAGATTACCGTTAGTCCTAGCGACGCCTACTACTCATAGTCGGTTTAAAAACATCTTCTGGTACGTTGTAGAAAGAACGGGAAACGGGTCCGCGTGCGACGGAAACGACGATTTTCGTCCACCGCAATGTCTGTCCGAATATGTAATAATTATACGCCGCGTGTCGGACGCGACGCGAGGTGAACGCGCGAAGGAACGGAAAAGCGTTGCGGACGAACGAGGGGAGAGAGAAAAAAAAGCGAAATGAAAGGGCATAGTGAAATATTACGAAATAGTGTGTATGTGGTGAAGAAGTGCGTGATACAAATATTTGTGTACGCGCGCGAGTCGCGTGTGTGCAGTGCGCGGCCGAGTGCAGGCGGCGGCGGCGGCGGCGGCGGCGGTGCGTGTACAGTGTACAACGTACAGGGCCGCCGCGGCGGGTGCAGGCGGCGGCGGCGGCGGCGGTATACAGTATACGCAGAGGTTGCCGGGGCCGACGACGACTATATATACTTTGCATCCGCAAATTATTGATTCTTCCTGGCCGTCGCCTCGGCAGAACGGAACCGAGCCGCGCGCACAAAAAGTCTGGCCTTTTATTTTAAAACACGCCGCCACCGCCCCCGCTGCGCACCGACGGACGAACGGGCGTCCGCGCGCCGCACGCTGCGGCAGCGGGCACCGCGTTATTATCCGCGTGCGTTGTTGTGCACTTCAGCTCCGTCTCTCCTGGCTGGCACACACTTCGCTTTTCATGTGTGTATGTGTGTGTGTGTGCCAGTGTAGCGTACTAATTATTATTTTTTTATTATTATTATTATTGTGTACGGTCGTGTTGCGCGTAGCGCGAAAGGGAAACCGGCCGGAATACACGGCGGCGACGCGGCCGCGGGGGTGAGAGAAAAACGCGCGGCGCGAGAGAAACGTGCCACTACGCACCACCAGCTACGAGTATATATATACACATTTTTCGCGTTGTGTACTTAATTTATACTCAACAACGACAGTGCTAATTAAACGGGAGAAAACGGGAAGACTATATTATTATATTCGCGTTTCTATAATATATATATATATATATATATACACGTTCGCGGACGGTGTTATATTATAACGGTGACATATTATAACGGTATGAAAACGCGTTGAAATTAGCCTCGAAATTTTTTATTTTATTTTTTTCCAAACGCGGAAATTTAATTCGATTTTTTTTCGGGCGAAAATTCGTTTTTTTTTCCAATCGTCTCTCAATATTATTATTTTTTGTTCATTTTTATAATCAAATTATTTCCCAAGCATATTTCTCCGCCTGACTATATTTTTACCATCGTTCGTCCGACTTTCAACGCGTAGTGCTACAGGATTATTATTACGGATATTTCGTAACACGCGCGTTTCGGACCATTTCATCCGTTATTCTACCGTCGCCGCGTCTTTGGGGAAATCAATTGCGGATTTCTCGATCAATATTACACGTGGCGTGCAAAAGCGGACATCATTTTCCGTGTCCTCGTTTACGCGTTTGTGTGTGTGTGTGTGTGTGACCAGGCCCGTATGTTTATGATGAGGCCAGGGTGGGCAATTGCCCCTCGTGATGGAACTTTGAGGGCGCGGTAAATTTGTATGGACTTCTTTTTTGTGTTCAGTTACAGTTTAATAATTAAGTAAAACGTTTTTTTTTTCGTGTATTCAATATTGTCGATTTTCGGGTGAAATTTAGCGGAAGAACCGATTGCGTTTGCTGCGAGAAGTTCTATCTGTGGGAAATCTATTTTTATACGGACACGCGATTTCTTGATAACAATTACGACATTATGCAGAATGCAACCCGCAACTGACGTAGTCATTAATGTCACTAATAATTTGTACATAACACATACGTTTATTTCACTCGACTTCATAATATACGTTTGGATGTGTGATATTATGTGTTTGTATAATATTAGGATATTTAATATTAATATAATATTGTTTGATAATTTTACAGTGAGTATTATAATATTTGTTTATATTAGTGTATTACAATCTATATAAGATACAAATAAGGTTTTACGATTTTTATTTGTAACGCCCCCCACCCCCTTCCACCACATAAAAGGGGCGTAATTAAAAAATTGCCCAGGGGCGCCAAAATTCTAAATACGACCCTGTGTGTGACAGCACTGGTGTGTGTGTGTGTGAAACTGCGCGTATCCCGAGACTAACAGATTCTCCTGCACGTATTTCACGTAGTAAAAAACGAATCCGTTGGCAGTGTTGTGTAAATATTCAATCAGTGGCGTCATTTCAGTTTTCGAAAGGGAGAGACAAGAGATTTAACCGGCCCCGTTTAACTATTTCCATTTACATTTTGGCTCTAATACAATTTCTATTTTACATAATTTTGATATTTTCGTTATCGTAGGCGCGAATCGCCCGATATATATATATGTCTAATTTTTTTTTTTTTTTTTGTGGGAGGAAATTCCATTATTATTTTATCAGCTATAATAAACGTATCACAAATAACTATATAGTACGTATAAATATTAACTGTGATTCAAGTTTTGAAGTTTCTCTTGTCATATAGATTCGGTTAGAATAATTTTTATTTACATCATAGGTATCATGTCTGCCCACTGTTAATAACGGAGGGGGGGCAAATGCCCACTCTGCCCACAACCAAATGATCCCACTGTATTCAATCGTATTGAATTGTAGTGTTTTAGATCGTGCAGATTAACCTATCGATTTTACACAAGCACGTCCCATGTAAGGAGGAGGGGATAACAATTTTAAAAATATAAAAACTACACCCTTTGCGTTAACAAAATAATAATGATCGATGATCTAAATGTTAATTAAATAATAATAATAATAATAATTTCCTAAAAAAAAGACACTTCACCCGTTTTCACAAAAATAAAACCCGCGTACAGTTAATACGCAGGCGTTGATTTTTTTATGATATTTTATGTTTTACGCGTAGAGTCTGTGCGTATATCTATACAGACTGAAACGAATTCGATTTTATTCAATTCAATATCGAGAATACAATATAATTTATTGTAAAACAAAATTGCTCGATCGCCATCAATTATTATGTTAACCCCCCCGTTCGAACGTGATTTTATACATTTTATTCTAGACGTATATAAAATATTATACAAATAATAGTATATTATATAAAACGTTATACGATTTATAAAATATAATATGTAATATCGCAACACGGAGTATCATCGTCGAGACTTGAGTCGTATTCGTTTTGAATGGTGTTTAAAACGCCGTGCTTTTCGAGAACTTATTACAAACCGAGGACTTGTACATTGTCAGCTGTCACGTATGGTTTACGAATAATATGAAATGATATTTTTTTTACGTATGTTTTCGTAGCGCACAATATTACACTATTCTGCGCGAATAAATCTAATATCTACGCTCAAAAATTATATAAAAAAAATAAATACAATTTTTTTTTAAATTTTGTAAAACTAAAATTATACCAAGTGTACTCACATAGTACGAGTACGTGAGAAGACACAATAAAACATTGCGATAAACATGACGGAAGAAGCTATCCGTTTATGGTGTCACCAGTCTGTGACTTTTTTTTAAGCATGTTCTTATAATGTATGCATTTTTTTCTGATTATTCAAAATGGTTAATATTAGTATGTGTTTAGCGTCTGCGCCACTTACGCTTAAGAGGACGCCACAAAGACAAACGAAGCCTTTTCAAAATTGTTCAAAACCGTTTCACGGTTGAAAGAACCCTATAAAGGCCACACATTTTTAATTAGGACACCAAATTTTTACACGCGAAAACGTCTGTACGCAATAACAGAGGTGTTTTTTTTTTTTTAATATCTTTAATTCTTATAAGAAGTTATGAGATTTTCAAAAAAAAAAAAATGGTAAAAAATTGTATTTTTCAAAAAAGCTGTTAGCTTTTTAAAAATTAAAGATTTTTTTAAAAGATGGCTACGTTATTTTAGTATGGGCAATATTGTAATTTATTTGGTGTGAAAATTTGCTGTCTGAACTGTACACTTCTGTAGTTCTTCTCCGCGTAAAGCAATTATTTTGACGAAAACCGTAGGAACGTGATCCGCGAACGCTAGTCTAGGAGGGTTGCCGGTAATAACTGTATTTGCCTGCAGGACAAGGCGATTAGGGTAAGAATTAAGACGTGAATTGAACTTCTTATAGAAATTCATTGCTTCTTCTTGTACGATTAAAACAAAATACAATTTTCAATTGTTATTAACAACTCTTTGGACATTTTTTCTCGTGCTAAAAATAGACCGGAATTTTCATAGAACGTGATGTTGTGGATAGTATTGAATTATCAATAGCATTAATGAGGCCCCAGGAAGAAATCGCTAGGGCTGGACATGAACGTATCTAAGATTGAATAGTTACGGCCCTGATTCCGGGTTATTTCAATATAAAATCGTCTATAATAGTCGCGTACTCCATTTTCAGTAATAAATTGTAAAAAAAAAAACAAAATACTATTATACATTTACATAATCTCACGAAAAAAATTGTACCGATTTTTTTTTAAAGGGGATTTGGTATAATAATTTCAACCGCGTGTCTAGAAACGTTTATAGGGTTACGTCGATAATGCCCGACACGGACATTTTTTTTTTTGTCTTTCCGAAATCAAAAAAATAAATGTCCTATACGTTTATTATCGAGGGTAACGCGCATTTTCAAGTTTGTTGTTTGTACATCTTTCTAGAGCGTCATATTTGCAGATCTCATGATAGTCAGTCAGTGGATGGCGTAACCGAAAAAAAAAATAATAATAAAAAATCTAAACCTGCACGCACATAATTATTACTCATTCTTCGTATAAGTACATATTATTATTATTATTATTATTATTATTATTATTATTATTATTATTATTATTATTATTATTATTATTATTATTATTATTATTATTATTATTATTATTATTATTATTATTATTATTATTATTATTATTATTATTATTATTATTAGTATTGTTACGTATTATTTGTACGCGATTACCCCGGAAAGTGGATGTGCATATATTATTACACACTTCCCCCCCCCCCGGTTCAAATCGTGTGTAAGGAGAAGGGAGGCGTATTAAAACATACACCGCACCAGCGCGGTAACTGCGCGGCGCTGTCGCATTTATTATTGACGTCGTTATGTGTTGTGTACGCGCGGTTCGCGTATTATTATTATTGTGCGCATTATATGAATGACCGCGATACGCGTTTACGCCGCCGAGGCTTGGACGTGCAGGGGGCGTGCAGGCGTGTACGACAACGTCGTATTTTCGCGGTGCCGAAGGGACGATGGGACGAGGTGCAGTTTTATCGAAAACGAGCGCACGTATATATTATACATATATGTATATGGAAATAACAATAATCGTATTGAAATCGGATTAACGCGCGGGGACGTTTTAAGTGGCCGTGTGACAGGACGGCCTATGAGTGGGGCCCATTGTCCCGCCGGGCCAGGTACGCGCTACTGCAGTAGCGTGCCCGACGCGTATAAGACCCCGTGAGCCGCAGCGCAGGGTTTAACGCGATCGGTTGACGGCGGTGTCGCGGGTGTGAAACTGTACGCGGCGCTCGACGCTAAACGCGTTACGGCCGAGCCATTACAGACACGCCCAGACCAAGATAATTCGCTTTCGATAATAATAATAATAATAATAACAGTGTATAGTATATTTTACGGACATCTATCGATCGTTATTAATTTTTTTGTAAAAATAATTCCGTAAACCCTCCTGCAGGGGCGTATCCGGCAATTTACGGCGTATACGGTGCGAACGGTTTGAGGGGGGGGGTGGAGTCGAAGAGACGGAATAATTAACGCCCGGGCTACAATAAGCCGCGGCAATCGAGTTTTCGCAATGGAATAATCATTATGAGTTTTACTAGAGTAGGTTATATGTGAATTTTGTAAAATTAGGTACCACGCGTCTATAACGGAAAATAATATCGTTAAGAGCGTCTATAATAATAATAATACTTAGGTGTCCTCTTAACTCAGGACAATGAGTTAAAAGTAGAGATTTCAAAAAGGATACAACTGGCCAACAACTGCTATTTTGGTTTGGGAACCTTGCTAAAATCTAGATCAATATCTCTAAATTTAAAAATAAATATATATATGACATTAATTCGTCCTGTCATCCTATATGGGTCAGAAACATGGGCTTCAAGAAAGATAGAGGAAATAAGATTGGACACCTTTGAAAGAAAAGTCTTAAGACGAATCTATGGACCTTGTCTCGACACAGGAACCAAAGAATGGAGAATTCGAACTAATGAGGAAATATATAACTTATTCCAAAGGCCAAGTATTTCAAGAGAAGTCGCAAAAAGAAGACTGATGTGGGCAGGTCACGCTTGGAGGAAAAAAGACGCTATGATAAACATGGTAATTAAAGAGGATCCGAAAGGAAATAGACCTCTTGGCAGACCACGCCTCAGATGGGAAGATTGTGTGAAAAGAGAAGTAAAGGAAGTAGACCCAAGAGCAAACTGGAGAGAAATAGCTGAAAACAGAATAAGGTGGAGCGAAATTTGTTGTACGGGATGGTCTTAAAGGCCGGAAAACCCAAAAAAAAAAAAAAAAAAATAATAATAATAATAATAATCGTATGAAATTGAAAACAATAATGCGTGTACTGCAGTAATCCCTCATCGTTATCCGCGAAGGTTACGTTCCATCGCGGACAACGAAACGGCGGATAGCGCGAGACCATAAGGCAATGTAAAAAAGGAGGTTATGTGTTATTTTTTTAATTTTAAAAATTATTAATAAGATTAATATTTTTTACAATTATTTGATTGATTAGTTTTTAATTTATACACGCGCAAATATCAACTGACAACTGAACAATTGACGATTATCTATCGTGCATGTGTAGGTATATTTATCTGTAGTAAGTACATGGTTGTATAGTTATACTTGGCGATATAACGACAATATTGTCTACAATTGTCTGAAATAAATTATCTACAGTGTTCGTGTAATAACGATGAAATTTTATCACATTAATATCACATTTTATCGCGGACTCGATCGCGGATAAAAAATCCGCGGATAACGAGGGATTAATGTACTCGTAGAGGGGATTAGTCGATATTTCCAAACATAATTCGATTCGAATATAAGGATATTTAAAAGCAAATAATAAGTATTACATATTTACATGTAATATTAGATTGAAAATCATTTGTTTTGATATTATCAATATTATCAATATTATTATCTTAATATCGAAATCTTTAATTTAGCATATCTTAAATTACGCAATTTCTATAACATCGGGTTCAGTAACACACCATTTTGAAGTATCACTTCTGCCGGGGGTCCCCTGACACCAGTTTTTTTTTTTTGTACTCATATAATGCGTGTTATTATAACATAAAACTCGGTTCTAAAATGTAATTAAATATTATTGTAAATACGCTTATTTTAATGAACAGTTCAAACGGGTTTCTCCGTTTAATTATCTCGAATTTCAATAACAACGACACGAAATAATATAATTTTTTTTTTTTTAACAACTATTTAAGCGACTCTCCGCGGAAGAGACGAATCCGTTTACTAAACGATTTTACTTTATTATACGCGAAAATCGCGCGTACGAAATACGAATACGACTATTATAATATTAAGCGGTCGCGATATTAACGCTTATAATAATGACACGGTATTTTTATATTATTATATATAAACATAATGGAAGTAAATTCGGATTATTCGCCCTGCAGTTCAAATCCAAACACGAATTACGATTTGCATGTAAAACACGCCGACATCAATATAATATATATATATTATTTTTTTGGCCCTATATACCTGTAATGACCTCTTAGTATCACTTTTCCTACATTTTATTAAATAATTAAGAATTCTATACGTATATCTTTTATAATATTAGTATAACGTTTAATTTATTTAATGTGGATAAAAATACGTAAGGTTTTTGCAAAAAAAAAAAATATATAACTCCTACCCTAATAATTTAACATAAAATTTAGAAGTACAAAATATAAAAAAAAAAAAATCAAAAAGTTAAAAATGAGTATGTATACCAAAATATCGATATATATATATTATATTTTTAAAGTAAATAAATTTCACCGAAATAGCCGGTCCTAAACTCTGGGTTCAAATGCCGCTCCCCCCTTCACGACGTGAGATCCTTGATTTTATCGGTTAAAATCTTCAGCTCGTGACTGTTTTCCATTATTTTTAAGATACTGATTAATTTTCAATAATAATTAAATTTAAATTTAATGTTAAGTGTTCAACGGCAGGGACGAAGGACCGAGACACTGCCCTTTTCCGCCGTCCCATAGAAACGCGCGACAGACGAGTGAGCCGACCCGTTTATTGTTAGTATGTATTCGCGTAGAATATATTCGATTGTTATACACGTATTATATAATAGTCATATAAACGCAGGAGTTTATCGTGCGGAACTCGCACGTTTCCCGCGTCCTATCGATTTTTTATCCTCCCGGCTCGACAAGAACATAATATTATGATAATTCGTACGTATGTATACAGTATATATTGTAATATTATTATTATTGTCGGCCCATAGCCGTGGATATCGATCCCTCCGAAATTGGTTAACCGCGCGACAGGGTCGTTATTATTATTATTATTATTATTATTATAGCGCGCGACCGCTCCTGCGCCCCCCTCTGCCAGCGTCCGCGCTTAAAAGCTCTTGTATGCCAGTGACGACGGGGCGGCGATGAACCTAATGGCCGGAATTAACGAAGACGGCGAAACGGGTTTTTGAAATTCTCGCGAAGTATGTATAAATAATAACATCCTTTCAAATTACACCTAATATGATATACGTATATATTATATGTAGTCTTATTATAAAGATTATATAGGTCTGACCAAGTTTTCGTTTGTTTGTTTTTTTTTTTGATTGCCGTTCCATTAGATTTCCCAGAATATAACATCATTTTCGAAATATTTCACGATGTTTTCATTATTTGCCAGCGGACTCTGCTATATGAAATGATATAATTTCGCGTTTATTTTAAATACATGAAAAAAAAAGGTAGCGATCCGCGGGTTGTTGTACGTGAATATTACTCGGATAAAGATTTTAGAGTGTATTGTAATTTGAAAGCATTGCGACACATCGTTGCATTCGATAAAACTATTCCGAGCGTATCTTCGGTGTAATATATTTTTGGGTACATACCTCAAAACTTATAATTGCTATAAACGGTCCAAAATTAAAAGAAGGCGTTGAAAATTGTTTTCCACAAAAGTTTCCATTTCAAGTTTCTATACTACCATTAGTTTCGAAATTGCGTAGAAATAACGATAATCGATTCGCGAACGAAAACGCGTTTTTATGTCATTGTTCGGTACTAGATGCAATTTGCTACTGGAAACAAACTGTGACTGTAAAGATCGGAGCACTCCTTCTGGTAGAATTTTGTAGCTACAGATATTAAAAAAAAAAAAATACATCATTGTAAAACCGATAAATTTCTCGTACCGCTCAGAATGTAAAAATCTGTCCGATATTACAACAACTTAATATTGTACAGTTACAATATAAATTTCATATTTATTCACTCGTCGATAGATAATATATAATTCGTCAAAATTTTGCGTTTTTTTTTTTAACTTCCGCCAAATTACTTTTCGAGTGAATAGGTTTTTTTCAAATACGCGTACGCAATGAAAACATATTTTTATTTAAAATCGATATGTGTGTACGTGTTAATCTTTTATTTTTATTTCTTCGTGTACAATTTAATAACGATGTTAGGCTAGATTAAAATTATTTGTCACAGCGAAATGAAACGAGCAAAATTCCTCCCGAACTAACCGCGTCGGCGGGCTTCTACAACAACAAAAATATACGCTGACATGTTTAAAAATAATAATTAAACGAAAATATTTTATGTATATAACCTTCAGAAGCCGTTTTTTTTTAGGCTTCTAACTGTCAAAACTAATAGTTTGTCTAATATATACATACTATCCTATGCTTTCGTCGAGGCTGCGTTCCAGTCCTGTGCCCCCCTTCAGGGCAAGGAATCGCAGGATCACATTTTCTCGGTCGATCTTCCAATAGTTTTCTCGAATCACACTTCGCGGCGGGCAGGTGTAAACGAAAATATATGAAATTGATTTCGAATCGACAGCGTATATATATAATATTATTTTGGTTATCACGCACTTGTTTCTACACACGCGATTGTGTAAATATCGTGACGTAAATTAAAGTAAAATATCGATTGTCTAAAACGGCAAAGCGTGCAGTGCGCCGGTATTATTTGTACAATAATATTATTATAGCTGTAGACAAAGTGTAGTTATAAGAATATAAAAAATAAAAAAACCGCGTCTTAAAACGGCGCGGTTGTCTTTTAACCGTCGTATTAACGTAAACTGCGGTATCTTTATTAGATAATATATCTTTATACACTATTAGTTGCCTATAGTAGTAGTTATAATTTCCTAACGATAACAGCAAATGATCAGTAATGATAACATTAAATCAATATATATATATGTTGTACTATATTATTGTATTAATAATATATATTACACGATAGATAGTTTTTTTTTTTTGTTACTAACGTTAATACTTAGAAGTTATCCGAGGTATTATCGAATACCTATAGTATGTCTTTATTTTCACATTGCAAACGTTCACGACATTTAGAAATGCGAATTCTGGATGCCGATCCGAGGGCACACCTGCTGTTCGTCTGGCGTTCAGTTTTACAACGACGTCGGTTATATGATTGCGTCCCTAAAATACTATTTGCAGCCGCAAATAACGTTGTCGGCTACTGTTTATTATTACGGAAATGATCATTTCCACGCCGTATTACGTATATTGCCATCGTTGCCTGCAGAATTATCGACATTTCCGGTATTTAACGTATGTAATATAATATAATCGGGATAATTTCTAGTTATCGTTTGTCGGATGGCGCATTGGACAACACACGTGCCATACACTTTGTGACAATATTCTATTCTCTACAAATGTCTCTGAAAATGTCGGACTAGGGTTAGAGACCGTCCGGTGTTCGCCTGAACAGTTTAGATTTTCTGCTGCCTGTCCTGCGCAGTATTTTTACGTTTTCAACTGGACGCCAAACGTCTAGATTTTTATGACTTACCTGCTGGTTCGCTCTATAAGTCCCTCGGCGGTTCAAATTTAAGCGAAAGCGACAAGTATCGACGCTATATTAAATACAAGTTTATAATAAGAATCGTTAAAGGCATTCTGTGACTGCTCTATCCAGAGCGAATTTCTTCGTAGTGTAAACACGCTTCTAGTGCAGTCTAACTAAACCGATCTAGCTTTAGCTATATTTTTCTCTACAGTTTACAGGTACCTTTAGAGTGGGCAATCTTATTTCGGACATATTATAATATACCGCCGAATGGCACGGCGTTTCCGCTGCAAAATGTGACAGAAGGACGGAGACTCAACAAACGCGAGTGTGCGTGTGTGTGTGTGGCTTAAATAAGAACTATATGCAGGGAGCTTTACTATTTATTGTTTCAAGCTTAATTTCCATATCATATTATTTCTTTGGTAATATTATACAGGGTGATTGAATGACTTTTTTTTTTTTTAGTTAGCCGTACAAATAAATTTTACAAAATAACTATATATTATATAGGTTATTGTGGGTGATTGTCCGAAAATTAATTAATTGTTTTCAATTTTACTGATTGTAGAATGGCATAATTATTTTAACAAGAAAATTTTCGTTATTTCATCATCACTATATTCCAGAACACCATTTCACTGCGGGAACCACAGCTCTAGTACATAATATTATATTGTTATTTTTTTTTTTAAAGTCACGTTAAAAAATTTAACTTCAGAAACGTGTAATGTTTTTACTCGGTGTTTTGTAAATTGGGGCCCCTTTCAATACGATTTGCCCCGGGCCCCGCAATACCTAGCACCGGCACTGCTCGTAGGTTTTATTCATTTAAACTTACAACATAATATATAATTAATAATTGTAGAGAAAAAAATTGAATAGTATCATTTTTTTTTTTTAAATTGTTTATAATAGTACATTGACACGTTGTTTTACTTCGGGCCACCTAAGCGCACGGGCCCCGGGTGCGACCGTACCCTCGGATCCCTCTCAGTTACGCCACTGATTATACATACAGAAACGATAATATACTTAATAGAAAATCGTAACACACACACACACACACATAAAATTACCGGGCGCGCAAGCAATTGCTGCAGCAACAGCAGCATAAAGCAGCCAGTGGGCGGCGTACCGGCGGCAACGCGTTCTACACGCGCTGTCGATTCTTTTCCATTTTCTGCAGCCGATCGCCCGCGCGCTTTATATTAGTCGCCGCCGTTTGTCACTAACAGGTCGTCGCCGTCGATAACGAATTATAGGGCTGGCGTGCGGAACCAGTTATTTACTGATTATAACGAGAGGCGAATAGAAGAATAGCGGCGAGCGCGATAGGCTGTCACACGCAAACCTGGAAACGCGCCCGCGCGCGCGACGTCGCTAATTGTTGGGCGTGGCAGCCGTCGCGTCGTCGTTTTGTCGTGTAATTTTGTCGCGCGCGCCTCGCACATCACACCTCGCGCTGCTGCAGATACGACCCCCGTGAAACGTTTAAACGCGCGCGCGTATATTGTTAACGGAATTATTGTACGAATTTTTTTTATTATATTTTATCGGGCGTAACAAGCGATCATTAACCCCCCACCATTATATATTTTTAAATCCCCCCGGTTGATATATCCTAGGACATGTTTACTCCGAGCAAATATATCCTAGTATACATTTAATTCCATGGGGGGAAAATATATCCTAGATTTTTTTTTTTTGCTCCAGGTAAATTTAACCTAGGGGTTATTTTTTACCCCACGGTAAAATTTCAAGATGTCTGGAGTGTAAAATTATACTAGGTTATTTTTACTCCTCCGGTAAAATTATTCCCAAGAGTAAATTTCTATATGTCCGACTTCAAAACGTACCTAATATACATTTTAGGATTGATTGACATTGTTCGTGTTACTATTGTCAATTTCTACACGCATTTATTGTGTAAACTTCAGTGTTTTTCATTTTTTTTTTTTTTAACACATATAATTGCGGTTAACTTGTCTTAAGTTACTTATCTTAGTTTATATTATTATTATTATTATTTGGTACTTATAGTTCTGGCCGACTTGAAATAAACCATACAAACAGCTACCTATAAAATAATGTAAATGCCTCGAAAAAGACTTAGTATGTATTCAGTGTAAGAAATAACCTAGTATAATATTACTCTCCAGACATCTTGATATTTTACCGGGAGATAAAAATAACCTAGGTTAAATTTACCGGGAGTAAAAAAAATATAGGATATTTTACCCCTTATGGAAATAAATGTATACTAGTATATATTTGCAGGGAGTAAATATATCCTAGGTTATTTTTACCGGGGGGAGGGGGTGGGGTAAAATATGTAGGGAGTATAAATATCCCATGACACCGGTGTGGACTCAGTGGCGTAATTACGAATGTTATTATACGGAAGGGTTCAGTGGCGGCGCGAGCATTCTAAGCTGGTGGGACAGCTAAATATTTGACCTACTCAGTACCCCCGCCTTCAATTCACAAATAATAACTACCGTAAAAGTGCCATACTTGGGACAATTTTTTAATTTGTTCAACAATATCTCAAAAAATGATGGGCATAGAAATGTATTCTTTTTTTTCTTTTTAAATGATACTCTTGGGTTATAATTTTTATTAATGTATATATTATAGTAATAAAATTTACAATATAATGGTGATTTTTAATTTTTATTTATTTTTTTTTTGTAGGTGGGGCGCATATTTCATTTTATAGAATAACTCATTTTATCCATATAATATAAAGAGGTATCCTGGGGAAAAATATATAAGAAAAAAATGTTGTATGTAAAATTGTACATATATATAGGGTGCTCCATTTAATAAATTAGTAAAGAAAACAAACTTAAACACTTCTTAATATTATTAAAATAGCTATATTATCAGTCATATATAGTTAAATTCTTTTTCTTTTAATATCTTTTATATTTATTACTGTATATAATCACAAATTACATTATCAGTCTTGTAATCAAATCCTTTTTCCTTTTAATTTTATTTACAATTTCACAAATGAAATTCATCAGCGACTTCTTCTTTCTCGAATGAGTCTTAATTGTAGAACAATATTTTCTTCATAACTTCTGCTATGTTTTTAACAGTTGGAAAGATTAATGTGGTTTCAAAACCTTATAGGATCTCATAAAGAGACATAAGAAAACTAGACCATTTGTATAGATTGTATATTTCAATATCTCTAGGATAATTATCATTTATCTCATTATCACACTTAAATGTGCCACTATGCAAATTATACCTACTTATGAATAGAACACACCCATCACCCACCCGAAGCAATATGGGACACTTGTCTCAAAAAACCTCGTTCCCTCTACCACTGGGAGGGGATATAAAATTTATCATTTGATAACCCATAATTGTAAAAGCCCTTCCAAAATCAAAAGTAAAATGCGACTGTTACTCGTATTTTATACTTTTATTATTTTCTTTAATAAAAACAACATATTTTATAAAAAAAAAATTCTAATTTCCTTCGTTTTTAGCTAATTTTAATGAATAGTTCATCTATTTTTACATCCGAATATGAGTAAATCTTTTTTCGGTGATCTAACCTAACCGCACCATACCAGTCGATATATATAGTTACTGAGGAATGTTATTAATTATATGATAAATACTAACAAATTTTGTTAACGCAAAAAAAAATTATTTTTAATTATTATTATTGTATTTTTTGTACATTAGATAATGTGTTATGTAAAAAAAGTGATTCCATGGGAGGGGATCCATCCAAGTTTAATCGTCGGTGGTCGATATCAGAAATATTTGAAATTAAACTATACGCGATCATCTCATTCACATTTTAAAGTCATTCAGATACTTTTTTGAGCGAGTATAGTGCGTAATAATAAAATATAAATTTCTATTTTCATATTATATAGTTTACATATAATGACGACTGTTTGCGACTTGAACGCGACTTGACATTTTCACGGTATATAATATTAGGAATTATATAATATTATATTATTAGAAATAATTATATAGGAATTAATTATTCTTGTTTGTACGCAATGTTGGAACATTAGCTATATGAAGACGCCTTGTAATAACGCAAACACACAATCAATTATCGTATAACAACGGTGTAAACATAATATAGCTGGTATGAAAACATATTTCTCATGACGGGTGTCACGAACGGCGTCGGTGAAAATAACGAGTTAATTTTAATTCTACCGAGTTCTCGGATATAAAGCCGTCAAAGTCACAAATCCCGTTCGGCAAGAGTCCCGCGATTTTTCCCGTGAAATTGCATGACTCTCATATAATTTTTAAACATTCTTTCATATTAAACGCGTTCATCGTAATCTATATAATATTAAAATTTCAAAAAAAAAAAAGACAAATAGAACAAATACGTATATATATATATAATAATATGTTAAAAAATATTCTCTACTTTTATTTTCCCGCGACGAAAAATAATATTTATTAAAAATAGGTACGTTATAAGTTTAAATAACAAAACGCGTAAAATATAATATACAAATGCGCGTTATTCTTATATATATATATATATATATATATATGTTAACGTTATATTTCGCCTAAAACACTATTAATTTTATGAATTGTGTATTACCGAAATTATACGAGAATATTAATTATAGAATTACTTAAGAAAGCTGCAAATTATAATATTGTAATTTAATTATTCTTTTTAAGGTCAATTGGTCATCCAGTTACGTTATACGAAGAGTTAAATTTCAAATAATTTGAATATATAATTATGCAAATAGAGTAATTATATATTTTAGACGGATAATAAATTTTTTACCAATCTACGCGTTACACAGCGCAATGTTAAAAGTACTGTAAAAATTAATACTGTAAAAACTAATTTAACGTCATTATTTATACAAAAACGAGTTTAAATAATATTTATTTTGAACTAAAATATACGTAATATATATATTTATATCGAACACTCGATTAATTAGATAAAAAATAAAAATATGGATGTATGAAAATAAAATAATAAAAATCTGCTTACATTGATTTAATATGCATATTTAACGTTTTATTTAATCGATATGCTACATAATTTATAAATAAAATGTTTTTCTTTTCTTTTTTTTTTTTTGTTGATATTAAATGAAAGCATTTTTTTAGAGTCCTCCAAAATATATATATGGATTATGCTAAATATAAGTGTAAAAATCAATTGTATTATTAATAGCGTCATTTAACAACAGCACTATGCGAGCAATAAAACGTTGTAAAATTCTTATATGTAGGTACTGTTTAATATAGTGATTATATTTAGTTTTTATGTTACGCGAAAAAATCGTCAATAACTCTCACATGATAATATAAAATGGAATTTCGAAAGAAGAAAAATCTGAGAAGTTCCTTTAAACAAAATTTACCTGTTGTTTTTATTCGCCGAGTTTTTCAACGAACACAATACTGTCCTCAAATAGATATTAACATAACACAACTTTTATTCAAAATATCAATATATAAAATGGTTACATTTGTCCACATCATTTCTTTTTTAATAAAACAAAAATTTTCGAGAATATTGCGATAAAATATTGATTAAGAATAACTCATTTTATCCATATAATATAAAGAGGTATCCTGGGGAAAAATATATAAGAAAAAATGTTGTATGTAAAATTGTACATATATATAGGGTGCTCCATTTAATAAATTAGTAAAGAAAACAAACTTAAACACTTCTTAATATTATTAAAATAGCTATATTATCAGTCATATATAGTTAAATTCTTTTTCTTTTTAATATCTTTTATATTTATTACTGTATATAATCACAAATTACATTATCAGTCTTGTAATCAAATCCTTTTTCCTTTTAATTTTATTTACAATTTCACAAATGAAATTCATCAGCGACTTCTTCTTTCTCGAATGAGTCTTAATTGTAGAACAATATTTTCTTCATAACTTCTGCTATGTTTTTAACAGTTGGAAAGATTAATGTGGTTTCAAAAACCTTATAGGATCTCATAAAGAGACATAAGAAAACTAGACCATTTGTATAGATTGTATATTTCAATATCTCTAGGATAATTATCATTTATCTCATTATCACACTTAAATGTGCCACTATGCAAATTATACCTACTTATGAATAGAACACACCCATCACCCACCCGAAGCAATATGGGACACTTGTCTCAAAAAACCTCGTTCCCTCTACCACTGGGAGGGGATATAAAATTTATCATTTGATAACCCATAATTGTAAAAGCCCTTCCAAAATCAAAAGTAAAATGCGACTGTTACTCGTATTTTATACTTTTATTATTTTCTTTAATAAAACAACATATTTTATAAAAAAAAATTCTAATTTCCTTCGTTTTAGCTAATTTTAATGAATAGTTCATCTATTTTACATCCGAATATGAGTAAATCTTTTTCGGTGATCTAACCTAACCGCACCATACCAGTCGATATATATAGTTACTGAGGAATGTTATTAATTATATGATAAATACTAACAAATTTTGTTAACGCAAAAAAAATTATTTTAATTATTATTATTGTATTTTTGTACATTAGATAATGTGTTATGTAAAAAAGTGATTCCATGGGAGGGGATCCATCCAAGTTTAATCGTCGGTGGTCGATATCAGAAATATTTGAAATTAAACTATACGCGATCATCTCATTCACATTTTAAAGTCATTCAGATACTTTTTTGAGCGAGTATAGTGCGTAATAATAAAATATAAATTTCTATTTTCATATTATATAGTTTACATATAATGACGACTGTTTGCGACTTGAAGGCGACTTGACATTTTCACGGTATATATTATTAGGAATTATATAATATTATATTATTAGAAATAATTATATAGGAATTAATTATTCTTGTTTGTACGCAATGTTGGAACATTAGCTATATGAAGACGCCTTGTAATAACGCAAACACACAATCAATTATCGTATAACAACGGTGTAAACATAATATAGCTGGTATGAAAACATATTTCTCATGACGGTGTCACGAACGGCGTCGGTGAAAATAACGAGTTAATTTTAATTCTACCGAGTTCTCGGATATAAAGCCGTCAAAGTCACAAATCCCGTTCGGCAAGAGTCCGCGATTTTTCCCGTGAAATTGCATGACTCTCATATAATTTTAAACATTCTTTCATATTAAACGCGTTCATCGTAATCTATATAATATTAAAATTTCAAAAAAAAAAAAAGACAAATAGAACAAATACGTATATATATATATATATATATAATATGTTAAAAATATTCTCTACTTTTATTTTCCCGCGACGAAAATAATATTTATTAAAATAGGTACGTTATAAGTTTAAATAACAAAACGCGTAAAATATAATATACAAATGCGCGTTATTCTTATATATATATATATATATATATATTAACGTTATATTTCGCCTAAAACACTATTAATTTTATGAATTGTGTATTACCGAAATTATACGAGAATATTAATTATAGAATTACTTAAGAAAGCTGCAAATTATAATATTGTAATTTAATTATTCTTTTTAAGGTCAATTGGTCATCCAGTTACGTTATACGAAGAGTTAAATTTCAAATAATTTGAATATATAATTATGCAAATAGAGTAATTATATATTTTAGACGGATAATAAATTTTTTACCAATCTACGCGTTACACAGCGCAATGTTAAAAGTACTGTAAAAATTAATACTGTAAAAACTAATTTAACGTCATTATTTATACAAAAACGAGTTTAAATAATATTTATTTTGAACTAAAATATACGTAATATATATATTTATATCGAACACTCGATTAATTAGATAAAAATAAAAATATGGATGTATGAAAATAAAATAATAAAAATCTGCTTACATTGATTTAATATGCATATTTAACGTTTTATTTAATCGATATGCTACATAATTTATAAATAAAAATGTTTTTCTTTTCTTTTTTTTTTTTTTTGTTGATATTAAATGAAAGCATTTTTTTTTTAGAGTCCTCCAAAATATATATATGGATTATGCTAAATATAAGTGTAAAAATCAATTGTATTATTAATAGCGTCATTTAACAACAGCACTATGCGAGCAATAAAACGTTGTAAAATTCTTATATGTAGGTACTGTTTAATATAGTGATTATATTTAGTTTTTATGTTACGCGAAAAAAATCGTCAATAACTCTCACATGATAATATAAAAATGGAATTTCGAAAGAAGAAAAATCTGAGAAGTTCCTTTAAACAAAATTTACCTGTTGTTTTTATTCGCCGAGTTTTTCAACGAACACAATACTGTCCTCAAATAGATATTAACATAACACAACTTTTATTCAAAATATCAATATATAAAATGGTTACATTTGTCCACATCATTTCTTTTTTTAATAAAACAAAAAGTTTTCGAGAATATTGCGATAAAATATTGATTATTATTTATTTACTTTTTTTTTTTTTTTTAATAAATAAACGTTTGAATTTTTCTAATGCAAATAAATTCGGTTTTTGTTATTCGTACAAATTTACTTGTATTATATTTAACATATTAATTACGTGTTAATATATACGGCAATGTACATTTAATATTTATTATGAAACAATTAGTCTTCTTATTAAAGAAAATCCGTGTTACTTATAATATAATGTTTATAATATTATTCGTATTATGATTGAATTTATCGTATATTTACTGTTTGAAAGTTATACTAAATAAAACGTAGGCAAATCTTTTATATTCAAAATATTATTTATAAAAATTCGTGTTAAAATATACGTAATAACACGCATGTGACTTGTATTTACATTTTAAATAATTGTGTTTATTAGTCATGTATCCTTTTTAAAAATAAGCGTTTTAAGCGTATTGGCTAACAATAACTACAATATTGATACTGCGCAATTACTTTTATTATTATTATTATTATTATTATTATTATTATTATTATTATTATTATTATTATATTATTATTATTATTATTATTATTATTATTATTATTATTATTATTATTATTTTATTTGGTAATTATAAGTAGTTTTCCCAACACTAGTAGAAAGTGTATTTATGCAGTTCATCGTAACACAACCAAAACTCGTTGAACTTTTTTCATATCCTACAAAATACATAATATAATGGTATCACTGAAGACGAAAATAATTCACGTTCTCA
Source organism: Slavum lentiscoides (assembly GCA_032441835.1). NCBI lineage: Eukaryota > Metazoa > Arthropoda > Insecta > Hemiptera > Aphididae > Slavum > Slavum lentiscoides. The sequence continues at coordinate 12,829,170 of CM063712.1, read as the reverse complement.
AATAATAATAAGGTTTATATGTAATTTTACCATTATAAAAAAAAAAACAGAAAAAAAGTATAAGACGTTGGTAACTGTCCAAATTATATGGTAGGTACTTATTATATTGATACACGCGCGCGTTAATAATAATCATTATTATTTCTTTGACGTTAAACAAATAGTTACAAAGTGCCATGTAAAAATGTTCAAGTGACAATTTTTTTCTTTTTAGATTTTCTGAATGAATACGCGTTTGTTTAAAAAAAAAAAAAATGTAATATTTTTTTTATTAACTAAAAAGTCTTTGCTTCGTTCAAAATGTATAAGCGCATTGAACACGTTGCTGTAAATATTATAATTATAAAAATACACGTTTATTTTTAAATCAATAAAAAAAAAATATTACAATTTTTTTTTTTTTTTAAAGCGTATTTATTCAGAAAATATTTTTAAAAATGTTTATAATTATATTATAATATTTACAGCAGTGTGTTTAATTAGTGAAAATTTTGACCGAATAGCAAAGCAGTTATATTGCTTTTTTTTTTAAAGTTGTGTGTTCTTCGTCAAGCACTTTTATATAATACGGACGTTATCGAAGAGTAAATATATTCAGTTTCGCTCGGTTTTCACGCAATTGTTCGTTATGCGGTTTTCGCATTTAAAATAAAATAGCATAATAATGCGCGGCTATATTGTACCGAAGCGAGCAACACGAACGAGTGACCAACACACCTGCAGAGTAAACCGCCCACGTTCTTTTATATTATAATTATTAATTGTTATATATTAATAAAAATCATGTACGAGTATGGTAAAAAAAAATATAATCTTTAAATTATACGTTTTAAATTAAATCCGTGGCTATATTAAAAACGTTTGTATAGTGATTATAATTATTATTTTCCCCGCGATACGTATTATAATATAGCATTGTAGTTGGAAATATTTAATATTTATATTCAATCACGTTCTAAATAATATATAAACAAAAATAATCGTGTTATATATATATTTAAAAAAATATATACAAAATATTATTGGAATTAAATTCATTTTGTATCTGCAGGTCATCTTGCTTTTATATATACTCGTATATATATATATTTTTAACCACGCGAATATACGATAATTTGTATAACTCATTCGATAGTAAATTATTAATGATTTTTATTTAAAGAAGGTATATATAAAAGGACGTTGAATAATATATTTATAAGTCTTTTATTTTTTTCGTGTTTACTTACATGTTTATGAAAAAACCGTGCGGACGCTAAACGCACTTTTTCAATTAAACCTTATAAATATATTATTATATGATACGCATTTAATAAATATATATATATATATATATTTAATAACTTTATATATTATATATAAAAGCTATGATGACGTGCACTCGCATCGATCGGAATCATTTAATTCAATTTTCGATGGAGTTTGAAATAAAACGTGCAAACAATTTCATATATTACATATATACGCACGCATATCCCGCGTGTATTGTGCAAACTGCGCGGCGGATCCCGTTTTTTTTCCTCTTCCCCCACGATTTTTGTTATTTCAAAAGGAATAGACCCGAGCCGGTTTCAAATAATAATTCATTGCACTTCTTAAATTAATGTCTATACATATATATATATATATAACCGCTGAGTATTGAATTTGTTCTTCTCGATAATGTTATCGCGTAGGTATTACATAAGTCTTTGAAAACAAAACGCCTATTTTTCCCCTCGATAAAAAGTAAAAAAAAAATCAAAAAAAAAAATCGAATCTTTCTTATATCGAACGCGTGTTTTATAATAATAATAATACCTCCGGATATAGGATATTGAGTGTATCGCGCGGTCGGTAAACGATTTATTCGTTTAATAATAATAATAGAGTGTGTGTGTGTGTGTGTGTGTATACCAAAGAAATACGATAACTGTCAGGTCGGATTACCCGCGGAGACCTTTGCGAATATCAAAACACGCGCAAGGGTACTATTCGTACTACTGTAAGTAATTCGATACGTGTGCGCGAAATTTGCCCAAAAATTCACTATACACGTATTTGTATATAAGAATTCACGAATAAAAGAAATACATAAAGGAGATTTTTTTTTTCTTTTTTTTTTTTATCGATCGGTGCAAAGATGATATATCATGGGAATATCAAAGATATATAAGTCAATACGATTTTTATTTCAATATACATATAATGTTATATTATAAGTATATATAGTAGGTACTTCTATACCAATATATGTATTATACTTTTTGACATTTGATCTTCCGCAATATGTACGGACTATTATAATAACGCGACGTCGATAAAATAAAAATGTATAGTCGTGTACTGCTATAGATAAGCAATGATTTCTTCTTTATATTTAAATAGAATATTATTTAAGAATAAAAGAAAAAAATTAAATAATTATAACTAATATCGGTTTTTATTTAAATAAAAATAAGCGTTTAACGGATAATAATATTATAAAATGCGATGCAACTACAACAACATAATATTATACGTTTATATTTATATGTATTTTATTTGTATTTTCTTAGGATTTTCACAACTACAGAAGAATCCGGCGTTCAGTCCCAACAGCTGCATGTCAGGTAACGAAATCGTATATTATAATATTTTTCATTTAATATATTTTTTTTTTTACAAGTTTCATACCTGAAATATAATCTAAAATTACTTCAAGGTATATAATATGTAAATGAATAATAACGAGTTGTGGGGAAGCGCACTACAGTCGGTGCACGTAAAAAAAAAATTAAAATAATTCGCCTTGTAAAATACGACGATTAGGGTCGACTAATATTTATTTCGTGTGCTAAAACTGATGTTTGAATACATAATATATATTTACATATATATTCGAGAAATACGCCGTACAATAAATTATTATTATATACTGCGTGTGATGAAATAACAGTACGATATTGTGGTGTTAACCTCTTGTCACGAGCAAGCGCGGTTCCCTTCATTGAAAAATACCGGTTTGTCTTCAATAGCTCTTCAACCGCGCACGCTTGTCGTCTATTGAGATACCCATTTCAATGGCACGTCGTTCTTTAGATCAAGATATACACGTATATACAAATATTAATTTATAATAGATTATTATAATTATTATTATTATTATTATTCGATTGTTGAATGCTGCCGTGTACTGACAAGCACGTTAATATTATATACGTATATATATATACCGTGGTCCAAGTCAGTTCAAACAAAATGAATATTACACGCCTTGGACTCATAAAATAACGTATTATATCTAATAAAATACGAAACACGAATAATAATAATAATAATAATAATTTTGCGTATACAAGGCGCGATGCGGACCGGCGAGCGCGTCACGGTTATTGGCGCCATAAGAACAAATAAAAAGTCTGTTCATCAATATTCTGGCTTTGAATTCTACATCCATATATTTGTATGGCGTTATTTAACTGAACGTAATATATTGTGTACGAAATAATATGTGTATTTAAGAGGCACGGTTTGCAGTCTGTATTAAGTTCTTTTTAAAAACTCTCGTTTTCGTACTTACAGCAGAAGAGCACACCGTTCGTAATATACTCGCGTATAGGCGCACATTGATCCAGAAACTTATTTGGTGCTAAAATTATATTCTCCGCGAGTGATTTCACTTTCTCACATCTCAAACTTACCTCTTGATTATACCGCATTATATACGATACAATACCGTACAATTATTTACAATATCCATAGATTATCATTAATTTGCTCAAACAAAACGAATTCCATTTAAATCTTATCTTTCGATATACAATATAGTATCGGGAACTTAAAATTATAAAAAAACAATTAAATAAACATTTATTTATTTTTATTATATGATAAACGTAAAACAATATTTAAAAGTATTGTAAAACGTTATTAAAACATAATAGCATTTATGTAATAATGTAGATACAGACTCATATGTGCAGGATAGCTTTTGTGAGTGAAGTAGGAGGTAGGAATCTTGTAGCGGTGTAAGACTATAGCTATATACGGTGGATGACCACAAATAGTGTTGTGCGAATTGAAAAAGAAGATTTATCTCAAAATAAACCGATGGCGGCGTTAATTTGAAAAATTTTGTACAAAACAATCATTTGCACTCCTGCAGTATGTGCGCAATGACACCATCTAATATTGATCAACAATCATTGACTTTCAATTCGTTTCTACTTATTTTCGTATAAACAATAAACATTATTATTAATTACGTTTTTTTTTCTCTCTAAATATTGATATTGAAAAATCATTTATTTATTATATAATGATATCGAATGGAACCGTCGACGCGTTTCCGCTATAAATAATAATTTTTATATGACCTGCGTATGCACGTAAAATGCATTAGTTTTCTGAGCTACATTTTAATACTATTAACTTTTAATTTATTAATAAAAAGAAAGTGATGTATTGTAATATTCGCATGACGGTATGCACATTTTATACGCGAGTATAATGATTTAGCTGTGAACAATTTGAGCATATATTTTTGCGTCTATACACGCAATGCAAATTAATTTTGAAAACTCAAAAAAAAAATGTCATACTTAATTAATTACTATATTATCGATTTAACAAGTAACTGTCATTTCAACGTATTCGTATATCACATAAACGTTGTATGTAAAATTAATATTTGAATACGGGAAAAAGTGAACGAAATCCGATATTCGGTAATATAAACACCAATAGTATATGTAGCTCGTCTAATAATACAACTATTACACGCAAACGGTGATATTATAATGTTTTCCATTAAATTAATCCGCAGAAACGTTATCGATATTACCGATATCTTATACAACAGACTGGTATATTTGAATCAGTAGTGCACGGGAAACGGGACGGCTGTTATACTTGATGGCGTTCAAAGTTAGGAAAAGCGACGGAAATTTATAACGAGACGCGTACAGTAGAAATTTGTTTGTTGTATAATACACGGCGGTATTATAACGATCTAAATAAAAATCTGATTTATTTAATTTGTTCTATGTCTGTTTGGTAGGTAATAGTCTCGTTAAATCGAATAATATTTATATATATATATAGTATTAAAATATTGATATATTTACGACCGAATCCCACCCTCAGAAGTTCGAACGTTGATTATAACCACTGCAGCCAAGTGCGTAGCCGGGAAGGTGTCTAAGGAGGCTGTAGTCCTCCCCCCTCCCTCATTGGCCACGATTTATTTTTTATAGCTATTCATGCTATATTGATTGCAGCTATTCAGTGATCTCTTCTAGAAATACTCCTAGAAGATTGCAGTTAGCGGACTGTGACGAATTCGTAACAGTTTTCGTTTTCGATAAAAATTCGTCCGAATTCGTAATTACTACACGATTCGCCGGTCGTTGTACTGCAGTACACACGTAAAACTTCTTCCGCATCAATCCTTATAATATATAATATATATATAAATACGGTTTTTATATGAAAAGCAGATTTTTTTCAAGAGATATAATATTATTTGACTCGGTTTAAGTAACTGTATATATATATATATATATATCGCGGAAATTTTCACGTCAGTACAGAATTTTCTCGCGTTTTCTACAATCGCGAGTAAAAACAAAAATCAATTATTATTATTATTATTTCGTATACACATAATATGTATCATGTACTTTGTATAATAATTACAGTAATTTTGTCTGATGCGGTGATCGCTATTATAATAACTATGTAATTAACGAGAAATACGGGATTTCGACAATTTTCATGTAGCGAGAAAAATTTTTTTTTTTGGGGTGGGGGCGGAGTTTAGTAGTTTATATCACCCTCGACGTATCTACGCCACTGAAAGAAAGTGTATGTGTGTGTGTGTGTGTGTGTGTGTGTGTGTGTGTGTGGGTAGTTCCGGGCGGTACAGCAGCAGATCGCAGCAACAGCCGCGACGATATTATATTATTATTTATACGTCGTGTTTTATGAGAGAAACGGAAAGATACGCGCGACGACGGCGACGAAACGAAAACAAAAACAGAACCGAAGGGCAAATAATAATAATAATAATAACAAAAATCGGTGAAAAACAGCAGCGGCAACGGCATATGTCACGAAGACGATATACGCGCCGAGAGACGTTCTCAGATCGTGGGCGGCGGCGTTCGTCGTATGGCGCCAGCGTCATCACCTGTTGACCTTTATTATGTAGTGGTGTCGGTAAATCCTGCAGTCTCTTCTTCTTCTTCTTCTGTTTTTTTTTCTTTCTTTCTTTTTGTCTGTCTGATTTCTTCACACCGTCCTCCTCCTAACGCACTTCTTCAGCACCGCGGGCTACTTGACGTTTTTCTACCTCCGCGCCGTCATCGTTATATATATATATATTATACATAGAGAAACACACGCGTTGGAAAAAAACACACACACCGACTGGAATCGGTAAGTCGTCGTGCAGCGGTTTTACAATAATGTTATGGTAACGACGACGACCGCCGAGACGACTCTCACGCGGGCGCCCGTCCGCAGGATGTCTCTCTCTCTCACTCACTCTCTCTCATTGTAACAAAAAAAACCTCGTGTGCGTTATGTGCGGGGTGTCTGCAATATGTCAATCCCGGGCGGCCGCGCACAGCCACCGACACCGCAACGGATCGCGTCTATTTACCGCGAGCGCGCGCGCGCGACAATTACATAATATTTGTCCGGCGGTAACCTTCGCGTATATTATTATAGTGTTACGCGGGCCGCCCGCCCGCGCAAGGTCGTTTTATTATTATTATAATAATTGTCTCACGCGCAAACAGAAAATAGCCGGCCGACTCGGGTTTTTAAAAAAAAAAAAAATTTTTTTTTATTTATTTTTTTTTTTTTCTCGGTATAAGAACAGATTTTTTTTTTCTCTCTTTCGAAACCCACTAAAACCGTGTGAAACGACACAAGCTACACGTGCAGTATATACACCGTCTTCGACGACTCCGAATTTCGTGTGTGTGTGTGTGTGTGCAGAACAATGACGCGATTTTTTTTTTTTTAATACTTTTACGTGCTACTTTTATGATCGTATAATATGACACTTTTCCCAATCCATTTTTCACAATTAAATTTTTCCTAACAATCAATATTCAGCGGCGTATTTAGGCCCAGGGGCCCCCAAAATAGGTCCAAGTTGAGGGGCCACAAGAGTATGTTAATTATTACATTAAGAAAAAACTCTCAACATTTTTTTTTTTGTATAATATTTGTATTGAAACTAATTTAATTTAAAATAACAAAAAAAAAACCGGTGACTTCCATATCACCCCCTCCCCCCCGTAAATACGCCACTGGTTTACGTAGAAAACCGTGTGCTATCAGTGTTCGATTTAGCCGAAAAAATTTACGGTGTTGCTCTTATAAGCGACGCGATATTCAGTATATATACGAGCGGCTCGTTTCCTGTTCCGAATACGTACAATTCGCGATTTCCTATAACGTTTGGCGTACTCATATTAATATAAACGGCGAGATATTTTTCTTCTTCTCAAAACAAGAGAGTAAAAGCTCCGTCCTACTATTCCGTAGTCCAATATAATCGCGTCCAAAGCACCGCGCAGCGCGTAACGTATACGAAATTAATATAAATTTTTTTCGTTTATTGGTCTTTATACACTTTTCCTATATATACGCGAGAATAATCATAATACATTCTAAATTACTATAATAATAATTATTATTGTAAAAAAGGTGTTGGACCCGTTTGTCCGCGGTATATCCGCGTGTGCGCATGTAGCGTTTGTACGCTTGTGTGCAGCGCGTGTGTATATGTAGTCGAAAGGTAGGCCATATTGGAGGGGGGCCGGCTTCACGAGTGGTTCCTTTGAAACGGTCTAATTGGCAGCCATTACTGGGGCAGCGTTGTGCAAACTGTTCGCGAATACCTCATTTTATATAATATAATTCGCATTGCCGTCCACTCGGTATAACGGCGGCGGCAATTGGCATTCGTTTAGGACCGGCGTTTCCCAACCTCTTTGACATCACGGCACACTAATCCGCGAACCTAAATATTTAGCCGCGGCACACTTGACACCGACTAACTTAATATTTATTAATAATTAATATCATTAAATACCAAATTAATCGTGTATCGCGGTAAGTATATGCGAATTACTTTAAAATTTTGTGTTTATATATTTTATAGGTTAGGAACACCCGTGTAAAATCGTATTTTAATTTATTACAAATATTAAATTCTATCGATATGGAAAAAAACAGTAACAAAAATCTAGTGAGAATTTTTGGGCCGGTTCTCTTTTATTATATATATATATATGAATGTGTTTCCAACGGGATCGAACGGTTGATAAACACGCATAATCTCGTGTCTTCTTCCACAATTTTTTCGCGTTTATTATAATGATAATATTTTTATTACACTATATTCATCAGAATAATATGATTGCCGGTAAAAGAACCGTAAAACGTTTATTTTATTAATAATCGTGACATTTCCTGGCACACCTATGCGGCACATCGCGATAGGGAAACGCTGCGGTTTAGACACTAAATACTCCTAATAATAATAATTTACTCCGAAATTCTATAAAATTATTGTTGTCGCGCGATCAAAACATGTGTATTTGCATAGAATGTGCGGCGAGTAATTTAATTTCGTTTTTTTTTTCCAAATAAAATGTTTACGTAATTTATTGAATTTCGCCCGCTAATTATTATTATTATTATTAAAAGAACGCAAACGAAAACGCGCGATGCCCCAGAGATAACGTGCTGTTTTAATATTAGAGTTGTTTGTTTAAATATATCTTTAATTAAAAAAAAAAAATTGTATTTTTTAAAATTTGTATAACTTTTTTAGAATTAAAGATATTTTTAAAAAACGACCACGTTATTTTGTAAAAGTGCTATTGTAATTAATTTTTTTGTAAAAAATCTAGTGTCTATAGAGTATTACTGCAGTTGTAGCCTTCCCGCGTGAAGCAATTATTGTTTTGATTAAAATCGTAGCAGCGTCCTCGTCCTCTTATATGTGTTGTGATGACTCGATATCAATATATAGACACGGAACCCGAACGATTTATTCGGATTTTGGGTTTCGATGGTTATGATCGCTTTTGGGTGTTTGAACACCACACACTATACTAATAAAATCAGTAGACATTTGAGCGTTCTTAACCGTTAATATTCGGGTCGATATCGGTTAATACAGTTGTTTAGAGTAGCCAATTCAATTTAATATATCCCTTTTAAATTTATATATATGAATTTTTATTGTTTTGGTTTAGACGAGCTGATTATTTTTTTTTTTTTAAATCGTGGAAAATGAATACTTAATTCTTTTATACTCTATAGACTATACGTATAAATAAATAAAAAAAAACTGTATGGCCGTGGAAATGTGAAATTCTCATATTATTGGTTTTTCTTGGTGTATATATAATAGTTGCCGTGTAAACTGTAAAAACATCTGTTCGGTTTGTTTTATTCTTAGAAATTTCATCATTATATTTATCACAAAAATATAGAGAAAAGAATCGTTCTACACACCACCTGCAATTGCCGCAATAAACTATATAAACTATATAACAAAGAAATCGCATTTAACGCGAAAATAACGTTATGTGCGGGGTGTCTGCAATATGTCAATCCCGGGCGGCCGCGCACAGCCACCGACACCGCAACGGATCGCGTCTATTTACCGCGAGCGCGCGCGCGCGACAATTACATAATATTTGTCCGGCGGTAACCTTCGCGTATATTATTATAGTGTTACGCGGGCCGCCCGCCCGCGCAAGGTCGTTTTATTATTATTATAATAATTGTCTCACGCGCAAACAGAAAATAGCCGGCCGACTCGGGTTTTTAAAAAAAAAAAAAATTTTTTTTTATTTATTTTATTTTTTTTTCTCGGTATAAGAACAGATTTTTTTTTTCTCTCTTTCGAAACCCACTAAAACCGTGTGAAACGACACAAGCTACACGTGCAGTATATACACCGTCTTCGACGACTCCGAATTTCGTGTGTGTGTGTGTGTGTGTGTGCAGAACAATGACGCGATTTTTTATTTTTTTTTTAATACTTTTACGTGCTACTTTTATGATCGTATAATATGACACTTTTCCCATTTCATATTTCCCAATTAAATTTTTCCTAACAATCAATATTCAGCGGCGTATTTAGGCCCAGGGGCCCCCAAAATAGGTCCAAGTTGAGGGGCCACAAGAGTATGTTAATTATTACGTTAAGAAAAAACTCTCAACATTTTTTTTTTTTTTTATATAATATTTGTATTGAAACTAATTTAATTTAAAATAACAAAAAAAAAACCGGTGACTTCCATATCACCCCCCCCCCCCACGTAAATACGCCACTGGTTTACGTAGAAAACCGTGTGCTATCAGTGTTCGATTTAGCCGAAAAAATTTACGGTGTTGCTCTTATAAGCGACGCGATATTCAGTATATATACGAGCGGCTCGTTTCCTGTTCCGAATACGTACAATTCGCGATTTCCTATAACGTTTGGCGTACTCATATTAATATAAACGGCGAGATATATTTTTTCTTCTCAAAACAAGAGAGTAAAAACTCCGTCCTACTATTCCGTAGTCCAATATAATCGCGTCCAAAGCACCGCGCAGCGCGTAACGTATACGAAATTAATATAGATTTTTTCGTTTATTGGTCTTTATACACTTTTCCTATATATACGCGAGAATAATCATAATACATTCTAAATTACTATAATAATAATTATTATTGTAAAAAAGGTGTTGGACCCGTTTGTCCGCGGTATATCCGCGTGTGCGCATGTAGCGTTTGTACGCTTGTGTGCAGCGCGTGTGTATATGTAGTCGAAAGGTAGGCCATATTGGAGGGGGGCCGGCTTCACGAGTGGTTCCTTTGAAACGGTCTAATTGGCAGCCATTACTGGGGCAGCGTTGTGCAAACTGTTCGCGAATACCTCATTTTATATAATATATTCGCATTGCCGTCCACTCGGTATAACGGCGGCGGCAATTGGCATTCGTTTAGGACCGGCGTTTCCCAACCTCTTTGACATCACGGCACACTAATCCGCGAACCTAAATATTTAGCCGCGGCACACTTGACACCGACTAACTTAATATTTATTAATAATTAATATCATTAAATACCAAATTAATCGTGTATCGCGGTAAGTATATGCGAATTACTTTAAAATTTTGTGTTTATATATTTTATAGGTTAGGAACACCCGTGTAAAATCGTATTTTAATTTATTACAAATATTAAATTCTATCGATATGGAAAAAAACAGTAACAAAAATCTAGTGAGAATTTTTGGGCCGGTTCTCTTTTATTATATATATATATATATAATTTTATTATCGTTTAACGTTTATTTGTTGCACGATGATCGTTGAACGATGATCGTGATAGTCGCACCGAGGAAAACGTAGCTTTACAGTGAAATTCACAGAACATATACGTTTACGCGGATATTTTCCTGTCGGGCTCTCGTATACCTACACGCAGTACGCCTGCAGTAATAGTGCTGAATAGGACTTTATTCGGATAGTTATTTGCTCGGGGAGATATTTCCAATACATATAGGAGGTACTAATAATAATGTATCGGTGTATTGGCATTGCCATTGGTCGTCCATCCAACGAAACCGTTTATTACGGCAGAGTTATAGTAACGTTTTTGAAGGACGAGGAAAACCGTCTCTCCGCGCGCTGTCATACGCGCGCAGCTCGCAGCATCCGCGGTAATCAATCCGATTATGTTATTATGTTAAGTGAGACCGGAAAATTGCGTCTTTCCAGACGGTTCGAGAGAACCCGCGGAGATATACCGGCGGCGCACGAAGGATTATTTTATTTGTAGGCCGCTTTTAAATGCGTCGTCGTAACCGGATTACATTTACGGACGGCCAATAAAACGGCGGCGGTGCGGTTTATAGTAGCTCGCGCTAGTAGTTCGCTGCTGAAATAAATCTAATATTCTTCACTCTGGGCGAAACGTTTTGACGATCAAAATTCGGTATAATACCACACGCGAACCCACAATCGAAATGACAAAACGAATACCAATACATATTCCACAATAACGTACATTTCGCGCCTCTAATCCGAGGTTTTATATTACGCATCAAAAATGTATATTATAATATTAATTTTGTTACGTTATTATTAATAATAATAATAATAACGATATTAATATTATTATTGTTTTCGCGTTCTGCAGGCGCTGAATACAAAATACAAAATTATATAATCCCGGGTATATATTATCGTACTGGGAACGCTATATACCTATACGAGCGAGTATGACTTTATACGAAAAGCGTTTAACGAGAGTTTAAAAATTCAATATTTTTCGATATATATATATATTTTTTTTTTATTAAGTTGTTGGCTTAACAACCGGATAGTAAAAACGTTCGCGTGTTCTTGTTACAGGACAAATCGTATTTGACCGTAAAACGAATGTCCACGGACAATTTGTATTGTCAGCAAGAAAAAAAAAGGTCAACGGGATTATGGTTTAAACATTAAATTTATTACTATTTTAAAAAGCCGAGTAAAGCTTTCGACGAACAAAGTCGTATACATATATTGTATATTTGCATATTCTGACGTGTAATATGTTGTACGTTTAGACGTATTCATAGAAGAACTTTAAGACTATACCAGCTTTTTATAAGGGATTCTGATCAGGCAATTCTTATGAAAATCTAAGAAAAAGAAAAATATTTCGATATATTTCAAAAATCGTTACCAAACAAATAATCCGGTTTCGGTATGATTTTTTTTTTATTTTAATGTAATAAAGATATTTATCAAAAAAAAAAAAACTGTTTAACCGGGGCACATGTTTTCTCGAAATATGTATTTAGAGGGCGTATAGGATTTCCACGTTTTAAACAATATATATATAGAAGAGAATTATGTTTTTTTTTTTTGATGATGACGACACTACTCGAAAATGTTTGATTAATATAAATGAAAAACTAAAAATCTAACATTTACAAAGGAATAACTTGGATTGTGTAAGGCAAAAGTTAATAACGCCATGACACTGATAATGAGTTCTCCTCTGAAAAATTTTAAAATCCTACTGATACCATTCGAGGAACATTGTCTCGAGCAAAATGAGTTTTATGCGAGAATTCCGGACGGCGTGGCATCCCTACAACGTGGAGTAAAAAATGTATAAATATTATTCAATACCGATACTTTAGATTTAAAAAACGATTTTACGGACATCCGGACAGTCTATTCGTATACAGGATTTCGATTAAATACGCATAAACGTCGAGAAATTTTCCTGACTGCGCAGAGGATTTTACAATATTATAAATTATGCCGACAATTTTCGAGACCGGTAACATTTCCTGACGTTTTTCGACTATCGAATTTTGCTGCAGTTGTGTGTAGGGCTGAGAATCGCGTATTTTTAATGTGAACATATTATAACATATAATATACTTAACTATATTATAATGTGTGTATAAAGTACTTTCTCGTTATGTCGATGTTCTCAATCTAGCCGATTGCTGCGTCGCACATCCAAACACAGTCTTCACACGAATATAAACTGTGTAAGCCAAGGGTTTCCAAACATTTTTCACCAGACTCTTTATCCTTTAACGTTAAATTACGTGCGGCACACACTGCAATATTACGTGCGTGAAAAAAAAACGTATACGTATATAATTTGTATTTATTTAAAATGTATAAACGAAAAAACAAAAATTACTTTACAATTGTATCGGCTGACAACTACAATAATTATTATAGTGTGCAGATATATTTGAGACCGATGTATTTTGCACCGTCCAATTGAATTGTATTATTTAAAAAAAAAAAAGGATAACGAGTGTTGTGGATATCGTTTAAGCGAATATTGCTTAGATAATTTTGTGTAGAGTATCGTTTATTACTACGTATATTAGTGATAAATCAATGCGTTCAATAAAACGATTCTGCTCTGAGTTTTAATAAATTAAAAATGATAAAAAAAAAATTGCGACTCAGTATTTTTTACATAATATATAGTTGAAGTAACGTGGGGGACATGTGTTGTGTAAAAAGTTCAGCCCTTCTAACGAAAAATTACCTATTTTGTGACTTAAATGATTCGACATCTAATATAATTGTTATTAATAGCGCGAAATCGAAAGAAATTGTTTGAAAATTTGTTTAATAGCGCAAATTCGAGTGTAAATTTCAAGACATATTGTTATCTTCGAATTTGAAATATCACATTTCATTATAATATGTGAACAGCAATAACGAATATCGCCATATCCGGGAGAAAATCACGTTTTTGCCCTGTTTTAAACACGATTTTTGGATAGTCTTTTTTTTTTTTTTGATTGGCGTTTCTCAAAAACATTTGAGAAAATCGAAAAACGACCTCCTTATACGCATAAAGTATCAACTAGACAAAATTTGTTTTCAGAAAAGTTGCCACGTTGTATACTTCGGATAGCGCGCTACTACTGCAGGCAGTGCCGTCCTAACCACCAATAACGCCCTAGGGCAATAATATTTGACGCCCCCAAAAAAAAAAATTTTACAACTAACGTAGTATCTAATTACATCATTTTATATATTTTAATAGTAAATACACTCATCCTCGAAATCATCATATAGATACATGGGAAATTAATATCTAAAATAAAACAACACATTTTTCTTTTTGTTTTTCATTTTTTTCATAATACTTTAGACGCCCTAGGGCACTTGCCCCATTTGCCCCCCTCCTTGGGACGGCTATGTCTGCAGGTATAGCGTTTTTTGATTGACATAAAAACAAAATCACATGATAAATTGTAAAACCGCGATACATTAATAAACGTACGAGTTTCACCCGTTACATACAAACATACACTCACACACAGTGTTTTACGTTGTACACAATATTGCTAATTAAAAATTAAGAGGATTTCTCGGTTAGGAATCCCTGAGCTCCTCTCATTCACGGTGTCCTGTCGCCCGCGTTTCCGAAATATTCGCGTATCCGACCGTAAAAGAGTCGCGCACACATGTCGTTACACTGTATATAGTGTACACTGTACCGAGTTTCGCGTTCTATTCCCAACGGCCCACGCCGTGCAGTATCAATCGCACGGTCGATTAGCAGCGTCCCGGGCGTCGAGTGGTCACCGGAATATTAATTTCCAACAGTTTTGTTCGCGTAAGTATGTACCGCGTTTCGCCCGGCCGCACTCGGCCGCCACCCGCAACGCCGCACCGCGTACCTCGGTACCGTCCCTACCGCACTGCTCGCAGTGCAATTAATGCGGCGCGCACATGGTCGTTATCGGAAACAGGCGGCGGAGCACGAAGTGATACGCAGTACCTACACGGTCGATAAACGCGGGACCGTTGACGCCGTGCCCCACGGGTTTTGTGAGGTGGCCCCGGCAATTGATTAATTAATTGCCCGCAATACTTCGCAGACCATCGGAGTAACTAGTGGGGGCTTTTCTAAAAACGTTTCTTATAGACCCCGTTGAAATTCGTACCGAATCTTTTCAAAAAATCAGGACGATGGGATCCTTGAAAGAAAGAAAAAAATTGTTTATTAAATCCACGATTCTTATTGTAATAAACACGGCGAAGAGTTCGGAAACAATTTTCGTTTTTATTCTTTTAAAACGTTCACAAATCACTTTGAAAAATCAGTGTAACACGGTACAAATATTCTGAACGATCGGTTTTAGCGCGGAATCAAATATGTTTTACCGAATACCAGGTTTTATATATAGGTTACCGCTGTAGTAATTCAGTGGATTATCACTCGACATCACGCATATTATTATCAAGGTTAATTGAGATTGATAACTTCACAAGCACATAAACTGTTGACTATTATCTATACGCGGCAGTACCTCTACTAGTAACCGCTGTTATACCCGGTTGACGGTTTCCGTACGACCGTTACTTTAAAAAAAGAAACAAATTCAAAAATATTATTATACTCTCACTCGGACCAACCGACAAAATATTAGGGAAAAATACGTTTGAAAATTGTTGAAAGACCCCGTTGTAATTTTTTTTTTCTTACATTTATTATGAGTAAATTAGTTATAATAATTAGTTAGACGTGGTCATAACTTATAAGTCGATTGCTTTTTATGTTTACATACTCTGCAAGAGTCAGGGCCAAAAATCGACATGTTACGCTCTCCCGTGACAGCGCACTTGGTGTGTGAACGTTACCTAAATTAAACAGGTTTCGATACAACATATTTTTTGAATTTCCCGAAAATAATCTAAATATAGATACCAATAACGTTCACGTATACGGGAACCACTCGTTGTCGTATACGAAGACCAGTGGCGTGCTCAGGTGGTTAGGGGTTATATCCTCCCCCATTGTCTTTTTTGCCGACTTACAGAAAACAACTTATTAGTTTTAAAGTCATTACTTAATAGTTTTCATTAGTTATTCGCAAAAAGTTATTACTTATGACAATAAACATTCACTGTACATAACATACGTTATATTAATTAAACAACTTGGTATTAGTGTGTTATAATTTAAATTAATTTTAATTACAGAACAATTTACAAATGTACGTAATTATAAGCTAGAAACGATTTTGGAGAGCTTGAAACATAAACATTTGAGTTTTTGGTGTTACCATGACAATTCATTAAAATTTAAAATGTATATTATTACTATTTACTTATAACATCCCCCCCCCACCATTGAAAATTCCTGGACACGCCACTGACGAGAACGACAAACAAAATTCTCGTATTTAAATGTAATAAATTCAATAAAAAGGCTGTAACAATAACCGATTTAAAGTCTGGTACAGAAAGTGAAAATATCCAGAACAATGTAGAATATTATAAAACTTTGTAAATATATTATTACTATGTACAAATATAATACCATGTACGAATCGCAGTACTTTGTTAATAAAAAGAATTTTGTAAACATTCATTTTACTCTTTTTTCACTTTTGTCATTATAATATTTCCTTTTATCGGCTTAATAATTATTACACCGGAAATAAATTGGGCGCGATTAAAAAGTGTCTATAAAAACGAATTCAGTAGGGGTAACATAAGAGTACAACTTTGAACTTTAAAGCTTCGCTTCTGTCCGGAGTCCCGAGACCCCACGCCCGGTTTTTTTTTCATATTGAAATTGTTAAAAATATTAAACGTCATAATCAAAGCCCATCCCCCCCCCACACACACACACACTTTTCTAGAAATTATTCGAACCCCCCCCTCACTTTTGAAAATTCCTGAGAACGCCACTGTACACACACACAACAGCTAGTAGTCGACTCATAAGCGGAAATCTATTAAATTTTCTGGGGGGCTAACATTTTTAACATCAGTCATAATCAGTCAAATATCCAAAATACATAGAAATTATAAGATATTTTGGGGGGGCTTAGCCCCCTAAGCCCCCCCTTATTTCCGCCTATGAGTCGACTGCGTGCAGATAGAATGTATCGGCGGCTGCGGCGGCGGCGGCGCAGGCGCGGATACATACCAAATTCCAAAAAAAAAAGTCTAAATTAGTTGCGTCGTGGTATTTTTTTTTAACACGCTTTTATTAACTTCACCTGTATGTGAGCTCGCGTGTAACTCTCCTTTATTTTTTTGTTATTACTATAATTAGTAAATACTATTGAGTTTAAAAATATGTATATCCTAAGACTTAGGGTATATTAAAATATAATGTGTATTCAAAATTTATATATGGCCCCTCCCCCCCAAATTGATACTCCGGATCCGCGCCTGCGGCGGCGGCGGCGGCGACGATATCGCGCGCGGGGACAAAGAGAAATTACCACCGCGGGGCCCCGTTTTGGAAACGAATTAATCGGAGAATTCGGACGGACGGCCCCGGCGCTTTTCCCATCCACACCGGGTCGATTGGAAAACCGATTGTCGCCCCGCGGCCCGCAGACGGATTACGGGCGGGTGCGCGTAGGGCCGCGTCCGAGCTATTTAAACTATTTTCTCGCGTTTATTGCGCGCGTTTGTTCTCGTCGGAGAATCCCTCGCGGGCACCGGCGTCGTAAGCCGAATTCTCGCGCCTCGGACGCGCGTCTCGCCCCAGCGAAAAATTATGTGCCCGTCCGCGTTATTAGCAATCGTACGTAAACCGCGCGCCGCCGTCTCCGTACATTACTACTACTGCTCCGCGTTTTCCCGCGG
This sequence comes from Slavum lentiscoides, assembly GCA_032441835.1. Taxonomy (NCBI): domain Eukaryota; kingdom Metazoa; phylum Arthropoda; class Insecta; order Hemiptera; family Aphididae; genus Slavum; species Slavum lentiscoides. The sequence continues at coordinate 12,811,027 of CM063712.1, read as the reverse complement.
GGTCGCGTCACGTGGCTGGTGTTGGAGGTGGAGGTGGGGGGGGAACGAAGTGAATTACGGTGGAAGCATTTCGATAAGCCCCGTCCGTAATGGGTTATTGGTGACCCGAAATATTTTTCAATTTAACACTCGGCGGCGGCGGCGGCGGCGCCCTTTATATATATATAGAGATATAATATTTACCGCTGTGAATTCGTACTGTGCAGCGGGGCGCTCCCGTTCCGTCGTCGTCGTCGTTATTAGTCGTCCGCCGCGCGCCGCCGAGTTATTCGACAGACGTTTTAATTAATATAAAAAAAAACGCGAATACTTTCCAGAAAAAAAAAGTACTTCTGGAAATGAAAAAACCCCGTTTTTTTTTTATATTTATTTTCGATATACGGTGTTTTCAAAATGAGAACACTAAACGCACGAGCAATACGTATATACCTGGTTATTATTATTGTTTTAAATATTAAAAATCACGACGATATTAGTATATTTTTATGTAATACACTTTTTAAACGAATAATATTAAAAACATTTATTTTATTATATACGCACTTTTTTCGCCACCGCGTAATTGCAGTGCAAGCGTATTTAGACGTTTCTTTGAGGACAAAAAAAAAAAAAAAAAAACAGTAGCGAGCCGCTGGGTGTTGTGTGAATGTCGTGAAGTGCGAATTACTGGGATAAAGATTTTAGAGCGTATTGTCATTATTGTAAATTTGAAAACGACGATAAATCGTTGCGTTCGATAAAACTATTCTGAGCTCTGTGCATCGCGGTGTAATATACGATTTGTCTAAAAATTTGCAATGGTTATAAAAAGAAATATTGTGACTTGAGGATTTTTAAGATCTTTTTTTTTAATACAGTTGAAGCAACAATAAACGTCTGACATTGTTTTAAATTTTTATGTCTTAAAAAATTACCTTTTTTTTTACGAATTAATTACTTCAGAACTTACAATTGCTATAAATAGTCCAAAATTAAAAGAAATATTTTTGAAAAAAAAAAGTCAAAGTTATACGTTTGGCGAAAATCTCACGTCTCTTTAGTTTCAAAATAACGATAATAATCGATTTTGACGAAATCGCGTTATTACCGTTTTTATGTAATTTTTCGGTGGTTTTTTTTTTCTGGCGCTGAATAAAAGTATTGAGAAAATCGAAAAATGACCTCTCTAAAGTACCAAGTAAACGCAGTTTTCTACGGGAAAATAGTGATACACGTAAAGATCATCGAAGCCCTCCTTCTGATAGAATGTTTGGGTACAGACATAAAAAAAAAAAGAACAGATTTATAAAACCGATAGATTCCTTGCTCCGTTCAGAATCTAAAATTTTTCTCCATTCACTCGAAGAAATACAACATAGGCGTATTATAAGTGCTATCGGTTTTCATACGTCTGTACGTAGACCTTATTAATTTCCGTACATTTAAATACAAAATTATATAGTTTACAAAACAGAGGCGGCTTTTATTATTGTCTTATTAATGTAAGTACTATCTACGCGTTCAAAGCGGCCGGCTTCGCGATTTAATTGTTTGACCGGTCCATCGTGAAATTTCCTGGTCTATAACAATCAGCCTCTCTGCAGAACAAAATAATAAGTCATCTAGGTTTTCTCCGGTCAATTATTACCTCAACGTCCGATATAATGTTATTATAATATTATAATGAACGGATAGCGTTGCAAGCTCGCTTTCGACCTGTCCTAAAATATTAAAATCTATTTAAAATTCAAATAAATTATTAAGTAAAAAAAAATGTTTAAAAAAACCATATATAATAATATTAAATGTAGTGAAAATACACACATACTTCCTTCGTAGAGTTTCTTAAATACGAGTATATGTTTTTAATCTTTTAAAACACGAAAATATGCGTTGACGAGTTGAAAATTATAAATGTCGTATCTAGCAAATTTATTGTTTTCCAGTAAAAATATTATCGTTTTATTATCTATATTGATGAATAATGATAAAAGGCAAAAAAAAACACAACCGTAACCGTATACAAACGTGTTGGAAAAAAAGCCAACTGAGGAGATAAATCTGCTTCCGTAAATACGCCACTGCCGTGTAATAATATCTTTTTTTACAGTTTTAATTTTCGATACATTCCACCGATTCAATAGACGAATTGTATACACACGCATTGAAAATAGCGTTTGATTTTTTTTTTTTTTTGTCACGAACGATTTATTTATTATTTATAATCACATTAGTCTAAAAATGATATTCATGTACAATATTTATATAATATATATATATATGAGAGTATAATTTTGAAGAGTAAATATTTTCGTATCATGGTCAATGCGGTGGGTTATTACTTATTAGTATTAGTATATGATATTATTTGCACATTTTTACATTATATATATATATATATATATATATATATATGTATAAATATGACACTGCCAATTATATTATTGTGAAATAAGTTTTCGATTAAAACGTTTACATTTTTTTTTCTCGTTTTAGATTCTGAGTGGAGCGAAGAAGCTATTGGTTTTACGATGATGGGTACTTTTTTTTTTATTTTAATCATAATATTATTATTATCACAACACAATTTAACATTTAATGTACCAACTATTTCAAGTTCAGGAAGATCTTAGAATCGGATTGTCTGTTTTAAATATTAAAAATCACGACGATATTAGTATATTTTTATATAATACACGTTTTAAACGAATAATATTAAAACATTTATTGTATTGTTTCCCAAAAACACATTTATACACATAACAACAACAAAAATTTAATTTTAACGTAATGTTTTATTATCCTTTAATTTAAATATTGAATTATATTTTTACCTTTGTTTTATGAGACTTGGATATTTCCATTAATATTAGTAATATACTCGTAGGTACTAATTTTATAATGTTTATTGGTTTATATATATATATATATATATAAGACTTTGATTAGGTTATCACATGACATTATATAAATTATAATTTATTATAACTGGTGTACAGTGTTATATACATAATTTGTTACAAATCCTATTGCAACTTTTTATTTCAAGAGCCACGTTAAAATTTAAAAATATAATTTTAATATAATATAATATAATTCTTATATACAATTGTATTAATGTCAAAAATCATACAACGAGTTTTAATGTTCGATTTTCCTCACTATTAATCTTTTGAAAATTTTAATTAATTGATGGGAGGTGTGGGAAATGAGCAAGGGCGCCCACAGAAATATAAACCCAGGGAGGGGGGAGGCAAAGTAAAAGTAAAAACTACCGTTGAATAATTGAATACTACTTTATTACCTATTATTATTATCCATCGAAAAATAACAGTAATTTTTTTTTTATATTAGATGTAAATTGATTGCGCGAATTTTATCACAGAAAATACTATTTTATTTTTTTTTTTACAAATAATAAAAAAAATGATATCAACTAAAATATCCCCTCCCCGCGAGCGCCTTTAAGAACGAAGCTCTCCACCTTCTTCAGTAGCGTAGCTAGGGGGGAGCTGTTGGGGCTGCAGCCCCCCAAATAAAATTCCCGGCTATGCCATTGACCTACTTACTATGTATATTGCGAAAATTGAAGGGTATACACAAAAGATTACTTAAAGGACTACATCACTGTAATGAACGTTTGATTAACGCTGTAATTCAAAGCTGGTCAACGTCTCCAAAAGCAATTTTTTTTTTTTTTTTTTTTACCAAACGCGTTATAAACGATTTCGGTGGTTTGACAGTAGGAATTCGATAAAAAAAAAACGCTTATTTTGTTCGAAAATTCCGTCCGGTTAATAAATAATAAAAAGGCCAAAGACTGTGGCCGGGGAGAGGGGGGAATTCGACACCGTCACCGCCGCTATGATTTTACGCCACTGCACCTCGGCCGCGCGGAACGAGATTTCATCTCGGCGGACGCAGAGATGACGACAAGAGATCCGGAGACCTTTTTACAAACCATATACGCATTTACAACGCGGCATCTGTTCCGTTCGGTTCGGCATTCACACGGCCAATCTATTTCCCTCGACACACGCGTGATACCCGTCACCGCCGCCGCCGCCGCCGAACCGTGCAGCACTGTTCGCATATCAATTCCCGACGGGACCGGACGTTTAACACTCCATCGGATTTCACCGTGCAGTGTGTGTGTGTGTGTGTGTGTACTTCGAAACATTATATTATGTAGTGCAGCGCGCAAAGTTCTCTCTCTCTATATATATATATATATACATATGTATATACATAGAGAGATTGCGCGTGCAGGTTTGTGTGCGCGGCGGCGTGTTGTTCGGCTCATCGACATAAGTGGCGGACAACAACGGACTCGCGTAATTGAATTTCCAAAGTTTCCCTTTCCGCTCACCGCCCCGTCGTCCGTCTTCGTCTCCCCTTCGCGCGCGCGCGCACACCACCACCACATCGTCGACGCCACTGCGCAGTACCACTGCGCGCGACACACTACCAGCTATTATACTACACCACGCCGCATAAGTAAAGTAGTTTTCGCGCAACAGTAGTAATTCTCGTCCCCACGGACACTGCAGCGTTTGCTGCAACTGTGTTCGTACCGCGTCCGTTGCGCGCCGTATCACACAAAGTATTCTACACGCGACAGTGGCGTAGCCGGTGGGAGAGGGAGAATTAAGTGTTCGAATCCCCGCTTTGACTTTATTATTATTTTTTTTTTCGTATAGTAATAGTAAAAATAAGAAAAAAAACATCTTTTTGTACATTAAAAAGAAAAAGAATATATGCACGAAAATATTTAAAAATCAAGAAATACGCACATTTTTTTTAAATTGACAAAATGCGCGTTTTTACATTTTTTTCGTTTTTTTTTTTAACTCGTCATTGCGGTATAGAACGAATTTTAATTTTTCCGCTCCGAATCGTGAGCGTATTCATTATTTTTCGTCTTGTCGAAGTTATGCGTGTTGTGAGTTTGATGTGGTACTATACAGTATAAATGACATCACATTTATTTAATAACCCACTGCCCCTGAATAATTTCCGGTTACGCCACTGAGTCTCGTGCCAACGTGTCGAATATTATTATCGTCGCAAAGGCCGTAGCCAGGAGGGCTTTGGGTTTCAACCCCCAATTTTTTTCTTAAAATAAAACTTAACGATTTATATTCTACATTATTAGTTTAATATTTTTATTTTATTTCGAATTTATACTCACGACTCTCCCAAAAATTTTTGCTGACTACGGTCTTGTATGATATGCAATTATATTATTCGAATAATACGCGTGGGTATTGAAAAGCCGTGTTACTAGTCGCTAAATCGCGAAAAGTGTGTTATTTACACAAAAAAAAAATATATATATATATCACCATTTCGTTTGGGGCATGTTAATACGTGTGTTGTTTCAACGCGCGTTTAAGAATAAGTCGTTATTTATCAGTTATTCGTGCTTTTTATGTCTGCACATACCTGATCTTACGCGTTTTCAATATTAATTTTTTTTCTGCTGAAAAAATCTGAAACACTGATTTGACGCACCTTTTTTACACGCGTACTCAACGCGCGTATTAGATACGGCAATATAGTACATTTTCATCCCGCTACAACTCTCCTTTATGTGTTCACAATATTTTGACGGCTCCCAGAATTATTAATGACAAAAAACGATAACGTCTCTATACGTATGTAAATTTATTTATTTATCATCGTATACGAAATATCTGTGTATAATTATTATTAAATAGGTAATAATAAAAAAAAACTGAAATTTTATATGTTTTGCATGAAATCGATTAAAATTTCATTGTCGCAATATTATACTAATTTTTTTGTTTTCCTGCAGTTCTGTGCCACACGGCGGCTCCCTTGTCCAGCTCGCACGACGCTCCTATAGCTGTAGGGACCCGCGAAGCACAGTTCTAACGCCTCTGACGGCCAGAGTCCGGCCTATACGTTTTAATACGAATACGTCGTTACTCATTTATGTACTTACTACTAGAATTTTTTAATTCGGAGACAATTCAATGCCGTTTTTTTACCTAGTTTTTTTTTTATAAAATACGAAGAGTATAAGAGAAAATCTATATAATATACGTACACTTTTAGTGGTCTGTGGAAAAAGGGATCGACGCTAAAACGGTGTAAACGTCCCGAAACGGTCGAAAAATCGACGACGCTAATATATTTTGAAATGATCTCAAAACGCGCATATGCATATATCCGTGTCGAAAAAAATATACTTATACGTACGCCTTTAAGTGTAAAAACAATTATCGTCATTGTCAAGACTTTTTTCTTTTCTTATTATTATTTTTTTTTGTGAAAAATCGCGTCACACAATATTCATTATTATACGAATGAAGTTTTGAGGGAAACAATGAAGTAATATTATATACGCGTAGGTGTGAAGTAGAGAAAACATGTTGTCGACGGTGGTGTACCCATTGTGACGCGCGCGCGCGTATAGACCTCACCGAATTCACGCCGAGACGTTAGTCGTATCCTTTTCTCTCTCTTTTTTTCCACTAAACATAATAAACGCTTTCAAATTATAGCATGTGCAATACGTATAGGTAAAGTATAGTAGTAGTAATAGTAGTAGTAGTAGTAGTAGTAGTAAAGAAACGCATTGTTGTTTTTTTTTTCACACGTGCACATACGCTGAAACTCATTCATACAACGACGAAAGGGGAGAAAAAAAAACTATGACATTGTTTGTATTTACGCGCTTATGGTACCGTGGGCAGAATCTTTATTATACATAATATACTCCTTGTGTTTAAATGTTATGAAAACCGATAAAAACTGATGTTTTGCCACACGCACATAATAATACGTACTGGCATTTGACGCACTGCTGGCCGTATTTTAAATTATTATACTATTAGACGTAATTCGAACGATTCTAAGGACGATTTACCTGCAGAAGCGAAAAAACTTTAAATTGAATGGAACATTTTTTTTTTACAAAACGTATGAAATCGCGAAACAAAATCGTTGGCGCTCAAAAATTACCATATATATATATACGCGCGAGACTTAATAAACGTTTAAGACAGTGGTTCCCAACAACTTTTTATAGGTGCGACCCATTTGTAACAATTTTCAAATTTAGATGACCCACACAAATCAATTTTTTTTCTTATGAAATACGGATAATTATAGAATATTAACAATATATTTTAATAAAAATAATTTATATATAGTATAAACTATAAAGTATGTTTTGTTTGGTAAAAAATGTAAAAAAAAAAAAATAAAATTACCGAAAATCTAACTTTAAAAGATTATATAAAGAGTTGGACGGGAAGCAGCGTTTTGCTGAAAGTGTTAGGTATTTCGAATAGAAAACCAGAACTGCGCGTTAAATATTTACGGTTGAAACTCGTTCTTATTGAATCGTCTTTGAAAGTTTCAAATAGATTTTATTAATAATTCTTTTTCAGCTCATGTTCTTCGTGTGAAACGTTTTCGCGACCAAACAAACATTTTATTGCGACCCACACTTTGGGAACCTCTGGTCTAAGGTATTATGAAATGAAACGAATCGCGTTCACGATAACAGGGGGACGTTTAATACGTATACCAATATAAGTTTATTATAATTTTCTTTATTGTAACAAGTTAATCGAACGATTATTATGTTATATTTATAAACCGCGAAATAATATATTGTAATTTTTCGATTTAATTAAAAATAATAAAGTAAGCTTCATTTTTTTTTATGGTTTACTTTGAGTGTGGTTCTTGTACATGCAGCTGTTTTCAATAGTTTTTTCTACCACATTTATATAGCCTTGGTATACAATTTAACTTCATCGCCATAGGCGGGCTACTAGACCTTCGTGGCAGGGGGAGGAGGCGAGCAAATATTTAAATTCAATTCACGGAGATAACGATCGCCTTGTCACCCCCTCCCCCCAAATCCACTAGGTACTGGTGAATTATAAACAATAATTAGCCCACATTTATATAGGCTAGTTACACCACAGCCTATATATAACCAGCTTATTAACATAGGTACGCCATTACGGAACTAGCCAATCTGCAGGCCAATTATCATAGAACAGATCGCATCGATTAAATGCTATAGTGTTCTACGTTCCGTTTCAAGTTGAACTAGGTTTAAACCACTATTGTAAAACTGACGTAAAATTTGTAAAGATAATAAGAATCTGCAGGCGGGCAGTTGCATTGGCGGACCTAAGATTTTTTTTTTTTTGGGGGGGATACCCAACATTTTTCATAACAATTGTATACGCAAAATATTTAGGATTTGATTTTAGGCCTTTAAATGAAGTATTACTCAAATTTTTCTAACATAAAAAATTGAAAAGTATATTTAATTATTAAAAAAAAAAGTCTTGAACAATTGAAATATTATTTAAAAAAAACTCAACAGTTTCTTAGTATTACGACTACTAGTATATATCTGCCAAGAGGGGGGTGGGCCCTTCGGGCTCTCCTTAAATCCGCCACTGGGCAGCTGCAGTATATTCAGTCTCCTACCCGCAGTGCCACCATGGGTTCTAGGACTCGATAGTTTCCTAAGAATATATATTTATAAAAAAAAATATATAAGAGCACATATTCTTTACTTATAAAAGTGACGCGACATTGAACTTTTTTTAAATGAAAAACGACAAAAATTTCGGTACGGGCGGTTGCAGCCCAACGGTAGAACCGCAACGCTGCAGAGTACTACGGGTACCGGCGGCGTCCGTCTACTATTTCGGAAGTGTTCGTATCAGTGGCGTGGCGGACTTAAAAAAAAAAAAAAACTTTAAAAAAATCAAAAAATGCGCTTACGACCACCACCGCATAAATTTTCAGTTTTACAATGATGTTTTTCTTTTTTTCCTGTAGACAATTTTTCGAGAAGAAATAATGCTCCAATCCGCGTCGAATACGCCCGTTTTCCGGTAGCAATTTTTTTCCACAGACACTATACCATTTGACGGGGGACCAAAAGAACGATTTTTTTCACGACCCGTACCGGCCGCACCCGACTGAAGTCCAGAAGCGACACGCCACCGCGCGCGGTCCGAGTTATCCGCGCACAGTTTTTCTTTCCGAGTTATCGCGCGAGTTAAAAGTCGGAAAGTAACCTCCGATTAACAATTGTGTGGAAAGTAATAGAGACAGCGCTTCCGTTTTTGAACAGACGTGCGCGGTAGGTCAGTTGGTATCTAGCCGCGGTAGAGTGAAGTTGTGCGATCGCTAATTTTGTTTATGTAGCGTCACGAAATTTGTGCTGCAATAGAAAACCCCGCCAAATGCGAAGTGCGAGCTGTCATACGATTTTTTACGGCAAAACAATATATTCGGCCGTAGCTATTCATCGGGAACTTTGTGCCGTGTATGGAGCAAGTGTGATGATAGTGAAGGAGTTGTTCGTGAATGGTTTCGTTTATTTAAAAGTGGACGAACAAACATGTTTTGAAAAAAAAAACGTAAACCGAAAAGAAAAACGAAAACCGTGTTTTGGGATGCTAAATGGGTGTTGCTGGTTGAATTCGTGGAACGGGGGACAACCGTTAATAAAGACAAATAGTGTGAATTGTTAAAAAACTTAAAAAGGGCCATACAAAATAACGCCGTGATGGTATGCTGTCGTCCGGTATCATGTTTTTCCACGACAACGCTCGACCTCGCTCTGCTCAAGTATAACCGAGGATCTTCTGGGACAATTCAAATGTTCGGCACCCAGTGATTACCATCTCTTTATGCATATGAAGATGCGGCTAGGATCTCAGCACTCTGGTGATAAAAACGTGGAGCTGAAAAACGTGGTTACAGGTTGGCTCAAGGCACAGGCGGGAGATTTGTATGCCGATGGAATTTCTGAGCTAGTGAAGAGGTACGATAAGTGTTCGAATACGTATGGAAATTATGTTGAAAAATAGAGCAAAGATATAGTTTTAAGTTGTGTATAATAAATTGTCTTTATTAACTTTGGCGTTTTTTTTTTATAACCAATCGGAGGTTACTTTCCGAACGGCCCTCGTACATTCGCCACTACGGCGAACGGCATTTATTTCGGGTACCGGTCGACGGTTCCTGCGCGTGCAGCGTAATACGTCGGTTTACAACACTTTGTACCGACGACGGCAGCGGTTACGGGCATCTATATATAATATGACGCGTGTAACTTCAATATTATTATTGTATTATGCGAAGAAATCGGAATACGGTGGCGGGGGATACGCGCAGTCTGTATGTAAGTATAAGAATACTGCAGGGTCGATTAAGTGCCGATGTTTATCGTATCGAACACGTCTATCCGCGGTCGTCGTATTCGGGCCAACAATAACGGAAACGACGTTTGAACAAGGGAGAACATCTGCTGCCCGGCTCGCGTGTGTGTGTGTGTGTGTGTGTGTGTGTGTGTAAGTGAAGGGTTAGGCGGGATAAGGCGAGAAAGAATAAGTGACAGGGAACTGACAAAATGTTGGCAACAATGAGAATCGTTCGGTCGCGACGCCCACCGTTTTTTCTCTCTCTCTCTCTCTCGCTCGCTCTTCTTTTCTTTTTTTTTCTTTTTTTTTTTGTCGAAAACGTTGCCACCGCCGAGGCGGGTAACGCGCGTTAAAACGCTTATTTTATTTATTTATTATTATTATTATTATTATTGTATATACCCGGGGTATACCCGGTATATATATATATAGGTACCGTTGGCGAGACGACAAAAAAAAAACCGCGCTTTTACTGGCCCCGAACACTGGTGGGCGGAATATTTTGATTAGCGACCCGTCAACGTCCGCGAGCTGACAATGCGATCGAAAATTGAAGGGGTTGTAGCAAAAGTTACACCTTTTCCGTACTATAATGTACGTAGGTACCCGGAGGATTTCGTTCGACGGCATGGAATATATTATAAACGACGGGTGCTACTATAATAATAATAATAATAGCATAATGTGTTATACAGCGTGTACCTACACTCGAAAATCGGTGTTTAACACTGCCCCATTCATAACGTTACCGTTCCGTACCGCGTCTTATATTGTACCGCGAAACGTGCGCAAACGCGATCATCGATTCCCCGGACCGTATCGGCGTAAAAACGGCGATTCTCCGCGGCGCACTGCACCTGCTGCTGCACGCCGCGTGTGCGCCACACGTCCGTCAAAGAAGAAGAGTTCCCGTTTATTTTGCTTGCAGTCTTTTCGTTTTTTTCGCGAAAATTTTTCGTTTTTTTTCGCCGTATGACGCGATAGACGTGGTTCCGATTGTTTCGCGCGTTTTAAACAATCATTCCGAAGCGAAATTCTCGAGAAAAAAACCATATGCGACTCGCGTTATTCTCCCGAAAACACGAATGGCGAAAACTATTCGTTTAAAAGTATACCGCGTATAGATAAGCTCCATGTCCCTGGCACCCCCACTTAATACGTTTAAATCTTAAATAATAATGATCTTTAAATCTTAATATATATCTCGGTAACGGCGAGAGCACAAACGTCGGGATAAAGTGCACAAACGATTGCCCCTATTTAAGTTTAAAATGTATTAAGTGGGGATGCTGAGCGTGTCCCCAGCACCTCCACGGCAAAAGTGATATATCTCGGTAACGGCGAGAGCACAAACGTCGGGATAAAGCACAAACGAGCACAAACGAAGCACAAACGATTGCCCCTATTTAAGATTTAAATGTATTAAGTGGGGGTGCCAGGGACATGGACCTGCGTATAGAGCTGGTCGGGTCTGCGGGGGGTTACTTTAGGTGGCAGGGGCGGATTTAAAGGATGGAACGACGTAGCGGTCGCCCCTCTCCCCCCTTGGACTTTTTTTTATAAATTGTGACATAATTTTTTAATATCTTTAAATGTATTAACACTATAGGCACATCAATTTATAACGTTATATAATTAGGAATTTTCAATTAAAAAAAAAAAAATCAATCAAAACGTTCAATCAATAGATTTCCTTTCGATATTCGACACCATCACGGACTAAGACGTATACACATAATGTATTATATCTCGCTCCGCGTTATGGAGCCTGTTCGTTTTCTGTTCGATTTACGACTTTACGGGTACCTTCGTTGGGAACACGAGAGTTTTCGATATACCACACAACGAGTTTACGCCCTAGTAGTGGTTGTCTATCTCAGTAACCGACAAAACGATAAGGCGGTAACATCGTATCACAGAATAAATTAATTCAACGCTGCACGACATTTAATTCGTTATCACATAAAACTGGAACTGACCGTATTACGTCTTTGTCTAAAAAAATTTGAATAGGTCGTAAGAAAAAATTGCGACTTAACGGTTTTCGATATTTTTTGAAAAATTTGCCTCGTCAACATAGTTGAGAGCTACACGTTTGGTGAAAATTTCACGTTTTTATGACCGTTAGTTTTAAAATTACGAAGAAGAAAACGATAATCGTTTTTGACGAAATCGCGTTTTTACCGGTTTTTGCTTATATTTCTTGGTGCCAAACCGCATAATATTATCGAAATTCGCCCTCCCCTTAAACGAGCCTCAGATCCGCCCCTGTTAGGTGGACATATATTCAGTGGCGTATTTAAGGGGGACTAAGGGGTGGGGGCGATTGCCCCGGGCATCACGTTTTTGTAGGCGACGGATTTTTAAGGGTTTTATTTCAACAAATATAACTACTTTTATTTGTTCAAATTCTTTTCACGATTTGGAACAAAAATGCAATATATAATCGGACAATTTTCAGTAGCCAATTTCGGCATAATACGAGGTTTTTTTCCAAATTCATATTATATTATTCATATAACCGATATTGATAATTGATAATTATTATTGATAACCGACTATTTAATATTCATTAATTGTATGCAAAATAAAATAAAATAAATACAATTTTATGTTTACCGGTCACTGTGACAACCACATAACTCCAAAAGTCGACTATACGTATTTGTTGCGCACCAAAACATTAGAATCAGACAACTCATTAATATCTTGGTTACGAATTATGGAAGAAATATAATTGTTGCACCTATACATGCACATGACTTTTCTTTTTTATCATATTATTAAATAATCCTATTTTGTCGAAAAAAATAAAAAGTTGTCTGGATAGTTGACCTAAACCTTTCAATTGTCATCCTTAACCAGCACTAATAATTATTTATTATTTCTTGGTTTATTATTAAACGAAAAAAAATGATATTGTGCTGAAAATTTGCGTAGTGTATAAAGTATATTTTATATGTATTTTTTTTTTTTTTGCATACACTATTATAGAAGGGCAACAAATATATGTGTACCTAAGACAACGAAATTCTAAATACATCTCTGCATTTACTGTAATTAAAAAGTCAATATTTTTTTTAACTTTTTTACTCTTCGGGCGATTCGTAGTAATTGTTAATGGTTATTAAAATAATATTATTCGGTTTTAATTTCAGTCTATCGTGAGTAGGGCAATTCTTATTTTCTCTGAAAAGACCAACCGTCTTATAAAAAAAAAAAAAGTTCATATACCTAATAGTACATTTTTTTTTACACAAAAACGTAAATAGTGGAAAATGTATTGTTCCATATATTTTTTTTTTAAATCTTGAGGTTTCAGTCTTAAATGTTAAATGGTGAAAATAAAAAGTATACTTTTGTTTTAAAACTAAGTTTACATTTTCGTCTTAAAAATACTTAATTTAACCAAGTTGATTTTTTCCATTAATTTGCTCACCTTTGTTTTATTTATATATATATATATATATTATGCATAGGTATGTATATGTTATTATGTTTAATAATAAGTAATAACATACTATAAATATCGTTTTTTTAATCAACAGGACCATGTGTTACATAATAATATTATCATTATCATAAAAAATTCGATACAAATTTATTAACACGTACGTAGTTGTATCTGCAGTGATATAATTTATAGAAAGGGGGAATGTAGGGTGTTTCCAAAGACCAGATAATTTTTTTAAGACTAAAAATTTACTATCTCGTCTCTATTACTTTATATATGTTAAAAAGTTATTAAAACGGATTAAAATTTATTTGAAAGCATTTTATTATAATATTATACCTCTCCTCCCCAATCAAAACAAGTTTTTATAAATACGTCACCGCGAGTTATAATAGAATAAAAAATTTTAAATACGATATGTACTGACGCATTTACATGCATTATCAAATTAACGTCAATTGATTTATTATACATATAAATTGTTAGTCATATGTTTCTGTATAATATAATGTATTTAGCGTTTTGTTTAAGCCGAACTTCCGAATACTAATGAATCTGGAACGTAAATATAATAAACTTAAATCGTAACATTGTGTTACCGAATTATTATTTCAATGGGCTTTAAATCGTTATAACATATTTTGAGTACACTTTCATATTGATTTTATGTCGTTATCGTCTTCATTTTCTTTTCTTAAAAAAAAAAAAAAGAAAGAAAACACAACCATTTATACAACAGCGCGTATTATTTCGAATCTTAAACGTGTACGTTTAAATTTCAATAGTGTTTTTATTTTTTATTTTAATATACCTATATATATATATATATATATATACGTATATGTAATATAGTTACTCGATTAGTTGTAACTGGTTACGAGTTGCAAGTTATTTATATAAATTGTGTATCCAATTATAAGATACAATAGATAATTTTGGAAATGTACAGTAACTGGTTATACGAGTTGTGCTGCAGATACAATAGTCACTCGTTTTAATATGTTTATTTCTTTAAGAAGATAATGATACTACTAAATATCTGTTTGTACGAGGGGTTCATTTAAAAAATGTATTATATAAATTATAACTGGAATATAATAGAGTATTATCGTTTTGAAATGTTCAATACCTACATATTGCAGGTTAAAAAATATAATAATAATGACTGACAATAATGTTATATTATGTTGACACGGGAAAAATGAGTAATACGCACATACACTCTACTGTAGACAGTATATACAATATATTACAAATTCTTCGTACTATAAAATATAAATTATACCTATAATACGCGCCATTTACCACTAAAATAACACTGTTTAATACCTATTATTTTCTAACTGTATTACTGTAATATTATTAATATATAAAAAGTGTAGATAAAGAAAAATATAGGCAGTTCAATGTATGAAATTGCACGTATGATTAAACGATTCTGTTCAAATTCTAAATCAATAAACAATAATTATATCAATACTTTATAAGTGTATCGATGTTCATTACATTAAATGTATGTATTTTAATATTTTTAAATTTTAAAATTCAATCGATATTGTCCAATTATTACATTTAAACGTATAAAATTAGAAACATATTATGTAGGTATATAGTCTATAGTTACATAATAAAAATCGTAAAGAGTTACATATCAAATTCAGTTGGAAAATACACTTATATAATTACGAGTTACAATAGGTACAAACGCGTAATTCATTTATACGTTTGACTTTCATACATAATATATAACTCCAATTACTGCCCAACCCTGTGTAATGTGCCTGGAGGACCAGTTAACGCATATTATAATATGTCCTGCAGGGAAGGGTTTTAGGTCCTTTTAGATACATATTTTACGTAACCTAGAGGATAGAACTTGGTAATATTCAATGATCGAATTCCGTTGGTTATATTAAATTATTTATTAATATCAGTACTGACAAATGTCATACGAGTCTAGGCTAGGGTGACCAGACGTCCCCCATTAGGGGAGGATTGTCCCGTTTTTCAGAGGTGCGTCCCGTATTTCTAAATGTCCCGCTTTTGTCCCGCATTTACGAAAATTAAATTTTATATGTATATTATCATTTTATAGTACGTTGTACCATTGATTATATAAACTCATATAATATAATATATATATAATCAATGGTTGTATCAGACATGAACAAAACATGGACATAGAAAAAAAGGTGAACATTATAGAAAATGTCCACCTTTACAACCAACATTTAATATTTTGTACTATACCTAAAGAAATATTTGCAATTCTTATGTATTTGTGTAACCCCTTTTTGAGTGTCCTCCTTTGGGATAAAATAATTATGGTCACACTAGTGTGGGCGGCTGTTATCGGGTTCAACTAACCCGGTGGTGTGTTGCGAACTGTCTGTTTTGTTACATTATGTGTGCGTGTATTATATTATATTTTGAACGTGTCATCAGTTAATGAGTTTGCTTTTATTATTGTTGTGTGTGTGTGTGTGTATATGTAACCATGTATTAAACCTGCGTATAAAATACACATTTTAAATATATTCGAAATATCGTTTATACAATATATTTAGAGGATCATCGAATTCGTTTGTATCGTACTGAATTTATAGCTGATGCTAGACAGACTTTTACGATAATATACTATGTGTGTATATGTACATTCTTGTATATAATTTTAAAGAACTATCATATATTTTAAATGGAAACGAAGTAATTATGGCACATAATAAAATAACCAATATACAGTTTAATGTAATATTAATATTAAAGTTTAATATTTTATTTATATACCAAGAAACGAATAAGATGTTAACGCGCAATATACGCTGCAGTGGCGTAGATACAATTTAGGAATGAAGGGGGGGGGTCGGTTCTCGTTTAATCGAATACACCTCAACTGTTTTGTATACGGCGGAAGAATACTATTAATTCAGTTAATTAATAAAGAGAATAAATAATAATTGACAATAATTTGGGTCTTCGAATCAAGCGTAAAAAGACTATACCGTTTCGATATAAAAATATATTTTAACAAAGTTTTTTTTACAATTGCGAGTTATGTCCAATATAAAAATTTTGTACAAAATAAAAACGTTGTTTTTTTCCAAAAAAAAAAAAAAAAATTAATTTGATTTATTTAAAGTTTAATGTTAAGTGGTTTTTCTCCCTTTCTAATCCTGTACGCCTAAAATAACCAATAAAAATTTTACTTGTTGTTAAAAATCATTCTTATCATTATTAAATAACGTTTAATATTGTCTGTACTCTGTAGTACCTATACGAGTATACTATTTATACTTGAATAAAAACAATCAAAACGGGCGAGTAATATAATCATATTATGGAATCGCGTTATAAAAATACAAATTGGTAAAAAATTAGCGTAAGTGACATAAAAATAATAATAAATGTATAATAGTAATAATTGAAATTAAATGCCCGCAACTTTTTTTTTTTTTTTTAATTTTATTTTTACGATATCTTCTATATTCCACTGCTGTACGTCCTGTTTGTTTGATGAAAATTAAATTTTAAACAGAAAAATAAATTTCAATTTTTTATTATCTGTAAAATAATTACAAAAGTGTGGGGGATCCAAATTTATGGGGGCGGAGGCACTGGACTGCAGCCCACTCAGCCCCCCTCCCTAAATCCGCCCTGGATCGCACATTTATGTGGTGCTTACACGACGCAATATTTCCTGCACATACCGCGCGCGGATATACGCAGTGTGTACGCACAAAAAGCGAAAGCCAAGTTACTCTGTGTGTGTGTGTGTAATTTACAAGCGAAATCTTGCACACGTATCAATTAGTGTCCTTTAAAATTATAATTAAATAATATATTTATATAGAGGTACGCGGTTTCGCGTGGTCTTTTGCTTCCGCGCGCCATCGTATTTGGCAGTTTGCAGAGTATACACACACACACACACACAAAAGTTAACAAGGCAACCGCGGCGGCGGCGCCCTTTATATATACGCACAAGACGCAATCGCTTAATCTTTTTCTCTCTTTATCCCACCTCCACCCACCCCCCACGCAGTTCGCGTACATTATGCGCGCGCATTCTCTCCCTCCCCCTCAATCGCGCTCTCTCTCTCTCTCTCTCTCTCTCTCCGTCTCATCCGCGACAAACGCGCGCGCCCGCGTTCTCCTCCTCCCTTTTGCGACGAACGCGCGCCCGCCCGCCACTGTACTACTGCACCGCTCGCGTTAGCTTTTCTGTATACACAGATATATATTATGCGCCAGTACGACATAATAAAACCAGCAGGTCGCACCACCGTCACCATAGTTACCGGCAACGAACCATGGCTTTTTGCCGTCGAGTGTACACACACACACACGCGCGCACATGTGTATTGCGTATAAGCGTATATATATATATGTAGTGTATACACCATTTTTTCTCCCCCACTACCCTCTACCCACCCATCACACCCACTCTCACACACGCACGACGAAGAAAAACGAAATAGATGTTTTAAAAAGCGTGCAACAACGAACACATAAATAAATATACGCTCTATAAGAAATGTAATTTATATCACGCGCGTCCTTTTGGGAGGGGAGGGGGCGATCGCCTTCTCCCCCAGCGGCGTATTTAAGAGGGGGTAGTTTCAAGGCCCGACGAGAGGGGGCAGGGCCGTATTAGCCAATAGGCACTATAGGCACTGTGCCTAGGGCCTACGAATATTTTTGGGCCTACGATTTTTTTGTAATATATTTTTTTTTTTTTTTATTATTATTATTATAATCTGTATACGTTTAATTGGTCAAAATAAATTGTCTTCGTTATCGGTTCTTGCAATTGAAAACGAATTGCTTCAAGAAATCGATACCGAAGAACTATAATTAAATCATTTGCAAACGAAAAATTTCGTAAAAATTTAGCAACTATAAAAAAATATATTTAATATACTACAGAATTGTTTTTTTTTTTGTCACAGTTATTTTTTGTTCCATGTAAATACGAGTACCTAATAAAGAAATATGCAAAATGGTATAAAAGAAGTGGTTTTTATGGTTTTTGGCAATTTAGTTTTATATATTTTGGAGTAAAATAAATTGTTTTTACGATTTTTTAAAATCGTTATCGCATATAAAAAGTTATAAAAGTTATTATATAAAAGTTTAGATTTGATTTTTATGTTTATTTTTTTTTTTTTTAAAAGCTAAACATTGAAATTCATCACTTTCTCTCCAAAAAGACAGTTTCTTAACCATTTGTGCCTAGGGCCCACGATAATGTTAATCCGGGCCTGGGGGGCAGCTGGTGCTCTATCCCCGGAGCCCGAGCCCGGTCATAACAACCAAGTCCTATATTTTACTTTGTACCTAAATCTTAAATCGCCTTTTTGTTGTTATACACATTTTAAAGGACGACGCATGGGTGTTATAGTGGTATACGTTTAATATTCGACACTGGATCAGTTTATCCCTGGGGCCCTTGGTTTCTCTTCACAGCCCTGGAAATCGCCCCGGGCATCACGTTTTTGGAGACGATAAATTTTTAACGGTTTTATTCGAATAATATTACTACTTTTTCTTTTCTTTTTTTTTTTTAATATTCGACGTGTTTTTTTTTTTGTCATGAACTGGAGAAAAAAATATAATCGGACGATTTTCAGTAGCCCAATTTGGCATAATACGAAGTTTTTTTTTTCATTCATATTGCGCGATAACCGATAATTAATTGATGTGAATGATTGTGATATTTTGTATGGAATATATAGTTTTCACACTTTTCGTAAAAATGACAAATGCGGTAGAATTCTATAAAAACAAAATAATATATTATAGATACGCAAAATTGTAGATTGAAACAATTTTCCATCAAATATTGTTTCTGAAATAAAAACTTTAAGAGGTACAAAATAAGAAAATAAAGTGATTTAAAAGACGCGTTTTCTTACTTATTTTCTTAAGTATTTATATAATTTTCAAAATTTTAATATATTATAAAGATATATTGTTTTCGTAGAAGAAGATTGTAAATAATATGTCCTTTTAATTTGAATCGCTAAAAATATTTTTTAATATTATTCAATATTATAACACGTTATTTCAGCCAATGCGCGTGCCCCAAAACTATAACAAGCAGACCAGGAATTTTTCATTAAATCCATTATAGGTACTTAACACCAATAATTCTATACAAAAGCGTTTACAAAAACACACGTTCCGTATTGTAAAAAAAATTGTATTTTCAAAAAAAAAAAAAATCAAAATAACGAAATTAATTTTATTTACTACTTTAAAACTCTAGGGAGTGGGCGCCCACACACTCTGTAATGCGTTATAATAAAATAGCAAATAACAGCGCGCGCCGCAAGAGCGTCATCTAATTTTATTTTTAACCCCGTTTTATTGTTCGAAACGCGTATATTTACTCGAAATAATTTGTACGTATAAAAGCTTTTAGTTTTATTTTGTTTTTTTGGAAACAACGATTACAATTTATATTTATAAAATCAAATGCGCCATTGAATTCAACTTTAAAACGTTAAATATTATATTAATTAATTAAATAATATATTATATATATATATTTATAACACTTTTCTGCTAATATTTTATACTATCCGCGTGTATTTCGATTTATTCTGTTGAAAGCAAATATTTTATTCGTGTACAGTCTTTATTATATTTACTCCTTATATATTCATTAAATATATATTTAAACTCGACGAATTTAATTAGAAAAGAAAACTATACGATTTATTACTATTATTAATATTGAGACCTGGTTTTCTAAATCTCGACGTGCGTGAACAATTTTATGACTGTAATTCTTAAAAGAGAAATTATTAGAAATCGCTTTCAATATCGCGTATAAAATACTGTGTACATAAATGCGCGGTATACTCGTATATAACGCGTAAGACGCGCAGCGTGTATTATTATATGTGTGTCTTCGTGTGATGTTAAGACTATAATTTATTTAAGTAAACAACAAAACGAATATGAAGTGGTACTCAAAGAAAACGTTATACACAATTAGTTTGAAAGTGTATACACACAAATATATGAGAGATTGTATAATATTATTGTTTTCCTCAGCTCGAATAATAAATAAATATTTATATGTAAATTCGAGTGTTAAACTGAAACGCGATAAACGTCGTTATCGCAGTGAAATAATGTGTTATACTTCACTTTGCTATCTTCGCTATAAAGTTTTATATGTATATATACACGCGTCTTTTTAACTATTATATATATATACTTTTCTCGTAACGAATGTTTGATAAAAAAACGCGTTTATATCGATTATTATTCACACCGATGTACCTATCTTTAAATATCAATAATTATAAAAATAAATGTTTAAAATACGTTTTCACAAAACATTTAAATCGTAAAATCTTTTTTTAAATCGCGTCGAAATATTTATAATATAAAACTCCAATGTACACTAAAATAGCTTTACACGCATATATAAGCGCAGAGCGCAGCTATAACAATACTCGTTTTCATTTCACGCGCGTCTATTATGTGTATTATTAAAATATAACTCTATTCTGTATTATATGTAGTGTAAACATAAACGTTTTTGTGTTACTTTGACGTTCGCATGTAACGAGACAATTGTAATTTTTTTTTTCCAGGATTAAGTCATTTAAACCACCAAGAATCGGGCAAGGACTACAGCAACGAAGCGATGACAACATCGTTTGGATCTAGCAAGAAGAAGAAAAAAAGAAGGCACAGGCAAGCATTTAAATAAAAATTCCCCCGGCTGTCGATTAACAATACGTACCATATATACGTAGTTAAATGTTAATTTTCGAATGAAAAACATAAATTGTCGCATTTCTGTAATCGAAAGATTCGAGTCCGGAATTGTTCGTTTAAACAATAATAATAATAATAATAATAATAGTTTAAAATTACAATTTATAGAGTTAGGACCCTGCTCGTCCATATATATATATATACGATAATTAAAAACATTTGTAACTTTGTAAACTATATATTGTTATAGGACAATATTCACCAGTTACCAATTAGAAGAATTAGAAAAGGCATTCAAAGACGCTCATTACCCAGACGTATATGCCCGAGAAATGCTATCATTAAAAACCGATTTGCCTGAAGATAGAATACAGGTATGATTCTGTCTAACACAATTTGATAAATTTTGACAAAATTAAATTTTTTAATTTTCGTGCTTTCTATTTATACGCGTACCTAATAGAATGTAGGTATCAACAAATATATTCGTAATGTCATTGATAAATCAGTGTGCAGAGTTCAATAAATGTATAACCTATATATTATACGCGGTATATATGAATATTATTTGATATGTTATATACTTTATAAGAATTTTCACGTATAATAAATTGACGATTTAGTTATTATAAAAAAAAAAAAACATTCCATACACATGAGGTATATAAAATGTATATATATGTTATATACATTAGTTTGCGTTCTAATTCACAAGCTACATATATACCCTTTTGTTTATCGTGATAAATTATATGATTTTTATAAAAATTATGCAAACAGTTATAATATAGGTTCATTAATTAAATGAAAACTAACAGAGTGTGCGACAATATTTACCGTTAATTTATTATTCAAAGCATTACGATTATTACGCATGAGTCATTGTACCTATATGTATATATAAATATTTATTTTATTTATATTATTAATATATTAATTTAAGTTTTCCTAAATTCGTTTAAGTCGCACGATGACTTAATATAATAATAATAATTTATACACTATATATGCGCGTATAGGTACCAAATATATTTATACGCATCTTTATTACACCTTTGTAGAATATATATTATCCATGACGGTTGTATTAGAATAACTTCTTTTTTTTTTTTTTAATTGTTTATTTTAAAATTGTTTACCAGAGCTATTATTTTACCGTATGCGTTTGAACAAGTTTTACGTAATTCCAAATGAAAAACGCGCAGCTCTAATTTAAGAAATGCGCAGTTGTAACTTATGCTGCAGCTGTATAGTATATCGGAATAGTCTTTTAGTTTCCTCGTAGAATATTATTATTATCATTGTAAAAATCATTATTATCAATGTAAAAATAATAAATCAATAGCATGTGCGAGAGGTTATAGGTTTTCGTTTGCAAAAATTTCTGTTTTTCATATGTACATATAATTCATATTTTAATAATAATAATATTTTATATTAAAATTTACGTTTATAATATTTTTGAGTTTTTTTTTTTTATATATAATATGTTTATGATATAATACGAAAAAAAAAATCAAAGATTTTTTTTCTTCTTCTTTGACCTGACCTGAGTAATGCGTACGTCCGAGTGATATTTTGGAAGAAATAATAATTGAAAAAAAAAAAATGGAATTGGGAAAAAGAATTATTAGGAAAATTTTTTTTTTTCGGCAAAATTGTCTATATACCAACTATACCATCAGATAATACGCAGAGAATATTCGCGAATCACCTATTACGGACGATTAAACGAGTTACAAGAAATAAATACCAACGTTATATTATTATAATAAATTTTTTTTTATTTTATAAAAAAATTCTTTTTAATACAAATTTTTTTTTTTTATATAAAAGCGCGAGGCCCCGTGTGGTCACATTTTCTGCACCGCCTCGCGACGGCACTGCCCCCCCCCCTCGTCACCATTAAAATCAACCCAGCCACTAAACGGTGTCCACGCGCATATATAACGCGCGCGCGTACATACCTATATATATATAATATATAATATTTGTGTTTGGCGGTCGCAAGGAAACGGAGGAGGAGGAGGAGGAGGAGGAGGAGGAGGAGAAAGAGGGGAGGTTATAAAATATTGTATAACGCGGGTTGGCGCGGAAGGAAATTGAAAATATTTATTTAACCGCGGACAACGGCGGAACGGAATACGGTTTTTCGGAACGCGGGCACGGCCATTGGACAAGTGGCCAATTAACGCGTGCCGGACGGGTGAGGCGGAGTCTATATAGAAAACAGCGCGCAGTGTGTGTACGCGCGCGGTACGCGGCGTGCAGGTGGCCGCGCGGGGCGAACGGGCCACCGCCGCCGCCGCTGGCGCACGGCGGACCCATTAGACTGCACCAGCAGACGGGAAACACGAAACAACTGTATAGGCAGTAGGCGGCGTGCGCGTTAATTTTAGAAACGTACGCGCCGCCGCCGCCTGACACTCGTATATTTATTATTTATTATTACTACGGGGGGGAAAACGGATTTTATTATATGCATGCGGTAAAAAAACCCCTTGAAAATATTCTTTGAAAAATTCTGAAATTCGCAGAGGCGCGTATTTATAGGCACAGGCCCAGAGACGTATTTAGGGGGGGGCTAGAGGGGCGATCGCCCCGGGCGGCAATATTTTCATTTTCAGTGGCACCGAACTACATTTTATAAGTATTGTAGTGCAAACACAAATTTTTACCATCACCTATACCCGCCAAAATCCAAATAAGCAAAAAAAAAAAAATGTTTGAAAGCTTGTAAAAAAAAAACGTTACAAACATTAGCACCCGGGCGCCAAATTCCTAAATACGTCTCTGCACAGGCCCCATATATAGGCACGGGCCGAGAGCGGCGACATTTCGGGGGCGGCAAATTTTATTAACTTTTTTTTTTTTCTACAAAACGTTTAAGAGTTTTTCATTTGATGAAATTTAAATTTGACTCATTTTTTTAAATAGAAAAATTATAAATTAAAATATGTAATATAGAATTGCACATAATATATACGCAATACGGGCGTACGACCTGCAGTAAGCACGCTTAACGAAAAACGCGTGCGTTTTACGATTGATAAAAATTCAATTAATATTTTCCTAGATTTTCCAATTGATTTAATTTAATTTGAATTATATATATATTGAATAACAATGGCTGATGCGGTAGGAAAAGATTAAGTGGATATACGAGTATATAAAAGATTGTCAAAATTAAAGGACGAAAGAGAAACAAATATTTTAAACAAAACTCCAAAATTGCATGCGTCTTCAAAAAAAAAACCTGATACCGATACAAACTGTGAAAGCACAGAAACAGAAACTCAACGTGTCGAAATAAATGCGAGTGTGTAGGTATACAACTCTTGATAATAATTCCGATAAAAATGTAATCATAGAAAACAATTTTAATGAATCCAAACACGTATTCCCAATATTTTTTGAAACCG
The DNA here is from genome assembly GCA_032441835.1 of Slavum lentiscoides. Lineage (NCBI taxonomy): Eukaryota > Metazoa > Arthropoda > Insecta > Hemiptera > Aphididae > Slavum > Slavum lentiscoides. The sequence continues at coordinate 12,786,221 of CM063712.1, read as the reverse complement.
ATCCCGATAAACGGTTAATTAAAAAATCTTTTCGTAACTATATGTCACAAAACATGGCTTGAATCAAAACCTAACCGACGAGCAAGTGAGTTAGAGACACGACGCCAGGCTTATGATTTCCACTACGCTAAATTTATTGTACTTCACAAACTTATAATCTATGTGTCTCGGAAATAATAGAATATGCTAATACGTTACAAGAATGTTACCCGGATGATATTAAAGATGTCATTTTTCGATTTTCTCAATACTTTAATCGAGCATCAGAAAAAACTACCAAAAAATTACATAAAAACGCAATTTCGTTATTTCTTCGTAATTTCGGTACTATAATGGTCATATAGAAACCTGAAATTTTCACCAAATTTGTAACTTTGAACTTTATTAACGAAACACATTTTTCAAAAAATTTCTTTTAATTTTGAGTTATTTATAATAATTGTAAGTTTTGAAGTATTTATAATTCATAAAATAGATAATTTTTGGTTTTACGGCTTAAAAATGTCAGACGTTATTGTTACTTCATCTATATTCAAAAAATTTTTAAAATCGTCAAGTCACAATTTCTTTTTATAACCATTTCAAATTTTTCGACAAACACCAATAATGCTCCGCTCAGAATCGTTTTATCGAATGCAATGATTTATCATTGCATTCAAATTTATCTTGATAACATTATACACTCTAAAATCTTTATCCAAGTAATTCACTTAAAATTTTTCTTTCTTTCAGAAAGAACGCTAAGCTAAAACGAAGTAATAGCGCTGGTGGGTAATACAAACGTGGTGGGTCGATGGGGCCGACAATTTCCACAATGTTAGTTAATGATGAAATAAATTTTTAAATAAGTTAAACGCGCAATGAGCGTGATGAAATGTTCAAAATATATTTATTGTATTGAAAATAAAATTGAAAATCAAAAAAACATAAATCTTTTCTTTTTTTACACTTTTGAATATGCTTATTCAGAGATTATTGAATAACGAATTAATTCATATTAAAAATTTGAATCATATAAGAGGTGGCATTTTTTACCGGCAACGAAGTGCACGGAGACAGTTACTGTATGTTAATGTAATATAATGTGTATATACAGGTAGAACACGCGTAATTTACAATTAATCGTACATTATTTCAATATATTTTCTTACAAGAAACCTAAGTAGCTAAAAATCTTCAAAATATGTTTTCATTGATAAAGTATAAAGTTACGTATTTAATAAAAATGTAAAGACTCTAGAACCATAAGTTTTGATTAAACCTGATTTTCGACAAAAAATAAACATACACTTTCCCGAAAAATTTTAAATTGTGACAGATTTTCATGACTTTTAGAGTACCTATATATAATTGAATACATGACGTACGTCTGACGTTTCATTAAATTTTAAAGCCTTAAACTTAAAAATTCCATCTTTTATAAATTAAATACCTCAAAATCTTTAATTGCTATAAATAGCCCAAATTGATAAAATTAAAAAAAAATTTTTTTTGTTTAATATAAAGTTACATATTTGGTGAATATTTCAAGTTCCTATATATGACCATTAATTTCAAAATTACGAGGAAATAACGCGATAATCGATTTTGACGAAATCGCTTTTTTATCGTTTTTATATAATTTCTCGGTACAGTTTTTGAGTTTTTTTTTCGAAAAATCGAAGAATTACCTCTCTAAATTACAACCAACCAAAAGATGAAATTTTCTACCGGAAAAAATAACTATATGACTGTAAGGACTGGAGCACTCCTTCTGGTAGAATTTTTGGGTACAAACATAAAAAGAAAACGCATCATTGCATAAAACCACAGGAATAAAAGGACGACGAATAATATATACGAAATCAAATCGCACTACAGTTTTTGTTTTGTTGATATAAAAATGCAATTTTTCTCGTGAATTGTCTAACATCACTAAATTTATTTTCAACGAATCTTGGTAAGAATATCCGGAGAAATAATAACCGTAACAAAAATATCATTGATATGAATATCCATGGAAATATTATCCATCAGCCAAAATATTGTGTTTATTTATAATAAATAATAGTCGAAATTTCGAATAGCGATTTTGATACGTCATTTTTTGTTGTTCTCAATAAAATATTCATTTTTTTTTTAGATCATTTTGCTTTTTTTTTGTTTCTTGTTCAATGCGTTCGTCGTTTTAGATTTTGTTGTTCAATTTTCTTAATGGGGTTGGTAAATATTCTCACAATATTGTTAATATTATGAAAGTTTTAAAACTGCATTTTAATTATTGTTGGAATCTGTAATATTTTTCACTTACTTTCTACCCACTATTGCGGGAAAAATTAAGGACACTTTGGAACAGCTTTTTTTTTTTGTTCCAATTCAGATCTTTCACCATAACGAAATTCTGAAAAATTGGCTGGTCTGATTTTAATTTTGAGAAAACTTTGAGATTCCCTGATATGTCTATTAAGCGGAGAAGGTTTTAAAAAAAAATTGAAAATAAATCCCCCGTTATACCACAGATAAATTACAAGTGAAAGAAATGTTTGAAATAAGCAAATTTTAATGAATTTTATATATAGTATAATGTTGAAAATTTGTAATTCGAAAAACCGTCTCATCGTTATTCTTTATAGATCACATGTCAATGATATTATAGAATTGCACATTACTAAAATCGAACCAGCCAAATTCTCCAAGAGTTTTCCATTACCGCACTCTAGAGCCGTTTTACTTTGTGCCTCGTATTTTCACTTTAATACCTAAACGTACAACTTGACTAGATTTATGCATATATGAACTTTAAAAATCGGTTGTTCTCACACTCATTCTGCAGACTTTCAGTTGGTTCTCTCCGATTTCTGTCGGGTTTTTTTAAATTCTTAACACGAATATATATATATATATACATTGTAACTACGGAGTTAAAACACTTTCTTTCTCTCGTATATTATTTTTTTCCCCGAATGTTTTTGGTCGTTTTCTTAAGCAATGTAACAATTTTTAGTTAATTTATATTACGCGTACACCGCGGACTGTTCTTAAATTTCGTTTTCAATTGTTTTTTTAAATCTTCTAAAATTAATCTCAACTGCTTTTGAAACGTGAAAATACGTTATAATATATAATATAAAATTATAATTTACCATTCTGCGCACATACGAGTATAATAGGACATAACAATAGTTCGATCATCGCCGTTAGATTATTTATTAGTTTATAATCAATTAAACATATATATATATATATATATATATTTAATTTAAAAATAAAATACGTGTAGTTTACGAAAATGACCGTGTACATAGGTCTTTTAATTTTCATTCAAATTTCCACTTTCGGTGTACTATATTGTGTTTACGTTTGTGTGTGTGTGTGTGGGATTTATATTTCGTTTGGGAGATTTCAAAGCGATACGCCCAAATGTCAGGCTGACCCTTGTACGTATGTATATGGTTTTTTTTTTTTCTGTTGTCATCAAGTTCGTTTTGGTTATACATTATCGACGTTTTTGCAGAGATTTCCACCATTTAGGACGCCCTGTGACTAGCCGTGCCTCGGCACCCCGTCGCGATGTTGATTTGAAAATAACTTCCCCTCTTCTTTCTTCATCCGTTTAAATCTCGGCCCCATCCAGTTGACGGTGAAAATAACGTATAGTGTCCTCGAGCTCTCACTCTCCCAAAACACGCCCCCAAAATCGAATGATTGACTGTTTACGACACATAGCGCGTATATTTTCGAAATTGAATACAATGTATATATACCAGATACACACACACACACACACACGTGTACACACATGTACGCCGTTTTTAACGTTTTATAATTGAACACGGTTTTGTTTAAGGGGAAAATGTTACTATTAAATATAAATCATGAACGATGTATTATTTTTAGAAAATTAAAGGCGTCGCCGTCAGATTTCATATAGGCCTTTTAATGAAAAAAGTTAATCGCGTAATTATATTATATATTAAATGTGCGCGTGCACAAAACATTATTAGTAGTAACAGTATAGTAATACGTATAATTGAAAGAAACAATTTCCAAATAATAATTTCCAACAGTAATTTAATTATCACGGGATTTACAAACGTAAACGTAATATTGTAATAAACGTTATATATTGGTAAAACGAATAGGAATTTTAAAACAAAATATATTTATAAACATATATAAATAAAGAACACACATCTCCGAAATAAGATTATTATTTTTTTTTAAAAACGTATATTTTCGATTAATAATTTTGCGAAACACGTTTTTTTTTTTTAGAAAATATTCATGATACATATTATATTACATTTACTATAGACGTTTTAAATACACAACGTAATATTTCATACAAACTCGGTTTTCGAAAATTACATACATAAATAAATTAAACGTAATGAACTTGAAAATATTTCGATTATACAGAGTATAAAAAATAATTTATTTTATATATATATATTAAATAACATGCCATTATATATAGTCTGTTTCTTGAAAACGTTTAAAATCCCTGTGTACACAATTTCTTTATTGTTGTTTATGTTTTTTTTTTTTTTTAATTTTAAACAATGTGTCTTTTAGTGTAATAATTAATTTTCTCTTTTGGTAACTTTGTTTATTTTTATTCATTATTCTGTTGTTGTGGTTTTCATTTTCTCTTAACACCGTGTACGATTATGACCATTTTTTTTTTTTTGCCGATATATAACAAATAAAAAAAATTTAAATACTGTTCGGTTCGATTGTATATATTCACACATTATATACATTTTATATATTTACTATATACATACAAATTTAATAGTATTATTATTATTATTATTACGTATTTTTATATTATTATATTGTTATTATTGGCAGTTATTCGAGAAGATATAATTTTTAATACGAACAAAACTGTGTTCGGGCGTTTAAACGGGGTGGTGAAGGTGCGAGTCAGTGAAAAAAAAACGTACACAGTTACGCGTCGTGTGAATAACGACGTTAAAAAATATAATATTATATTTAATATAAAAAAAAATTTACGAAAATATCCCAGTCATTATTGCCAGGACCATTGTTGTGTGTGGGCTGATTATTATTACTGTATAGCGAGTGATAGGGACGGGGGAGACGGGGTCAACCCAGAAATTATAAAACGCTGAATCACAATTATATATTCTTTATATACGTACGCGCGTATATATTTACATTATTACACGCGCGCGCTCGCGATGCATACTTGTGTGTCCCCGGCCCCGGTCCGCGCGCGCGCGCGCTAGTGTGTGCTGTGTTCTGGTGCGCGCGCGCGTATACGATTATTATTATTATTATTATTATAACTGTCAGTCTTCCGAGTTTTCGGTGTTTGATAGAGAGGTCGTTACATACCTGTGTTGTACTACGAGCGTATATAACCGGCACACACAGCCCGGATGCCGTCTCGTTACAACTGGATCCCGATAATTGGCAATCATCTATTATAATGATTTTACAAAAAACGCGTTTACGGTCCAAGGCCCGTTCTCGACGGAATAATAATATAATAAACCGCGCGCGCGCGTCTCTCGCTCTTCGATCGCTCTCACGCGCACCTTTTCAACATTTACCACCACCACCACCACCACTGTTGGCCACCACTGACGTTGGTGTACGTTTTGTTGTAATATATTGTCGACCGCCCGGTTTCCTCAATTACTCAAATATCATTATTATTATTATTATTATTATTATTATTCTGCTGCGCCGCTATAATGATACAATGACTGCTGTGCGCGTGAAAAAATAAAACATGTAATTAAATATATTAATATAAATAATATACACTCTCGTCTTTACAATATTGTATTTATAGCGTTTTTTTAAATATTTAATTTAAGCCACAATAGTGCTGTAGTCGTGGGGAGAGGGGCAGTAAGGGAACTTGGAAATTATATATATAAATTTAAGCCACTAGCCAATCCGTGTTGTCGACGACCTAATTTGTAAAAGTCATAATCGGGCGCGTATTATGTATTTATGTATATATTGTATAGTGACGCCGATTATGAATACCAATTGTGGGGATAAATTCCCCAGTACTTTTCTTATGGGGTTAGGCGATTGGTGCAGGTTTAAACATAAATGGTAATTTAACAAATGGAATAAATGGTAAGTTTAAAGTGTAATAATTATTATCAATAATAGACGAACGTGTAGAACGCTGTGAACGCCGCTGTACTGCTACAGTGTTATAAGTACAATATTGTTTTATATATGTTACCGGCACTGCGTGTTTAATCCTGCATTCTATAAAATACCTAGGCATTCTACAGAATGCCAAAAATCGGTAGGAAAAGTATAAAAATGTATATAATGCCTAGGTATTCTAGGAACCTCGTGTAAGCAGTATATAAAACTATTTACACATCACTACATTAGTGCGCAGTACCTATTAATGAAAAGTGCAATTACTAAATATGGTGTCAGATGGCGTCTGCGAAGGGCGAACGATGGCCAAGAATGTTTTTATTTCATTTAATTTAGTGTGACGATTTGACGGTCGTCGTTTTTGTTGTTGAAATTTATTTGAGGTCTTGAAATGAAAAGATACGCGAAGAGCGTCGGTATAGAGGATACGGCTTGTTTTTTTGGCACGACAATCCGCCAATTCGTTGCCATACGAATACCAATATCCAGAGTGTATATATCTGATTTAGAATCTTTCTACTACATTACTGATATATGTATCATTGGGATTTCGTATAGTTTTCATGCTGTACCGAGACAGTCCACTGAGCATAATAAGAAATATTATTTTGTCTGATCACATCGAACGGCTCGGGAAATCGCGAAGGCTTCAGCTGTGAAAATCGAACAAAAATCAAGGATCTTAAACATAAACTTCTTATATTACATTATGTATATAATCACTTATATACTTATATGAATTACCACCATAGCTTTTCACGAATATTAGTTTTAAGTTATATCTATAGGGCCGATATTTATATTGTTATTGGTTGGTCAAAAAAAATTGCTAGTTTAACCAAAATGTGTTTCATGACCTAACGATTCTATGAACAAACTTTTATTTAGCATATTTTGCCATTTTTGAATTTTTAAGGCATATTTTAGGATTTTGTACGTTTTATAATCATTTTCAACTAAAAAAAAATCGTCAATTACAAAATAATTGTTAAAATTTATAATTTCACAAATATCAACAGGCGAATTGATTGAACTTTATTACCAAATGTTTTAGATCAAATATTATTAATTTGGTTTTTACGGTTTTTCAATGTATTAATAATACGAGATATGACGAATAATGTAATTTATACATTTTACAGTTTATTTCATGGACCGTGAAACGATGGCATTCAATAAATCAAATTAAAATAAACATTTAAATTCAACATAATGAACATTTTAAATTATAATATTATAAAAAAATGTAGAATATTTTTGTTGAGATTAACCGTAATAACTAAAAACAGTAATAAAATACAATTTTCGAATTTTCTTAGGTTTTTTTTAAAAAATTTTTTTTTTTTTGGAGCATATTTTAAGGGCATATTTTGGTAATATTTAGCGCGTAACTGCGTACACATATTTAATAGGTTTTTAAGGCATATAAATATCTGCCCTAGTTGTATCCAATATTGTGTTATCAATATAAATGTTCGAACATCCAGCAGAAATACATTTGCAAATTTTCAAACTCGTAAATAATATGCAAAATACGAATGTCGGTGCGCGTACAAAGGTTTTTAACCAAACGCGTTAAACGTATGTATATATGCGACGACTCGTTTTACTAAAATACGTCGTTGTAATTGATTTTTATATAATTTTCACGTGATGTTTTGTGGAGACCTACCAACCGTGTGTTCCGATCTGCATAATCGACATAAGACGGCTGGTGAATTTTATTCAATTTAAAAAAAAAAAAACAAGCGAGATTTCTAAGACGACCCATTCGACTACTACTGCGTATATTACAGTGTGCGGCCGCACTACTCGGTAACCCCTGCAGCCACGTGGACGCCGCACTGCAGGAGGGTAGTGTACATTTTTCGCTCTCCTCCGGCCATTGAAAACCGTGTATAACCGCCATCCACTGCGGATCCCGTCAAAAATAAAATACAGAATTTAAACGTGTTTTTAAGTATTTAACGCGTATATATAATATAATATTATAAATAACGAACAATATGTATAAATACAATTCCACATCGGAAACAGTCATAATATTATTATTATTATTATTACAACAACGTTAACGCGTTGCGTACCGTGTATAGGTAGGTACGCGTGACCGAAAAACAGTGTTTGGGCGCGAAAAAAAAATAAAAAAATAAAACGCTTTCCCCCCCCGTTGAATCGTCGTGTCCCTATAGTAGACGGCTCGGTGAGCGTGTCACAATATATAACACGTGTGTGTGTGTGTGAGAGATGTTACCGGTGTGCTTTGAATAGTAAATACGCCGTCGTAACCTGTCAACGCCGTACGAAAACGCGTTATTGTTGTTTTATTTTTCTTCGCCTTCGTTCCCCTGTCCACGCCCCCCCCCCACTCCTTTCGTCGCATCTTTCTCGCGGTTTCGCCTTTTTAAATTCCCAACAGATAACGTCGCCCGTTCGCCCGTTACCCCGCGTATAACGTTGCAATGTTTTCCTTGCGCTATGCCGTTATATTGTCAATATAACACACGAAACACACGGGGTTTTTTTTTAAAAACAACAACAATTACATACGGAAAACGATTGTTTTTTTATTATTTTCAAAACCGTTTATTTTCCGTAATATTTTTGGCGATTATTTTTACAATATTTCTGTCGTTATAAAAAAAAAAAAAACGTCTTTTCTTTCGAAATACTTATATAAATATATATTATAACGATAACATATAATTGCTTACGTTTTGATACGATTGACATAATATAATAACAATGATAAAACAACAACAATAAAATATAAAATATAAAATAAAATATAATATAATATATATATACCTCTCTCTTATGTATTCAATCCTGAGATTGGTTTGTAGCAATTATTCTCCACTCTTCCCTGTTATTTGTATAGAGGCCCGGGTGCAGCATTAATTGGTATAGGCCTCTTGTATTAAAAACAAACAAATATTGGTGATATTGGGAATTGGTGACGCCTTTAATTTAAGGAGTTGTGTATTGGCAATTTTTTTTTCATAATTCATAATACCTATCTGAATATTCTCGATCAAAAAATTTAATAAGTAAATTATGAATACTATTTATAATAATCAATGAAAATACTTAACTTTTTAAATCTGATTTTGCAATCATTTATTTTCATGTATCTAACTGCTATAATGAACAGGAATTGTAAAAACAAATGTGAGGCCCCCCCCATTTAACTTTCAGGCTCGAGGCCCGGGTGCAATGCAACCCCTGCACCCCCAATAAATCCGGCACTGTATATATATATATATATATATATTCAAAAATATAACTATTGAATTAAAATATTAATAATACAAATGCAGTAAAATTATTCGTTATGATCGTATAATAGTTGATCTGCTCTGAATCATTTCACGCGTAAAAAATGTCAAATTTATTTAAAAATTATATTTACACGCATTTGCAAATATATATTATATTGTACTGTATACGGCACCAGTGGTGTGCGCGGGTATTTCGTATGGGGAAGCGAAAATATATTATACAATTTAATCTTTATTATAATAAGAAGAAAAAAAATATAATTCGTTGTTTACTTCATTTCGCAGTATTATAAGTATTTATTACATTTTACATTTCAATAATAAGAATTGGACGTAATTTAACAAAATTATTAAATATTTGTATTTAAAAAATAATAAAATGTGGAACCGCTTCGTTTAACCGTAACGATAATAATAAGAATTTGTTGACTTAACTATTATTATTTAAAAGTTAAAACACTGAATTAAACGACTTAATTAGAAATTATAACTAATAATTATTGAATATATTGATAATATTAATTATTATTATTAATCGCTATAACAGAACACAAAAAAAAACTACATCAATTCTCTGATTAAACCCCCAAATAACCACGGTGAAAGTGTAATTGTGGTCAATGTCTTTCGTATCACATATCAGTTATGACCACAGCACATATTTCACATTTATACAATGGGTACATAAAAACTACGTGTATTACCTATGTTCATGAACTGGAGTTTATCAAGTCGTGTTTAAATTATAAAAAAAGGCCTATGGGTGGACATATCCCTCGTCACCCCCTGCGCACGCCACTATACTGCACTGCAGTTATACTACATGTATACCGTTCATTTACTCTAAATTTTGTTTCTTACATTTTACGTATTAGCTGATTTCGTTGCGTTTTCTGCGTTTCCAGTCCAAAGAGTAAAATACTTTTTATTGGAATCCATTGCGGTGTATATGATCTGAAGGCTGATATTATGGTTCGACTTCGAATCGATTTCTTTGATTTACACCTATTACTTTAGAGTCCTCGTTATTCTTTGGAGGGAGGAATACCACGCATTTACCTCAATACACAGTTTCCTACAATCAATTTTTTAAAACCGTCAAATTTGAATTCGTGTGCGTACTCTGCCATCTAGTGGCGCCCAAAGGGGGTCAAGGCGGTTCAATTGAACCAGATAAATTAGGGGGTGGTGCCTTCCTAGTGATTTGTATGTCCTAAATTATGATTTTTATACGTCATATAATTTGAATATTATCAAATTATAATAGATAGTAATTAATTTATTCAAAATAAATAACGTTGAAAACGGGCGAGTGGTGTTGTTTTTAACTATTTGAACCACATATTCCAAAAGAGATGGGCGCCACTGCTGCCATCTCCTCGGATCTCTGTATCTTTTGTTTTCGACTTCAATTGAATCGTTTTCAGCTTTTATTATTTTTAATTCATTAAGTAGGACAGAATCTACTCCTTTTTATTATTATTAAATTCTTCGAATTTTTAATTTATACATAACTTGTATTTAGTCATTTCAATTAATTGTTCTTCCATAATCCGCAAAGGTTTGTATTATTGCAGTTATTATATGCAATAGTATAGGTACACGGGGAACACGCAAATTTCGATTTAATGATTTTTAACAGTTTTTTTTATTATTAATTGGATGGCTTTAGAGTATCCCGCATACGTATGTATTTTTACAAGTCTAACGATTCTTAAATTCGATTTGGTTTAATTGATTATACTTGGAACAGTCTGTAGACAATTTTAATTTATTAACTATCCGCGTGTAAACGGTGACCAGACTATAGTAAGTACCGGTTAATATGCACAACATATATATTTTATTCGTCTGCAGTTAGCACGCGTTGATATGCAAATATAACATCTTGGAATAAGAATAATTAAAATAATAATTATAAACATTTTATAACTGATATATTAACTAGAGCTGAATATATAAATTTAATAATAAAACGAAAAATATTTTTTTCAATTAAAAATAACAATATCGCCAATATACTTGATATCAATATATAATAATAATTTAATTATTATTTTTTTTTTTTATAGATTTAGAATTAATAGATTTGAATTTTTATGTTGCGAAGGAAACGCTGAAACTCGGATGAATGATGATTTAATTTTTATCGTATGAATGTGTGACAATATAATTGGTAATCCACGATGCGTGTATAATATATATATATACTACAGGGACAAATCACTAATAATACAATATGAAATAATTATTAAGTAATAAAATATTTTTCATAACGGTAAACACTAAATAAACATTTATGAAGTCAATTTAGTTCGTATTATTCCGTAGTAGGAGAAAAATATAGCTCGGTATGTAGGTACCTAATATGTAAATGCGCGCAGGTGATATTTTCCAAAAATGTAAACATTTAATTATTTTTAATTACTACTAAAACCGTAATTTTATATTAAATACGATATATAAACACAAAACGGTGTGTCGTAAAAACAATTTAGAATTGATTACTAAAAGTGACTATTGTTAGTATTATAATATTATTATATGATCGGCGATAAATACGCACGTTTATATGCGTATATGAACTGATAAAGTGGTTTTTTTTTCTCAAAAGCAATATATTCCATGGAAATTGTCATATAATTTGTCGATTCGAGTACTTATAAAGTATAACACATGTTGAATGAAATAATGAACCATAACTCCAGAAACAACGAAACGTCAATAAATTTTGGTTTACCTAAATGAAATTATATGTATACAACACAACTGATACATTAATACAAATGTTTTTTATTTTATTTATTTTTTAGTCAATATAACAATGTAATAATAATTAATGACATGATGTAAGTAAATACAATTTTATTATATAAAATAATTAAAGGCGACAGATATTCGACGACCGTTACGCACGCAGAATCTTATAACCGCAGGTATATAAAAATTAAAAGTAAATTTGATCCTTTGAACAATAATAATGCGATGGTAGATTTATCTCGAATATAAACGATATGCCAAATAATAACGTTTCACTTCGATCTCGCGAACTCAAAAGAATCGTTGTTTGAAGGGCAAGGTATTTTTTAAATGTTTTTGCGCTAAAAAAAATGTATAAATAATAAATGTGTTTGTATAAAAAAAAATGTATTACACGATTTCCGATGTGCAGACAATTTAACGAATTGTCAAAATAAATAATTTAAAAAAAAAGTCTATTATTTGAATTTTAGTTAATAATAGTAAACATAATAAACGTTTTAAATTGTATTTGATGTGTAACTTTTAAATATTTTAACTTGTTCTAGGACCCCTACTCTTTCTCACCATAATATATGATAATGAGTAATTTTTTAATATACCATATAATATTATGTATATGTTAAGTCATTGAAAACTTAAAAATAACCAAAAACAATTCATAGGACTAATCAAACTTTTTTTTTGTACAAAAGATTTTTGCACTTCGCAAAGTGTACAATTCCGAACTTTGTATATATAGAAATATACAAAATATATTGTGTAAACGATGTTTGCCAAAATTATACTTAAATATAAGTGTATTATAAAACGCGTTAACTACTATGAATTATATTTTACTTAATATTAAAATTTTAGAATTTGAACGGAGCGAGGAATTGGCATTAAATTGGTTTTAAAATGATTTTTTTTTTTTATGTCTGTACCCAAAAATTTTACCAGAAGGGGTGTTTCAATCGTTAACACTATTTTCCGGTAGTAAATTGAGTCTAGTCGGTACTTAAGAGATGTCATTTTTCGATTTTCTTAATACTATTTTTAAGCCGTCAGAAAAAACTACGGAAAAATTACATAAAAACGCAATTTCGTCAAAATCGATTATCGTTTTTTCTTCGCAATTATAAAAACCATAGAAACCCGAAATTTTCACCAAATACGTAACTCTAGACTGTTTTAACGGGACAAGTTTTTCAGAAAATTTCTTTTAATTTTGGACTATTTATAGCAATTGAAGTTGTTGAGTAGTGATGTTACGAACTGTTCGATTTCCAAACCGAACACCTTGGAAAATAAAACTCATAATTGGTAATCATCGAATCGAACTAAACACAAAATAGCTCGGTTCGAATATCGAACCTCAGAAAACGAAATGCAAACTGAATTTGTCGAATAAATCAATGAAGGTTTAAATAAATAAATTAGTCTGTTATGTATATAGGATGTAAAGTAACTTTTTTCCCAATCCGCAGTAAAATCGAGCTACTCGAAAATTTAAAATTCCTATACTAATTTCGTCGCATTAGGTCGCAAAAATAGGTTATTTTGTCGTTTTATTGATAATACCCAGTGATAAATGTGTGTATATAAAAAAAAGTCTTGAAAAGTCACAGTTTCTTTTTGTAATCACCTCGAATTTTTCGACAAAGTGCGCATTACACCGAAGCTCCGTTCGGAATCGTTTTATCGAATGCAATGATTTACCATTGCTTTCAAGTTTATATAGTGATTATAATATAATACACTCAAAAATCTTTATCCAAGTAATTCACTTAAGCGACATTCACAACACCGCGCTGCACGCTAATTTTATTTTTTATTTTAAAGGGTATATTTCTACAAAATATGGTCGTAAATGCGTATTTCTAAGGGTTTTAGAGCGTATATATTTATAAATCCGAACCCTAATATAATGACAATAAACACTCTACACATCTTTATACTGCGAGTATATACAATTCGCTTATAAACGACACCCCGCGGCTCGCTACGTTTTTTACTTTTCTATTGCCCAGAGCTCCTCTTCTTAAATTTTCTCCAATTCGAACACAGTGTGTGTGTGTGTGTTTGTTGATATACTAGTATTGTGTGGACGTTTACTTGGGGGATTGCCGGTGGACTTAACGCGAGGATTAACGCGTACCTATTTGGGGGTGTATATAAATAAATTCAATTACATTTATGCAGTCGGCGTAGCCGTTGACCGCGCGACCTTTTTGTCGAAAGCATTTACGTGTGTGTGTGTTTTCAATGAAAACGGCTTTCTTACGACTCCGAGATCTTTTGAAATCGCCTTTTAGTGACTCTTAACGTAATGAATTTTCTGCTGCACCACGCGGTCGACCGCGGTTTTTCGACAAAATACATTATACGCCCGATATAAAATCAGTGGTCGAAGTGGATCAAAATAAGCGGGGGAACGGAAGCAGCGTCGCCATTTCGAGTTTTGAAAGGGCAGGTGTAGTTGTGAACGGCCCGTACTGTTGAAAAATAAGTAAAAAACAAATCTTTTTATTTTCACAAAAACCTGCTCAGCTATATATCAACCTTAAAGGCGAACTTTATATTTTTTTTACGAATACGATTAAGTGACGCGTTTAGATCTACTGCACGTTGTCATTTTAGAAAACGATTAAGTTCTTATAAAGTAAAAAAAAAAAAAAATGTTTTCAGTCGTTTTTTAAAAAAAAAAAAATTAAGCAACATATATATAACTATAACAAATTAAAAAAAATAAAAATTTTTTAGAAACCAAAGAGGGACACGAATAATTTTAAACAAAATAAGTGGGCGGATGGAATGTGCTAGCTAAAATAAGTGGAGGGATGGCGTCCCCCCACTTCGACCACTGCCGAACACGCGTTATACGCGGCGCATACCGCCAACAGCCGGCCGCGTCGTGTCATCGTCACTTAATAGTATATATATATATAGAAAATGTAATCGTACGAGTAACGAGATATTTACACGTGTAACGGAGATGATAAGAAAAAAAGAAAGAAATATCCTCGCGTTCTTTTTAACCGGAGGGTTACGCGCGCGAGTAAACAAAAGCGCGTGTAGGGGAAACGTGCGCCGTGTCTGAGGTACGTGTACACAGTCGGCAACACGATACGGACCATTATGTGTGCAGAGGCTGCAGGACCGGCAGGGATCTCTTCATTAAACGACGGCGGAGGCTGCGCGCGGCGGCGGTATTGGGTACACGTATTGCGCGGTGTATATTATATATATATATATACAGTCGTGCAGTAGAGAAAGAAAAGGGAAAAAGAATTGTAACGGGTAATATATAGGCGTATGCCCGTCGACGAAGAGATTACGTATTTTCTTAAGGGATGAAATCTTTAACGACGTTAAGTGCCCCCCGCCTGCATATTTCCATTCTGCGTACACGAAATAAAACCCACGAATGAATCCGGTCATCCGATTGGTCCTGGTATATATTTCTGATAACAGTATTATAATACGTTCCGCGTTATTTTTCGGCAAGTATAAATCCGGAATTATATTATGTTCCACGACATTTGTGATATCAGTGTATTATTATTACTATATCCTAACAAGTCTTCGCGAATCTAAAACTAAAAACATCCATTGATTCGTTATGAAAAACCACTTAAAAGTTACTGAAGTGCGCAGTGGCGGATCTAGGATTTTTTTATTGTAGGCGGGGGTGCTTAGGTTAAGGTATTGTATTCTGTATACTCCATCCTGATCTCATGACCTTTTTTTTAGTCCTAATAATGTACTAAATATTTAAAAGGATAAACATAAGTGACAACTTAAAAATACATCTAAAACAAATCCCTTTATTTAAAAAAAAAAAAGGAAAATTACTTAATAATTTTTTTTTTTTGTTACCAATTTAGTTTATAAACGTACCCGGGCTACTGAAAAATACGTATAGACATATAGTGTATAATATTTGTTTTTAACCAGGTAACCCGGTGCTATAGCACCCTAGCACCTCCCTCCTCTGGATCCGCGCCTGGAAGTGCGCGTGTTTGGTTTGTTTAAAAATAATACACTGATAACACCGACACAATACTATTCGAGCGCGTTCGATAAACGACTATAATTATATTATATAATCTTAATACATATTTAAAAACTGTATAAAATTATAATTTCTCGAAAAAAAAGTTAATTAGCACATTTAGCGTTGAATTCATAAGACTACATATAACTGTACACTCCGTGTGGCAAATTTACAATCCTCTTGTGGCACGGGAAGGGGCGAGGTGAATGATAATGTCGAAATCTAGCCAAAAATTACTCACTCGTTATAACGAACGAAATGGCGGGTAATTTTGAAAGTTTAAAACGAGGACCATATAGTATAAGGGATAATATTATATTAAATACGGTAAATATATATTTGATATATTTAATAATATTAAACGTATAATAATAACAATAATTATTTCCGATTTCGGAAAATATCCTCGCGGCGTTTTTCCTTTTTTTTTTTTTTCCACTGTTATTATTTCTGCAGCCCGTACGCGCGCGTATAAAACGGTGGCGCAAAAAAAAAATTTATTACCACCGCACCGGACGAACGCCGCCCCGTCGTAGTTTTTTTTTTCTGTCCTCCGCTCGTCCAAACCCGGTGATACGTCCTTTAACTTTCCCGCCGCCGCCGCCGCCTATTCCCACGCGTTTTATGGCGTGGGGGGAGGGGTGGGGTTGGAGGATTCGGGAGAGACAAGGGCATTTTCGGGAAACGTCGGCGGGCGACGACGACGCGGTGTAATCCAATTATTATTGAAAACGGGCGCCCGCCAGGCCGCGCGAACCGTTTGGCCGCGCTCCGTTCGAGAGGGGCGGCGGCGGCAAGTATGGTGCGCAGGAACAGACAAAAAGAGAGACAGAGAGAGAGAGACCGTTTTCCGAACGGATTGCTACACGAAACGGGGTATATAGGAAAAGAGGGGGGAGGACAGTACGAGAATTCGCGAAATTAAGCGTTTTCAGAGATATAAATACATTTATAATACACACGCACCTACCCCACCTCGACGCAGACGTCCGTCCACAGCCCCGGTCACCCGAAACGTGCGCGCGCGCAATTAATCATTTTATAATTGTTATTAATGATCTCGGCGTCGTCGGACGCTTCCGCGTCATAAAACCCGAACAACGTCTCAACTCTTATATTATACAATATACAATATACACTTGGCCGTTTACGACGACCACCCCTTTTCTGTACGCATATACTGCATACTCTTATATATTATACTTTTACGCAGTTCTTTTACTCGCGCCTCTTTCTCGTTTTTTTTTTATTATTCATACTTTGTTTTTTTTAAACGCTAATGTAATTTCACTTTATTTAATATTTTATAATTTTTTTTTTTACTCTAATGCCCACCGGATAAAAACGCCGCCTAAGTACGATAATCGAATGGCAAACGGTCGGGTAAAACTATTTATTATTATTATTATTATTATTATTATACACTGTATGCCCTACCGTACACTGCAGGCGAGACCCGGGAGTAATGTACCGAAATGTTATTATATTGCTCGGAGATGCGCGCCCCAAGGGCGGGCGGCGCGCCGAACCGACTACCACGGTTTCCATAACGATACGCGCGCGCACACACGCTGCACAGTTTGTTCACAAACTGCGTATCGTGATAAAAATATTACAACATTAGATGGCTGTTAGTTTATCGATTTCGAATAGTTATAAGCAGCAGTGTATGCGCATTTTTTTTATTTTTTTTAATATAAGACTTTGAAAAATCAAAAACGCAACGAAACGCATAATATTTAAGCATTTGTATATCGCTATTACAATGTATATTGCTGGTGAATCCCGATCGGTCGTAATATTTCGATAATCGGGGAAAACGTTTTAAATATAATAAATTAAATTAGAATAATGTCCCTACCCCCACACACAAAAAAACCGCAGTAAAAATAGTAAAAAAAACAAAAAAACTCGAAAATAATTGTTAGGTATAACACACGCGAAAACGCATTTCTATAATGTAATGTAGATATTTTTTTTTTTTTTTTATTGTACTTTTGCGTAAAGTCACGAGATTTATAGAATAAAATAATTTGAATTTCACCCGTGTAAGCGGAATTATAAAAATAGCGGTAAAACTGCATGGAAAATACAGGAGTAACCGTATAACGTTTAAAATATGCAAATATATGCTATATACCTACAGAATTTTATACTCGGAATCACAAAACAAATTTATAGCTTACTACGCTGTTTTTAACTGTATTCGATAACGGTTATTATTATAGCAAATGATGTACGGAATTCTCGATCCTTTTTTGATAATAATCATATTTTGATAATGTGCCGCGATATTGGGTTTACATTTTTATTGTACGTACACGAATTATTTTACTTATTTAATACGAATTATAAGAAATAATTGCGGTACTCGCTACGCGGTGTATAATGTCGTATATATTTCAAAAACACTAATAAATATATGCTTTGAAATCTCTTGTAGTCATTGCGTTAGCAAGTACATTAGAGTCTGTTGAATTCATACGATCGTTAACTTTTTTTTTTTTTACCGTGCAAAGCGGTTAAATATAACGTAAAAAAAATAATAGCCTTATAAGTAAGTGGAATATAGACTCGTATAATTATAGTATATGTATTTACTTTTTCGGTACTTTTCCTGGAGTAAGTGGTCATTATTTTGTATTTACACGGTTTTTTTATTTTCTACGTGACTGATACAGGCATATACGTACGTTGATTTTTATATCTATTATTTTAATAATTAATGTAATAATTCCAATAACCCAATAAATATGTTTTTGTAAATCACTAGAAGTCGTCGCAAAATGATCAATAATTAATATTTGGCATATATTATCACACGCACACACACACACATACATTATCAAAATATAGTTATATCAGTATATATTACTCTATCAGTCATATATATAGAGCGTAGGACGCTGAAATAGCCACTCCCTTGATTTATTAGAATTTTAAAAACCGACAAAAATCGATTTATCGCGTAAAGATTGGGTTAGCGTACCTATAGGTATTATAGGTTGAATTTAATTTTCAGAAACCGGTAACGATGAGTCGGGATTAAAGTGTTTATATCGGATCGTTATGCTTTTCCCGTATACAAAAAATTATTCATAATATTACGTATAAAACAAAATATGACGGTTGTAATATTGTCTTTTGATCTTATCGTTGTAACGTTTAATTTAAAATTCGTGGATTTAAAATTCGTTTAAAAAAAACGAATTATAATAGTTTTTTTTTTTTTTATTTATTTATTGCCTCAAGTCCACATTTTTCTATACGTTCACATTTACTCCGTACACTGTAAGTACTTGGGATGTTATTTCAGTACTGTAAATTAAACGATTACGTAGACGTGTGTGTGTGTGTGTGTGTGTGAAATGTTTAACACGAACGAAAGCAATTCGTATTAGTGTACATTATACGAGTATACTAGGAAACGCGTATAGTATACCCTCCTCGTTTCATTAAGTTTAAATAATATATACACCGCAAAATAGGTGTTGTAACAAACAAACCGTAGAAACTGGAAAGAAACTAAAATACACTTTCATATTATATTCGTTTTAATTTAACTTTTTGAGAATTTTACCATTTTAAATGAACCTCTTACAGCTGCAGTATTCTTTTTAATATCGTTTCGGCGTATAATACGATATACATATACAAATATATAAATAATAATTATTATACGGTTTTGCTAAATTAAACTCGTGTGTTATGACTTATAATATTTCGCTAATGAAACTCAAAAAGAAAAAAAAAATGTTTGTATGTAGTTTCATTTGACGCACGGCCCTCGTACGCCTATATATATATATCGGTTCTCTGTAACGAGAAAATATTTCGATTTCCTCGCCAAAGTACATTTTTATGGAAGAGAACGTTTCCCCGCCAAATATACTTTGGCAACTATAATTATAATTATTCTACGCGCGTATAATTGTTTTAATCGTCGAAATCGGCACGATAATCGAACAAATAATTACAATAAAAATAAATACTCGTTGAAAAAAAAAATCACTTACTTAACATTACCGATTTAAAAATGCGACAAGAGTATATATTATATAAGTACTATTATCAATTTCATTCACACGCCAGTATTTCAGTATATTCTCGAAATGTTCAATATTTTATATATTGAAGCTCAATTACTTGCAACCTTTAATATATATATATACTAACTGAATAACTCGGATTCGCCCGATGCGCAATTTTGAATGAAAATTTAATTATTTACACGTTTTTAAATAATTATTATTTTCGTGAGATAATATTATGACGCACAAGTATTAAAAGTATCTACGAATTTTTACTTTAATAATATTCGAGAAACGCATAAGACGTGATTTTGAACGAACTGCTAATTTTTTTACAACTGTAATGTACCCATCCTTATATTATTTAAAGTTTCACTATCTGCAATTTGTAGGAGTAATTTAGAAAATTCTCCTGCGTGTATTTATCCCGTTAACTGTAATATTTAAGTCAGTGGCGTAGACAGGGGGGCTGATGAGGCTGCAGCCCCCCCCCCCTCCCGAAGTTAATAAATAATCAATTTTTTAGTAGGTGCCGTCTATAAATGCTAATTATTAACATATAAATTAATTAATTATCAGCCTCAGCCCCCCAAATAAAAATCCTGGCTACGCCACTGATTTAAGTACAATATATCCTCTCACCTCTCCTCATCAGACGATAAAGTGGGTGACGTGGGAACACTCGGAGAAGTATTTGGAACAAATTTGTGAAAAAAAAATTCGTAAAAAAGTTCAACGGTGTCGTCAGAAACTCGGTACATAAAAAAGGCCAAGGTTCTTTTATATTATACATATACACAAGGATAAGGATGATTAACCGGCTTATTATTTTATTGAGTTTTGTGTAATATTATAACAATTACGAATATCACTTCATCTCAGATCAGCCACTGTTCGTTAGAAAAATATCCCAGATATTATTTAATTTGTTTTATTTCGTGTATTACGAGTATATATATAGGTAGTGATAATTTAAAAAAATTACGACTGGTTCACAAATATTTTTTAGCGTGGAAACGACTCGCGGACATCGTTCAATTATATTATAGCGTTTATGTATAATGGATTTTGAAAATACAAAAAAAATATGTACAAGCATTTTTTTTCAAGAACGATCTGAAACGATAATATTAAATTCGTGTTAAAAAAAAAAATTAGGGAATAAACAAATAAAAAATAAATTAACATTTTATTGTGGATTTAATTTCCTCCTCCACTAATCGTGCGCAATCGACAAAAAAAAAACCAAACACACGCATTAAAAAACAAATCGTTAAAACGTTTATTTTCTTATTTGGAAAAAAAATTCGGCATTATTGATCTATTATAATAATTGTTTACTGACTTTATATAAGATATTAAACGTTTAAAATCAACAATACGGTTATTATACACAGTATAGTTATCGACCGCGTGTTTGTATTACGCAAACTAATATACCGCGCGCGCGCGCGATTTCTATATTAATATGTTTAACATTTAAATTTGTGAAATATTATTCGAGTACCATAACATTTTTAGAAATAATCAAGGCCGGTTTGGTTAGGCTTTTAGGCCGCTTATTTTGTTCGGCCGTAAAATTCGCTTGTCCGCGTGTACTGATAATAATCTTGATTTAATAATATAGAAAAAGTTTTCTCGACATTGAACATCGCAAGGGCTTTAAGAATATTCATAATGGTTACAAACTGCAGCTTATGACTTTCGTTTTTTCGACGAACGAAAAAAACGTTTACCGTTCAAATACCGTTATTAAGAACGACTAATATTGAACTTCATAACCTGCACTGCGCTGAATACTGAAAGCGCAATGATTTCGTGAGTATATCGCGCGTGATTTTCCATCAGATTTATAGGATTTGATATTTTGGGGAATATAAAAATTTTTTTTTATATAGATAGATACGCTGCCCTGAGTCATTATTAGAGATAGGATATCGATAATTTATGCATTTTTTTCCTTCAATCCTATATACAAAGCTCTCTTAGCTAAAAACTCGTTTTCTTACCGCCCCGGCCGATTCGGAATGTATAAATTTAATTTTGTATTTTTTTGAGCATTTTTTAGTAATAAACGTATTGTTTTATGCATTTTTACTTTATTTTTCACAATAATATTGTAAAAATAAAATAATAATGTAATTTTTAAGAAAAATGTAGGTACGTCATTTTAGGCCTAAAGTTTCAGATGTCAAATAAAATTTTTTTGTACATTTTTAAAATTAATTGTTAAAATAATATTTAATAAATAAGGAAGGTTTTTTTGTTACGAATAGATGTATTGCTGCAGCGTGTAAAAAGTTGTTAGCGTGTCATAACACGATATACGCACGCGCGCTTATCGAATATTGCAGTATATATTTATATATAAATCGTATATCGAATAAATCCGCGATAAATGACATTAAATTGACGTTTATTATATTTATTTTTGAACATTGTGTAACTCGATATCGGAACGTATCTGTACAACGCGTAGAATATTTTTTCAACACGCGGTTATTACTGCGTATAATGTCTATGAAAATTTTTATTGTCATTTTTTTTTTACCGTTTTTAAGCAATTTTTTTGATCATTTTTCGTACTTTTTTTTTTTTTTTTTTAGCTCATTAACATCCATAGTTTTCCGCGAAATACACGCGTACATTGTAATATATTACATTATTAAATTTTAAAAACCGTACGTTAATAATTTTCGAAATAACATATATAAACAGTAACAATAATATTAAAAAATCTGTATATGTATATATATATATAAACAATAAATATACATACATATAAATAAATGTATACTTAGAAATACTGTACTATTAATATAGTATTAATTTTAATTTTTTTTTTTTTTTGTTTACATATCCTTTTAATTTTTTTATTAATTTATATATATTTATTTATTTTTAATTTTGTCTATATTTTATTAATAATATCGAATTAAGGATTTCACTAGGACCTTTTAAGCATCGTCTAGCCGTCGTCGTCGGTATACTATATATAATAAAATATATACTCGCGGCCCGGCCGCGGTCCGGACCGTTTTTCTTTCCAGTCGTTAAACTCGGGAATAGCGAGCGCAGAGAGAGAGAGAAAAAATCATTATATCCGCGTTATTATTGTTATTATTAATAACAAAAATGATTTTCACACTCTATACGCACATAATATATACGCGTAAGAGAGGAGACGGTTTTTCTCACAGTGCGGACGACGACGCGCACGTTCCCGCCGGCGGGCGGTCTGATATAATTGTAAAATAAAACACCGACGGCCGCGCGTCGCGTGGTTTGTTACAACGAATTATCTCGTGTCCGTACAACGCGACTATCGATGCGATACGCCAGCAGCGAATGCGTGCTCGTGTGTGTGTGTGTGTAACTGAGAAGGATATTTTTATACGAAAATTCGCGACTGGGTGGGTGGGCGGGTGGGTACGGAGTGCTCGTTATGGTCGCCTCGAGCGTTGTAAACGATAAACGGGGGGGGGGAGGGGGGAGGGATGGCACGCGTAAATAACCAGCGCGTGTACACCGGCCGCACATATTTAATATTATAATAATATTCGGGCTACGCGGCGCGCGCACGTAGTGGCGGTGCGGCAAACACTCTTTTCATTATCGGCGACGGATGTTGCAGTTGCCGTCGTTCGCCGCTAATGACGTGTCCCCGCGCGCCGGTTATCATTATCATATTATTGTTATTGTTATTACTCTTTACGGAGATTTAGGGGGGGGTTGCGTAGTATTTTTTTTTCCAAGCGCGTACACGATAATTATACGTGTGCTCGCGCGGTAAAAAACGTGTTTTTTTTTTTCCACCGAAAAACGCGATAACCACCCGCGGCCAAAGAGAATATATGTATACGGTACGTGTATAATGACCGTTTAATAATAATAATAATAATAATCGGTGACGTTCCCGTCGGATTTTTTATTTTATTTTTTGCGATTAAAAAAAAAAAAAGCGAGTGAAAAACAAAATTGGGTGTCAGAGCCCTGCAGAGGTCCTCCGGCCGAAGTGAAACTCCGAATAGTGGTGTGATACTGCTGCAGGACTCGCGGGTGTTGTTATATAGTAATTGTGTGATTTACAGGGACGCAAATTCACTGAAAAAACTGGGGGTGCTGAAGCCTTTCGATTTTTCATGTTATTTTATAGAGTTATCGATATCTGCAACCCTTCAATGACCATTAAACAATTACATATTTAAGTAATGGCTATGATGCTTTGTATAGTATATTATTATTTAATTACAGTAATTACACATTCATTGATAAACGACATTGATAAACATATGAATTGATCAAATTGATATATTTTATCAATAGCATATTATTATATTATAAATTTATAAAATCATCTGAATTTAAATTGTTTTCTTTAATTTTTTTGACCAGTCTGTAAGACAACATATTTTCAGTCATCACACGATTATTCATTTAAATAATATCATAGAACAAAACTGTTGTTATGTACATATTGTGTACATAATAACTACTAAAACTTAAATAAATACGAACAAAAATTGGGGGTGCTAATTTCAAGACTGGGGGTGCTAAGCACACCCAAGCTCCCCCCAAATTGCGCCTATGGTGATTTAAGATTATATTAATTATATTATGGTAAATCAAAGATTTTCGTATTGAAATAATAGCGATTTATTATTAAAAAAAAAAAAAAAAACGTCTGTAGTAAATAACTAAATCTTGTGTTTGCTTTTTTTTTTTTTTTTTTGGTAATAAAATTCAATCTGTATGAGTCGTGTCGCGGTGGTACGGCCGACGCGCGCCGCGACTCGCCGCGGCCACTTGACGCAGGACCGTAGACACGGTGGGGGGTTAGGGATTCAAACCCCCTCCACTTGAACATCGGATACTGGATGAATTATCTAAGAAACCGAGAAAAATTGATATATTGTTATAAATTAATTATAGTATATAAAAATAATATAAATCATTCACACTTTCTTGATGTTTACCTCGATATTATAACTAATGATGACCTCACATAGGCCATATTAAATTTCTATCTATAGCACTGAACCCCCCATATAAAAATCCTATCTATAGCACTGAACCCCCCATATAAAAATCCTATCTACGGCACTGACTTGACGCGTCGTTCGGAACGGACGAACGCACCCCATTCGCGCGACATCAGCAGCAGCAGCAGCAACACGTCGGCGACCGCGCTGTTGATGGCGTTTCCGATGCGTGTGCAGTTTTTGTTCCGAAATTAATTCGACTGAGACAAATCGTTCGTAACGAACGGACACGGGCGAGAGGAAAAGTTAATGAAATTAACAAATTATTGCTTGCGCGCGCGCGCGCGCCACCCTCTAGGGCGATCGTTAAAAAAATAACTGCCGACTGCGCCGAGGGGCGACGCAATACTAACGGTTGACCCGTCGGTACACACATTCGGTTAATTTATACGCATAAATAATATATTATATGGCGTATAAAACGTACATTATCGACGCCGCCGCTGTTTGTATAATATATAATACGATACAGTGACACGCGCGCGCCGGAGACGGAGACGGAGACGGAGAGAGAGAGAGAGAGAGAGAGAGAGAGAGAGAGAGAGAGTGACGAACGGCGGGAAATGTGCGTAAAGCGGAGAATAAAAATCGAACGACGAAATTCCACTCCGGGGAATCGAAATGAAACCATAAAATAATAATATTATAAATATTTAATATTTATTTTTACGCCCGAGGAAAATTATTAAATTACGAGACGACGTGATATTATTGTATCGTTGTCGATACTGTTATGTACTGCGTTTCGTAGTTATATAAAAACTGACGACACGCTTTACACGGTTCGTATGTAACGCGGCGGGGAAGGGCTGAGTTTCGGTAGTACCCTATAATTCTCAAAAAAAAAAAAAACACTATTATTATTATTATGTAACACAGGAGCGTATTTAGAAATTTGTTTTTTTGGGGGGCCGAGGCATTGTGTAAATATCATCGTTGAATTATTTCTAAATTCTAATCCAAGACTGATCTTAAAAATAGGACAAATTACCAAATTCTCAACATTTTAAAAACAATTACGTATTATAGGAATTTATTAAAAATATTACGTCCTATAC
The DNA here is from genome assembly GCA_032441835.1 of Slavum lentiscoides. Lineage (NCBI taxonomy): Eukaryota > Metazoa > Arthropoda > Insecta > Hemiptera > Aphididae > Slavum > Slavum lentiscoides. The sequence continues at coordinate 12,759,869 of CM063712.1, read as the reverse complement.
CCAGGGGTCGGGAACCTGCGGCTCCGGAGCCGCATGTGGCTCCTCGGCGTGCAATCTGCGGCTCTTTAGAGTATGCATCAATTTAAGACTTATTTCTGTTTTTAATGCCTACAAATTCCCGTCGAAATTTTTTTTAGTAAAATACATTAGACGTTGTTATTTTACTATATGGCGTGTTTTTTTTATCAGTGCGGCTCTTTGAAAATCACGATTTCGCAATTTTTTGAAAAAATGGCTCATTTACACTAAAAAGTTCCGGACCCCTGTCCTGTAGCATCCTATAGCCGTAGGGCATAGGAATACATAAAGAAAGTTACTGAAATTTCAGGGAAGGGGCTGGAGCCCCATCAGCCTTCCCCCACATAAATACGCCCCTGATGTAACACGATAAATATAAAACGCGAAATGAACTTGACCGATGATGAATGTCAGAACCAGTGGCGGCGCCAAAGGCCACGGGGCCCCCGTTGAAAACTTATGGCTCGCCTTGAAATTTGTTGATTTAACTAGAATATAGGATTGAATTCGAATTCCTTTATATACTTAGTTACGATTGGCGAATGTATCAATATATTATTAAATACGTGTTAAATTTATAACATTATATTACTTAAATTATTAAGAAAACGTATTATAGTCACTGCGTTTTATTTATTACATTTGAATACTTATAATTAAACTTTATTTATTTATTTTCAAATAATAGTAACTTTGAGTAACTAACTCGACCACTTTTCCGAAACTCCTGGTCACTGAGACTCGTTGTCATATTAAAAACCTTAAGAATTTGATAATTTCCGATAATTACTTCATTGCGATACGAAATTATAAATTACAAAAAATATAACATTAAATATTTACAAAAAAAATTACCCTAATCTTAGATAAAATCTCGATTACCTTTTATCTTTATATCTAGATGTTTTCAAACTGTTTTTCGTCTGTACCTAAATAAATAGATACACGTACTATTTCTTTTGTCGTTTTGCCTGGATAATTTTTGCGCAGACCCGTACTCGGCTTTGGCGGGCCCCGGGCAAACTAAATCTTCCGGGCTCCTTTATTTTCCTTACGGTAAAGCCTTATTTTCTTAGGAAAAATATGTCTAAATATATACACAAAAAAATAGTAATTAAATGGTTTCGACATTAAATATTATTGCAACCGTGTCGTTTTAATAATTTGTTAATTTTATTTTATTTTGTCATAATTTTAATGTATTTCTTTTTATAACTTCAAAATTTTATAGTACCGCTTTAGTTTTACTCGTAAATTACAAATACGCATCGTGTAATTCAAAATTATTGGTAAGAATTTATATAAATAACTATACGTAATAATATGAGACGTAAAATCAATAACGTTAAATTGAAAACGGAACGGATTAAATTGTGTTGTTACCTTCTGTTAACGCATATCAGGTGGTCGGGTCCTTCTCCTAGCTGCGGCGAAGTCATTTTTTGCGATAATCATTATTTAGGTTTTCTCGCGACAGAACCGAATATTTAAATAATTTTATTTTGTATATTTAAAATTTTTTTTTGCATATTTGTAATTTTTGGTGCATAATTTTGTTTTCAGCTTATATTCTTATATTTTCGAACTGTAAAAAAACTGTCGAATTACGTTTTTCAATAAAACCACTTTAAAAATCACGAGTTTCAAAATTTTAAATGTGCCTTTATCTACTTTATTATACGAACGGTCGTTATTGGTCGGAGATAACGTTTTCAATGTACACGAATGTACTTCGACTGAAATTGAACGTTTGCAGAACAGTCAGCGTTATGTTGCGGATACAATTTTATAGAGCGTATAAATCCGTTCCTTATTGATATAATTAATAATTCTTATTAAAACTTTGTCGGGACTGCTCTCGAACAAACACACTTACCATAATTATTTATACAACAAACTTATAACACGGGTTTACGCCTCAAACGTGTTCGTTTTATTTAAAATCTACGCGAAAAAAAATTTAAGAAAACGTACGGAAAATACGCGCACGCAATTCGATTGTCGACTATCAATGATTTTTTTTTTTGCACGCAATTCGGATGCAGCCGGCCTGTTACCTAGAGCACCGGCCCAGGATTAAAAAATTTTTTTTAATTTTTTTTTTGTAAGTCCGGGCTCCAGACAAACGACCCAAGAAAACCGGTCTGAGTACGGCCCTGTTTTTGCGTTATATATATCTATAGTCATCCTAGCATAATGTCTATATAATCTCATCACATCTCCACATCAGAGCTTATATAGGCGCAAATAGTGTTTGAGATTTGGGGGGGCTGAAGCTCAGGTCCATATTGAAGCTTAAACATAAAAAAATTGTCCTCGCTGTATAAGCTCGGACTATGTCTACCAATCATGATCATCAATTATAACAATATGTAAATTTTAAACATGAAAATGTATTAAATTTAATCGTATTATTATATTAATATTTATTAAATAAAATGATTATACATTAATTTTAATCGTCTCTCTGTTTTAGAAAATTCGTTTAACCCGTAACTACGGTATAAATATTTTATTTATTATCATAAACCGAGATTAATAAATTCACTATCACTTTTAAAAATAAATACATCATCTTATTTCTTGATATCTACCAATGTATTATAATTTATTAAATTGTATTGTAATCACGATTATGCGCTGTTCTGAATTTTTGATGAAATAAAATATTTGCATTATATTTGCGACGAGGATGAGCGAAAATATAAATGAAAAATATTTCACATGATGTACCGTAATGTAGTGCATATATGTCCTTAGTTTTTTTGGGGGGGTTGGCTTATCCCCCCTATTTGCGTATATGGCCGTACCTTAAACGTTAGACGCGTTGTACATATATATAGCCAGTAGTAGTAAGACGGTGAATGTTTCTCGGGTTATTTATAGTAGAATAATATATTATAATATACAAGCGTATCTCGTGTTGTAGCAGACACCGTCTTAAAATATGTCTTTTCGTCGTACTACGTGTGTGTGTGTGTGTGTGTGTACGAGACGACCATACACACGCAATAGTAATTAATAATTATATGCGTGTGCGTGTGTGATGTAAACGCGCGCACGATATGATGATACACGCAGCATCACAAGACGTATTGTATACTGCAGTATCCCGGCACTTGGTGTATATAAAGCACACACTGCACACACACGCGCGCGCGCGTTGTAACAAATTGTAGCGAACACCCCTCGGTCGGTCGCCAAACACATTTACACACATTAAACAGCTGGTGAAACGAAATTATATTGCCCTCGCCAAAAAGGGTTAACGCTCACACCCCAAAAACGGAGAACCGGCAAAGACACTGCCAGTGCACCTACGCTACATTATATTATATCATATGACGTGTTTGTGTTTGATACGATATACGCGCAGTACTGCAGTAGCAATAGCAGAGCTCCCTGCTTATATACACGCGTACTCTTGTAATATATTTTTTTTTTTTTGAATTAATAACGAGTCGGAAACGTTGTATTTGTGTAGAGTCATGTACGAAATAGTATGTTTCAAATCGCAGTCGCTTAGCTAAAACCCCCTCCCCCCCGTTTTAAAATCGTTAAATGATAAAATAATAATAAAAAAAAAAATAAATAATAAAATGATAAATTGTACAGTGGGCAGTCATACTTTAAACACAAAGTCGTTTACGATATAATACGAATATATATAATATAAATTACGATATTACCTATACAATATGACATAATATAGCATAATTCTTAAACATTTATAATAGGATTTTAAAAATACAATTCTTACCAATTTTTATTTATGTTTTGTAAAAAAAAAACTATTAAAAATGTTGAAATAAATTTAAAAAACATAAGTATCTGTTATTGTTATATAGAACGGCGCGGTCTGTTTGGGACGTCGGCAACGTAACGTTTGTCTGTGTAACGTCCTCTTAAGACATTCCTAACCATACACCGCATCGGGCGCCGATTGAAAATATTTTTTACTCGTATTTCGCGATTTTCTTTTTCTTTTAAATTTAACTACGAATTTTTAACATAAAATATGAGATTTATAGCGTTCTGCGTTTAACCGAGTACGTATCCACGTGTCTTATTATTATAGTTCGCTTATAATTCCTAAACTATTCTTGTTCTTCTATAGCTGTACGGCTGTCTTCAAAATCCTTTGAGCCAGTTACCGTTAAAAAACCCTCTCCACGATACTCTGTCTCGGTTGTACTCGCTACCGCAATTTGTTTTTAACATTTTAAAGTTTTTAAGTTTTAACCTTTAACCTTTAAGTTTTAAAATTTGTTACGTAATATAATAATAATAATAGGTAACTCTTAAAACTATACGGGGACATTAGACAATTTTTTTTAAGCCCTGAGTAATATATATTAGGTACCGAGTGGAACTGCGTGTGGAACCGTTTGTAAGAGACAGAACGGGCTGCTATATTAAACTATATTAAACCCGACCAAAAACTCTGCAGCGCGCACTTTTGAATATTTCCGAATTATTCGTCAATGTTTTATGTACATTTTTAGATTCTGAACGGAGCGAGGGATCTAGTGGTTTTACAATGATGTTTTTTTTTTCTATCCTGTGTACAGATTTTCGACGAGAAGGAATGCTCCGAACTCTTCGGTCACAGTTCGTTTCCGACAGCAATTCGCATCTAGCTGGTACTTTAGAGAGATCATTTTTCGATTTTCCAAATAGTTTTTTTAACGCGACGCGTTAAATTACCGAAAAATTACGGAAAACCGCTAAAAATGGGATTTCGTCAATATCACGTACAGTTTTTTCGCTATAATTTCGAAAATAATCATTCAATTGTCTTGAAATGTTCAACGAAATTGTGTCTTTGTACTATACAACTTCAAAAAAAATTTTCAAAAAGTTTCATTTAATTTGAAAAACGGTTAATTTTGAGTTTTTTGACTTGAATTTTGGACACAACGTCAGACTACACGTATTATTTTAATTTTGTACAAAAAATAGACAAAGTGAATTACACCGAAGCTCCGCTCAGAATCGTTTTATCGAATGCAGTGATTTATCGTCGCTTTCAAATTCATAATAAAAACAAAACTCTAATATCTTTATTCAAGTAATTCACACAAGCGATATCGGAGACGCGTAAAATGTCCGAAAATATTTTTTCCGAACAGTATTTTGGACGAAAAATATTTTATCCGAAAAATATATCAATAGAAAAGTATTTTTTCCGAACCGTATTTAAGCCGAAAAACATTTTATCCGACCCATATTTAAGACGAAATTATTTACGCCGAAAATAAAACTGTGGAAAATATTTTATCAGAAAAATATTTCATCCGAACCGTATTTCATCCGAAAATTTATAAACATAAGGGTGACCAATATAATCCACCTTGGTGGTACCACAGAATAGATAAAATGGTACAATGTTGTTATCAAATAATTATAAATTGTAATTTTATTTTATTTTTATGTACAAATTACGAAAAACGACAATATAAAAACAACAATTTTGTGGTGCATAGTGATCTCTTCTTATCAATAATGGTATCTGAACAGTTGGTCACACTTATTTTCATACATTTTCGGATGAAATATTTTCTTATGATATATTTTTCGGACAAAATATTTTCTACAGTATTGCTTTCGGTGTATATATTTTTCGACCTAAATATTGTTCGGATAAAATATTTTTCGGGTTAAATATGGTTCGGACAAAATACTTTCGGATAAACTATTGTCGGCTATAATATTTTCGGATACTTTATAGCCCCTCAGCGATATCCACAACACCCTACGGCTCGCTGCCTTTTTTTTCATTTTTTTTTTTCTGCGGATTTATATTTCAGTTGTAAATTCGAGACTCTGGACAACAACAAGTAACAACAACAATAATAATAATAATAATAATAATAATAATAATAATAATAATAATAATAATAATACGCGCGGTCGGTTTAACGTATTAATATAATATAATTATACGTACACGCGGCGAAATCAAAACCCGCGCGCGCTGCACACTGCGGCCGGGCAATAAATCCGAATTTGTTTCTCATCTTTCTTCTTTCTCTCCTCCGCGGCTCCCCGGCACGTTTTCCCTTTCCGTTACGGTGGGCGCGGCGCGGCGTGGGTGCGCGTATAACGACGTGCTCGTTTGTGGGTGTAACGCGGACGATAAATATCAATAATTTGTCGGGCTCGATGGCCGTAGCACGCATATCGACTTAACAAAGTTTCGGGGCGACGACAGCGGCGGCGGCGGCGGCGGAGTCGGCGTCGGACGAGGAACGGGACGGGGACGGGGACGGGGACATGCGCCTCGACGACGGATAATTCGATTACGGACGCCAAACCACGGACCGCCGAGCATCTAAACCACCCGTTTATCATAGTTTACGTTTTAATGCCATACACTACACTTATATAAACCGCTTCTCCTCCTCCTCGTCCTTTATTTATTTATTTATTATTATTTTTTATACGTCTCTCTCTCTCTCTCTCATTCTCTGCCCACCACTCTTTTCGTCGGCGGTTTTACGCGCCGAACCCGCCCCACTCCGCGCCGGCGTCCTTTTTACGCGCCATTGTTCTAGAATGCCGCGGACGGTTTTTTTTTTTTTGCTCTCTTTCTTTCTGTCTTTCTTTTTTTCTTTCTTTCGTCAATGTTATTTCTCGTTTCGCTTTTCTTTGAACAGCGTTTCTACCCCCGCACTCTCAGTTAAAAAAAAAAACAATTAGCCGAGCAAACGAATTTTCGTTAAATTCGTTTTTGGGAAAATGTCGAGAAAAAAATTCTCTATCGATTGGTGCCGAGAAAATATTTGTTTTTTTTTTTTGTAAATTTATATCGATAAAAACGAATCGTTCCCCTCCCTTTGGTCTGCAAGAACCGTCCGGTTGTGCAAGATGTTTCCCTCTCTCCACCCTCTCAAAAAAAAAACACTAAAAATCTCGTTCTTGTCACATTTACAATTTTGATAATTTATTTCGCACGCGTGCGAAGCTGAAATTTAATGTTACCGAATTTTTATTGCATACTATACTGTAGAACAAAAATATTGTTATTTTTAAACCCTCCTCCCAACCTTCTCAGGAAAAAAATCGTATCTAAGCAAACAGAATAATATCTTATAATAATATTGTACGATAATATTAATATGTTAATATGGAAATTTCGTAAATAATCGTATCACATTTAAACATTTTTACAACAATATAACAAAACTACAATTCTCACTGAATAACTGCGATCAATATCGCACGAATAGCTATAAAAAAAAACCAAGGCGAATGGAAAGGGGGGCTATATCCATCTTATAGCTTCTGCAGGCTTTGATCAAACGGATTAAGTTTTTTTTTTACCAATAGCTAAAATAGTATTTATTTATTTAGAAAATTTAACTCTATTAATTAGTATAATAGCGTTATTAATATCATATACAATACGTATAATATGTACAGGGTGCGTCTCGAAGATGGTTCCAGGTGTTCAAATCCCCACTCCCAAATTTTTTAATTTAATTTATAAATACATGTAAAAAAAAAAAAAATTATTTATTTATTATTTATTAAAATTATTTATTTCTACGCACTCCCTGGTTATGTACCTATAAATATTTTCTTCGATTTTACGCTTTATACGTTGATTTATTACGATATATTATATTCGGCGCAATAACCTGCAAATACGCTTTGTACGCGCGCTCTATTACCGCGCCTAATAATAATGATTAATTAAGAATATTATAGAAATTATAATGATTAATTAACATTTTTTTTTTATACATTTAACGTAATGACCATGTATCGACCAATAAGATAATACCTCGACGTTTTCGAAACAAACGTCCTGCGATACATTTTTTTTTTTTTTGGTGTCTCCTAAAAAATTGTGTAATTTTAGACGTATCTTGGTGGGGAGGGGGGTCTTCAAACGCTTTTTTAACGTCTCGACTCGCGTCGGCATTCGCTTCGAACGGTTTACTACTATACAGTTTAATAATACACCGCTAAATAACGTAAAAGTGTAATATTTCATTACGTAGAAAATTAATTTCGGCGATCGATAATTTCTCATGCTTAATACAATGTTCTAGCGCAATGTTTCGCAATTTAATTCCCCTGCATTTGGTATAGTTTCCTAAACAATTTTCAATTAGTGAACGAGCAGCGCAGTCGTTGTTCAATTATATTAGTCCTTTCACTTCTCCATATTATTCCGCGCACACGACCGAAAATTAAAAATTATCGATTCGATAACACTTTAAGTCGGCTGTCTATTCCCGCGCCAACACGACTGCGGGAATCATTTATAACTCAATCACTTTCGAACCAAACGGAGGAAACACTGCAAACCTTTGAAATCCTGTGCACTGGAAATCACTCCCTCTCTCTCCGACCCCCGCCAAGGATTAATCTCAGAAACCGCTTGCGACTTTATAGATTTCAAAGGCCTCGTTGAATTTATCATTCACCATTCGAACGTCTAAAACTCTATTTATATACTAGATATTTCGAACGGCAGGAATAGTGTTTAGTGTCACTGAATCGTTAAATTTTACAAAAAAAAATATATAACTACGGTACGAAATCGTATAGTATTAACAGTTTTCGATTATAATAAGTAGGTATAATTATGGTTCGTTTATAAAACGCCATTGTTCTCACTTAGTTAGAAATTCAACGGCCTAAGTGGAAGTATTTAAAATGCGTTTTTGAGTGGCGTTTTCGATTTCGTGTGGGAAATTAAATATTCGCATTTGTCTATTGTTAATATCATTACGCACTCACGCGAAACCGCAAGCCGTTCATGTTTTATTCCTACCACTTTAATTCGTCGCTCGGTGGTGTACGCTAGTTGGTACAAGGGCGGATCCAGGGGGAGCACTGGAGGCGAGTGCCTCCCCACGCGGTTAAAATAATATATAGTATACTGTATTATACATAATACATCAACTCTTAATATGTTTTGAAATTTTAAATTTTTAATCCATTTAGGTTACTTCTTATATTGTCGAAAACACAAAGCTCTTTCGTACAAATACATAATAAAAAAACCGAATTAAAAGGCGCGCTAAAGACTCTAAAATATTTTGAGAACCACGATATTGGATTAAGCGTGTTCTTAATTATTAATTTATACAAAGTTCTGGAATTCTATATAGAGTTCAATTTAAGAACTGTTGGATTAAAATCTAATTGCAGTATTTTTCGCATTTTTGGACTTGAACGCCAAATTTGTAAATACCAAATGTTTAATGGAACTGAAGAATGTATTGTCCTAAACGAATAATTATTTAAATTTCATCTGTGTGATATTACCGATTCGTTACATTTGTAATTTTTGTGTATTAAGGAAGTAATGTCGGGGAAGAAAATACAGAGAAAAGCGTTAAGACAAATCTGTTGTTACAAAACAATACGAAATTAGGCATAATGAAGATCCAAGGAATTACATATATATATATATATATATATATATAAATAAATATCCTGACGTTGTGGCCTTTGTATTAAGAGCAAAATAACGCATAATGGTCAGGACATGTCTGGAGGGTAGAAGGAAGTCCAGTGTAAGAAGTTTCGTATGAAAAATTAAACAGAAGAAGCTTCTATAGGTATAACCAGACAAATCAGGCTAAATACGGAAGAATTTAGAAGCAACAAAAGACGATCCGAATAGAAGATGAAGAGGATATCGACGGAGAGGAGTGTTGCAGGCATAGGCGCACATTGGGTGTGAATTTAGGGGGTGCTAGAATAATGTATGGTACACACTATTTTTAATGGAAAAAAAATGTTATCCAAACAAGTAAACTACAATAATTTACAAATGATTGGTGAAACATTAAAATAAATTACTCAGGAAAACTGGAGGTGCTAATTTAAAGCCTGGGGGTGCTTAGCACTTCCTAGCATCCCCATGTGCGCCTATGGACTTGCAGGCAACGTTGATTAACGATTGACCGTAATCTGATATGAAAAAGAAGAAGAAGAAGGAATGTAAAATGAAATAAACTTTATAACCCATACATTTTAAATAGGTTTTCGGGATGTGTACGTGTATAGCTGCCAGCGTTACGACAATTACGATGATGTAAATTACTTTACAGAACGCTCTATTTGTTCACTCAGCGCAAGTAGTTCTCCAGTAATTTGTCCAACTCGAATACTGGACTGTGCCTACAACAACAATAATATAATAATTATAACAATGAAAAAGTAGCAGTCACTGCAATTATTTCAATATACTCGAGTAGAGCTGCAACAGTATGTGAGATTGTTACTGTTAAATCACCGTGAACACAAATCACTGTTATACTGAAACTATAATTCAAACCGTCACTTAATTTCTACATCGTATCATCAGGAAAATATAACTGCATTATAATACTGCGCGTGTATACAGATTATTGTCCTTCGGATATATTCGAATAACTCCTCGGCTCCACGAAACGTGTTGAAAATTTGTGCTCGTAATAGAAGAATCTGTATCGTGATTCGTTGGATTTTTTTTATAAATGAGACGAGACCGGGCATAAAAAAAAGAAGGAATTTATGACATTTTTTTCGAAACGAGAAAAAATGTCGGGTAAAAGCGTATACCGCGGACGAGGGTAAATCCGTTAAAGGGATCGGTTAAAAATATGTGACCTACCGCGTGTTAAACTATTTTCAATCTGAGTATTACTGCAAATCAGACGCGATAAGAACAAAAATAAATAAATAAAAATACGCGGAGTTGATATACGCGTCGTTTGTGTACTTTTGTCTTGCAAAGAGATAATACATTTGAAATTCTTTTTCTTATAATTATAACTTTTCTATACCTATACACACAGTCTTGTAAAAAATACTGTATTTTAATACTTTTTAAAAAAAGTATTCGCATAAGAAATACATATAAATACTTGTACTTAAACACTTTTTTAAAATTATTTTTCACAAGACTGCCCACACATTATACACAATTTTTAGAATACATTCCACGTGAGCACAATTTTTACAAGAACATATATATTTTTCTTGATGAAAATAAACGTTTCACTGAAACGTAATAGAAATGTTTATTCATGCTCCATACGGGAAGATATCGGTATATATTATTTTGAAAATAAGAAAAAAAAATTATTGACCCATTCAAAATCAGAACGAATGAGGTACGTTTTTTTTAAATATACATTTTAAAAGAGAAAAATTGTAATATTTATGTCCCATTCCGCGTTCGCGGATAAAAAAGAAATGTCCGTGAAGAAAATCGCAGCCTTGAGTCCAGACAAAAAAATGAAAATAAAGATAACTTAATAAAAAAAGTTATCTAGATACGGATGAAAAAAATTATTTATCATCCGGATAAATTACAAATTTATGCTACTGGGATAAACGCGTGATATTTTTTATTTCTTCTATAAAACATTAATACATTTGTATGCACACATGTATTTGGGTTAAAAATTTTCAAACTCAATAGTATAGATACGTAGCTGTTTTATGGTAATATAATATAATATTGCTTCAATTTTATTATACCAAATTGTGTTCTACTAACTTTTTTATTATATTATAATACTTACTTAACACATTATCAGGGGCGTAAATACGGGGGGGATTGGGGGATGGATGCCCTCCCATGGCTTACTTTTTTACATAACATATTATTCAATGTAAAAAAATAAAAATAACAAGAAATTATAATATTTAAGAACAATAAAAATAATATTTTTTTGCGTTAACAAAATTTGTTATTATTTATAATAATATTCAAAATTCTTCTTCTTCGTAGCTTATCGGCCTTAAAGACCATACTGACAAACATAATATGCCATGCTACCTTTCTCTATCCAAAGCTATAAGACTCATCAGTCTGTGTTCGGTTCAACTCGCTCCGCGTCTTTTGTAACCTAGCCTTCTCAACTCAACCTTGGCCGTCCAATTGGTCTTACACCTTCTGGGGTACCAAACTGTACCATGTGCATAAGACAGCCTTCTTTTGGCCTCGCGTGGCCAGCCCAAAAGAGCAGCCTCTTTCTTATCTCCTCGACTATATTGGGATTTTGATACAGCTCCCATATATAGGAATATTCGGAATTATTCGTCAGTTTATTTACCGGTACCTACCGACTGGTATGGTGCGATTAGGTTAGGTCACCGGAGAACGGCTTACCCGTATTTAGATATTGAAGTACAAACACATGAAGTACTCAATAAATTAGCTAAAAGACGAAGAAATTATGTTATAAAATAATATGTCGCTTTTATTAAAGAAAATAATAAAAGCACAAAATACGAGTATCAATCGCTAACCTAACTTTGATGTTAATGTTGGAAGGATTGTTACAGTATCATGGGTTTTACAATGATAAATTGTATATCGCCTCCCACACAACATATTTTATAATTGCGACATTACCTATTATTAATTGACTCGTGATTTTGTTATATAATTTTTCGTAAATATAGTTTTAAGTTGATCTTTTAAAAGACTAAATGATCGATTGTTGCAAGTAAAAATACTGTTAATCACAGTCGACTGTTTGTTATATTTTATCCTCAGTAAACAATTTATAAAAGTTTCAACACGGGCAATATGTATTATTATACTTAAATAAACTTGTAAAACTTTAGTCCTACCCTGTAGTTGAATGATGTACGCGAATCAAATTTTAACTTAAACCAAATTTTATAATTTTTTTCCTAATTTAAAGTGGGTAAGTGGACAAACCAGACATTTCTAGGGTCGGCTACGGCGCATTACCACTGATTAGAGTGATTACGCGTTTATAATAACGTACAAGGGACGAAGACCATTCAAAGGCATCGGGCCTTTTCGTACCAGTCCGCCACTGACCAAATATATATATATATATACGAGTATACAGTCACAACATACAAAATGACAAGCGAATACGCGCCATTTCGGTCTACGAACCGCATTGTTTGACGCGTATTTAAACGGTTCGTTTTCTAATCGTATACTCTAAAACCGCGTTTTCCGTCACTATATAGGCCGCGGTCTAAATAAATAATTCGTCCAGACGATGATAGTTTTCATCCGGAATCAAACGCGTTGCACGCCGCGTATTACAATATAATTAAAAGTGTTTTTTTATTCAGGTGTTGCGAACGTTTTACGGTTTAAAAATCCGGTCTTCGGACGGGCCGGTCTGCGCGACACTGCGCGTTTTACTGGCGCGCCAGCGCGTATATGCGCCGCCGTGTGTAGAATGTGCGCGCGCGCGCGCGGTGTTCGCCGAGCGGATAATTGACTTTTCCCGGGCGCCCATAAATTACGTTGGCGGGACGCCCTTTTCCGTGCCGGCGCACATAATAATACCGCCCGCTAATTCGTTAATCCTCCACTTACCGAGTTCTCAAACAAAATTAATGACCCTTATAGAGGAGAAACGTCCGCCGGACGACGGTATGTCGCACGCGGGTCTTGGCCCCCGCGGTATTGGCATTCCTCCGGGGGCGCGCGCGCGCTGTACACACCGCGCCGCACCACCACCAGTGTGTTGTAACGCGCGTGGCGGCAGTGCGGTAGTGCTCATCGCCGACCACCGCGCGGTCTCCTATAGCGTCTCACAAACGGCGACCCTGTCCGTATTTCTATCTACAAGAGTATATCTATCTACACTGCATGCAGATACATCGGTATACGTGTATATATCTCATTCATTTTTTACACGCGACAAAAAGTTATACCTATTGCTTAGTAGTCGTCCTCGTCTCCAGCTTGTACCTACAGACATATCTTTAGACATATAATATATAGACCGCGCGATTAGAGAAACAAGTACGGAGCAAAGACGTGTGTAAGAGAGAGAAAGAGCTATTTGAGGTTTTTTCACGGATGAATAAATAATCATGTATCACCGTTCGTTGCGGATCCGGATATCTCGCAGCCACAATTTTGTTTTATCATCCATGAAAAAAAACCTCTTCTAAGTCCGTCTCTCTCACATTAACTACAATTAACAGGTCTATGGTCTCTCTCGCACATATCTTGGCTCTAGTGCATTACATGTGACACACTGGTCGTTCGCGGTCTATATATTATATGTCTATGATATATATATATATATATATATATATAGCGCTGCCATCGCCGTTCCGTTGTAAATGGCAACGACGGTATAGAAGTGGGGGGACTTGGCCGGGTTCATGACGTCATGATAACGCTCTCGGTGTCGCACAAATTTCTAGAATGACCCCAGCCATAAGACATATACATGTCAAAAATGCATATATGCAGTGTCGCGGGAGGGGGTTTATGATGGGTTCGAACCTCCCTTCCCTACCTTTGACCAGGCGCGTTCATAAGGAGAGAGGTGATCGCCTCCATTCCAACGAACTCACCGACCAATATGAAAAAAAAAAAATTCTATAAAAAAAAAAATATAAGTTTTTCCAACACTCGTATAATATCAAAACGATATATATGGTCGACAATTTTAACGCGGATAATCTTATCATAAATGTTTGATCTGGAATTCAGTTGTGAAACTTTTTTTTTTTTAATATTCTATCTTACTTTTTAAATATATATGTATTGTTTTTTAATAATATATGCTTTTTTTTTTTGTATGTTTCGTTACGCCCGAATAAAGAATCATTTTAAATTACTCGAATCCGAAACGCGTAATACCACAAACATGGAGTTTTGTGTGAATTGTGACAATATAAGTCTTAATAAGTTCGGACGCGTCTCAACTTTCATCAGAAAATTCGTCTTCCTCCCTATAAAACTGACCCGAATACGCCCCGGCTTTTGACTTTTTGTTACATAGTTTTTCATTGATTACTGTTTTTTTACTAGTGGGTGTCTGATGTCTTGAAATAATTTTCGACTCTGAAAGATGCGAGAAACGTATTGGTCTTACAATTATGTGGTTTTTTTTTTTTTTTGAGAAGTAATTTTTCGATTTTCTCATAAGCGCTTAAAAAAAAAACTACCGAAAAGTTAAATAAAAACGCGATTTCATGAAAATCGATTGTCGTTATTTCGTCGTAATTATTATACTAACCAAGAAGTAGAGCGGATCTAAGATTTTTTCTTTTGGGGGGGCAGGGGGTGCAAAACTGTCCACAATATTTTTATAAGCACAATGTTTAGGATTTGATGTTAGGCCTTTAAATAAAGTATTGCTAGAATTTCTTTAACATGAAAAATTGAAAAGTATATTTAATTTTAAAAAAAAGTTTGGGAACAATTGAAACAATAAAACTACGAATATATAACGGCCAAAGGGGGGCAGGTCCTTTAGGCCCCTCCCTGAAATCCGCCATTGCCAAAAATTATATATAGAGAAATAACACTTTTTTTAAAAATAATTCAATTATTCCGCGTAATTATTTTCGCATAAACATTAACTATCATTCTGTCGCTCGAGTTAATTTTGGGAATACGCGCGTTCTTCTGCAAATAAAGTAATAATAATTGATTAAAAAAAACCTGTTTTTGAACCCCAAAAGCATTTAAAACCTTTTAAAACATCTTAAAGCGTTTATGCGAGTGTCTGTCGAAAGGAATCCAATTATATAATTTTAAATATACGCATTAGAATTTGTTTAAAAGTTCATCGCCCTTGTCAGTGAAATGTCGCCGATATAATTTGTCTTAAAATATTTTTAATAATAGTAAGCGTGTATTGCTTTATTCGCATTATCGATTTGGTTGGTACACATCGCGTAACGTGATAAAAATGTATTTATTTCTGCGTTTTTCGTAGACACTAATTAACTGAATACGATCAGTTAATTAAGGATTTTATTTTGTTTGTCAAACAACAAAAACCATTTTTTATTTATAAATACTTTTCAAGACTCGTAATCAAATATATATATTTGTACTAATTGAGTAGAAAAATAAATTTAAATTTAAAAATTTAAATCGAGCGGAAAAGTTTTCTGACGAAAAATTGGTGTTGCCTTACACACCAGTGCGAGTGACCAACAGCTACGGCTCACGATCATTCATTTACCAGCCCGCCAATGTATTAAATAAAAATTGAAAAAAAAAAACTTTTTAATTTACCTAAAAATGTATATAGGTTACGTATACAAAATAAAATAGTTTTGACAATCTTATTAGTGTCATCACCGACGATGCGAAAACCACGATAGGCTTTAAAATTGGACTTATCGGAAGAATAAATATAAAAATGTCTGAATCAAATCTTTCGCCACCTGCTGCAGGAGTACATATTGTATTGTTCATCAACAAGCACTTTGTGGGAAAATTTTAGATTTAAGAAACGTTATGTCCACTGTAGTGCATTTAATTAATTTTATAAAGTCACTTGCATTGAATCACAAGGAATTTAAAAATTTTCTTTCAGAAACAATGTCCGAGTATAAGATGTCTTAGATCACAGTTTAATGTGCGATGATTAAGTAGAGGAACAATTTTAAAACGATTTTTTTATTTACGTTACGAAATTGAAATTTTTTTTAACAGAAAAAATAAACCATACGAACAACTTACTTATCTTGAATGGCTTTGGGATTTAGCGATATTAACGGATATAGCCCATCGTCTTATTTTATTAAATTCAGTTAATTCGTATAGTAATTATTAAAAAAAAAATGAACACATTTAAAAATATGTTTTATACTTTACATACCTATATATTTTTTTCATTTATATTTTATAATAATCCAGACTTAACAAATAATTATAGATTTATATAACTGTATATTAATATGTACAGTGAAAAATGTGATTGAATATTATGTTTAAATTTAAAACGCCTATACTTATAATATTCTATTCATTTTTAGGAAAAATTTAAAATTCCTGGCCCGCCAAAAAAAATTTTTTTTTAGTGCTTTCGGTAAAAAAGATTGGTCACCACTGACTTACAGAACTGTAAAATAAAATTTTACTATTATTATTTATTTTTCTTTATAACCGACCGAATTTTGATATTGATTACGCGAGTAAGTAGTCGCATTTAACAGACAAATCCTCAGGAAATACGTTCGGATGACTACGAGTATATTATTATTATTATTATATATTGGAACGGGGTACCGGAACGCGTTTATAATTCATGATAGTCGTTTAAAACGTTGCATTTCCTTATCGATAACGATTTCCCCGATAAATTATTGTACCCCGTGCAGGATACTGTTATTAATTCCGGTCTCGTTTTAATAGTAATGTCACTATCAAATTAATTATATAAAACGGATAAAATCGTTTTCAACGTTATGTAGAATAATATAATTTAAAAAACTCCACTTCGGTTTATTGCCATTTTACCCGTTTATTTATAATAACACGGTTATTATACTGCGAAAACCGTCACTCGCGGACGTCCGATCCCTGTATACTGTTTGTCGTTATTTCATTTATTTACGTTCCTGTAGCCACGACTGTCGTGGCATAACGTTAGAGGAAAAAGTAAAAATTTTTTGTTGGAATGTCTAAACCTTTTTAAAAAAAACCCCGTTCAAATAAATTCCTCGAGGGTGGAAACACGCGCATTTCACCTGAAACAAAACAAAAAAAAAAAAAATCTATTCTTTTTCCAGACGATAGCCGGCCCGTCGCCGTCATGCCGTTGCTATGCAGACAGTCATTTTGTTTAATCACAGCCGAGACAAATTCACGCGCTTGCGGTCAAAAAGAACAGAAAACGTTTATCTCTTAAAGGGTTTGAATTGTGGACGTCGTCGTCACGGAATTATATAATGAAGTTAAATATCGTATACATAACCAGACTTGTAAAGAATACTTTTATCTCGTATTCGGATAACACTTATTCGATTATATTTAAAAAGTATTTCAGTATATACTTTTATATTCATAAATGCTTTACAAGTCTGGGGCCCCTCAATTGTGTAATAATATGTAATGAGTCTACAAATCGACGACGGAAATTTGTGTTTAAAAAAATATTTTAATGTTTTACAACTTCGAACTAGAACCTAGATAACACCTGGGTAAAGCTACTTATAAAAATTAAATTGTATATAATAACATTACACAGCGTATAGTTTATTTCTATATTTGTATGTATGGGGTGTGAGGTGTGTAAATGTAATCTGTCAAATCAATTAGAAAAATTACCAATAAAATAAATACTTTACTGTAATTATAAATACGTTTAAGTTTTATTTTAATTATTTTATTCGAGATTTATAAAATAGGTCCAAGTCTTGAATAAGCGGGCGTCGAAATACGCCACTGATATGTACTATATATATATAAATTATATTGTAAAACCAATTTGAATATGTTTTATACTATTTATCCATTGATATTTATCCACATGACCAACAGAATATAATATAAATATCAGACTTATAATCCCGGGTAAATACTTCCCCTGCGAAATTCTCCATCACTGTAATTGTTTTTAATATTTGATATTTTATGTCAAATCTAGTAATTAAAAACTCGTAATAGAAACTCGCGCAATAATATGTAAATTTAAATGAAGCGTAATAAACATTACAGAGGCTACGCCCGTCGAACACCCAAATATCTACTAATTCGATCAAACGCAGTGGTGGTGTACAAACGCCCAAACGCGTCCAACGACCAAAACCGAAAATCGCTAACGGATTCCGAGCTTTGATAATAATTATCATACGTTTAAAGACCTTTATCGCCTTTCGATGGATGGCATATAAACGACACGTTAGAAATGCCAATGTCACAGCGATGCGTGTTAATATAAGAAATGACTTTTGAAATATTTTTATTTGAAACGTGTGTTAATAACGAATATATTTCTAAAAATCGTGTTACTTCAGTGTGGACTGAATCAGTATACGTAGGTATATTTGATGGTAAAAGAACGGGTAATATTTCCCAATATCTGGATAATTTTCAATATTCTTAAAGTCTATATTATACAAGATCAGGGACGGACTGGAGCTAAATAGACCATCGGGATTTAAGTTAAAGTGGCCACATCAATATGTTTATATACCTCAAAGATATGAGCTTGCGGGTACAAAAGGAAAAAAATACAATTACATTCTATAACTTTATATTACTTTTTATTTTTAAATCGTTTCATCGACTTATTAAAAAAAAAAACTACATTTTTAAAATTAAAACAAAAGTTTTTTTTTTTAACTTTCTACTAACAAAGGCAAAATTATTAATTATTCCGTCATTGTTAAGTTGGGCGTGTACGTATTTTTCGCAGGACGTGATGAACATACACATATGACTACTCAATGACTGTAAATCAATTAATTTCCTAATCGGTTTAAAATATGTTTTAAGATGGAAAAATTTCTCTGACGAGTGACTTGCGAAGAAAATATACTTGCAAAAAAATATACACAGTTTAGTTACAGTTGAATAGGTACGAATTGTACGTGTGTATACACATTATAAATACAACATATTTAGCAGTTTTTACAGTTTTTAGAAAATTAATATTTCTCTCAATGCAGTTGTTTTCCTATTAGGATCTAGCCTTTTTCGTTGTTCCCACTTTCTTACACAACACCGATTAATTTACAACGTTATTTAAATACATTTTAACAATTATCGGACCGGTTTCACCAACATTTGTAAACGATTTAACATCATTTTTGGCAATTTTATTTTGGAATCTCATTTTGTTGTACACGCGTTGATCTAATTTTACGAAAAAAAAAAAAATTCTTTTTCGTTTGTTTTTAAAATGTCTTGTTTTTCTCCGCACCATTAAGTGCTTATCATTTTTAACCGCTGTCTTTTATACACAGTTTAATATGACGCGTAACGACAATGAGACACAAGTGTGTCTTATGAAATGTAAGAAACGTTTCCCGGGTATACGCCGAAAAAATTTCTCGACTCCGTCGCGCGCTTTTAAGATTTCCAAATAAATTTATGCGACAACAGACAAATCCGTAAGCAGCGTACGCGCGTATTTTTAATTATTCGTGTAAAAAACGTTGTACGTTCAATGGTATATAGGTTTTTTTCCCCAGTATATTCGTTTCCTTACAGTATCGCGTTATCGATCAAATACGTATAATAATACGTAACGAGAACGCGTATATAATGGAGACGAAAACAAAATTCCAATTTCAATATTAAAATATATTTCGCGCTCGTGTGTCAGAAAATAGCCCTTTTTCCATATTTTTTTTCCTATACGGATAAAAATATCATACAATAAAGTCAGGTACTTTTTTCCCTCCGTTTTGGCGTTAGACCCCCCGGCGGTTTATAATTAATACCGTCAGCTGGAGATCGCCGGGTGGACCGTACCGACACTGCGTCCGCGTCCAATGGTGTATTGGTAAAAAAATTCGTGAGCATACGCCATTCTATAAAAAAAAAAAAAACAGATCCCAAAAGAAATTTTGTTTTCTTTTAATTTTATTCGCCGCAGGTATACGCCTTTTTTAAAAATAATTATTATATATATAATTATATGTAGGTTCAAACAAATTTTTTATATCACTATTTATTTATATAATACTGTTATTTCTGTTTTATTTTTGTATTTATACACTATATGTAGATACGATTTTAAAGGAATTAAAAACAAAAATGTATATATGTAAATTTATATATCTTTTATTTATAAAATTGTATACTGCAAATATCGTTGGTTAAAAAACGAAATTTAATTTATGAATATTATTATTATTGTATACTATTGAATTATTTTAATTTTTCTTGAAATATTATCATTTATAATAATTTAAATAAATCGTGAAAACACAGTTTGATGAGTTTCGATTTGTTCACGCGTCGTCCAAAAACGTGTTCTCGTCTCGGCCGGGCAACTCCACGTGCAGTCTACAGAAACAACTGATATAACGTACCAACGCGATAACAATATATACGTATAATATATGAATATTATTGAAAGAGTATAAGAAAAAAAACTTTTGCGTAAATCGTAACATTGAACTGGACGAAATAGTATTACGCTATGTAACGGCCGTATTCGCGTAATTTTTTTTTGTAGGCATACGCGCAGTCTTGTAAAAAATACTGTATTTAAAAATGTCTTTAAAAAAAAAATTCGCATAAGAAATACGTAGGTACGTACAAACACTCGTATTTAAATACTTTTTTAAAAGTATTTTTTACAAGACTGCGAGTATACGCAATGTATGAAAACCCAAAAAAAAAGAGAGTATACGCCCCAATAGACCACTGCGTACGCGCGGTCTAATGAATAATATTTATATTGTGTATTGAATATTGAATATCGTCGGAAATATATACAAATATAACGCGTAACAGACGTTATGGTATACAAACAGTGAACACAATAAATACACGCTGTATAATTGTTTTTTTTTTTTAACGCGCAAAATCGAAGTAATATAAATACAGTTAACCGTACAAGTTTGAACAGTACGATTCGATGCGCGGTAAACAATATGCAATTGTGTATTACGTGTCGTTGTACGCCCATGACCGTATATAATATATTAATATATATATATATTGTAATATTCTGATATATTATGCGCGTTATTGTCCAATTCTACTGTTACTACCTACTACTACCGGTTATATAATAGTTTACGTTATTTATATTAGAAATACGTACGTTTCGAGTGTGGCGAACAATGTAATGTCGCACACCGGCCACAATACACGAAAATGGACTGCGAACGTTTATATATATATATATATATATATATATATATCAACCCTTTATAGCGCGCGCGTTTCGCTTAGACGTTTATGAAAATTCACGAAAATTATAGAGGAGCGCCGCAGAAATATTAATAAATAAATAACGTTGTATAGCAAAAAAAAAAGCGAAAAAAACAACGTTTTTACATCCGAGTGGTCGCAAATGGTATCCTTTAATTTACCATATACACGCGGTTTACAACGATATTATTGACGACGCGTTGCCGAATATTGTAAAACGCCGAAACGGGGTAAAAACGCGCGTGTTCTCGTATATTATATACGCCGGACGGGGGTTTTTTTTAATAAAATTGAATTAAACGCGATCAAAATTTTTTTAAAATAAACACTTCGATTTAACACGACGAAAATATAACGTCGGCCGTGCGACCGACTCCGTTCGTTCTACAGGAAGTTTACTAGTTCGGTAACGCGTTCGCAGACGTCTCCGTGTCCGCGATACCTGCACGCCCAGGAGGAGATCGACACGACTCAAAATTCGACCGATTCGAGCTCGCATTCTAAAAAAAAAACCGTATTGCACTGAACAAATTTGCTAAAACGACTGAAGTCGAAATTCTTATTAGTGTTTTCTCAGTTTTTCAATACGCGGTCAGGTCGTTCTACACTTTTAAAAATAATAAATTATTTTTAGTGAAAATTAGACAATTAGCTCGTTAGAATTTGAACGAGTTCGGTTCTGAACAATCTGCGTTCGTAACGTCACTAATATTTTATGTATATTGTTGTTTTAACAATAATATAGAATCTGCTAACTGCAATCTTCTATATATAGGAGTAGTTTTGGAACTAGTCACACCGAATAACTGCAAATCGATATACACAGCGTAAATAACTAAAAAAAAAAAACCACGGCCAATAGAACGGTGAGTGGGGAAGCTATAGCCCTTGAGTCGATTCTTTGGCGATAACCTAACCTGAAACGCAGTGGCAGATCCACGGGGAGGGGATTGTAGGTTAAACTCCCCTCCCAAAAAAAGATCAGGAGAAAGATACAATCATTAATAAAAATATCGGATTAAAGGACAATTTTTTTTTAGAAAAATACGTATTATCTTGCTCAGAAATTTGTGGGTCAAAATAGAACAACAAGTTTCTTTTCATGACGAAAATAACTTTTGAGATTTGAATACCAAATAAATCATTTACACGCGTCCGTCATAGAGTAATATAAAGGTGGCATTACAGTAGTATATTGTTTCGACGAATTTATCTTAATGCGATAAAAAACTTAAAATTAAAAAAAAATATTGTGTAGTAAATAACGTACAATATACAGTATAGACTATAGACAATACAGCATGGACTACGAGACGTATTTCAAGGTCTATTTTGTATTATTACTGTACTCTAAATATTTGATAATATTGAATCAATAACCATGCTATCTGACGAATATGTTACCGAGTTAAATGCCTCTTTACAGGGGCGAACGTCCGACGATTGGGTGACACAAATTGTTTACAGGCGAGATAGGAAACGCCACTTCTATATTACTCTATGTTGTTCATCACGTACTAAGATATAATGGAGTGTGTTAATAAGCAAATGTGTTTACTCTATCAGCGTACATGGGGATTTTGGCGGATTTTATAATTTTGGGGATTACATGGCGCTACGGGTGGTTTAATATTATAACTTATTCTTTGATAAAATTCATCGACATAATATTATTTTAATTCCCTCAAATTTACAAATTTAAAATCAACCATGGTCCATGGACTAAGTACCAATCGTACTATGACTTTCAAAGAATTATGATGTTAAAACGTAATACAATTATAAATTAAATGTATGTTATCACAGAATAACAATTTCACTGTCATTTTAATCAATAGACGGTGACAAAAATCGTTAATTTCCTTACGCACCACGTCTCTTGCGCACCGCTTTACAACCAATGATAAACATCCCGATGCCAGTACATTATATCTTAGTCTCCGTGGTGTCCATCAAAATGTACTGTCACATATCACAACGACGTGCAAGGTCCCTGGGAAGACGATAACTGCAATATTGTAAAAACATGTTAAGGGACAACATTTTTCCTGAACCTCCCCTCCCCCCTAAAAGGAATTCTGAACCCGCCAACTGCTGAAACGTTTTTTTTTTTTGTCCTCTGCACCGCACGACGACGGGGTCGACGAAAAACGTTTGCACAATATTAGTTTTCGAAAATATTTTCACTTTATTAACCCGCGAGCCTCGGTCCCCGCTTCCTTGACGACTCGCATCGTCAACCCTCGACACACACAATATTCGGCCGGCCGATACGTTTCATAATATACGTCGTCGATTCAATTAACCCGCCGCTCGGGGCAAAACGTCATAATCGGATTACCCCCGTCGACGGGGTATTATACGCGAGCGCGAGATTATATTATAAAGACCGGAGGGGTTGAGGAGAGACGTTTTTTTTTTTTTGGCTGGTGAAAAACACACGGTCGTAAAGTCGAATTCCGCGCGAGATCGCAGCCTCAGCTGCAGTACAGCGCACACCCCGAAATGAATTTCCAATAACTTTTGCGTACGCTGTGCGTACATCATATATAATATTATAGAAATTGCCGTTTCACCGTGTGACGTTTATAGAGCGAGGCCGATTTATTATTATATTATTCGCCTGCAAGAGGCTATCCAGCCGACGACCGCGAATCGGCCCGGCTTACGTTTAAGAGCCGTAGTGTATTACTAATTTAATAATGACAAACGACGAGTGTGCAACAGTGAAAAACCATACGCGTCATGACGTTTTATTGTCGGGAGAAAGGATGAAAAAATTATTATCCATCAATACACGACGACGGTTAAAAAGAATTTTAAAAAATTTAACGTGGGGAGGGGGAGCTAAAAGAGGCTTATAGCCTCCCCCGAAAAACCCGTTTCCACATCCCGTTGAAATTTATATTTATAACAGACTTTTTTTTTCCAAAATCGGTAAACACACGACTACGCGTCATACACAGCGTATTACAATAATAATATTTCGGTGTGTTTCCGCAGGTTTGGTTCCAAAACCGACGTGCCAAGTGGCGAAAGACCGAAAAGTGCTGGGGAAGGAGCACGATAATGGCCGAATACGGGCTGTACGGCGCTATGGTCAGACACTCGTTGCCGTTGCCAGAAACGATCCTGAAAAGCGCCAAGGAGAACGAGTGCGTCGCGCCCTGGTTACTCGGTGAGTGCGGCCTGCTTGCTGCTGATACTGCTTCTTCTACACAATTACACATATACGCAGTGCTCGAATTGGAAAAATAAAAGAAAGGACACTCAAAGACTTTATGAAAAATTAGCGTCCTTTACAATGATTAAACTCGACCAGACCCGTGGGGCCCCCACACCCGCCCTAACCATTCATCTTTATCAAATTATTACAATATATTATATCAATAATATTATATACCAACAATTACAATGAATATATTCTTTAAAACCTGTCATTTATTAAAAAAATATTAAAATTAATAACTACATTATTTTTATACTCCAGCAAATTTGGTACCAAATTAATTTTATACGACATTCCACAAATATTGGTAGCTGTGATTTACTTCTGTATATTTTTTCCTTTTAGAGCAACATTCTTTTCTTCGTCAGATCCATTTCCTCTGCGTATCCGATAGAACGTGCATAAGAACACCGGGTTTTTAAAGTTTATACTGGAGGTCCAATACAATTTCATATTCTTGTTAAGAATTATCAAAGAACAATCCTTTAAATAGTTTTTTATTATTTTAATCAAAGCAACTTTACAAAATCAAAATTTCAGTATTATTTTAACAAAATAACACTTCCCCTTCCCCCGTTCTTATGAAAATTATTTAAAAGGGTGCTCTCAAAATATGAAAAAATTTAAGAGGAGCTCCATCTCCCTGCGTCCCCCCAATTCGAGCACTGCATATACGTCTCTTAAACGCGCATTATTATTATTATTATTAGACAATTTTTAATCTTAAATAGGTTTAGAATTTTTTTAAATTTAACATTTAATTTATCAAATTGAAAAAAAATTAACACGCCCCGTTAAGTTAAGGTTCATTTATTCTAAAGAAAATTATGGGGATTTCTACGATACAGTAAAGCGTCGATACAGCTTGCGCAATATTATAATTTGGTGGTGATTATCTGGAGAATAACTGGGTTAGTTGGGGGACCCAAGAGTTCTATTTTTATGTACATAAAATGAAAATAACCCCCTCAAAGATTAACACAATATATGCGTCTGTATAAAAATAAATAATTTACTGAACTTTCCAGAGTAAAAAAACGTTCAAAAAAGTATATGAATAATTGCATTAAAATAGTATTTTACTGGAATTACTCACAAGCCTGTTCGAATAAGGTTCTAAATATGTGCGTTTTACATATTTAATTACTAACATAATACTGTTATGCGGTTTCGCTCGAGCTAATACGAGATTAATTGTTAATAACGCTCTGGAAATCGGTCGAACACTGAAATATGAGGTCGGTGAATTAGCAGCACAACCTACAACGTCCGTTTCCCGCCCCCGTTGCGCGCCATTGTTTTAACCGCGACTGCGCGTAGACGTAATACAACGGCCGGTGCTGCACGTTTCAACTCGTATACTAGCGCGCGCGGCGGCGGAATGTATACTTTAATTTAACGACCGTTCGTAATAAAGGCTGTTTTAAAGTTTTGAAACTCGTCATTTCAAAACAGTTTATTGTTTTCAAGGTTATTTATATTAAATCATCTTTAAGACGATTCGTCGTCTCTCTCTCTCTCTCTCTCTCCTTCTCCAATCTCTTCTATCCATCCCCTTGGCCCGCGACGTCGAAACGCGTCTCGGATTAGGGCTCGCCGTAAAAAAAAAAACGAGTCGGATACCCCCCGGTGCAGATAATCTGTTTCGTGTAAAAATGTTGGCGTCTTAATTTATTAGTGTACTACTTGTTTCTGCAGGAAACGGTTCTTTCCCTTCGTGAAACGATTATTTCGATGCGAAAACCGCAGACAGTGTCCTGGGCTGTTAATAACGACGTGAATAATAATAATTGTATATTGACTTTGCAGGCATGCACCGCAAGTCGATCGAGGCGGCGGATCAGCTGAAAGACGACAACACCGTGTGCAGCGGTACCAGCCAAAAGAGCGACAAAGACGAGGACGAAGACGAGGACGAGGACGAGGACGACGAGGACGAAGAGAACGCCACCAAGAGGCCGGCTAGGACCAGTCCGGAGACGGCGACGGACATGTCGCCGCAGCGGCCTGCGCAACAACCGCAGCAACAAGACGCCGTTGTTGCGGCGCAGGACCGTCAACTGCAACAGCAGCAGCAGCAGCAGCAGCAGCAGCAGCAGCAGCAACAGCAACAGCAACAGCAACAGCAACAGCAGCAGCAACAGCAATGCGCTGCCAACGCGGAGGCGCACAGGCGGATCCAGCAGGAGATACAGTCGCAGATGGAACAGCACCACGCGGCTGTCATGCAGCTGGCCGTCAACCGGGCGCAGGACTCGGAAGAGTTCCGGAACAACAGCATCGCGTGCCTGCGGGCCAAGGCGCAGGAGCACAGCGCCAAGATACTCAGCCTGTCCGCGGACGCGCTAATGTTGGTCAACAACAACGCCGGCGGGTTCCGGAGCCGTAACGCCGCGGCCGCCGCCGCCGCCGCCGTAGCCGCCGCGGACGCGGTCATGGCGTCCGCGGCCGCCGGAACAGGACAAGTGCAGCTGGCGTCCGACTGCGACGCGAACGCCAACAACGTCAGGGGCGTGAACCATCAGCAGCAAGTGCGCATCGGCTCCGACATAATGGTCACGTCTTCCGACACGTCATCGTCAATGTTCTAACCTTCTTCCGTCACCCGCTCGCTCCCATCCCCCGTACCCCACTCCCGCGGTTCCGTCGCCGTCATTTCACTCCGACTCCTCCGCCTCCACCTACTCCACCTCCTACAAACAAATCATCCACCGCGCTCTGACGGCACCCCGGAATACTAACACACACGCGCGTAGATTATTTTTCATATCGCGGTGTATTTTTATTATTATTATTATTATTAATGAATTTTGTTAAATTTAAGTGTACAGTGCGGAATTAAATTTCACATAAAATTATATCGTTGGTTTATTATATATATAAAAAAAAAAATTGTTTTCTACGTAATTAAAAAATAATAAAATAATTTTTAATAGATTGAAACTCTCCCGCCCCAAATCAATATAGTATAGTGCAGGAGTGTAATTACGGGGGGGGGGTATGGGGAATGAATCCCTTCCCGTGGGCTTTCTTTTTTCATAACATATTATCAAATGTACAAAAAATATAAGAAATTATTATAATTAAACGCAATAAAAATAATGATTTTTTTTTTTGACGAAATATTTTTATCGTAATTTATAATGTTCCTCAGTTTATTGACCGGCGGTAACTATACCAACTGGTACGATGCGGTTAGACGAGGTCACCGAAGAAAGGTTTATAGCCATCGTATCCGGACGTTGAAGTCAAAACAGACCAAGTACTCAAATAAATTAGCTAAAAAAAAAAAACGTATTAGGAATACGTCGTTTTTATTCGAGAAAATAATACGAGTATACGTACAATTACGGGTATCAACGATCACTTTAATTCTGATATTAACGTTGGAAGGGTTGTTACGATAATATTATGGGTTTACCAATGAGATAAACTCTATATCCCGTCCGATATAACGTTCGTAATTACGCCACTGGACTGGAATACGGTTTGAATTAAATGTTAAATTAAAACGTTATTACACAAGTGGACTTTATTTCGGAGCCGATGACGATTCGACGAGGTCATAATATTACAGTCGACTACCGTATAAGATACCAATACGCCGACGTCGTTCTTATTGGTGTTCTTCGCCGGCTGCTTCTATGACTGTCCGGTAAAGCTTACCGCTCTATTTTGAATTCAAATCGATAAAAGCTCAATGTGAACCCGTTTAAGAATATTCCGTTATTAGTCTTGCACGTTAAACGGTTCTCGCGGCCGAAATGATTTTGTCCTCAAATCTGTATCGCTTAATATAGTGTCGCGTCTGATTTGTCAGACACGATATGAATTCAAATGTCAGCGGAAAAATTAATTCCAAAAACGATCGTTATATATGAAAACGTTCGCTATATAAACCGAATGTAGTTTATACCGAGACCGTAGCCAGCAAACATTTTTTTTGTGGGTGTTAAAATAAAAATAATAAACCAATAATAGAATATAAATCATTAAATTTTATTTTAAGGTGATTGCAGGCGGGCATTTTCTCTTTTCGTCTTGCACACGCGAAACATATAGCAAAACAAGCGATTCCTATTTTCAACGCAACGATCGATCTAGTTGTGTGACGAGAAATTTGAAAACATATTTGAATCCGTCGTGAAGTCTGCTCGAGATCGACTGTCCCACATTTCTAATTTTTTTTTTCCATAAATCATTAAAAATTTAACAAATTTAACATAAAAAAAATCGCTAATTTTTTTGAAGATCTTAAGATTAAAAAACGAAAACAGTGGGAAAGTCGTTCTGTAGTGAAATTATTCACGCGACGAAATCGAATCTGTTTTCAAAATTCTTGTCGCACCACTAAGGTCGATCGGTACACGTCGGAAGTAGAAAACGTCTATTTTGCTATACGTTTCGTGTGTGTGTAAGAGTAAGAGAGAAAGAGCCCGTTTTCGACAATCCCTTTTAGAAAATATTTCAAAGGGGGAGGTCTGAAACCTTAACCCCCCTCCCGCGGCTACGGCCTCGGTTTATACGAATGTCCGTACTAATAATACATTGTAGCGACGAGCAAAATAGAAAAAAAATTTTTTCCATACACTCCAAAACGGTTTATTTGTAAGTAAAAAAAAAAAAAACCAATGATTGTTTTTTATTATTATAATATATATAAATTTTTAAAAAAGCAATACTTCGTGATAAAAAGAATGATAAAAAAAATTTAGTTTTTTTTCGACGTTTCGTATAGGTTCTGTATAGTTTGGCCGAGCAATGAAAATCGAATATGTGTGTGCGCGTTTAAGACGAAATCGTAAATTAATATTTTCAAAAAAAAAAGACCGTTCCGTAGTATTCGTTAACGAAATAGCACATAATAAACTGCGACGCAAGCAGTCGGATTTATTAACGCGTTCTGATGTGAAACGAATGAAAACTCTGTGCTCTGTACTAACAAACCGTTTTTTTTTTTATATAGGTACATATAATACTTTATAATAATGTACAGACGAGGGACACCACTGGGAGGACACATCACGTTTTTTTTTTTCTGCAGACCTATAGGAGTAGCGGGAAAAACATTATAATTTGGTAAAAAAAAAATGCTTTTTTCGTCCGACGTCGTTCGTATAATATTATTTGTACTAAAAAAAAAAAAATAAAATAACTCGTCGGTATTATATAAAAAAAAAATCTCTAGTTTAAAACATTCTTTCGGGATTTTGTATAGGCGATCGATACGATTCATTACGTACCTATCTATATTTATCATCCTTTCGCTATATTCTATTATTATTTCGTTTTTTTTTTTTTTAATTATAAATATTTTTTAAATAATATCGATTTGAATTCGTGTAACGAAAACTCATGTACACGCGCGCGCGCATATATTATATTATATGTCTTATATATATATATATATATATATATAATATTTGTATACATTTTGTAAAGATAATTTATCGTGTGTTGTTATAATTTTAAATTTATATATATATATAATATACTGGTATATTATACATATATACCATATGTAACCATACGTACGTGCAATAATTCGTATTATTATTATTATTTTTTTTATATACATTTACGTGTACAAATCAACTATATATATGTATATATACATATTTTCTCTATTAGCTGGAGAAAAAAGCTATATACATTTTTATAATCTATAAATATTATCCTATACTTATGCTTGTTATAATTCACCTGCTCGTACATATATATATATATATATATATACGTCGTCCCCGTTCTCTGATTAATTCTAATATAAAATATATTTACAAATTACAAACAATATAGCGTATATACAATATTGTAATTTTTTTCTTTTTTTTTTTTTTTTTGTGATCTCACGCATATTTTTGTATTGATTTTTATGATCGTGCATATTATATATTAGAGGAGGATATTGTACGGTGTAAAAAAAAATAATAATAATAATAATAATTATAAAAATTTGTATTATAAATAATATATATATATTCTGAATAGAACTTTTACGTATATATATATATATATATATATATCGTCGCTATACTATACGCATTTTAGATTTATTATTATATTGAAATTAATAATATATAACTGATATAAAAAAAAAAAATTACGAATATACTAAATAAAATATATTTACAAATTACAAACAATATAGCGTATATACAATATTGTAATTTTTTCTCTTTTTTTTTTTTTGTGATCTCACGCATATTTTTGTATTGATTTTTATGATCGTGCATATTATATATTAGAGGAGGATATTGTACGGTGTAAAAAAAAAATAATAATAATAATAATAATTATAAAAATTTGTATTATAAATAATATATATATATTCTGAATAGAACTTTTACGTATATATATATATATATATATATATATATCGTCGCTATACTATACGCATTTTAGATTTATTATTATATTGAAATTAATAATATATAACTGAAAGGAAAGAGGCTTGACACAAAAAAGTTGTGCACGGCGACGGCCGATTTTCTGATACCAAAATCGTAGGGTTTGATGAAAAATTAAGATGAAAACGTATACTTTAATGAAACACAACGGATCGGCAACGTACAGTAAAATCTAAAATATCATTATTGCTTGTTAAATAATGATCTGAGAGCAAAATCCAAAGGTAAATAAAGATAAAGGAAATAAAAGATATTTAACCAAAGATAAATGTACAAAACAAATAGTAAAAAAATCTTTCATTTATGTAATGTATACCGGGCGATAAAGTTATCCTAGTATACTTTTTTGTGCTTAGTTTCTTTCTTTAGTAGCCATTATTTTCCAAGCAGTATTAGATATTGTGATTGTTATCATAAATCGAAAAAAGTGCCGTCTTGCCACACGCAAAATTTTCAAAAAATCTTAATTCCTCTCCTATTCATAACTAAGAAACCGTTCAAACACCGATAGATAGGCATCTAAATTGCTAAAAAGTTCTATATCACGTTTATTGAACGCGCTATATATATATATTGATATATATTTTACGGCAAAATTCGACTTTACGAAAAAATGTAGGTAGTACATGCGGGAACACATAGGAACGTCTATCGAATAAGTAAGATTTTTATAAAAAAATGATCGAACTCTTATTACACGTTAACCGTTAGAGATACGTAAAAACTTCAAAGGATCAAAAATGATCCCCTTACACGAATCTCTCGGATTTTGAAGTACGGAGTCTGAAATCCAAAAAAAAAACAATTTTTTTTAGGCGTCGCCCCCGATTTTCAAAAATTCATAACTCGGCTCCTATTTATAAGTAAGAGACCTGACCGACGGCATGACTTTCTCGTGCACTCCGCTATGGGATTCCGTAAAAAAAAATTTCTAACCCCTCCCCTAATTTACAAAAAATGGTAACTCCCCTCCCTTATCTAACCGCAACAAGAGTGGTACCGTTGAACGCGTTAGGATACCTCGGTTCTGATTCCGAAGACCCCGTATCGTTACGACCCTTTCCTACAGAGTTATAACCGAATCCCTTCGCAGGGATTTCACCATCCCCGTGAGACGGGTCGTCGGATAGTGCTCTTCGAGGCGAATACAACGGCGTTTGTTCGGAGGCTCTACGATGCGGGAAAATTTTTTTTCGATTTATTGCGTTTTGTCTTTTAGAAAACGATAGACATAGGTACGGCGATCGTTTTCGACCCCTTACGAATTTCCCGTATTTATCACGGTTTTCGAGTATCCACGTCGAGTTTGACAATCACATTCGGCATTTACTGCCAAAAAAAAATTTCGGCGACAGTCGTGCAAATTCATGCTAATTGCGTGCTAAATTTTAGTATAAAAAAATATCGAAATTTAAAGTTTAAAACGTGTGGGGGGCTGGTGTGACGTCACGCCAGCCCCCCCTCACAGTTTATATGATATTACTCTAAAATAGTATCGTGCAAATTTTGAAAATAGGCTTGCCAATTCATGCTAATTCCGTGCTAATTATAGGCATAAAAAAAATTCATGATTTCGATATGGGGGGGGGGGCTGGCGTGACGTTCGTGGGTACAGCCCTGATCGAAAAATTTCTTCTAGTTAAAAAGTTAAACACAGACAAATAAAAAAACTACCTACTTAAGATTATTGTTTATCGCTTCGCTCGCAATCTAATATATTTTAATATTTAAATTTTAATTAAATAATATTAAACACTTACTTTGTTCTCCATGTTTAGGGAATGTTAATGTTAATGTAATTACTTTATAACTATAATAATAATAATAATTAATTACTATAATACTGATTTTTGTATTGATTTTTATGATCGTGCATATTATATATTAGAGGAGGATATTGTACGGTGTAAAAAAAAATAATAATAATAATAATAATTATAAAAATTTGTATTATAAATAATATATATATATTCTGAATAGAACTTTTACGTATATATATATATATATATATATATCGTCGCTATACTATACGCATTTTAGATTTATTATTATATTGAAATTAATAATATATAACTGATATAAAAAAAAAAAAATTACGAATATACTAATACGTTTTATCAATTCATATAATCATTTTATTTATTGACTTTTTTTTTTTTGGTGAAAACGAGTGTTTGTATAAATTATTGTAAATTATATGTACATATAATGTCTGCTAATCATATTTCTTATCTATACATATATTCTAATACGTATACTGCAGATATTCCTCGTATTATTATATTTAAATCTATATCTATCAGCTACAGTGTATATAGTGACTATATATATATACTATATACCACTGTCGAATGGTTGAAATATTTAATATTCGATAACTGTATAGGTATAGGTATGTATATGGTATACTGTGGTCAGACAGAACTATAATGTGTTCGGAAGACAGTTTCTTAATACAATATTTGAAAAGTATCGATCAAACAGTGGCGCGCGCGTTAAGGGTCAATGGGGTCGGTGGATCCCTCGAATCAGGGGAGTATTTAGAAATTTTTTTTGGGGGGCTGAAGCATTGAATAAATATCATTGTTGAATTATTTCTAAATTCTAATCCAAGACTAAATCTTAAAAATATGACAAATTACCAAATTCTCAATATTTTTAAAACAATAACATATTAGGAATTTATTAAAAATATTACATCCTACAGCCATAGGGCATAGAGGAATTAGTAAAGGAAGTTCCTGAAATTTTGGGAGGGGACTGGAGCTCCATCAGCTCATATGCCTCCAATCAAAAGTCTGGGTGGGATGGTGGTAGTAGTGTTATGGAACTAAAAATTTGAATAATATATTTTTAATTATAATATTAGTATTATAGCGCATGCAAAGTGGATAGGATTTGATATTTGGTAAAAACTAAGCTGCACGACTTCGAGTAAACCGCGTAGACGTATAATACAGCTAAGTACGTTTATATTACGTGAGAATGTTTCAACGGTGACCAACACGAGTGAGTAGCGGTAACACCGGTTCCCTTTCAAAACGCAAAAATCTTTCGCCTTTTACTAAAAAAGTCTGAACTCAACATTCATAACTTCCTCTATATAACCGTTGGGACTTCAAAAACGCCGTACCGGCTGTAAACATATTCGTGAATTTCCGGACGTACAACAATACGCAATGACCATATGCTACATAATCGAAAATCAACATTACGCGATGACGAAAAAAATAATTAATATACTTTTTTTTTTTTAACATACTCCTATTGAATTTAAACACAAAAATATTATTTGTATTTGTCATAATTATATACAATAATTATTTAAGTCGGTAAAAACGTTTAAATTGATATTTAAAAAAAAGAATTATTGTAAAACGTAGTATAAGGTTAACATATTTTAATGTGAAAATATTATAACAAAAACGTCGATATTTCATTTCCTCATTTCCTTATTTTATACTCTCTACAAGACCACAGAAAAAAAAAAAGAATCGAAAGTGAAGAAATAAGACGTAAAATACATTATATTATACTTATTTATTTATTGCGGTATAATAATTAAGAAGTGATTTTGAGAAAATGATGAACTCGAATTACAACGACTCACCGGGCACCGGTGGTCAGCGATGATGATGAACCATGATCACGATCAGCGCCTGGATCGAGTTTTTAGAACTGGATTGCCAGTTTCCCAGGAATATTTCAAGGGAGGAGACAGTCGAGGTCGCCGTCTGCAGATTGTTCTCAGGCGTTTCATTGCCCAACGCAGGAAACGGGAGAAAACCGTCGGTCTCCTATGAGTCGCCGTCGTCTCGGCGACGTTTCTCATTTTGTATTGCGGAACAAATTCACTATCAAAGTGTTCGTTCAACCATTTCAAATATTCCTCCGAATCTTCGGCGCTGAGTTTAGAAGCAAATTCTCCTCGATCGCTAACTGCGGTCGTGTTACCTTCATAGCCTATACATTTAAATATCTACATTTTATATTTTGTCATATCGACAAATGTAAATTGTAAAAAAAAACGCTGTCCAGTCCCAAGTGATAAAGTCGCACCAATCATCGCAGGTGTCAAAATACTAGTATTACTTACCCGCGTCATCGTAGAAAAAGTCATTCACATTTTGTCCCACTTTAATATTCAGTGCGTTCCCTAAGTAGTCAACCTTGCTATTCAGTTTGTCATACTTTTCAATCAGCTTGTTGTTACTAGAGCTCACGAATTTATAAGTGGCTATAAGAACAACACGAATGGGTCCAATTAAACGTGTTATATTATATTATATAGAATTTTGGGAATAAAAAATATCAATTCAAACGCGTGCAAGAAACTGAATAGAAATAATGCGATTTATACAGTGAAAATAAAAATGAGAAACAGTTTGACGTTATTTCAACGAAAAGAGTGTAAAGGTTGAGTTTTAAACAATTAATTTAAATCGATTGATAAACCGTGCCGAATTTATATTATTAACAAATTATTGTCTATTGTTTTTACGTTTAATCGTATACAGTAAATGGATTACCTTCTACCGATATAATTCTGTTTACTATGTCTGAATTCGGCGTCGCCGTATTCTTATGCCAATTGTTTAACGGCGTTTTTCCTTTGCCTAAAAAATTGATTATTATTTCTCATTTTACGTTATAAATATTACACTGGAGGAAATCGTGGATCTATTATATATTTTACATTCGTCGTTCAACCGAATAATTTGTTTCTCCATCGCATCCATCTTAACTTTAAAGCCTTCTAGATTCGGAATTCTTTTTGACAGATTCTCCACCGTATTGATGAGATCGGTCAAGCTAATATTTTCACTGGCGTCTAAAAGTGTATAAAAACATTTTTTTCCCCCGTTTCAAATTCAAATCAAATGAACAATACAACCAGATTGCTTACGTTTACACGACCCCGATGATTTATTATTGACGTCACGCGTAGCGCCATTCGGGACTTTAGCGCGTTCAAATTTTTCTTCTGCAAATCCATAAGACATTTAGCAGGTAATTAAAATTGTAACGTTTCAATATTTTACTGGTGTTTTAAATAAGTGATTTCGGACGATTTATTTGGTTGCAAATCACAAACCACTCACTCCGTCAAATGATATAAGTTACCTTGTACACCTGCAGTGTTCGTCTCAGTACGTAACATCACACCGCGATTGACTATTCCACCACGGTCGCCTAAAACACTAACGGGTTTTTCGACCGCGTCAAGTGTTCTACGTTCTTTGTACGTTTTACGGAATTCTAAGTTTTTCTAAAAAAAAAAAAAAAATAGTGTAATATTAACACGTCATATCATCTATTAGAAGTCCAAACGATTTGACGTTTTACCAAAGTCTTTTCTTGTTCCGGACTGGTCCGGAGTTGTTCGGCTTTAGATTTTCTCTGAAATATCCGGTTGGTGAATATTCTGAAGAACTTTGGAACGAAAAACGCCATCTTTATTGCGATAATTGACGATAACCAACGACGTTTATTATTTATTACAAAGCTCTCCGTTGTTAGCTCTCCGCTGGCTCGTTCGACAATGAATTGTAATAGTGGAAAATAAAATTGAATATTGTTCAAAGAACACCGTTGTCAAGAAGAATGTTATTGTTTGATGGCGGCGTAAGAATGCTATACGTTTATTTTAGCCAAATATAATTTTTTAAACAATAAATGTAAAGAGTGTTTTATATTTTACAATTATTTTTTCGGACAAAATATACGATTTATCTTTTGATTTTGTCTACCCCGCTTTAAAAATCTATTGGAAAAATGGAAAAACGTGTGAAACGAAGTAGTAACTACAGACAAAAATTCGCTATACTTCAAATAAAATCGCTCTATCAACACGTTTTAAGTGAAAAACGTTTCGACCAATTAGACTGGATTTGCTCGGGATCTAAATCATAAAATATTTTTTCTGAAAGTATATTTTATGCAATCAGTTTATTCGTGAATGTCGCTGTGGTAAAAAATTCAACGTTACGAAGCTGACCACGTCGATTTTTCCTTCGCCCAGCAAAACTCGAATAAACGGTATATTTACGTCCGACGACGGCACAATAATAATTACAGACGTGCGTTAAACGTAATATTATATAAACGATTTTACGTTTTATTCTCAAAAACTCTAAATAGGTACGCTATTATATACGTTTTGATGAAAAAAAACAACATTAATTCGGACTGTATAAGGCGAACAGTCGACGGTGGGATCGGAAAAGGCTTTTCAACGACATAATTCAACTTTCGTACAAGAGTGGACATTTAGAAGTCCGCTGGTTGACCAGTGAACGTTTACGTCATTCATTTTTTAACTACTTGCGTCCATACATCCAGGACGTGTTTTGCAATAATACGACATAGACTTATATAGTAGCACAGTGTATAATTATTATGTCAACCACATTACAACACAATATTCATATTTAAATATATATATATATATATATTAGGTACCGTTATAATTTTTTAAGAATATTTTCTAAATAATTTTTACCTTTTTTTTTTTAAATTTATCACAACACTTCACACAATAAATAAATATATTCGGATAAAATAATTATCGTACAAAAAAAAAAAAAAATAAACATTAAAACCGATCGAAATAAACTATAAAATTGATTTAGAAATACTTTTCAACAACGCGTGTCTAGCCTCAATTTGTTACATTATGTTCTATATATAATATATATTTAATTCTTGAAAGAAATAAAAAAAATGAAAAATTATTTACACAATACAATATAATAAAATGATTAAGTAATAAATGTTAAAACGATAACAATATTTTGGCATTTAGTAATGATTGGACATAAACGTCGTCGTAATAGTAAAAACATTTTATTTCCAAAGTAGAAAAACATCAATTATTTATTATTATTATTTATTTATTTTTTTTTTTTAACAAACCAAAAAATAATTGTCCGTTGTAATAATTTAATAAAACTAGTGCGATTTTAATTTTGCCACATACAAATCTATATAAACTAATAATTATAAATGTGTTTTTACTACCATTTAATCTAATACGGGGTTACAAAAATATTTACAATTTACAGAGTAGAAAACTTAATTTTAAACTTAATAAATAAACATTATTCGAAATAAAACCAGTACTGGAAACGAAAAAGGTTAGGTCGATTAAAATTAACTCATAGTCATATGCACAATTTTGGATAGGACAAAACGTATATCACAGAAAGTAGAATAAAATGACAGAATTCGTAACCTCTATTAATTAATCGTATTAACATCAATAATAATAATTAAAAAAAA
Source organism: Slavum lentiscoides (assembly GCA_032441835.1). Taxonomy (NCBI): domain Eukaryota; kingdom Metazoa; phylum Arthropoda; class Insecta; order Hemiptera; family Aphididae; genus Slavum; species Slavum lentiscoides. The sequence goes on along the minus strand of CM063712.1, from coordinate 12,721,327 downwards.
GAACCGAAAAAAAATTATTTCAATTCAAACGTTAATTATTTTTGGCGTGTAACGTTCAATACTCTGTCCCTGCTATGCTCCCTGGTCGGGGGCGAGTGTCTAGATTTTCTACTGCGTTTAATTTTCGCCATACTGTCTTCGCCGAAAACGTCTCCCGTTCTTAAAGCTGAAATGAGATCGTCAAACTCTGCTTTATCACCGGATGTACCGTTTATGGACACTTGGTTTGTGGAACGACGTCCACCGGATCCGCTGGACAAAACACTTGCCGCCCCGTCTTTACAGTTTTTCCGATCCAGCGTTAATTTCTTTAACTGTTTTTAAAATAAAACGCGTTATTAATAATGATTTACACATATTATTTTGGAATTCAACGCGATAATCATTATCGTCGTCCAAATACAACACAAACCTCGACCTCTTGTCGTAACCTCTTTTCCTCTTCTTCGCGTCTCTTCTTAACACTGGTGTTATCCTGGCGCGCTTCAGACAGAGCCGTCAAAAAAGAATCGAAAATAGCAAAGAAATCGTCTGGTTGTATTGTAGAGTTATCCTCTCCGAAAAGTCTCACTGCTCTATCGAACTGTAAAAACGAAGCCGTCTCAAAAAATAATACTTATAACGATAATCATTACAATTCATTAAAAAAAAAAAAAAAAATACCGACCCGAGTTTTCATATCTTGGAACAAGTCTTCCAACTCGGAGAATTTACAGGTAGCGGTAGTTAAAAACTCCTTCATTACAGGCAGGAACATGTCACCCGGTACCGCAGGTTGAACTCGCTGGAACTCTATTTCTCGTTCCACTTCTTTTAAGTTGTTTCTCAGTTGTGACATGTCTTTTTCGAGTTCGGCCAAGCTCACTTTGGACGCTCCTCTTACGTGCGGTATATCCTCGTCTAACAGCAAAACGTCTTTGAACTAAACTCGAACAATTAATAAAGCAATAAAACAATCCATTAATAATCATTAAAAAATATAATATTTGTATAACAGTACGGTATGTATATAAATTACCTTTTTATCCGCCATGTCGACGATGAAATGTAATAACGTTGTACCGCGTACGGAACTGGACTTTGTGTCTGCGAGTCTGTTTAGCGATGACAAACGAAAACCCCACGCATTGCCTCTTGCTCCTTTGTTCATGTAATTCCCGAGAGCCAACACTATCTCCAATAATTTTCTCAAACGCCTGGAACGAGCGACTTCTCGTGACGCTTCCATCACAACCTTTGTTCTACCTTCCACTTCGCCAGTCCAAGTAACGAATTTCTTCTTGTACACTAAACTACGAAGACGTTGTTCGTAATGTGCAATTCTATTAAAAGAAATGTGTTAGAAATATCCACGTGTTTACAAATATGCGGCAATGTTTATAATATCTGTAAGGTTTTACTAACTTGGAAATTTCGTATAAAAATCTGTCGGCTCTAGCAAGACTGTCTAAATCGTAACTGTGTTCTTCTAGTAGAGCTGCTTCGTCCGGGCCGGGTGTGAATTTTAAGAGTTGTTCGACCATATCCAATGGTAGCACGTCTTTAGTATCCATATCCAAAATCACTCTTGCTATTTCTTCGTCGGACATTTTTAATTTGGACAATAATATTGTACAATTTTGTGCTCGACGGCCATCAATAACCGATAAAACTTTGGACTTGTTTTTTCCAGTCTGTCTTAAATCTTCAGACGATCCTTCATTCTATAAACCAAAAGCACGTACATTAGTTCACGTATTATCGAATACGGTATTATACACTTTGATACTTACAACAACTGCGCCGTTTGTTTTTTGATTTTGGTACGCGCAAAATAGTTTATCGACAGTTTCTAAATCGATCGAAGAATACATTTTGCCCTCGTCAATGTCAGACCATACAGTACCGGCGACTTTGGTTTCCGGCAACTTTGCCCAATTGAATGATTTGAGAGGAGCAGATGGTTTAGGAATTTCTACAGATCTCTGTCTGCTGACTAACTGAGGAAGACATCCGGGTGGAGGTGGAAGATTTGATTGAGGGATTTGTAATGGCGGTGCCGGTGGAGGAGCAGGACCTCGACTTTTATTAACCATGGGTTGAGGAGGAGGTGGAGGCGGAACAGGCGTAGGAGACGCGCCAAAATTAACTTTAGCGTCATCTGGTAAACTTCCGTTACTAAGCATTGTTTCCAGTTTTCTCCTCTCCGTTTGCTCGTAAGTTATCCTGTGCTGCAATTCACTTGTAGTGTCTTCGAGCTCAGATATTTTTTGCTTAGTTTCCAAATGAATGGATATTTCTTTTTCCAAACGTTCTTTAATCCTTGAAATACTTGCTTCCATATCTTCCTAAAATTATTTTAATACATCGCATTAATTATTTAACAGAATTTAATATAAATATATATATATATATATATATTTTACTTTCTCTTGGTTCCTCAAGTCTAGTTCTTGTTCTTTCTTGGCCAGTACAGCAGTAATACTGCTGTTTTCTTTTTCCAGTTCTTCCGCTTTATTTTTCGCAGCAACAAGTTCTTCTTCTTTGGCCAAACTTTAACAAATAAAAAACACCAGTTGTTTAACGCATTTCACAAATCGTGACCTGTCAACTAATTTTAACTGCTTACAGCTGAACGATTTCTTTGACATTTATATCGATCGGTGTGACATCATTATCGGTACCGACGTCTGTTTGAAGAGTTATCTGTTGTACGATTCGGTCAAATAAAAGCCAATGCTGTGGAAGACTTCCATACTCGACTGTAATATTATCAACACATTATAATATTACGGTATCTAATGAATCGATCAAATGTTTAAAGTACTTACGGGGTAATAACAAAAAATGTTGGAAAAGTGAAAGAAAGTGAGGGTACGCCGGAGAATGGCTGAGTTTTCTGCGTATTAAATCGAACATAGAAGTAGCGCTTTGAGTATCTACTTGCTCCTATGATTATTGAAATACGCACACATAAATAAATAAAATATGTATTTATCGAATTAATAAACCGCAACTGTACCTGTTCGAATTTTCTCGCCAATTCTTTTTCGTCTTCGTTACGAACCATATCAAAGAAATCCATATGTCGGTCTAAAGTCTGATTCTCGTGTTCTCTTAACTTATTAATAATATTCTTGAGGCCCAACTGTAAGAATTCGTACCTCAAATGCAATCTGAATTCCAGACTTTCTTGACCAGGCCCGTAACTCAATACGGCGTTCACGAAAGACATTATAGCCGTTTTAACGGTCAAATCGTCTCGATATACGCCGGTGTTTCTGTCCAAATCATTAATAATGCCTTGAAATCGAGCACGTTCATGAGCAAACTCCTTGTAATCCGTCATGGCGTCGAGTACTTTCTTATGGCCACCTGGAACTAAACAGGATGCACCAAGGATTTCTAACACGGCGACTTTCGTACGGGGATTTTCTGTTAATAAACTACGAGCGATGGTGCTAATAGCTGTTGGATGCGCCAGTACGTGTGATCTTCCAGTCTAAAAATTATAAAATAAAAAAAAAAATCACATTATTATGCGTAACAATAGCGTGTGCATATTAGTATTTATGTAACAGGCCACTCTCTACAAATTTACTCACAACAATATTATACAAAATCATGTTTTAATTTGCCCGAGACAAAACACATTTTATAATAATTTATTTTTAATGTGTAGTAAATACAGAAATACAAAAAAAAAAAAAAATTAATTCGTTAGATATTTATAAAATATAATTTAGAAAAAAATAAAATACTATTATTTAAGAACGTATAGTCTTTAAACTGAGAGAAAAATCAGGTAACGTTCTTAATAAAGTAATCGAACTTTCATAATTAAACAGAGAAAACTTTTACTTGTGTCAAAGCGTTTTATTATTGTAAAACATAATTTGGGTCGCCAAAAAAAAAAAAAAAATTAAAACCAATAAAAATAAAGAATTCCTCTATACAATTATATAACTGAGCAAATTTATAATCGGAATGAGGTTGTTCGCAATGAAATATGATATTTTGAAAAAAAATGAAATTACGCATATTATATGTTATTCATAATAATCAAATAAAAAGCATCGACACGAGACCCATTTTTCATTTACTTTCAAAAAAGTATTTTAAAAAAAGTTTACCGATTAATCAATACCGATTTTTAATATTACGAGTATGTTATTAAAATTGCCTACATGAAACTCCTTATAAATCATGAATCATAATTATATTGCAACGTTCTGTATGATATAATAGCTGTGACAATAATAGAATAATAATACTAATATTATGATGGCATTTATCAGAATTGTTTCAGATTTTTTTTTTGTTCTCCTTTTATTTTCTCTTTAGCTTAGTATGAAAATCTAGTAGAAAATTAAAATAAGTAGAAGATCTCTCTATTTTTCATGAGACAATTGTTTCACTATTCTGTCTTCGTTTAAGTTACACTCGTCTCCCGGATCATTCCTTCCTGTCTCTTTCTTTAAATGATTCTCCTCATTGTTCCCCCCGAGGATGATCTCCAGACAAACGATTCTTGCCTTCCCATTTCCTTTTCGCATTGTTCTGCCCTTTATTCCATACAACTCCCTAACCTTTTTCAGTTCAATCGAATCCCCTTCGCTTTTCCTTTCATTTTCTGACCCATCGCAATCTTCCTTATCAAATCTGTTGTAGACTATTATTATTCATTTTTTTCCTGTTCAAGGCTGTAATTTCTCGTCATTATCAGGGTCGGGCCAAGCAACAGTAGCGCTCCTGGCAAGATAACAATTTTGTGCCTCTCCCCTCCATACAAATTTTTACCCATTATGATTAAATGATCACTAAAATTACATATTTCTTAAACAAAAGTGACTAAATTTAAGCATTGTTAAAACGTATTTATTTTATATTTTTAAAAATTAGTTACTTATTAGTTACATAATCGAAAATTTACAAAATTATTTCCGTCAGTAATAATAATTCTACTCAATTATACTGACGTCGACATATGACTTTTGAGTACATATTAAATTTGATAAATATATCAACATTTGCGCTCCTCCATTCACTCGATATGTTGCGCCCTTGGCATGAGCCACCTTGCCAGGCCTTGCTCATTATTATTATTATTATTTTGTTATTTCATTAATTTTCTTTTTTTCCCTATTATTAACTATATTTTAAATTAATTTTTATTCTGTTAAGCTAATCTACTGAGCTGTATGCTTAAATGTCATATTATATTAAAAAAACAATTTAATTGGATAATCATTGTAGTAGTGGAAAACGCGTTTTATTTTTTACTTCATGATTTTTTTTTATCTTACTTGACTTTAAACGTTTACATTTAGTTTTCTACGTGAAAAATTGTCATTTAATTTTTTTTAACGCTACATATTATTTTATAAAATATAAATTCCTTTAGTAAATTATTATAATAAAAATTACAAATTATTGAAACAAGAAAAAAAAACATTGCGAAAGAATATAAAGTACTCGCAGCGATATACGGGGGGAAAAAATCTAAACGAGAAATTTACATTCTAGCAAACATAATTCATAATAATACACGTCTTACAGAATTATTCATGAGGGCTTTAATGCATCCGATAATTGACGTGTGCATGGCTCCTTGTTGAGTATCGTAGTCCATCGAAGACAAAACTCCTAACAGAGCGACAAGTCCGTCGGCTTGGACAAATCTCAAGACGAAGCTATGCGGCTGAGTTCGTAGCGCAGTTTTTAACGAATCGAACAACTTGGTGTTTTCTTGTTCGTCCCCGCCGTTCAATGTGCGTATGCGTTCGATGTAATTTTCAGGCGATTGTGATAAATCAGTCGTATTTTCTTGATCCTAAAAAAAATAAAGGTTTTCGTAACATTAACATTAAAAAACATTATCATACAGTTAGGTATACAAACAGGCACACGAATCTCTCTTTCGGTGCATTTACCTCTAATATCTTTTTTTTGCTGCAATAAATTTGCCATTTCTTTTCTTCGGGAAGTTCCAGCATTGCCGTTTTGTTCGGAGCAGTCAAATCGAGCTCTTCCTATTTGTAAACAATACGAATAATAAAATAAATCACACCCGTCTGTACTGTACACATATCATAATAAAAATTAATTCGTTGTCCGTTTCGAACACTGCGACAATAATTGGTCCGAAGTAGGTGGAGAATGGTTGTACCATCGGTTTGTTTACAATGATTTCATGATCTACTCCAATTTTTTAGATTCCGAGTGCGAGAAGCGAAGAAGCTATTGGTTTCATAAGTGATTTTTTCTTTTTCTGTATACAAATTTTTGACTAGAAAAAATTACTCGGATGATCTCGTCGTTAGAAATCAATCTATCTAGTTGGTACTTTATTCGAAGTTTTTCCATTTTTTCGGTATAATTTCCTTATGCGCGTAATTAAAAAAACCCCGGAAATTGGAAGAAAAACTGTTTTCTCGATGGTTTTTATTAAACGCGGCACAAAAATAACTACTAAAATGGTCCTAGAACCTTGAAATTTATACCGAATGCGTAGAATAACATTGCATTAGGTACGTAAACAAATTTTCAAAAGATTTTAATTTCAAGCTATTTATATAGCAATTATTATGTGTCCAGCTATTAATTCATAATAACAAGGGTCATTTTTGGTTTTAAAAATGTTACATTAAACACAACACGGGCTATATAATACTGCTGTATTCAAAAAATACTGACAACCCTAAACAGCAATTTTTTTTTATTAAAACTTTAAATTTTCCGACAACGTGTAGTATAGAATGCGATCCATGATCCACGGACCGCCCCCCATAAATCTGCCGTCCGATGCGATCGCACCCATTGCATCCCCCTCATCCTAAATGCGGTCCTGCGCATAGGTAAATTCACATGCATAGAACATTGTAATACTCAAAATTCTGAACTTCATACAATTATGGTAATACTGTTGTTTCGGTATATATACCGGAATACGACCGAATCTCATAACGTAGGTGACGAATAATTGTTCAAGTGTATAATGTACAGAGCGAGGCAGTGGCGACTCGAAGGAGATTATTTGAATCCCGTAATCCACAAAAATATTAATGGGTGGGTGGGTGTCCTGCTCTATGTCCAAATATTAATCTCAGAGACGTAAAATAGACGTAGATATGTGAAGTTTATTATTAGAACCTATATAAATCTCTGAGATGTCACCGGAATCGTTAATATCCCTACTTGTGAAGTTATTGTATGCGATGTCACAATACAATGTTCCATGTTTCACCACATTGCGACTTCCATATACAACGCACTAGCTGCAACTGCCATATATATACTGCACTGCGATTTCCTATTTTAGGCGCTCTAAAGTCTATGGTAAATGAGTACTAAGACTGGAAAAACTTTTGTTTTATAAGAACTCCTATGTAACAGCATTAATTTCAATCGTATAGCTCTCTATATCTCAAAAAAAATTTCGAGTGGGTGGTCGCTGTAAAAATATTTTATGTGATTCAAGTAAAATAAAGTTCAAGAAGCCGCCACTGAAGACGAATTTGTTGTTGTAGCAGGTGATATAATTATTATAAAAGAAAACTGATCGCAAAAGTTCTATATGTAATAGATTATATTTATTCCCTTGAGAATCTCTCTCTCTCTCTCTCTCTCTCTCTCTCTCTGCAATCAGACTACACAACAGTCTCAGACACGACAATGCGAGTCGAATGCGCATCGATCGTCGCCGCGCCAAGACATTGTAATAACGACACGACACGCCCGTGAGAGCGTATTTTTTTATGTAAGTGGATAAAAAACTCGTGTATTGCGCAATCGTATCCTCAGCTCTTGTGGAATACGATTTTTCACGCACGTCTGTATATTTTGAGAGAAAATTAATGAAAAAAAAACAGTCACACTTACGACCAACTCGGCGAACAGTCGGTCCAATTCGGACTTTTCGGGCATGGGCAGGGTAGGAGTCATCGTCTGCAACGTTAAGGTGCCCGAATTGTCGACCACGCAGTACGTGATTTCGGGCGGCTCGTCGTCCTGTATAGTGGAAAAAAATAAATACTCTTATTATATAGGCGAATATTTCAAATATTTATTTATTTTATATTTTTAAAAACCGTCAAATAGCGCATTTTTTCATAATATATATATATATATATAACACATGTTTTACATGATAATAATAATAATAATCAAGGCCGGCGTTAGGCAGGGGTGACGGCCCAGGGCGGCGATTCTTGCCCGAAAGTCCATGGACGCGGCATTTCAAATACCTATTGGTAACCGAATTTTAATTCCTTTGTATTATTATTTTATATTTAAAATAAATAAAATTTAAATGATAATATTATTTATTTCGACTATCCCGGAAAGTCTGACTTATACAGATTTGGTTCATCTATATACATCATTTTTAAATATCGCGAAATTGTCAAAATTGATATTTTTGCGATCATGGCCGTATAATCCCTATTATAGGTGACGCGTATAAGGCAGCTGCCTAGGGCGGCAGTCTGATGGGAGGAGAGCGGTAAAAAATGGATAATAATTCTAATAAAATACATATATATATATAAATACGTTTCGTTTATTCAAAAATGCATTCACTCAAAAGCACATTTAGTAGAGAACGACATTAAATCTCCACTGGAAATTCGCCGGATAAATAGAAGCCGGATTAATTAAAAAACATTTCCCGATTCCGATACTGCGTCGCAAATTTATTCAGCAATTGCTAATACATATCATATGAAAGGTCGTTTTCAAAACTGTCAAGGGTTAAAAACAATTTTATATATATATAATATATATCAACGACGAAGCGAGTACGTCTGCAGAATGCCTTATCCGTTTTGTCTTTGGAATGCGTTATGTAACAAGAAGTGTATAAACTACGAAGTCATAATAATGATTTTGCCGAAGAAAAGTGTAGGAAGAGAGCTTTTTAATTTTATAATACAGACTACCTACCTTTTAATACTATACAATTACAAGAATCGGTTCATTTTACTGTTCTTTTCGTTCCCCCAAAGTTAAAATTTTTTAAAATAAAAATAAGCCGTTGCATAAAATTTAATTTTTGATTATAGGAGGGGACGGCAAAACAAAATGTGCCTATAGGGTACCAACGCGCCCTTAATACGGCCCACTTTGCGACAAACAAATCGTTTTGTATCACTATCTTTAGGTAAACCTGTATTATTTATAGGACTCAAGACTGTTGCGTTTCGGGAGGAAATTTATGCATTATAATATTAAATTATTAGTAGTAAAAAATTTTTTATGACTAAAAATTGATTAAATTTGGAGGACACGTTACGATGCACCGTGTTTTGATAGGGCGACGTTTACAATTCAGCCCAGGGCGGCAAAATGACTAGCGCCGGCTCTGATAATAATAATAATAATAATAATAATAATAATAATAATAATAATAATAATAATAATAATAATAATAATAATAATAATAATAATAATAATAATAATAATAATAATAATAATAATAATAATAATAATAATAAAGCACAACACTCGAAATTCTGCGACGGCAGACACTACAATATTATATTATTATTACGTACTGTATTCGTCATGGACGCGCGTACATAATACTTGCCCCGCTGCTATAGATATCTGGGTACGAGAGAGAGATTTATAAAATAACATCTTTTGATCGTTTTACCGCGATCGGACACTGGAGCACAGACCATCTTACGATTCGATTTAATTAAAGCACCGTATACCTACGTGATGTATTTTATTATCGGTGCACGCGTATATATATATATATATATATATTAAGAATCAAAAAATAAAAAAAACGTTGTTGGGACGACACGAGTACTTCCATTTCTACTTTCTAATTTTTCTTCCACGCACACTTTTCATCGTCGACAGCCAGTATAACGATCATCTCGAAACATCCATTTATATATGTATACGTGACGAGTTACGTAATCCGAACCTGATCGATGGTTCTACTTTTTTTTCTTTCTCATATATTTTATTATTATTATTATTATTATTATCAGTTGTTGTTATTAAAAAAAATAATAATAACAAATCATCGAAGGCGGTATTATATTATATTATACAGTGGAATCAGTCTAAACAACGAAAATACACTGTTACGTCTTATTGAAGTCTCCACGAAAAACTTTAAACACACGTCGTTAATTTAATTCGACGCGTATAAAACTATGCTTTAGTGTATTGGATGATATACGCGAGTATAGGACTGTGTGTCCAGATTTTTCACGTATGCAAAATGAATACATATTATAGGCATGCTGCAAATAGCGTTCACGTAGAATTTTTTTTTTACAAGAAAATATATCAAACATTACCTGCGCCCAAACTAACATTTTTTGTAGGTTTCATAGTAAATACTGTGCTCGAAATACGAATTTGTTTTTTTTTTTTAGTAATATAATAACAACGCGAATAAGTATATAGCTTGTTATTTTTTTTTATAATGATGATTTGTTAATTAAATAAAAAATATATTGACAGTTTGAATTATAATATAGCTATTAGTGAATTCCGATTAATCCTTAAGCTTAGGAATTTAAAATAACACGCAATAAATAAATAACTACAATGTTTGTAAAACAGTGGGTATGCTTTTATGCTATGAAACTGAATTTCCGATTATTTGTAAATTTAATTTTCTAAATTTTTAATTCGTTTATTTTAGCGGAGTTTCAAAGAAAAGTCTGAAAAATTGACGTCCAGATGGTACTGTTAAATTTCCATTGCCCGGTAAACGAATATACTAAAATTCCAGTATGTACACGATTTGATCTCTGGGAACGGCTCGAATATTCTAAGAATTTAAACGGGAGTCTATACTGTAAAATCTGTATGATATTCTACTTAAATATGTTACACATCCCTCCCCATTAATAATTCCTGCACAACCCATTGATTGTGGTTTACGTGGAAGTCTAATTTATTATTTACCGTCACCACGTCAAATTTGACCACCTGGATTCAACTGAATCAGTCAGTAATCATCGAAATCAGCCGTACGGATTTTAAAGAGTATTTGGTTGATTTTCAAACGATTGTTACAATAAGCAATTATTTTACCGGTCAAATTAATTTTCCGAGTTAAAAAATTAACGTATACACATATATGTTATAACAGTCAATTGATTTGAATAGAAAAAAATTCGAACTGCTATTTTTACAGTGCGCGTATACGCATAACTGATTTACCACCACCAACGATCATAAAACATCATTCAAAACAATTATTATTATAACTGAACTAGCACTGGACGAACTCCATAATTAAATAATTTAAAATACCTACACTATTTCGATTTCATTTACTATTGCACTACATAATATATAGTATATGAAAATAAAAATATTGTTATTATAATATAAATAATATAATCATTTTTCGAGAAGAACGAGAAATTCTTTTTCGGTAATGCTTAGAAACGTGCGTAAACCTTCGAATTTATTTACCAAACAATACACCGGCTTATATTCTTACTATAATATATTTCAGTATATGTGTTTACATTTTTCGCGAGCGGTCGAGTACAAGAATATCAGATTTTAACGTTTTTAACGTATGTTAAACATCCCCACTCACCCGACCGAGATGACTCATATTGGAGAAAGCACATTAAAATACTACACATATTATAATATGTATATAGCTGTTCCATCGATTAATCTAAACGATTTTACACACGTTTGTAGCCCGGAGCTGCCAATTATAATATGGATAAAAAAAAAAACAAGAAAACACTGCACACGCTTGGGCTAGGTCAGCACGTTAATATACATTTAAGAATTCCACACTTTCAGCACGATGGGTTGTCCAGCAGCTCATGCCAATAATAAACTTCAGTCACTAATATATAACCGTTTGTGATTTTAATACGATATATATATATATATATATATATATATATATATAGGCTGATGGCTGACTGTACACATATAATAATATATTCGCATACACTCACAGTATATATATATATATATATTTGACCGCCGGGTCAAGCGTACTCTGCAGGTTTCGCACGATTAGCGAAATTGATACTTCAGGAAATGTATACGCGTATAGAAGCGTACTGATGAATTTGCAAAACAAAAGACAAATAAGATATTATTATTATTATTATCGCACAGATTTCTAAGCCTCGGGTAATCTCTATACCAGAATAAATTATATTTTTCATTTTAAACTGAAAAAAGAAAAGAATAAGTATATATTTATATATTAATAAAGACTTTAACGATTATTTTTGAGCTAAATGCGAAGTACATTAAACACATTATTCAGTGTAATTTTTTTTTTAAGCCAATAAAACGCGGTTCTTTTGAATCGATATACGCTTTATATATATATTGGTTTTTAGAAAAAAAAAATTTGAATACAACGCGTTGCTACGCGTGAGGGATATAAATATTGTACAAACGTTCGGGTAACTAAATATTAGAACAAATGTTTATATCACAATTTACAATGTATAATATAAACTTAATATACATATATTATTATTCAACTCGAATCAAACTTTTAGAATACGCACTTTTGTTACGAGAGTTGGGAGTAAATGCACACGTATTTTTAAAAAGTCTTTGAAAATAATGTTAAGCGCCATAGGATGTGTTTACATAAATCTACTTTTTTAAATATTGAATATTATATATAATTTTAACGTATTCACACATATTTATATAAATATTATAAAAGAAATGTAAAAAAAAATTGTATTTCCACAACGACAGCAGAGTGTTTTTTCAAACAGCAGTACATAACTATATATGTATGTTATACCGAACGCAATATAATTATACAGCAAACGTAACAATTTTTGAAAATAACACAAAATTTAATAAATAATTTATATTTCTCGCGTTTCGAACGTTTGATTCCCATCTTAATCGCCAATACACCGCGCCATACGCGCCTAATGATGATCTATAATAGTTATTTAAAAACATTCTTTAAAACGTTAAGGTCTGCAGTATGTACGCATTTCTTTCCCATGGTACCCGACAGCAATTGATATAATTATAGATGTACTGTGGTGACCGTAAAATATTTTAGTTTAGCATTAAAAAAACATTGACGTAGGTATCCCTACATTAACAATTTTAATTATCTTATTAATGAAAACCCTAATATATAGTGAATGGAAATATACGAGATCATTAAATTTCGATCCTTGGGAATAAGACACGCAAAAAAAAAAAAAAAACAGGATGGACAAATAAATACGTATTATGATATGCGTATATAAGTATTCCTATGATATCCATTTTTTTTTTTTAAATCGATTTTTTTGCACATCAATTTGAGTTCGATTTCGATTTACTGTTATGTATAATACTATACAATAGTTGATCACCAACGCACGACAAGAAGTCTGTAATATAATGTTATAACATATACGACATTGGTGGATAAATATTTGACGACATAATTTTGTACACCGCTCCAAGTCTCCAAACAATGATCGAATTATGAGAGAAAGAATAGAAACCATTTCGAAAATTTGATTTCAATCGTTCAATTCATTCTACATAAGGTATAATTAAAAAGAAAACAAATTCGAAGGAAATAGCCGAGTTTAAGAGGATGTCGCTATTCTTTGAGACGGCACGCGGATGATGTCAATGCAGTGGGGTTGGAGAGCTGTGCGTACTTTTTATTATTATTATTATTATTATTATTATTATTATTATTAGTTTTCCAATATATTTACAAATTGTACAAATAAAACGTGGTATAATACTTATACGTGTAAACTATAAACATTTGAATGCATTTGAACGAATAAATAAAATTTTATAACACTTTTTTTAACGCTAAATCGGTCATAGTTTGAATTTTTACGTCGTTATGTAAATAACTTATTATTTTTTTACATAATTAATGGAATCATTTCTTGTATATTTTATACGTGCCTACAACACACTAAAGATTCTATAAGGTTATCGTTAAATAAGATACTATTAAACGATTTAAATTTTAAAATGACTTATAATAATTATTAATTCGGAAAGTCTATTGACAATTATTTTAATTATATTATTTTATATATATATATATATATATACATATATTTATTACTAAACTACATAATTGATGCGTATTAAATTATCAGTGCATGAATAAACATCAATTGGTCTTTAATAACTTATAAAAAATGCACATTATAAATATTTAAATAATTAGGCGCATAAAGTCTTGAGAGGAACCTGGAAAAATCATTGGCGGACAAAAAAAAAACCGATAATAATGCGACTACTAATATAGTTGGAACGAGGACGACTGTATCATTATTTATAATTATTAAGTTTAACTGTGACGTCAATTAAAATGAATTTTCCTGCGGTTCATTCCGCGCGACGCCGTTTGTCCTTTCTATACGACTTAAATGGTCTACTGTACAAGATGCCCTTGATGACACGGACAACTTGGAATAGAATCGTACAACACGACGTTGCTGTTCAATTCCGTCTAGTTTTATTACTATTATTATTATTATTATTATTATTATTAATAAAAGTATTTATATACCTGCAGACAGCCACACCAGCCTTTTCTTCCGCGTACGCTGGGCGTAGGCATCATGCCCGATAGTCTTTCCGCCAAACCCGCCATGGAGCGGGGCACAGTCTGAAAATATAGCATTTAAATTTTTAAAATAATAACATTTATATGCACGTATTGTTATTAGATATAATATAATATATATATATATGGTTTATGACAAAAAATATAACGTATTTATTGAAAAAACATGTTTGCACGCGATATTGTTCGTTTTATATATTCTGCGACTGGTCTGCGCGTATCATATACAAGCCGTGTATAAACGGACAAAAGAATCATCGTCGAAAATTCTATATGTACAGATAAGAGAACGCAGTCATTTCGCTCAAATTACATTTGTATAACATTGTGTTCAATAAACCACTCGGGTATTTTTATTATTATTCAATTATCTACATCCGCTATCAGTTGCCTCAAGAACGGATTATAAAACATAGTATATAATATATAATAATTAAATTACAGTAATAAAATAATATCATAAACGCTGCGCGCCGCAACACGATATTCATTGCGATGATTCAGTGCTGCTAATAATATTGAAAACGTTTTACAATATATATATATATAGTTCAAAACCGCAGCACCACTACATTACTTATTATATAATTTTCTAATATTTTTCGGTGAATGAATATTGTTTAGACGGACTCTATAATCCAATGGTTCTTCCCAACTCAACAAGAGCCGCAGACCACTGTCGACATCGAGATTTTAATATAAAAAATATATAATTCCTGACATATCGAATAATAAGTAATCACACTGTAGGAAATAGGCAATTGAACAATCAATACCGCAATAAATGTCGAGAAAAATCAATGAGAACCTATTTATCGACACCGAACTAACGTAGTAAAAAAGAAATTCAAATTAATCGGTATTTATAACGCAATAACGAGAGTTACGACTTATTAGCTATACAGCGCTCCGAGTTGTGACGTCCTCGGAATGATGCTGTTGCTCAAAGCGAACCGCACGCATATTATGGAATAAAATTTCACTCTGTGTACATTAGTTGGATAGGTACAAAACAACGCGCGACATTGTTTATTTTTAAATTTTTCAATACAAATCTTTTTTTTCAAATCAAAAAAAAAAAATGTACTTTGGCAACCCGGGATAAATCTTGCGCACCCGCAGTCGGAAACCGCTGGCCTAATCTAACAGGCCCTATTGCACGGCGCTTGAATCGTTTATAAACGTTGGTAAATAATACACGGATCGCGATAACTGTGGCTGCAACGAGAGAGAGAGAGAGAGTACGCGCGGCGAGACCGAGATGAATTCGGTTCTTTTTTTCCCCTTAACGCGTACAATTATGTCTATCGGACAGACCGCGAGCTGTACGTAACACACATAATATAATATATGCTTTTCGTTTCGCTAATCAAATCATGTAATTTTTTTTTTTCTGAAAAATCGAATATATAAAAGCCTAGATCTAATTTCTCTACACTATAATACAAATGTATAACGCGCGTGTATATACCCACAACTCGAGGAAAATAATAATAACACCGCGCGGGCGGCCTACAGTGCAACAACAATACAATAACGAGTCTGTTCGTCGTTTCTTTTTAAAACGGTTTTACACACTCCTGTATATACGTATATAATATACAAATCACTACACGTATTAAAAAAATGTATATCGATCATCATCAACCACAACCGTCATCTCGCCATCAGTCACATCATCTAGATTATACGGGCATACAAGCCGGTTTTCACTTTCAAACACATAGAATGCAGCAGCCGTAACCTTGTCCCGCCTGCGTGCTGGCCCCGCAGGACACACATACACAGAGCAATTGACACATCCATCATATTCCGACCGAAACAATTCGTTTTTTTTTTTTTTTTTTGGACGTGCTCGCTCATCGTCGTCGTTTACGGAGCCGAGACGACGCGGTGCAGCAACAAGGGGGGTAGTAACCTTGTGCGGTGGACAATTTTTATTGTTTTTTCGTTTTCCCCGCGGCCTCGACTATATCGATGAAACAATATTATGTTGTCGATCGAAACGATTAGAACGTGACGCGACGAAATACAGATTCGTATAAACCCCCCGTATTATTTAAAAATAAATTACGACGATTTATTATTATAACAAACGCAAGCGCGTATTATTAAAAAAAAAAAGCTTCGTAGAACGCGACGGGCGGTTTAACACAACCGCCGACCGATACTGACCTCCAGAATAAGCGAAGCGGAAATAGCGGTGTCGCGCCAAAATTTTTATTATTACATTCTTCATAACCGGGAAGTGTGTACGTATTGCGTGAAGGAATGTGAAAGTACACAAATATATTATATGCAGTGAAGTTTGCAGCAGTGTAAGATCGGTGCAAGTTTGAAGCAACGCGCGCGAGCTCGAGTGTTTTTTTCCATGCCGATCCCAAACGGCAACTGTAATAGTTGCTCGTAAAAGGCTAAAACAATTATTATAATGCGCTTATGAAATATTGTGTAGAAAACTGCCGTTATCGAACGAAAACGTCCTGGCGCAAAGTTTTCGAGAAAACTCCGCGCTTTTTCGCGATTCAGCGCAAAAACGAAAAGTCTTGTGGAAAAAATTCAAACGGCACGTGATTCTGTCCACCCGTCTTCGGATGATCTCGTACCGAGTGCGTGTCTAAAAGAAAGTCTGGATGGCGCGAGCACATCCGTACCGCCGCCGACGAGGATATCCACCCCAGACACGGCAATACGGTTAGGTTCGCGGTCTCGGAAAACGGACGCGTTTTTCTTTGACGAACGTTTTGCGAAAATTGAATAATAGCCGGAAAAAATTGAAGTGATGGAAGACGCGATTGTACGTAGGTAAAAATAGTCTGGACGTCAAAGAATCGAACAGATTTATTTGCGCACGCCGAAAACTTGTTTTTACCGTTTTTTCCTAAAACTTTTTGGATACCCCTCCTAGGGATAATATTTGCATGGACGCGCGTTCTTATACTGCACAGCAACTATAAACGTTAATACGTACGTGAGTCTCATTTATCAGTGGGCACTGTCAGTGGCGGTTTTACGGGTGGAAGGGGAATTCAGGGGTACCGGACACCAATCGGCCCTACAATAAATTTACGAAAATGATCAAAATGTATACGCGAGTTCTGTTATACGAAAAATCTCCGGTACAAATTATATTAGCTAAAAGTTGCTCACGTTTCATCGACTATATTTCAACAAAAAAAAAAAATCCCCAACGGATATCTAATCTCGGTTTAATACCGCGCGCGACTGAACGACGGTGTTTTTTTTTTTGTCATTTGGCGTTTTTACATCAAATCCGAAATAAATGAACGACGAGCGTGCATTAAGTTTACGTACGATGAACTCGGTGAAAATGCCGTTGAAACGCGCGGAATGATAAAAACCGTTTTTCGAGAGGACTCCTTGACAGTAATTCCAAAAACATTTTCAAAAACGGTCGAACGTCTACACCGGAGATGATGGTCAACGTCTCGAAACGATACGATATACCGCGATGGCGCATGGGCGTGAAAAAATGTACATATGGCCGTCGAAAATTCGATCGTTTTGCGGATTAGCAAATGAACGGCAAATATTCTTCTACAAAAACAATTTTAAATCGCATACGCGAAAAGATTCGTTAGAAAACGTCCTGAAAAACGGGGTAAACAACGGGAAACCGATTTTTGCACCACGACGACGCGCCGCCGGCCGATACAGCTTTATTTGATTCGTGAATTTTTGGCAGAAAAAATAATCCCGACGATTCCCACACCGTGTATCATCATACCGCGAACGTGCAACGCGTGAAACTTTTCTTCTATTTCCAATAGACACGCAAGGTCTGTAGAGATTTTAAGATGTGGACGCGAATGAAAATGCGACAAAAGAATACTATTATAAATAAGCTACAATAAAAGTTTGGAGTGGATCCGAAGTATTTTTCACGAACGGAAGAAGACTGGTTTGCAAGGACCATTGGCATTCTGTCGGGAGAAGAGTGTTTTCAAGGCGCAGATAATTACTTCAAATATGTACGTAACTTAAATTTTGTATTTAAAAAGAAATAACAATAAAATCCCCAGAACTTTTTGAACACACCTCGTGTAATCGAAAAATAGGTATTGTATACGAACGCTCGCGAACGAACAATATGAACGGGCAAAAAAACTGATTAAAAACCGCAATTGCATGGATATTGGATAAGCTGCAGTATACGAGTTCTTTTTCTGTTCAATGTACGCGGAAAAATTTTGATTTTTCCGCGTATATTTGATTACATTAAAAAAAAAAAAAGTCACATTCAGTTGTTTTAGAACACCCCAATTACTCGTATAGTATTTTTAAATGATGCGGACAACTGCGGACCATACACTATAATAATACGTACTATTAAAAGACTCGTGTTTTGTTATGAATTTAAAAAAAAACAAACGTCTTTCACATCACTGACACACTTACTACAGGTGACGTTTATTCTATTTATCGGAACGATACACGCGCGTGTGAACTGCAGTGAACCTATAATAATATAACCTACCTCTGCGCGATATCATATTCAAGTCGAGTTTTTAAAATAATTTTATGTGGGCGACGGTTTTTTCTTTTTTTTTTTTTAAAGCACGTCAATTGGGACGAAATACTCCGCAATACTTGTCGCGTCTTTTTAACAATATCAACTGACCAATAATAATATACTATATATTTTATACTTTTGACTCGCGATTATAACGTCTAAAATAACAATTATACGTCGAAAATACTCTAAATTTGAAAATTAAAAAAAAAAACCAGTACTATATACTTTATACATAATATGTAGGGTTTTAAATTTCATGAAATTAATTTTTTTTTAAATATTTCATGTTTCATTTGAGTGAAAAATAAAAAATGTTTGTTCCTTTTCGATATAAATAAAAAAAAAAATTGTTTCATTTTGGGTGAAAAATAAAATCTTTTCTGTTTTATTATTTATTATAGTATACTTTTTGTATTATTAATCGTACTAAATACAAGTAAAAACTAATTTATTACAATAATTAACAACGTATACGAGTATATTAGTTATTACTACGGGGCAGAGGACTTGTAGCATTTGCATATTTGTTTTACTCAATCAAAAAAATAGCAGAGTAAGAAACGAATGCGTTTTATGTTAAAACAAATCTAGATTTCTAATTTTATTTTGCATATACGTAAATGCATATTTTGAGTTTTTTTTTTTTTAGGTATTTAGGAAATATTTCTTCGATTTGATACTTTTCGAGAAATTTCATTAAATACAATACAACCGAAATTGATGAATTTAAATTAATTTTTATCATATAATATTGTTGCAGTTGACTGTTCGCGGACGCACGGGTTGTTTTTTTATGTTTCAATAATTAATTATTATTATTTGATATTATCGACATAATGTACCTATTGATGTCTACTCTCTAATTAAATCGATAAAAAGTCTGTTATTTAAAATTAAATTTTATTAACAATTTTATTAAAAAATTATTTATATTTTTAGAAAAAAAATATTCATTTGCATATTTTTAGTGCATATTATAGGGTTTTTAAGTGCACAAGTGCTTGCATATTTAGTGCTTTTTAGAGCTACAAGTCCTCTGCCCTAGTTATTACTTATCAGAATGTATATAAACTATAAATCATTTGAATTTTCACAAGTTATTATTATTAGACGAATAATATACGTTTTACAACTTACGAAACACAACCGTAATAATTGAATAATTATTATTATTATTATTTGCATATGACAATTGAATAATTGAAAAGCAACGATTAGAGACACGGTCTTATGGAATATCTTCCGAGACCGTGATTACGGAACTCAGCAGCATTTGTTATCAACACGCCGGTTTTTCCTTACCTATACACAGTTGGCAGTTATACCAGAGACCACGATCATCGTGCCGAAACGATATCGGAAAATATGAACTGATCAGACGAATATACAGACGGATCATTCGCGATGTAAATTTGGCAATCACTATCTCAAACATAACAAAAAAAAAATATTTTTCTATATTTCATAAGGCGTGAAATCGTCAATTTTGAAATATTTCACGTGAAATATTTCAAATTTTAAAAACCCTATAATATATACGCGTAATAGAAACACTGAGATAATCGTTTTTTTTTTTGTCTAGTCTTTAATAACTATAGTCTCGTCAATCCAAACAATACGAGTAAAGCTAATAATTTTAATTTCACAGTGAAATCGTTTGTTAAATAACGAGTACAGCTGGTATACGACGGATTTAAAAAAAAAATTCCACGTCATACACATTACGTAAACGAAACTATTTCTAGTCCGAATAAAAACGATCAATAATAATAATCAACAGCAATAACGAATCGCACAACCGCACGATAACAGTATGCCAATATTTCCTTGATCGATTATCTCGAATTTAAATCATACGATATATTATTTTATATCTTTACACCGATTACAGCGTATACATATATAAAAGTCTACGATGAAGTATATTATATTATGCCAACAGAATAATAACGTGCAGCAGCAGCAGCAGCAGCAGCAGGCTTACCTTGATCACTCGCATATCATTACAATATTATACTGTAGTCGTTTTACAACAACAATAGGTACCACCTACCTGACTGTATAATAATAATAATAAAAAAAAAACGAACAATTTCCGTAATAGTAGATAATGTTTATCGATTCAATACACCAGCTACTACTACTAGGCACTATACATAATATAATAATATTACGTTAAACGATAACCCCTATAATAGTGTAATTTTTAGTTATATACTGTCGCGCGGACCAATGTCGACCGATTAAAAAGAGAAAATAAACTTTTTTTTTTTTTGTACTGTTTAATTTCAAAAGTATTACGAATTTTACATACGCACAAATATTACACATTTATGCACACGCCGGCAGTATACTAAGTTAGACGCGCGCATGACGGCAAATAATGATTTACCACCGCCGAAATACTGTATTGTATAAGACGCGATGACGAATAATAATATTACTAAATAATAATTCGATGGCGAATCGCAGAGGCGAGGGAAAAAAAATTTTTTAACAAAAAACAAAGTCTACGACGACCGTGTGTGGTATATATATTACACAATATTATTATATACTTTCTTTACACGTGAAAATTAAAAAAAAAAAACAACTATACAACGCGCGATTCGATACGTATTTAATTTCATTACAGACACTCTCGTGACTTTCCGTACGGCGTGATGTCTACACGCGTATACTGTAATTATTACTATTGACTGCACGAGATGGAACCGTGGAACAGCAGAGAGAGAGAGAGACAAATATTACCTATCCGTGGAAAGGGCGAAAAAATTAAAAAGAAAGAATTATCGGCTTTCACCGGCGCGGCAATTATTATTAGGAGGTCCCGGTGGTGTCTCGCGTCTCGGTCGCCTACGCGACACCCGTGAAACGAAATATAGCGCGGAGTCGTCGTTAACGCGCGCGTGTGGGCGGCGGCGGCGGCGAGTGGCCAGCTCCTCGACGACACCTGTAATCATCGCATCATAATCCCGTAGTCCGCCGTACACCGCCGCCGACGCTGCACAACGCCCGCCAACAAGGCCGTTATTATAGAAATATAATATTATTTATTATTATTATTATTATTATTATTATTATTATTATTATTATTATTATTATTATTATTATTATTATTATTATTATTATTATTATTATTATTATTATTATTATTATTATTATTATTATTATTATTATTATTATTATTGTCGTGATGGGAGAATATAATTTTTTTTTTCATTTATCCGTAAATATTAATTGTCCGAATACGACGTCAGTCGGAAATCATAATAATTATCGAATTCAATAATATGTTTTATTGAAATTTCTCGTTTCGAGGTGGGACTGAAAGCGGGCGTTTTCTCTCTTTGCTTTGCCAGGCTCTCCACCTCCCCCCTCACGTGAATTTTTCGACTGCGGCACTGTAAAATAAATCCGGGACCACGTTGTACTATTTATATATAATCGTTTTAATATAAATTCTAACATATAATTTTTTTATTTTTACTAAAATATGGATTACACAGCTTCTTTTGCTGTTATACACCTCTAAAAAAATATCAGTTATTTCAGTTACCCTAAAATAAGTTCAAAACACGAGTACTGCACTAATTTACACTGCAGTTTATTATAAAAATCAACATTTTTTTTTTTTTAAAGTATTCATGTACAATGAAATACAATGTAAATTATTAAAAAAAAATTAAAAATTGCGTTTGTACGTACAAAAATACAATATTGTATTGTACATATTTTGTACATTTTGTGGGAATATCCGAATACCTATTATTGACAAAATGAAATATATAAAAATTAATAATTATCTCATTTTCGACTGGCAAAAATAGCACCAATAGGACAGGCGGCAGACATGGACATTCAACATTAATATTTCTATAGCGGCGGATTAATTGCTCTTATCTTCCAGGTTTTTTTTCCCCTTTTATTTTTTCCAAGAAGTGATCGCGGCGCACGCCTCACGAATGATGCAGTAAGAAATCAAATTATTTCTATACCAATATTGTATAAAGATATGGTGACTATATAGGGTAGCATGACTCATATCTGATTAGATTTTTCGAATTTTAATTAATAATATGTATAGGTGGTATATTATATTTTTTCCCGGGGCACCAGAGAGCCCGGGCCCCGGGACCATAGTACTTATTGACCCCTCCTTTTTGAATATAATTAGATGCAATATGCTACCGGAAACAAACTGTGACTGTAAAGATCGGAGCACTCCTTCTGGTAAAATTTTTGGGTACAGACATAGCAAAAAAATACAGCTTTGTAAAAATGAAAATTACCTCTTTTATGATTTAAATACGTCATAATCCACAATTGTTAGTTATAAACAGGCCAAAAAATTTTTTTTTTTTGAAAAATCTGTCTCGTTAATACAGTCTAAAGTTACGCATTCCGTGAAAATTTCACGTTTTTTTAAGACCATATTAGTTTCAAAATTACGAATAACGATAATTATCGTTTTCGTGTAATTTTTCGGTAGTTATTCATCTGACGCTTAAAAAAAAAAAGTATTGAAAAAAATCGAAAAACGACCTGCTCTAAAGTACCAATAATGTCTAGATGCGACTCGCTACCGGAAAATAATATGGTACTGCACGTAAAGATCGAAGCACTCCTTCTTCTGGTAGAATTTTTGTGTACAGGCATAAAAAAAAAACCATATCGTTGTAAAACCTGCAATACATTCCACGTCGCCCCGTTCAGGATCTAAAAACTCTGATGGAAACACCACTGCTCGGGTCGTCTGTAACTTACAGGAAACATAAAAATGCTTCGGGGTCATCCGCTGCGGTGAACCTAAAAAACATATAATAGAAAACAATCGCGCACAATCGTCTAAAGCATATATAGGACGACGGAGTTCGGAAAACGCGTATCCGTGTCAAAATCCACGCTGGAATATTAATTAAACGCGCGCGGTCGCGGTTTTTGTTTATTTTTTTATTTCGGTCGGTCGGGCGGCGATTTTAGTATTCGGTGTAAATCACCGACACGCGCACGTGAACCGTCGCCGTTTGTTGTAACAGTTTTGTATATAATACAAATTGTTTTCGGAGAGATTATTATTATTATTACTATTATTATTACTGTATACGAGGCACGAATAGAGTACTTTTTCTTTTTTTTTTTTAAAAAAGCGTTTCGAAAATGCGAAACACGTAGAGAATTTTTTTTTTCACTCGTAACTCGCGACAACGACAACAATAATAATAATAGCGTATACCACGCGCGAAACTAAACGCGTTTTCGTTGAAAATTCGACGACTTCGCGGGAATTTCTTCGAAATTTTATAATAATAATTTTCAAATCGCGACTAATCATTATAAATATTATTATTCTTCGTTAGAATCGAGAAGCGGTGCGAATGAAATTTAATAGCGCAATATTATTATACAGTAATGTATATACATATAGGCGAGAACGATGTCGAAGAACCTCAAGATACGGTTGTATCCAGGCACGTACACAAAATAAAATTTCGGGGGGGGTTTTCAAAATATAGCAATACAAATTGTACAGCAACATAATAAAACAATTTCTTCCTCCTTACTCATTATTTTTTAATATGACAAGAAATTATTTCGGGGGGGGGTTTGAACCCCAAACCCCCCCTGTATACGTGCCTGGTTGTATCGTACTCCGTGTCCAGTGGTCATGTATACGGAGGTGAAGTACGGAAATCAGAGCGAAACAAACTGCTGGTTTTCGAAAGAAAAATATTAAGAAGAATTTTCGGACCGTGTATGGATGAAAATCATGCACGCCCGAGTGGAGAACTCGAAAAAACGAAGAGCTTAAACAGTTGTTTCGAATGCCCGACATAGTAAGGGAAACAAAAAAAAGGAGACTCCGGTGGGCGGGACACGCACGGAGAAAAGAAGGAACTTTAGTTCGGATGGTTCAACGCGGGAAACCGCAAGGAAAGAGACCTCTGGGACGACTAAAATGGGAGGATCAAGTCAGGAAGGATGTACAAACTGTGGACCCAAATGCTGATGAGTGGCATGTTTTAGCGATAGAAGACGTGGCATGAAATGTATGTATGATCTTATAATGGTCGGTTACAAAGAAGAGAGAGAGAGAGAGCAGTGTACGTATGGTAATTTCAGGGGCAAATTTCCATAATATATAAATATTCATCCGTATCTGCAGACGTTCGCCGGGGTTCATTAATCATTTTGTAATTTATATCGGATCGACACGCTCGTTTTAATAGTTGTAATTATTCTAAGGTGACAACAGAAATACGGGAGCAATAAATATAATATACGCTGTTCCATTGACGATGTCAAGACGCGCGCAACGACGACGCATTAAAAAATACGGCCGCTTAAAACGCGTTTAACTAGTTGATTTTTTTTTTTTTTGATTGAAATAACACATTTCTGTTTGTTTATAGTATTGCGCAGTGAATTTGGAATAATAAATTCAAAAAAATTGAATGAAAAGTAAAAAAAAAAATCCCCTTTCGCATTCAAATATGAAAATTCTTCAGAAAATCTTGAACATAAAATAATGGAAAAATCTTGAACAAGCAAAACGGCAAAACCTCGGACGAGAAAATTGTATGATCTACCCGATCTACCCCCGAAGGGGTTATTCATAAGAAATCGAGGGATACCTTTTAGTCGAGTAACTCCGAGTCGAGGCGAGTCTGAGTGAGAGTAGCGATCAAGGACTTTCGTCATGAGCTAATTGCGCGTAAAATATGCGCTAATAAAGCGAACGGATTTTTGTAGAAATTATGATTAATAACCGTAATTGACTGATAAAATTGTATTGTTCGAGATTTTTAAGGGCGTCCATTCAATACACGAATTTGTGTGTCTCGTCACACATTTCCAATCCAAGTTTAATTTCGATTATCGGTACACGCGTTGTAGGACATATATAACACGTTTTGCACGCATTTCTGTCCGTCCGCTCCTCATCTTTATATTATAAAATACGAACCAGAAACGATTGACCATTTATAGATAAAACCGGCGTGTTCTTCAACCTTAATAAAGGCAACCCATTTTATAGTGATCATATACGTTTTTTTTTATATATAGTAACACGCGATATCAGACTATTTTAACATACGAGCAAAAACAAATAAATGAACACGTGGAATAAAACAGTGTTTTATTATTAAAAAAAATCAACCATATGTTTGACCTCGAATTCGTTCGCGTAAAAGACATAAATAAAAACATATTGTATATTGTCGGCGATATCGACGAAGTCGAAGCGGCATTAGCAACCGCAAGTTCTGCATATTTTCCAACTGTGTATGTCAGTGGCGTAGCCTAGATTTTTATTTGGAGGGGGCTGAAGCTGATAATTAATTAATTAATTAATATGTAAAGACGGTATCTACTAAAAAAAAAACTGATTTTTTATTCATTTCGGCGGGAGGCTGCAGCTCTATCAGCCCCTCCCTCCTGGTTACACCACTGGTGTATGCAAATTTGGCCAAAAATTCGTAATATTTGTCCATGTCTTCGAGAAAATATCGATCAAACGACTTTTCAAAACGTTTTATTAATTCGGAAAATACTTAAATATCGCGCATACTCCACTCAAATATTGTTTTCCGAAAATCCGCTATTTTTTATAGAGAAACCATCGTGAACGTGCTTAAGATTTTACGAAGCTATTTCTCGAATGTTTTTTTTTTTTGAAAGAACAAATATAAAAGTAAGCGTTGCACAGCGATAGGATACGTTTCAAACGTCGAATAATCCATTTCGTGTTTTCCAAATAATAATAATAATAATAATCGTCGCGAATATTTCGAATTTTTACCGTTTAGAAGTAAAAAAAAAAAGTATTTATCGTGAAAAACTCTTCGAAAACGTTCTCTATATATTCGAATAACGCTATAGTACGCTCTACTAATAATATTGTACGCGTTTACCCGACTTGACTATACGCTGAAAATACTTCCGCTAATCGTGCACAGCAAGCAATTACCACTTACCGGGTATACGATTATTTTCTCTTTTTATTATTGGTACCAGCGAATCGTTCCGCGTCAACGTACCGTATATTTTTCCACACTCTTTTTCAACGAAAATCTTTGTGAATTGACTTATTCATTTATCCCACACCGGGTATATTTTAATTTTTTTTTTCTTCTACAAACGATTTTTTTTCGTCAATTACGCCCCATTCGTATTTTTTTTTTGGGAGGGAGGGCTGAGGCAATGGGTAAATATCATAACTGAATTATTTCTAAATTCTAATCCAAGACTAAATCTTAAAATCAGGACAAATTATCAAATTCTCAACATTTTAAAAACAACTACACGAATTTATTAAAAATATTATATCCTATGGCCATAAGGTATACATAAAGTTCCTGAAATTTCGGAGGAGAAGCTCCATCAGTCCCCCTCATAAATGCGCCCCTAGTAAGCGAATCGTTATGAAAAGTATTACACACGCGCACCGCGAACGCTATGAAAACAGTAGTGCTGACACACAAACGCGGTAAACGCTGCAGCGACTAGACGGACTGGTTCGCTGGATGTTAACGGTTCACCGAGCGGATAATAATTGGATCGTTGAAAAACTCGATTGCCGTTCGTTTTACCGGAGTACACTGCGCTGGTGTATCTGTTCTTAGTTTCGTTTATATAAAAAAAAAAAAACGTTTTAATTTCAAATAATAAATTCACACGTAATATAAGTGGACTAAATATCTTGTGGATAATTTGAAAAAAAATTCTTTGTGAAATCGCAGTGGCGCGCATACTCTTTAAATTTCTGTTCGCGCACTGCACCCGCGAGTACGAATATACGCGCATACTACGTGAATACCGAAGAATATTATTATAGGGAATCGATCGCAGTAACTGCACGGGCGTGAGTAAGGAGGTTTGAGCAGTTCGAACCCCCTCCACTGATAAATACTCGATGGGAAGAAAAAAAATTACAATTTTCACTAAATAAAAATTTACTACTAATTTTTAAAACGCAGATAACGAATATTCAAAAGAAAAAAAAATTAAAGAAAACGTACGTTTTTTTTTCTCTACTAATCACACAAAATGTCACCTGAATTCAGTAGCAAATTCGTATTTGTATACATGTAAACACGCGCTTTATATTTTCCTCGTGTCACGAAACGATGTCAACTCGAAAATAAACAGTCTCGCACGTCGGCGTTATAACAATATTCTACACATATAATAACTACTAAGGTTTAATGAACCTTATAGTAAAGTTTAACGAATGCGTGCAATGGGCCACCAAAATGCAATATTCAGCGCGTTAGCCCTTCTTGAATATTTACCAGAGCGCCGTAACGAAAATAGATTAAATTTACTTTTATATCGTACAGTTAAACCTTTTGTAACCGTTAAAATTCATAATCACTATTGTTGATGTTGCACAACAATATTTTCAAAACTCTTAATCCGCACAACATTATCGTATACTATTTCAGTGTATAAGTAATTGAACTTTTAAACACATCCCTGTTCAGAACCAACACCTCTATACGTCTCTGCGGAAATTCTGACGTGATATAGTAGCACTAGAGCTCGCGTGAAGCAGGAAAAAAGTCTGCAGTTTTACCGCTATTAAATATATCAAACGTAACAACTAACAACAAACACATTTTTAGGGGGAAAAAATGTAAAAATATAATATGATCACGATTAATAACGATTGTTCGGCGTAGTTGTTTTTTTTTACGTTTCTATATACTTACAGCCAAAATATTTTGTAATACGGAAAATTTAGCAAATCGATTTCCGATAAAATGTTTACAAAAATCGGGCCATCGTCGGTATATTTTTTGTGTCGTTCGTTCGACTTCGTATCTGCGTAAATCTCAATTTGAGACCTTAATAAATCAAAGAATTCTTGCCAAAATTCAATTAAATTAAAAATTATTAATTTTAAAATGAATTTTTTCAATTCGAAATTGCCTGTGAAATTGTGCTTTTTTCCCCCCCATCCGAGCCGATTTTCTTTCTCTGCAGTAATCCGCCACTGCCTATTATATAGTTATTCCGCGAAATTACACTACGACGACGAAGATTTCTGGAAAAGAATATCTGTTGTTGTTTTTTTGTCCTCGAAATATCAAACTATACGCGCGTATCATTTGCGGATGACATATTATTATTATCGAGTTTTAAAAACGACAGTTGGTATATTATGGCGTTTTACTGTGCTACGTCCATGACCTCTTTATAGAGAGAAAATTATAATAAGTACATATTTAGAACAAAAATGTATACGACACGAAAATTAATTATAATATATACGTATATTGGAACTGCAATAGTCCGACGATATTAATCGGTTGGGCGTACATACTTCAAAATCAAACGCGTACATTTGAAAAACGTAATAATTTACTCGTATTATCGTCCGGCAATATCGACCAATTTAAATACAACGTTATTATTATATTATTATCGGAAAATAATAAGAACGGTGGTATATTGTTTTGAATTCGAAAAACGAACGAATTTAACAATAGGATCCACGCGAATGCGCGAATAATTTTAGGATTATGTAAAAACCACTATGTACAGGAGGGACAAAACGTTTGATTTTGACGAATTGATTTTTAATAATTATCACTTGAATTGTATAGATGATCGGCCGTACTGATTATAAACAATCCAATCTATTTAATTTTAAACTATTAATAAACACGAGTACTACACGCATTAAGTGCAGTAAATAATTTTAACGTAAAACGAGATTAAATGATTTAAATCGATCGAATGATCTAAATTAAATAAATATATTATGTTTCTCGCTGTAAGTATACATTTTAATTTCAAACAATTGAATAATTGCGGGTAATACGAACGAGGTAAATTATATATTAGCTGGGTAAACTATCCATTTCGTTTCCACTCTCGTCGTTTTCAAAATTATTTTCTTTGCTTTACATTATATGAGTATACACGCGCATCATACGTAGTACAATACAAACATACGTATGTGTACATTGAACGCACTGTACTTAATATTCACGATAATAATAATTATAATAAATACATATATGTATATAAATCAACTTATCAAAAGAAAGTTTAAATAATTTTCGAAATAAAAACGATGAATGTATACGTTTAGGACTTGAGTACATTAAAATATATGATATAATAATTTAAAGCCGCTTTGGCGGTCTTTTAATCGGTGTTAATATTTTACGCAAAAAACACAAATAAATAAATAAAAATAAACCTATTTTATTACAAATCTTATCGAAACTCGAAGTGTAAGCACATTATACGCTTTAATGTAAATATGAAAATGACTAATAATTAATTAAATCATTAATCATGCAACGCCTAATTTATTGATTTTTTTTTTTTTTTAATTGCTGATTTGAATAAACGAAAACCGGTTATTCAACACATAAATATTAAAAACGCATACACGCAGCGTATAATATGTACATAAAAAAATGTACAAACAAAACCGAATAATAACGATGAAATAATTGTTAATAATATTATATGTTGTGAATACGCATTGTGTCGCAATTATAAATTATATTTATTAAAATATTGTATAGTAAGCGTTTACTTACGGTGTTTATGTATTTTGTATGATTTCTAAAACAACGCGCGAACATTCGTTTTTCGAGTGATTAAAAATGAAAGAAATTCTAAGAGATAAAACTGTTTTGACTTGTGATAAGATAACGCTATGGTATACTTATGAAATAACTTTAAAATCAACAATTTTCCCACGAGTTTATAATATTTCGATTATTAAATTTATCAAAAGGTATGGCGATATAATGCGTTTACAAATTACGGTGGAAAATTGATTTATAAATATATTTTATATAATTCAACGCAAATAAGAAATTACGACGATCGTTTATAATGATGTCACCATTAATAAACGTAATAAACATCGGCAGGTATATATATATATATATATATATATATAAAAGTTGCAAGTATGCAATATATAGGTATATAGATATCATGAAATATGACCACGATTATTACATGATCTATAAATCTCATCCAAACATGTGATTGAATTCATGATCACTAGGGCTGGGAAGTTGATGTATTTTGAATTTTTCTTTTGTTTTTAAAACGTCTTAGTCGACGCTTTCCTAATTAAAAATGTGTTCCATTAGCACGCGAATTTTTTTTTTTAGTTTTCTGATTTTTTCTTTACTTTTTAGATCATTTTCTGACATTTCAAGGTAATCTTGGTCGATTTTGGTCCATGGCATTTTCACTCGTTTCCCACTTGTTGAGAGCAAAACAACGACTTCATTATTACTGTTATATTTTGCCAAATTATCATTGTGATCGGTGTAATATTTTCCAGAAGAATAAAAACCGAATTTTTTCTTTTAAAAAAAAATATATATACACAAGTGTACCTATACACTTAGAAATAAACCTAATCCCTTATTAGCGCTTACGTTTTTATCGACCGATTCATACGCAGTCTACAGGCGTTTTCACGCGTCAATAATTCAATAGCGAAGTGGAAAACACAACAATTTGATTGATCGCATAAACATAAAATATAGCTTTATTCGTTTCACAAATTTGAAAAATTATATTAAACGTTTTTTATTTGTCATTTCGCATTGATAAATTGTTTAAATTATTAAAAAATATATAATATAGATAATATAAAGATTAATAAACAGTGTATTAAAATCGATTGGAAAAAGCTTTTATTTATTCAGTCGCTTTTTTGCATTTTTCAATATCATTATTTAACAATATTTTTGATCATTTTTACGTCGTTTTTTTTTTTTAAAGGTTTTTAAGATAATCAACTTCCGGGCCCTATAGTGATCACTGATCCATTATATCTTCTACACAATGCTCGAATCGGGGAAGGGTACGCGAGAGTACGGAGCTCTTTTATTATTTTTGTTTTTTATCTGCGCACCCCAAATATTTTTTTTACCGGACGGCCTGGTCCCTACATAATATTGAAGCAAATGCCTTCCGTAGAACGCTCTTTTTTTTATTTCAAGCAGAGCTCCTCGCTCTTTTAACTTTCCCCCAATTCAAACACTGCCTTCTATATCGGACCGATTTTTATTACCGATTTTTAGTAACTTTTACCGCCGGAGGGTTTACGACGATTGATCCGTAACTGTTCGGAATTATTTCATATAAATATATTCTTTTAAAATACCAAAACACACATACGCAACACGCGGAAATCGACTCCGCGAGACGTTTTTTACAGCGTCAAACAACGTTTTACGACGACCATGGATCTAAAAAAAAAAAAATATCTAATGAAAGTCGTACCGCCGCAGTAATAATAATAATTCCCTCCCGTTGCTTTACTATACCGGATAATAAACGTAAATATTTACGTTTTAGTTTTGTATTTTTAAACGAGACGGCTGCCGAGAAACCACGCCAGACCACGACCCCGACATCACATCAAAAATCCAACTGCATTCTGCAGATTTTACAATATTATACGTTTCTATCCCCATCGTACGGCAATAATCGAAACGTCTTAGAACCATAAAATAACGATATTCGGTACAAATACACAATATAAATAACAACCGTGTACCCAGTAGCAGCAAAACGTGTGCTGACCATCGCTTGGTGAGGATAAATTTTAAAATCATAATTTATTGAGGAAAAAAAAATACGTACAAGTCGATAAATCCACGGCTCGGGACCTGTTGCAATAAAACCGTTGTAAATATACGCTTAACTAAAATAGAAGAAACTAATTTTTTTTTTCAAGTCGATAAAATATAGCGTTAAAAATTTTATAAAAATTTTTATTTCACTTATAGTTGTATATATTAAGTTAAATATTATTCAATTAAAATTAATAAAAATTAGAATTAAGAATTATTATTATCATGAGTCGTGAAATAAGGTGTGGTCGTGGGCAACGAAGCCCACTTATAGGTTTATGTGAATAATAGTAGTAGCCCTCCCCGACTTTTTCAACGGATTTCTACCAATGAACACGGTGTTTTCTACGCTTTTCAGTTCAATTTTATCCGTAGTCGGTTGAAACCGTTTTCACGATAACCGCGTACATATACTGCACCGTGATCACGAGTGTAGTACTTTTATAATTACCTTATATGAATATACACGGGCATGGCGAAGTCATTTTTTAGAGAGCCAGTGAGGTTTTTTTAATACGTATTTAATATACGAAAATAATAAACATAATTGGCCGACTGAAAAGAAAAAGGAAGGCCCCCCCGTCCACCTTTATAGGCGACTGCAGATAATAATTGATTTGGCCCCGAATGAGTTACGTAAATATACGCTAAGAATTGCCAAAAAATTGGCGTTTAATTAACGGCCAAATACGCAAATATTCGTCGTATTTAAAAGTCATTTCTTAAAACAAATTTATATTTTTAATATTCTACAGCCATTATATTGAATAATACGCAAACACAACAAGTCCCGATCCCGAAATTAATCACACACACACACCGAGATTTATAATATTTAGCGATTTTTACGAATTGATTTTCCATTATTGAACAACAACACTGCACTGTTCAGAGCAGTAAAAATAACTATTTTTACAAACAAAACGCGCGGAATTGAAACGGTCAGAAAAAAAAAACGTTCGTATTTATACGAATATACAGCAGTTATCAAATTCCATACCGCTATTTACAACACGCTGAGGAGGCTTATTAGCACCAAAAAAAAAAAATCTTTGGTACGGGTGGGTCAAGACTCGGTATTTTAGTACAATGAAAGTTTAATAGGCGTATAAAAATTGATGAATACAAATATTTAGAAATAAATGTACCTCATGTTCTGTTTTAAATCAACACTATAACGTAGTAATTGCACAGTCTAATTCGATTAAATAACAGAACAAGGCAATATAATAGGTATGGCCAAGAATTAAGTAATACCTTAATTCGTGGGTATAACCACCGAATATTATGTATAAATAAATATTATATCGTATAAAAATATATATTTAACCAAAAGTATATTATATTTAAAAAATTATTAATTAAGTAAATTGAGTGTGATTTAAAACCAAATGTTAAATACATAAAAGGTACAGTTTTAGTACTATATATATAAAAAACAAAAATAGTTTTATTTAAGATGATAAATATTCGACCAGAAAAAAAATGCATATCACAGGCGAATTTTTGTTAAATAAATAAAAAAATTATCGGCATACGAGTTAATATTTACGAACACGTTTAGCGATAAATTTTGAACGTATTTTGACGTTTAAGCGAAGTCTTAAGGTGAATCGAGCGAAGCGAGAAAAATATTTTTTTTTTTGGGAGGGACAGTGGCGCGTCCAGTGGGTAGGCCTGGTAGGCCCGAGCCTGTTCTTTGAAATCAAGTTACAACCATAGTTTTTGGTACAGTATAAAAAAAAAATATTTGTTTTAATAGGTATTTTATAAAAAAGTTTACAAGATGTATCGAAACGAAATGAATATAAATGAAATACGTTATATAATTATATAATTGTATAATATCTAATAATATCTGTGTAAGTTACGATAACCGAGAGACCGAATACCGATATTTATTTTATTATAGACTTTCGTTTTTTTTTACTCTATTAATGCATTTCAAATCAAATACATGAAACTGACACTCGATCCTCATTTTTTTCCCCTGTAAATCGAAATTTTCGAAAATCTCCTGTTTTTTTTTGGGGTACAGGTGGGCGGTTTGATTTAACCCGCCCCGGCAGTGCCGTCTTAAGGCATAGGTCTGGAGGGCCCGAGCCCGGAGTCCCCAAAATTCTAAGGGCCCCCAATTTACTTATAAAATACCGTATGTACCTATATATTAATTTTTTTTTTTTTACTTAGATATTTAAAAAAATAAATAAATCTCGAACGATAAAAAAATATATATATATATATTTAAATTTTAAAATATTAACACTTTGAAACAGATTATCATAATGACCAATAGAGATTCTGATAAAAATTGCCATTTTAGTTTTTATCAATACAGTATACATTTTTCATAGGTATAATAAAAATATAATATAAAAAATATATATATAAATCATAATTTAAGTATTACAGGCCCCCGAATATTTTGGGCCCTTGGGCCTCGTACGACCTTAAGACGGCTCTGAGCCCCGGGGATATGGAGTAAAACCGCCTCCGTTTACACGCGTTGTTATAATATAAAACGGAAAACCCGTACCTAACTACTAAAAAAAAAAAAATACAACAATAAATCATTAATTGATACTGTGCGTAACGACGAGAGGCAAATGCTCACCAGTTTGATCAGTTTCATCGGTCGCGATTGTACCGTTGACTGGCGGACGCGAATTTCGGTAACGTTCTCGACGAACGTTGAGGCGCGCGACCGTCGTCGATAAAACGAGACTGTCGTAGGTGTACGGAGTTTGAACGTAACCGGTCGCACGTGGCACGCTCGACTGACTGCGATCGGTTATAGCCGACGAGCGCCGGGCCGGGCGACGTCCGCAGGTGGATATACAACGACGCGGTGGTGGCAACCGTCGGTTACACACACCTGTTCAGCGCGAGTCACGTGTGGACCGTCTTCTTCTTCCTGACCGCCCTGATCTTTATAACGTTACAACGTAATTTTGGTGTTGTTTTTTTCAGGGCTCTCATTTGAAAAAATAATAATGTTTAACGTTTTAACGTTTTTTATCGTTATTCATCTTTTGCGTTTATCGTTATGGTATATTTTAACGTTATGGATTATTTGTGTTTAAAGTTAAAGAAAGTTTTATCGTTATATAATATTTACGTTTTACGTTTATCGATATTTTAACGTTATTTGGTTTAATATAGATTTTTTTCCAAATTAATAAATCCATTCATATTTCATAGACTATAGCACGTTTTCAAATCTCATAAACGTAATGTACTTCATTAAACTTCATTGATTATAAAAGTCCTAATTTTTTGATTTTATACACTTTTTCAGTGAGAACCTTGGTTTATTTTTGACTTTATATTCCAATGCAAAATATTTTTCTTAAAATGTTGATTATATTACCAATAGAAACTTTTCTGACTAGCTGACATCTTCTTAGACACGTATCTTTGAATAATTTTTACCATCAAGTAAACAAAAATAATCTGAAAGGTCCAGTAACAATAAACAGTATTTCAATTCGCACCGCAGAAAGAGAATTTCCGCGAAAGACATATCGGAAACCGTATAATATCTCAATACACATGTCTAGCTGACGCGCGTGTACGCGTCCATGTGAGCCCAGCCTTATTATAGAACTATAATAAACCTACACCATAGGCTTATATTTTCCATGGTAAATTGAAAAAAAAAAAAAATTAAAATAACGGTAATTCTATTTTTTGTTTTTTGATATTTTGATATATAACGTTAATACATTATTTCGTTTAATGATATGTTTTAATTTGTGATAATTTAAAATTAGTGTTTATTGTTTTCTGTTACGTTTTTTGACATTCGTTTCAATTGATATTTTGCAATTATAACGTTATAATCAAAACGTTATTATAACGTTTGCGAGCCCTGGTTTTTTTAGAATGTTTTAAGAAATTTTTTTTAGATTCCCAGAGAGAGAGAGAGACGAACGGAGAAACGTATCGGTTTTACAACGATGCGTTTTTTTTTTTTTTTTCACGTCAGGGGCCCTATTCTTGAACGATTGTGATAATTAATCACGCGTGATATTTATGAATTATCACACGAATATCGAAAATATCGTTTTTTCGTATTCTGGGAACATTTTTTTGATAATTTATTTTGATAATGCAAACGATAAATTATCCCAAGGTATTTTACCGGTGATAATCGATTATCACACACTATTTTATCATAGATTCAACGATCGTTAATTTAATCTGTGCTATTATCGTGTCATTACTATTGTAGGGCTGACGGTATTGAAAATGAATACCGAAAGTGCGGAATTTATTTCAATACCGGTTTGAAACGGTATACCGTAAAATACCGAAAAGTACCGGTATACCGAAATACCGATATTTACCGGTATAACCAAATTTAATTAATGCACTATTCTGTCCGAAGGGCGTAGGGAAAGTGGATAAACTTCCATCAGTCCCATCATCTATATCTGGTTGTAATTAGTGTTAAAATAATTTAAAATAAGTGTTGTTTTTGTGAAATAGACATGTAGCCTTTTTTTAGCTTTCATCTCCATTTTATGAATATTAATAAAGAATAATTTTATATTAACAGGAACTGTAATATTTTACGTATATATCTTAAAAATAATAGTTACATTTAAATTTTACGGTAAAATATACTGATAATACGTTGATAAGACCGGTAAACATTTGACAAATTATCGAATATCGATAAATTATCACATACGGCATTTTAATATCGTTTTACATTCGAGAATTGGTACATTTGATAAAACATTATCGTGCGTGATATATAAATTGATAATTATCGTATTTGATAAATTATCACGAAAACTCGAGAATCGGGACCCAGGCACACAAAAATTCTATCAGAACGAGTGCTGCTCTCCGATCCTATTACGCGTACCGCATTATTATTTTCCGGTAGAAAATTGCGTCTAGAGCAGGTATTCTAGAGCAGCGCGGTTCCTAAACTTTTTAGACCGCGGCACACTTAGAAAACGGTTTATATTTGGCGGAACGACAAATCCAACTAGACCAAAATTTTTCCACTATTAACACTGTAAATATACTATGCGCAACGGTCGGGAAAAGTAGCGAGTTACTCTTGTTGATGACTATTGTTGCGTTAATATAACGCATTACGCGTTACGACTGTTACTTATCGAACATCGTTTGCACAACAGTATTAGGTCTGACTCATATAGAAAAGAAAAACAGTTCAAAACGACAAGCCTATTTGTTTTAAATAACTTTATAACAGACAACACCTTAAATGCGTTTAATTTCAATATTTTCACGTAATGTGAAGTACGAAATCCTTCGTGGTTTTATTTACAATAGTTTTGAAACCGAGTTGTATATCTGACAGCTGAATTCGTACGTCCGGAACGGCATCCAATCTGTTTTTATACTTATTTTTTGTGGTACGCACAAGCAGATAAGCCAGTCTCGTGACGCTTTAAGTTGTCACAAAAGGTAGCCGCCGCGCAGAGTCAGGGTAGCCTTTTCGGCCACTGACGGGCATATTCCTCTCCAAGTCCAAAAACACAATGATTCTTTTGCCCTAGTAAAATGATATTAAAGAATTTTTTTTATTTATATTTTCACAAATATACGACTTCAAAAAAACAATGGTATTGTTTGTGCGGAACCCCTAGGTTCCGCGGAACACGCTTTGGGGGAACCACTGTTCTAGAGAGGTCGTTTTTCGATTTTCTCAAAATAATTTTTTAAAGCGTCAGAAAAAACTATCGAAAAACTACATACAAAAACGGTAAAAACGCAATTTCGTCAAAATCGATTATTATCGGTGGTATTTCTTCGTAATTTTGAAACTAATGATGGCCATAGAAGAAAGCTGAATTTTTCACCGAACGCGTGTGACTCCGGGACTGTACTTTTCGATTTTCTCGATATAGATTTTTAACGCGCCCCCCCTAAAAAAAAACTCTAGAAAAAATTGCGTTAAAAAAGGCAAAAAAACGCGGTTTCGTCAAACATCTCCTGTGGCGTTTCGAAAATAATGTGGTCCTATAGAGTCATGAAATTTATACCGAAAATGTAAAACTATGTAAAAATGTGTGTAAAACGAAAATTCTTTCAATTTTGAGCTATTATTAGATGTTAAAAACATAAGAAGTCATAAAAATGTTAATTTTTTTATTTTAAGAGCTGACTGCTGTTAAGTACGACATCAGTGGCGTACCTAGGATTTTGTAGAGGGGGTGTCATAAGTATAAATATGTATTTTTTAGTACGTATAATATTTAAAAATTTTAATTTACAAAAAAAAAAAGTTATCGTATAAACATTAACAACGTTATAATATATAAAACCACTCCGTCTTTTCTTATTCGACGCTAATAAAATAATTGAATATTATTCCGTCGACCATTATGTCTACTTCACTACGAATGTTTAATGATGCCCATTTAATCTGTTTTGGCGTAACAGAGTTACGGAGGTTTGTTTTAATACGTTTTTTAACGTAGAAAAACTTCTTTCGGCTTCACACGATGTGACAGGAAGTGTAGCAAAAATCCAAAGAAGCTTTAAAGTACGTTACGGACAGAGGGTGGTGTCATATATCCGAAACACCCCCCCTCCCTCCTGTATAGCGTAGGTCTTACGCGTTCAACTATATTCGAAAAAATTTTGAAAATCCTTAGCGACAATTAATTTTTTTGTTACTACCATTTAAAATTTTTTGACAAAACGTATTATTTTGATGGAAAACGATGATCGAATTTGACGCGCGTACAATCTACTTAGGTTATTATTTTTTTTTTTATACAATTTTTCGACTAGCAAAAATGTTCCGATCATATTACACTCGCGTACCGCGGCGTTTATCGATATCGAATTTCGCTGTGGCCGTACTTTAGGGAGGTCGTTTTTCGATTTTCTCAATACAGTTTTTAAACGCGACTCAATAACGTACTAAAACGTTTTGTTAGAAACGGTAAAAAAAAAACGCTACATCGTCAAAATTCGTTATTGCGTATATTATTTAATAATAATTAAATAATAATGAACGCAACGGTTTATCATTGTTTTTCGATATTAATATTTAAATGAATTAATTAAATTTAATATTTATATAGTATGCGTAACGAAAACGTTTCTAAACAAAAACTCCTTTTCTCTAAAATTTTACCTGAAGTAATTCACTCGAGCGACACGCACGACACCCCGCGGCTCGCTACCCTTTTATAGATTCTGAGCGAAAATTAAATCCGTTATTTATAAAACAATTTCTTTCTGCGCACAAGTTTTCAACTAAAAACAATGCTCCGACGATCTCGTCATGCGTTACGCGTTCCGGTAGCAAACAAATCATTGAATCCACAAAAAAATAAAACCTTGTCGGTGCTTGATTTTGATTTTCCCGAGTAGTCTCCTCGTATTCAAAAACCACCCGAAAATTGGAATAAAGACTATTTTAACAATAGTTGGTTTTTAAAGGCGGAACAAACTACCAAAATAACGGTCCTGGTATAAAGTCTTGAAATTCACACCGAACATAATACGCAACTTTGCCCTATATACATAAGTAATTTTCAAAAAATGTCTTCCAATTTCATGACTATTTATAGCAATAATTTTTCTTTATAACCCATGTGTTATCTTGTCATTCACGGCAGTGGCGACGCCAGAATTTTTTAACCGATGCGTATTTTAGAGTATGGGCTAAACATTTCACTATCTATTAATCCATGGGGGTTTCACCCCAAACAACCTAAACCCCGTATATAAATACAATACCGGGCCGACCTAGGAGATTTAACATTTTTTATTTTTATTTTTTAATATTACAAGAAATTTCCTGTATCCGCGATAAAATTATAAATTAAGAATAATTAAAAACATAAAATAACATTATATAATAATAATTTACATTTTACGAATTTCTTGATGTTTACATTTTATACGAGACTGCGCAAGAACATATTATAGGAGAAAAAAAATAATGTTATTAGGACATAATACCGTATCATTAAGTCTATATGTATATATACACAATAGATACATATTTGCGTATTAAGTACTGTTAAAGGTTTGTACTGATTAAATATATGCGCACCTCATCATCGTTATAGTTTCGTCGAATTATTTAATTATTCGCTGTTAAAATGATATGCATATACAATTAATCTGATTTAAATTAACAAGCCTAAAATGTGCAACGTCCCTGTTCAAAAATCGAAATCATTTCTATATTTTATTGTAATAATTTTCAATAGGTATTCAAAATGAAAAAAATTGATAAATTATTTTAACAATTGATCTTTTTTTCCCCCCGTTAAATATATTTTAAAACAATACAGTTTTTTTTTTTGATCGCTTAAATATTCGTTGTTGTATCAGTAATGCGGTTGTTTGAAAATTGATAATAACCACACCGTGAATGAGAAATTGAACACTAAAAAATGTTCAAGGGCACAATCGTTTTATCGAGTTATTTTGCAAACGTAATCGTTAAAAAAAAAAAACACATTGTCCACTGTAAACAATTTTTAAGACAAATATAGTTACATTTTTCTACCAATTAATTTATTCGAGCCTTTTTTTTTTTTTAAAAAACTATTAGTATTATTAAATATAATAACATATCAAATAACTATGAGTATTATTTAGTACTCAGATCTGTAGGCACTTATAATTGTCTTTATAACTACATATTATATACGTAAATTGTTTAAATAAGTCGCCCAGTTTTACTATAATATATATTATGTTATGTTATCGTTTATTTTACAATCTGCGTGATTATACAATATGTACTGAATAATAAATAATATTGAAAAAATAAAACAATTCTAGTTTACTGATAACACCGACCACTACAATAACACACAATATTATGATGACGTACGTTAATTATTTACAATAATGAAATATAATATTTTATTTTATAAACGCATATTTCCGACTATTATTAGTTCGAACGGTAATATATATATATATATATATATATATATATATATATACACATATAAACTTAATACTACAACTATATATTATTAATTAAATATATATGTATATATTGTATATAAACCGGAATATTTGTATTAAATACGATGTATAATATAAAGCATTACGATGCGTATTTTTTGGTAAGTAAAGGGTGTTAGTGTGCAGTACTTATACATTGAAAAAAAATTACTAATACACTTTACTAACAAATCATGTAATATGATAACGATATAGCCCGGTTAAATAAAAAATAAAAAACAAAAAATTGTTTTAAACGTTTTTAGAGTTCGATTGGAATTTCATAAGTTTATGTAAAAATAATGAGAGTACAAAAATTACTTATATGGATGAAAATATTTTAATGTAAGTTTATGAGGCAGAGCTACAGGCTTACAACAATGTATATATATATATATATATATATATATATATATATATACAATAGGTTTATTTCGAAACAAATTATGTTAAACCCGAGAAGGGTTAATAAGCGGCTATGGTTAGTTTGTTTGTTTTTTAACATTCTTTAGCGTTCTCATTTTTTTAGCGCATTCTCTCTTGTGAAAATACGCAAATGAACCATAGGCTAATAGATTACATTATTTGTTTAAAAATTATATATATTTTATTGATACACAATTATTGATTTTAAACGTATTGACTCGAATACACACACACACATATATATAACAGCTAAATCAAATAATTCGCTGTGTTTGAAACTATATAGGTGCAATAATTCGATAAGGATTGTTTTATTTTGCTTTTGATAACAATAATATATATATATAACACGTGGTAAACATGCAAGAAATCAGTTTATTGTTTAACGGTGTAAAAAATTAAAATATTTTATAATTTGCAATTATATGTTCTAATATATACAATAAAATATCATCCAAAACGTACTCCGCAAATACGCATTATTTGTATTTAAAATGTAAAGAAAAAATTGCACTTCAGTTTGAAGTGAAATGCGTAATAATTACGCGAAGCCCATTTTATATATTAATTTCATGTTAATTCCGCATATACCAAGACGTAAATACATAATATTCCGGTCTCCAGTTATATAATCACATATTGTCGTAGAACAAGTTATCTTCAGATTATGAAATAAATAATTGTGTTTATATTTTTTTTTTTTATTGCTTATATATAGCTACATAGAAAATTATATTATGAAACCGATAATATTTTAATCCTATAAAAATTTATAAATTATCGCTACATGTTTACATTAACGCGTTATTATGGTTATAATAGTTAACACAATATGTTACCGAATTATCAACACTGAAAATATCTCGCCATACAGATAATATTTTATAACTTTTTCGTTTTAATAGGTCAATAATAATTGTATAACCAAGTATATATATATAATGAATGATTATTAATATTATATTTGAATAAAAGTAAAAACAGATACATTTTATGATGACGATAATAATTATAATCGTTGTATTTAATTGATTTATTATTTTATTATTATTCATTAAAGTATCTACTGCAGGTATTCATTTTAATTTAATATTATAATATTTCAAAAATGCAGTAACAATGCACTAAATATTACATACTATATTAACATATATGCCAAAATATGTTAAATTTTTAATATTAATTGAAATTTATTATACATTAAATCACGTATATCATCTCTTTTTATATAAAAAGCATTTTAGATAAATAATTCAAATAACTAAAGGTCTTATATATATTATATATTTTCATTATTAAAATTTGAAACAAAATACAAATATTAACATAATAATAGTAAAAAATTTTTATGTATAAATAAAGCCAATTTAAGAATTATAAAATCATTAAATATAAAGTTATATAAAATCTGTTAATTTACAACTCTACATTTTTGAATTTTATAACACTGATTGACTTTATTTAATACATATATATATATATATATATATATATATATATATAATTTTTATTACGAGTATTATTTTATATAGTTTTTCTTTATTATAACAACAGAACTGTTGTAGTCTAATTTTCTTATTATTTCTATGCATAATAAAATATTACAAACAAATTTTTTATAATAAAATAAACGATTTTCAATTATTTGCTGCTTTTTTTGGTACTATATATTTTTATACATTACTTGGATACTATTAATATTTCATTATGAACTATCTTTGAAAAATTTTTTATGATGCTATCAACATTTTTGTTATTTAACAATTTAGTGTAAATGCTTAAAATATTTATATGTAAAAAAAAAAATAAGAATGTTAAATAATTTTGCATCAAACTTTAAACTTCTAAATACCAAAAGTATTATCATAAATAAATTACTCGGCTCACATTTTTCAACTTTTTATGTAGGTACCTACCGTAATTACGCTTTACATTGGCTCGATAAAAATAATAAAAATTATCGCTTTAAATACTTGTTAGGTAGGTGAGTACTGCAAATTACAGTCCTATAAATACGGGTAATTCGATTGCGAATGGAGTTCTTTTCATTAAAATGCAAAATATAAATACAACGTCCCGTAACAAATAACAATTAATTAACATAAGTACCCATACATAATATATAG
This sequence comes from Slavum lentiscoides, assembly GCA_032441835.1. NCBI lineage: Eukaryota > Metazoa > Arthropoda > Insecta > Hemiptera > Aphididae > Slavum > Slavum lentiscoides. The sequence continues at coordinate 12,677,077 of CM063712.1, read as the reverse complement.
TTTTAAATATCTGCAGTTTTAACTAGAAATTTTAATATAAATTAGAACTGACGCATTGCTATATTATATATTATAATTAATAAAGATGTAAAGAATATTTAGTTTGTTTTCTATACCGTATATTATAGTTGTTATTGTTTTACATTTTGTAACGTGTAACTATTTGTAGACTTTTCAATGAAATACGAGTTTAGAAGACATTTGTAAAATATACTAAATAATATTATAAAATATAAAATTATATAAATCATAATACACGTATTAAGAACAATAATTCTACGAAAATTATTAATTGTTAACAATATCATACATTCGTAATGAGCATAAATTAGAATATTATATAACGTTTCATTAATTATTTGATTATTATTCATAACAATTAGAGTATTTATAATTAACTTTAAATCACCAACGAAAACAAGACGCAGCAAGTAAAATAAATAAAACCTATTATAGCGCATTAACATAATACAATGAAGATTCTAAAATTTTCTATTTCCTAATTACAATTTTATTACACTATAATTATGAAAAATCAGTATGGGAAATTTATAACTTTATATAAAGGTAATATAAATACAAAATATAGAAATACAATCCCATAATCTGGAGTGGACAATAATTGAACAATATGATAACGTGTTGTTTTTTTATAAATTATAAAGACAAATTTTACATTTTACAAGTAACAACTACAATGAGTAAATGTATATACCTAGTAATAGCGAATTAAGTGAGAAAAGTAGTTGAGAGATGGTAATTTAAAATTAATATTCTTTGAAGTTCTATTTTTAATTTTTAAACTATATACTTACGAGTAATATACGGTTTAAAAAAAAAAATTATTTCGTTATTTGAGTTATTGAGTTTTGTATCGTTGTAGTCGCGCAGATTAATCACGAAAAACGCGTTATGACAAAAACGTCATCAATCGCAAGTTAGACATTTTGACGATACATAAGTAAACTGTGATTTTTTTTTCATTATTTTGAAATACACTTTTTTTTTTTTTAATTACTCAATTAATTTTATTTTAATATTACTTTTCGATAGTATTAAGTTCATTTTGTTACTTTTAATACAAAAAAAAAATTTTATGTGCCTCTATAATACAATACAAACGCATTATGAAAACGTCGGCAAAACAAAATTTATCATATTATGGTAGGATCAAAACACATATTGATGACTACTCCAATATCAACTGGATTACCTTGTATGGAAAATCATTACACAGTACCTATAATTGCTACCTACGCACAATTCTTAATAGTGAGCATGCAAATTTATATATTTAATAACACTCAATAATTTGATTAGGAATGTGCGCACATTTAAAACATATAATCGAATTATCTAATTATAGACTCTACAACGTGTTCTTTACTGATTTTAATATTTTAAATATAAAAAAAAAAAAAAATTATTTTGTAGCCACTTATTTAGTTTATAATAAACTTATTTATACGCAACATAATATCCTCGAGGATAAATAGAAACCTTAAGTGGGAATAAATGACTTGCGGATGTCATAAAATTCTATAACATGTGTGCGTATGCGATTAAAAACAACAAATAACATTGTGTTCAAATGGGCGTTGCTAGTAGTGCGTACGGGGGAGACGGGGGAGAGGAATCATGAAATATCCACTTGAATAAAATATCAACTTTATTTAATCAGTTTTCAAATTAAATCTTAATAAATGTTATTATCGCGATAAAAATGTATCAAAACTTACCCTTGGACGAATCGTCAAATCGCAATCGCTTTCATGAATACGTATAGAGGTATATAATTTTATTTAAATAATCTTTCCTTTAATAAATTATATTCAGTGCGAGAGTAAAAATTTAACGAATACTCAATAATAATAGAACCAGAAACAACACACGATTGATTAAAAATGTATTTCCGAAACACAGTTGTATACGCAATACGTATACCTAAACGAGTGAATTTGTTTAACAAAAAGAGCACGGATTAGTAGTAAATAACTGTACCATACATATATAGAGATTATTATTGGACTGAGAGATACGTAATCATATTTATTACTATAATTTGTACGTTAATTTAACGTTGTGATGTTATCTTGACGTCAGACGCAAACTATTTAACAAGATTATATATATACCTACAACTATATTAAATATGTTATATAGGTTTCGACCAAACGTCGAATGAAAATTTATTAGAAACTACGATATACTTATACCTAATCAAATCTGAAGTTATCCTATAAAGTAAACTATAGTAAACGAATAATATTTCTTTTTTTTTACCACAATATTATAATTATATTAGATACTAAATATTATTTACAACTCAAGTACATTACATTAATTACAATTACAATATCATCGAACAAATAATAATAGTAATATCATTTTTTTTTAACTATGCTGTCGTTTAAAACGTATTGTTGTTGTTTAAATTACCGTAATCACACAATTTCTTTATTCTATACAGACTATATTAAATCTATCACTGGATATATTATGTAGACGTTATTTGAAACGACTGTCGAAATACTCGTGTTAAAAATATTAGCGTGTACCTCTTCAAATCGTATAATATTTTAGATAATAGTAATAAATGCCAACTGATAATTAAAACAAGTTATATTAATAGAATCTGAGCTAACAAAAAAAAAAAAGGAAAAACAATGGTATAATTACAGGATTGGTAACACTATTTTTATCCCGTAAATACGTATAAAACTTCAATATTTAATCAATTACATTAAGTTTAATCAATCGTACGATGTTTAAAAATTGGATGTATCCGCTAAACACAACAAAATAAACTGGACTGCCATTATATTACTAACCGCAGTAACGAATTCAGCGGTAAAGGAAAACAATGAAATTAGACCCATTACAAGATCTCAGAGTTTAAATATCGAGTCTAAAATTGAGTTTTATAACAATACTAAGTATTTTTGAATATAAAAAAATTCTGTAAGACTCAATATTGAATCTCATGGCAGTATATGTATATAAAAAAAAAATGTAGAAAAATCGGTTTTGACACTCAATATATGTTAATATTAGATCTAAGCTATTTCAAAAACCTATAATCTATCGTCATTTTTAATGCAAACTTTTGATAAATGAGAATCTATAAATAAAACGAAATATGCTTAAAATAATTCTTTTTTTTTTTAATACGACTACTGATTATTATTGCTTTAAAACGCAAAATTTCAATAAACCCCATTGATGAGATGGCGAATTGAATAAATCGAAACAAGTAACAATCATAATATGTAATATATTTCCACATGCTTAAAAAGAAAAAAAATGTGTAATATATGAGGTATCCGCATTTTTCAAACTGAACAAAAAAGATTGATCATATATCTATAGAAATCCACGATTTGTATACAAAGTGTTTCTGAACTCTGTACCATAAATTCGTACACACACTCAGCGGGGTGACCCAATGACGAAAGTTTTGAAATTTTTCTTCCATCATTAAAACTTAAGTTCTTACATGTTTATTCATAGAACTTTGATATAAATGTAAAAATAAACACACCATGATATTTCCTGTGAAATTCTCATAAGATTCGATATGTCACATCAGTTTTGCTCGTTTCTGCCCGATTTTGATACCCGCGAGACACTATTGTGACGCCCTATGTCGCCATGACGTCAAAATCGGGCAGAAATGAGCAAAAGTGATGTGATATATCGATTCGTATGACAAATTTGCAGGAAATATCATGGTATAACTTATTTATTTATTTATCGCTTTTTTCTTCGTGACGACTTAAGAGCGTCATGAACATCTGGCAAGCGTCAAAATCGGGCAGGAATGTGCAAAAATGATGTGACATACCGATTCGTATGAGAATTTTGCAGAAAATATCTTGGTGTATTTATTTTTACATTTATATTAAAATTCTATGTACAAAAATGTGAAATCTTAGGTTTTAATGATGGAAGAAAAATTTCAAAACTTTCGTCATTGGGTCACCCCACTGAGTGTACGTACGAGTTTATGGTACTGAGTTCAGAAACACCCTGTTTATGTACTTTTTAGTTTTTTAGTCTACGCGTTAACATTTTCCATACATTACAACTCCGCTGCAGAATGCAAGCTAATATGAAAAATGTGAAGTGTTAGTTAAAAATGTTTAAAAAAAAAAAAAAAATTGTAAAAGTAGACACAGGGTCCTCATAATGACAAAAAAGAGGTGTAGTATGTACTTTCGTTGTTTCGAGCATCGTTGTTTCAAGCACATCGTCTGAAGAGCGTTTGTGAATTTAGTGAAAGTACATTTTTTTAAAATCTAAATTATGATCAAATTTTACTTTTAAAATATATACAATATTTAAACAAAACTAATTTAACTAATTGAAACTAACTAATAACTAATTAAATATTTATAATCTCTTATAAGTTATCATAACAAAAAAAAACGTATTTTCAATTCCAATTGCAAATTTAAATGGATTAATAATAAGTTTTTATTTCGAAAAAAATAGTAATTCTTGCGAAATTTCACGAAATAAAAATAATCAAATGATTGAAGATATTAGAACAAATGAGAGGAGTGATATTGAAGCTGGACAATTTTTTTAAAATAATTTGGAACGATCCAAAGAGAATGCAGTCAAAAATTAAACGAAGGAAATTACATTTAATTTCCTCTGCAACTTATAAGGGGGAATTATTGAGTCCCAAATGAAATGCACGGGACGGGAGCCGATTGTGTCCCGGGACCCCGCCTAAGGCGAGAAAACGATGCGATTTGAGAAATACCAAGAGGACGTATTTCAGAACGGTAAGGAAAAATCGCCTATACCAAGAAGCCAGGTAGAAGAAGACTTGTCATGTTTTATTTACGGATTGTTGAAGACGAAAAAGAATTATATAATAGGAAAGAATTTTGAGCGACAAACGTATATTCAATGGAAATAACGAATTTTTACGAATTTTCGTATTGATAAAAATTATTTAATTTTCTATTTTTTTTTTTCGCGAATTATAATAACAATAAAAATACAATATTACAAGTCACGCGGATCAGCATGATTCACGTTTATACATACTTATACATTTCTAAAAAAGACGATATCATATACATATTTCTCTACACTACAACGGTGAAATTTTATTGAAGTATTTACTACACGTTTTGGTGTATAAATATATATATATAATTTAGGCGCGTATACCATCATATTTTTTATTTTTCATCGCAGCAAAAGAGATGATTTTTTTTTTTTTACGCTTCGCGTCTCCGTTTAATCTCGACGAATAACCGTGCAACACGAACAATAAATACTATACGGACTACAGCACACCACAATATAAAAAATAAAAGTAAAATCTCGTTTGAAAACAAAAAACTACATATATTATTATACACTGCGGAGATAGTACGCATAGGTGGTGTACCGCGCGCGGTGATTGTCGAAATTTCTCACTGCTGTGTCCGTCGTAAAAACCGAAAGGGTCTGCACGACGTTTGGCGTTATTGCTTGCACACAGCCCATCTGCACGGACCGTATTGTGGTAGGGGATAATATAATACGATATAGGGAGTTCTACTCGTTTCCACGCACAGTTTCTATATATCGCGCGCGTTTCATTAACAAGCATCATTGTTCGTCGTACCCTCCCTTGACGCACCCTGCAGCAAGAGTATAAACGCGAATATAAACCCTTTTCGCCTTACAAATACACACGCACGCACAGACGAAAATTATCACCAAAATCGATACGGGAAAAAAAACACGTTGCTTTTATGGGCCTTTGACGATAGCCTACATACGTATTACAGTGACTGTAATAATAATATTATAATAACGTCATCCGCATCCAGAGTCTACGCTATGTATTTATATAAAACAGTTTAATCCAACGTTTCCCAACTTGGGGAGCGTTCAGACTTCTTACAGCAGTGTTTCTTGAACTGTGTTTAACCCTGGTGGGTGGGGGTTCCGCGGAGATCACTTAAGGTATTTTTTTTTCCAAAATATTCAAGAAAATTACTTAAAAAAAAACTAAAGATCAGTATAGTGGCGACTTGTCTGTTACTTTAAGAACTCTTGATCATATTTAAAAAACTTTAAGAAACGATGTCTTAGAGGATGGGGGGACGCGAGAGATTTAACACGACGTACAATGAAAGAAACTGCGTCGAACGCGGCCAAACTATATAATCGAAATATATTTAATTGAATTTGACACGAGATACGGAGTTTTCAATCACAAAACTAGCGCCTACTACCGAATTTTTTAAGTCCGAGCGAAACCGGGAAGCTATTGGTTTTATTCTCACTTTTCTGTGTACAACTTTTCGACTAGAATACGAGTGTGCTCCGATCATTACACACGCACGCGTCCGTTTTCCGACAGTAAATTTTGCCGGGGTCGTATACTTTACAGAGGTAATTTTTCGATTTTTCTCAATACAGTTTTTAAACGCGACCCCTAAAAAAATACCAAAAAAAAAAAATTGCGTGAAAAAAAACGACAAAAACGCTATTCATTACTGCGTATACGTTAATAACAGATACTATTACGCCAAAGCTCAGAATCGTTTAATTGAATGCAACGATTTATCGTTTGTAATTCACCTGTAAGCAACATCCATAACACCCGCAGCTCGCTACCATTTTTTTAAAGTCAATTATAATATATTAAGCCGATTTATTAAAAAAAAAAAATTTTCTATAAATTAATGTTAATGAATAACAAAAAAAAAAATAGAAATTATAGTCGTATTATTAATAGGTATATACACTTACATAATTTATTTGTACAGTATATAGTAACCAAAAAAAATCATCGATTTCTTTTTTCAATTTCTAGAGGGGGCGTGAGATTTTCGAAAATCTACAAGGAGAGCGCGGAATAAAAAAGGCCGGTAAACACGGGTTTAATCAATAATAACGATAAAAATAACAATAAGAACGGAAAATGTTTCGCGTTTTATCTTTAATAATTTTAGATTCTGAGCGGAGCGATTAATCTATTGTTTTTACAATGATGTGTTTTTTTTTTATGTCTGCGCCCAAAAATTCTACCAGAAGGAATGCTCCGATCTCTTCGGTCACAGTTTGTTCGACAGCAAATCGCATCTATAATTGGTACTTCAGAGAGGCCGTTTTTCGATTTTCCCAAAAGCCTCAAAAACTACCGACAAATTATTAAAAATTACTATTATTAATTATATGCTCTATACAATATACTCTATTATTATATAGTATTAATAATAAATAACATAACGCACCGAAGCTCCGCTCAGAACAGTTTTATCGAATGCAATGATTTATCATTGCTTTCAAATTTACAGCGATAAGTATAACAATACACTCTAAAATCTTATATCCCAAGTAATTCACATTCACAACACCCCGCGGCTCGTTACCTTTTCAATATTGTCGTAATATTTGAAATACCGTTATCGCCTTTTTAAATTTTTTATTATCCGTGTAAATAAACCGCAGTAGTTATACACATATTATAAAACTGGGTTCGCGTTATTTATAATAACTCGGAACCCGTTTATCTGGAAACCTTTGAATTCGGATATAATAATATGTTATAGTATTACCAATTTGATGTTAAAACGTCCGGCAGCACGCGTGGTACTACGGTTGAGTAATCGAGTACAACGTAAAACATCTGTCTGTAAAAGTTAGATTTGCTAATTTATGTTTTTTTTTTCAAATCACTTTTTATTGGTATATCAAGCAGTTAGTTTAAATCGAGATTTCCGTCGCAGACGTCGACCCGAACGCGCGTATAATATAGCCGGTTTAAATCGCACAATATACGATAGGAGTGTTGGAAAAAAAAAGACACCGATTTTATTATTTAGGTCGATTTTATTACCGAATGCATACCAAATCTAGATTATTTTTCTTGTTTTTTTTTTCACGTCAGATATTAAAAATTACAAACTATATAACACCATTATACTACACACGACTCAAAAAAGTAGATTTTTCAGTACAGTCGTTTAAGGGTTTCTACTGTTTCTTGCAATACTCGTTATGATCTTGGATTTTTACATTTTTTGGGGGGAGGTGGAGAGAATTGACACATTAGCGTTCACTTTTCATCCTAACAATGACAAATATTTTTTGATAACATCAACAATAACCCGTCCAAAAATGTTCTATTTTCATCCACCTTTTGAGTTATGACGATATTGCGTGAAAAACTATATTTCACACGATACCATTGATACATTATCATGTAATACCACTAGTAAATGCGTACAAAAACTACAATTTAATTATTAATTATAATAAAAAAAACAAGTTAATTGCAAAAATAAAAAAATATACATATACATGTAAAATATTATATTATATCGGTATTTAACATTTTGGTTTGTGTCGCTATTTAGCCGAAAATTAACGATGTCGTCGCTCTGTCTGCAGGGCACAACTGGATACGAGTCACAGTGTTAGAAGTCGATTTGATAACAAACTAGCGATCATGCGATATAAAAGACGAACGGACAAGACAATACATACATGGCTAAATATCTAGGTACGGCAACAGATTTGTGCAGACACGCAGGTATGATTTTGTCTTCAACGGAAATGGTAGCTCTTCCGTAGAAGAAAAAAACGTTTATCGTATTACTTGTTAATGTTGTGTATGGCTAAATATCTACACAAACGTCAAAAATAATAATCCGGATGCCAGTTCCGTGGAAAAAAATACAATATTATTGTTTTTTCCATGGATGCGCAGACCGAGTCGCGATTCGGACAATCTGTTGTCATACATAGATAATGATAATATATAGCTAATATGCGGTTATTTTTAAAATTATTAAAAATGTCGTTCTTGCGAGTAAGAATATGAGTATTTTGCTATTATATAACATATAATTTTTCAGTTGTATTCACAGTTATAGAAACAAACGTTTTCGACGGTATTCGAATCATGCGGATAACCGTATATCTATATATATATAAATGGAGCCAAAAATGTATAACAATTCATCAATTGAGAACGGCTGGGCCGATTTGGCTCAAATTTTTTTTTAATTGTTCGTAATTGCCAGAAGAAGGTTTTTACGAAAAAAAATTTTAGAAAACCCCTTTTTTTTAAAAAATTTTTTGACGATTGTTTTTTTTAGCAAAACAACGTTTGCCGGGTCAGCTAGTATTATATATATATTGAACTATAGTTATTAGTGTTATTTACTTATTATATACAGCTGTTACAATTTCAATATAATAAATAATATATTATAAGCACGCACACTTATAACATTACGAGTTTCTTATAAAATAATACGTTATTTACGTTTTTTTTTGTTTCCCCGAAACGAAATCCTTTTTAAACGTACTCTCGGGAATCATAAAATTATTCTGTTCAATATTATTACGTATGAACAAGCGAAGAGAGAAAAAAAAACACGCGTCAAAGCGGTATATTATATTATTATGTTTTTAACGGACCTTTTAAGGAACGTATATTATCGTCGTATAATATTTCAGTTTCGAGAACGCACGTACAACTCGATCGTTTATCCGTGAGTCATTGGATAATAACTCTTCAATATACTGTACAGAACTGGGTAACCACCACCACCACCACCACAGTAAAATATAAACACTAAAATATGCTCCGTAAAAGTGCAGTAAAATTCTCGTAATCGTTATGAGCATAATATTATTATATAGGTACGCGATTTCATTATTGTGACCAATGTGTATATAGTATATTTGTGTACACAATAAATACTGCAGTGTATACAATATTGAATACTCAATAAGTAATAAAATATGTACTGTATTATTTTGTTTAAAACCGCTACACCCTCGTATAACGTACCCGCCATGAAAATATTACGAATTTATAATTTTTTTTTATTTCGCTATAGTTTTTATTTTTTTTACAATTTTTCTTAATCGTACGCGTACTGCGCACCAGAAAAAAAACACTATATTACACTCAACGAAACGATAATCAATAATCGTTTTCTAAATGCGCGTGCAGTCACATACGCCGTTATTACCACGCGCATTTTCAAAATTGAAACAATAAATATTCCAAAGTCTACACCTACCAATAACAGGTAATATATTTACCGTATTATATATACGGAGACAATAAATACGACGCATTTGTTTCACCGTACACGTTATTTCTACACCGCGAAACTGTTTTCGCTAGCAAAAAAATGAAGCGTATTCATTTACATAGAATAATTTGCAGACGGTTTGTGTATATTCCGTTCAATAGAAAAATCTCGGTAATATTATACCAAAGTATCAAAATAAAAATAAAAAAAAAATTAAACAACTATAGTGTATCGAACAAATCCCGTTTGCACTATAATAAAGTACCATTATATACCTTGCCTAGACTATATTATAAATCGACTAGAAGATTTTCAGCCCGTTCTTGAAATTTTTAGGAGACGTGTTGTTAAATTTTTTTTTTATTTAGCTACTAGAAACACTATAATAGCTCAACAATTAAGATGAATTAACTAAAATCTATTCATTAAAAGCAAAAAAAAAACAAAAACAAAAAAAAAAAAAAAAAATATAATAATAACAAAGAATAAAGAATAAAAAATAAATAGATAAATAAATAAGTAAATAATGGATTAATAAAAAGTAGAAAACTTAAATCATGAAGCCAGCTTCCAAAATAAATGACACGATTAAATGAATTACTATTTCGGATTTAGAATTAAGTATAGCAGGGAGATCGATTAAAATATCTAACGATTTGAGGGAATTAAATAATGAAAGGCGCTGTGTGGACAGGGAAGGACAGTCGAATAAAATGTGAGGGAGGTCACATATACACTCATTTGGGTGCAATGGACACAAAGGGGAGTCATTGAGGCTCAATGTGTTGTTAAATTATTACGTATTATTTTAATCGGTGAACAACGTTTGGATAAATTTACCCAAAAATGCAACGCGTTCAAATATACACAACACGTTTGGGTACATCGAGTGACGACACGTTTGGGAACATTCAAAATGTATACCTGGGAATTTACAAAACGATAGGGTACATATACACATGACACGTTTGGGTACATATATTTTTTAATTAAATTAAATACAGATAAAACGCATCGTCGAATAGAAATCTATAATCTTTATCTGATCATAAATTTGTCAAAATGTTAATCATAATATTCTATATATATATATATATAGTTGAAATTTTAAAGAGATATTATCATTTAACTATTCAGTTCGGTTCGATTGTTTTCTATAAACATTGCTGTAAGAATTAAAATTGGAAAAGTATGTTAGAAAATGTGATGTACCTAAACGTATTATTTTCTTAGGGACACGATGCGCCCAAACGTTGTATTAATTTTTTTACCCAAACGTGTAACGGAAAAAAAATGTTAAACCTAAACGTATGTACACAAATGTTCCTGTGTACAGATTTTAGACCAGAAGGAGTGCTCCGATCTCTTCGGTCACAGTTTGTTTCCGGCAGCAATTCGCATCTAGTTGGTACTTCAAACAGGTCATTTTTCCAGTTTCTCAATAGTTTTTTAACGCGACGCGATAAACTACCGAAAAATTACGAAAAACCGCTAAAAATGGGATTTCGTCAATATCGCGTACAGTTTTTTCGCTATAATTTCGAAAATAATCATTCTATTGTCTTGAAATTTTCAACAAAATTGTATCTTTGTACTATACAACTTCAAAAAAAAAAATTTCATTCAGTTTTAGGCTATTTTTAGACTTTGTGGTTTTTCGTTCATAAAACAGTTAATTTTGAATTTTTTGACTTGAAATTTGAAGACGACGTCAGACACATATTACTTGAATTTTGTACGAAAAACAGACAAAGTGTTATTACACCGAAGCTCCGCTCAGAATCGTTTTATCGAATGCAATGACTTATCGTTGCTTTCAAATTTATAATAAAAACAAAACTCTTTATCCAAGTAATTCACTTAAGCGATATCCACAACACCCCGCGGCTCGCTACCTTTTCTTTTCATTATCTGTAACTGTAAAATAATTACAAAAGTGTGGGGGCCCCTGGACCGTAGCCCACTACTCAGCCTCCCTAAATCCGGCCCCGTACGCGGTACGATTCTAAACGAATTCCGTGTTTTTAAACGCCCTGAATAATGGAAAAAAAAGTAATAATAATAATTGGAAATACTCCATCAGCGGGAGTACAACGACGCGATTTATAATAAATAATATGTACAATTAATTGTCAATATTATTAAAAACTAAGTATTATTATCGCGGGACGTGACCGTTTCGACGACAATAATAATATTACACTTTAAATCGATTACGAATTTCAATCCAAACACAGATATTTACATATTATTGACGGGCCGCGCAATTAATCGTCGCGCGTTTGACAGCTCATCCGTTCAAGAAGATAACCTACGCGCGCGCGATTTAAAACCATCGCGACATACGCTGACGGGAATTATTAAAAGTAAAAAAACAAAAAAAAAAAAAAAAACGAAGAAAAAAAATTGGTATAAACTACGACGCGTTTCAAAACGCGATTTTTTCCTGCCAGCACCATAATATTATATAATATACTTGAAAAATCCTCGCTGAAATAATAATTTATTGTGTTTATACCGTTTTACATACGAAAAACACCCTCACGTACCTCACACCCTCGTCAAAAAAAAAGTCACAAATCATTCGAGATAAAACGACGGCACTATTCGTAGGTCGAAGAATTTTCGCGTAAAATTCGATAAACAATATTCGAATACGCGTAACAAAGTGCGATAACGCGTGTATTTACATATTGTCAAAGACTATATATATATATATACATTATAAATTACAATTTATTCAATAATAATAGTCAACCCGACGTGAATTCTGTAGCGTTGAAGTGGATCAAAATAAGTGGAGGGAGGAGAGGGAATGGAAGCAGTGTCGTCTATTCGAGTTTCGGAAGGGATCGATGGGGGAGAAGAGCAATAAGTTGTAAAAGGTCCGTATTGTTGAAAAATAGGCGAAAAAAAGGTCTTTTTTTTTTTTTGACAGAAGGCTCTTAAGGCTCCCATATACACGATCAGTATTTGATATTGACAATATTATATTGACCGTGTATTGGTCAATATTGAAGGTTCCTTCAATATATTGAAAATATCAAAACGGTTTTGACATTTATTGACGGGTCGTCAATAAAATCGTGTCCTATCATCGACTGTTATCATCACTTTCTCTTTTTCAAGTTGGGTTATTATTATCACGCGACACGATTAACCAAAATCAGATATAAGCTCACCATTTTTGCACAAACAAATACAAAATGATCACAGGTAATTAATAGAGGAGAGATTTTTTTTTTTTGGAACCGAACGAGTGTTGATAAATAAATATTGATCAACATTACTGACGTGTCAGTGGCTAGTGTTCATTAATAGAAAATTGATGATAATATTATTGATCAATAACATTGATCGTGTATATATGGGAGCCTTAACACGGGCGCGTTCCCGCCAGTGGCGCAACTAGAAGTTTGTGGGTCCAGGGGCGATTGAAATTTTGAGGCTCCTTATCTTATATGACGGGTAAGATTTGGCGGACCAATGTAGTTGCACGTGACCCATTTGGGGGTGTCATGCACTCCCAGCACCCCCGCCAAGTAATGCTATTTTTTTAAAATCTTACGATTCGAATGTTTTTTCTTTGCTAAAGAAAACGTTTGTATATATTTTTTATTTTTTGCGATTCTGACGTTTAGACCCACTAGAGAAAAAAAATCGTTCAAACACATTTTTTTCTAAAAATTAAGCAACGTAACAAATAGTCGACCGCAAAAAAAAAATAGATTTTTATAAATCCAAGAGGGACGAATTAATTTAAAACAAACTGAGAGGGGAGGGGGTAGAAAAAAATAATAATACCGAAAAGAAAAAAATTACCTCGCGTATTCCTTGTACGCGTTTGGCAGTAGAGTGCAGCACGCGCGAGATTTCAATAATAATTTTATTTTCGGAAACGTACAAAACTGACTTTTTTTTTTTTGGCGGGAAATCGGATTTTTCTGTTATTATTATATATTAACTGATAAAAAAATAATAATTTTTTTTTTTTTGCTATAAACAAAAAACAATTTCTACTCACCAAACCGGTTGTCATTCCTGCTGCTGCTGTAGTTATACGCTGCGTGTTCGCAGTGTTCGACGTCGTCTACGGCATAACAACTGCGACCACGGTATAATTACAATAATAATAATAATAATAACAGTGTGCGCGATCACAACGGCGGCGGCACACGCGAGTTATACGACACTTAATTGCACGCGTTATACGACGACGACGACACGGCACCACCACCACCTAAGACGCGCGGTCACGGTTTGGACGCGGTCTGAGAGCTACGCGACGACGACGGCGACGGTGTTCTCCGCGGGACAGGGACGCGTCGTATACCGCAACTATACGCGGTGGTAGACGACGACGACGACTACGTCACGGCCGACACACCGACAGCTGCTGCTGCTCCTCTATAGCCGCCGTCGGACCGTCGCGATCGTGCCGGGGCGCACGCGCCATACTATTATTATTATTATTATTATTGTTATACCAGTCGTGGCGCGCGTTTGCCGTTTGGGTGTGTGTGTGTGTGTGTGTGTGTGTGTGTGTGTGTGTGTGTGTGTGTGTGTGTGTGTGTGTACGGGTGCGGTATTATACCTGATCGTCGACGGGGGAGGAGGGGGATACGCCACGTTAGGGTGGATTCGCCGAGGCTGGAGACTAGGGACCGTTACCACCGGAACAGCTGCAAAAAAGAAAAAAAAAAAACGGGAAAAAAAAATCACATTTATTATATTTATAATATCGTATATAATAATAATAATAATAATAATAATAATAATAATAATAATAATAATAATAATAATTGTATATTTATAATATTATTATGTATATTGTATAATATGTATATTTTTTTTTTTATGGACATTTTTGAACATCATAATATTATACAATATTATTATAGCGTGTTAAGTACTGTAACGTGTCCAAATCTTTTCGTCGATCGGAAAATGCGTTTTTAATAGTGTAACTTTTTTGTTTTTTTTTTTTGTTTTAATACAATAATTTATACGTTATATGTCGTTTTATTATTAAAAAAAAAAATAACGGTGCCCACAACCGCGGTTAATGGACTATATCATGTCCGTGCGCGGCTATATATATATATATATATATATAAAATATAAAATATATATATGTATAAAGAGCGATAGGAGAGGAAAGGGGCATGTGCCACATGTGGAAAGGATTGATAAATATCGTTTTTTTTTATACGTCTTAGACATGTGCGGGGGCGACCGACACGAACCCGAAGAGTTACCGCGCGGTACAATATAATATTTAGGGTGACTGCTGCAGGCGTACAGTATATATTATAATATCTAAGAGGTGCGCTGCTGCTGCTGCTGCTGCTGCTGCTGCTCAGTCGATTTTAATCCGAGACCTGCAGAGGACGATTACTATATACTACGTTGCCGTGTACATATATATACACAGCTGTATAGACGCAGCAAACAAAATAACAACAACGGTCAAATATCGGTGTATGTTGAAATTAAAAATCAATAAAATCATTAAAGAATTCGTTATAGATTCTGGAAGTTTTGAAACTCGGGCGTATTTAACGATTTAACTTTACCGGTTGACAACTCGTTTACGTGATTCTCCGGAAACGAATTATTATAATAATAATTTTAGATTATGCAGAGCGGCGATGATGTCTGTTGGAATCATAACAATTCTATCGGAACGAGTGTTCTTTACACGTTTAATCATTTTCCGGTAAAAAAAATTATTATCCAATTTGTATACGCGCTTTATTTTTTCGATTTTCTAATCGAAAGCGACTAAAAGGTGAAAAAAAAAACTACCGAAATTTTACATAAAAACGACGGTACAAATGCGATTTCGTCAACATTTTTCCCCGCGTAATTCCGAAAACAATTACTACCCTACAGAGTTTTCGAGATTTTCAAAGAACGCTTATATGCAGTAACTACTTGTACTATATACTATTAAGAAAAAAATCTATACAAAAATAGATATTTATAAGTACTCGTTATCCTGCTTTTAATTTTTTCCAAATATCACGAATGACAATCGACGTAAATACAGTAATAATTGCAATTCAAAAACTAAAAACAATAATCGATTACTTTACACCTGTGCAGAAAACCAATAGGCCGGTTTTAACGTTTTCTTAATTGTATTTAACAATTAGTTAGTGAAAATTGGGTTTCACCGAGATTTGTTAACCTTAACACGTTGTTAAGCTAATCACTGGAAATCAGCTTTTTTGTTTTAATAGTTCTTTATTCAATCTGTCACAAAACATAGAACGATAAGAACAATTGATGGATTTTGAGAAGAAAAAAATAATAATAATAAATATGACTGATGAGACAGATTGTAGAAGCCTCCCAGCGGAGGTACTAAGGCATGATACAATTATAGCTGGTTAGGTTAACAGGTCACGACACCGCTGCGTTTTGAGTCGTTTAGTTGGGTTGCCAGGGATAATGACAGATGATAATTCGGAGATCAAAGGATTTTTGTGGTGAGCTAGACGACTGTTAAAACGTTTGGTAAAATGCCATAGATCCCATATAGTACATTAGGTTATGATCGCCTATTTTTAATATTTTATTATCAGTTGTCACATTTCGTGATAACCAATGAGAACGTTAGATTCAAGGTAACCGTTTTGGTAAGCCAACTGACATTTTGTTACTTAACAAACAGAATACAACAATAATAATATAATGGTGAAACTTATATAATTTAACCAGATGTTAAATTTAAACAAATTGTTAACTAACACGGTGTTAGAGTGTATTTAACAATATTTGGTGAAACCGGCTCAATAAGTAATGCGTAAAAAAGCTTGAACATGACAAATGCAGCAGAAAAAAGAAAATCGTATAGTGTTTTACATTTAAAACTTTCGTACAAGGATAAAACTCTAAAAAAAAATGAATTATATTTTGAAATAAGTGGATACATCTACAGTTTTTTCTAAATTGATATTGTTAACTTCTTGTTTATCAACATTAACTATATCAAAGCAGGCCAATCGGGACTACCTATATTAAAAGTAAGGGGTTCAATCGCACACCCTGCCCCCCCCCCAAATGACGCCCCTGATTATTGACATAATTATAATAATTATGTTAATAGATGAGTATTCACATATTATTATCTGCAGTATATTTCAATGACTTTTTAAGACTAAATTTACGATATTAAACCTACGATATACAATATACACATCATATACGACGATAGGTATTTTATATATATATAAAAAAAGGAACGTAACAACATTATTAAATAATATTAATAGGTACCTAACACGTTTCAATTATCAAAACAAACAAACAGCAACAGATATTATGTACAAGTCAGAACCGACCCTGAAAAAACAAACGATAAATTACATAAAGATAAATGTGTTTGATATCTTTCAAGGAATCTACACACCGCGATTGGTATCGGTTCTAAAACAAAATTTACACACAGATCAATATTAACGATCGAATAAAATTTGTCGTTGGACGTTTTCAACTGCTCTACCGTCTTCAGAAACGTTATAACGCGGATATACTTTTTAATTTATGGAAAATAAAAGTACAAACTCGTATAACACACGTACGTTAATTAACGTAAACAGAAATATTTAAACGTTTTTATGTCGCGAAATAAATTATTTAATTAATTATTCGATTGCGGCACGGCATAAATCATTTTAAATTATTATACTCTTGTCGAGTACCAAAATACAGTATCAATTAAGCTAAAAACCACTCAATATCCTCGAGTACCGCGATAAACTAATAATACGATTAAAATACGAGTAATTCAACAATTGGAAAATAAAATGATATTGTACACTGTGGTCCACGGCCTCCTGTGATCGGTACACGACATACGTGTGTGCAATAATCAAATTATTTCCACAGTAGTACACTCGAAAGTGTATGCCATACTCGAGTTATCGAGAAACTTACTACACTCTCCTGTTCTAGATACGAGTAAAAACTGAATTAGACACACCCTTTTGCCAAACGATATTCGTCGAATAATCAGGGAGCTGACGTCGTGTCAGGAAGAAGGAACGGCGTCCTGTGGAAATCTATACAAACAGCGGTAGTTTAAAAATACAATTTATTCGGAATTCGTTAGAAAATTTCTAATAGCGCGTATACGAAACGATTGTCCAGGAATAATCGAGTGAAACTCTGACAGGTTTTAATTCAACTATCGTTTATGCGAAAAAGCATTTATCGCCGTTCTTTAAACGTTAATAACAAGTTCCGAAACCGATTAATATTATGGAAAACATCCGAGTAAAACATCGATACGGAGAGGGTGCAAGTGGTTTCCACCCCACCATCTCCTAAATCCTTCAAAAAAAAATTATAATTGTTATTTTAAATGTTTGAAATCGTATCTCGTTGATTGTGAAAGTAATAGCGAATTTCAATGCGTACAACGATAAATAACAATATTATTCTAATTATATTGATTTCAAAGAGTAAAAACGCGTTACTATATTAATACTTATATAATAGTCACAATGCTTGTTAATTATTATTTTGCGCACCGCCTACTATTTTAACACCACGAGCCGCCACTGATGTTACCAGCTATAAATTATATTTATTCGTTGTAAATACGAGAAAACCTATATAAACCCGAACGTAAGTACGTATATTGCCCAAGAATTGTTATAAATATTTTAGTTACGCCTCGTTTAAACGGAAAATATTTAATCTAATAGCTGGTACACCTAAAGTCGTGCGCACAGAACGTATAGAACGACCATACCTACACACGCGAATAGGTATTTAAACGCGTGTTATTATACATTTTTTTTATACAATTGTAACTATCTATTAAATTCTGTATAAACAAACGTATAGCGTATACAGCAGTGCTCGAATTGGAAAAATGAAAAAAAGGAGACTCCAAGAGTTTAAAAAAATTAGTGTCCTTTACAATGACTCGACCTGATCCGTGAGGGGCTTCGCCGCCCATACCCCCCCATTCGTTTTCATCAAATTATTACAATATATACCAACAATTACGATGAATATTTTTTTTTTTTTACAACTCATCATTTATTAACACGAAAAATTAATAATACATAAAAATGTACTCTACCTAATTTTGGTACATAATTTATTTTTAATTTTTAAATTAATTAATTTTAAATAATTTTGGTTACGTCTCACGTCTCACTCACTATCACACGCCGACACGCGCATAAATTACCTATATTATAAATAAATATAATAATGACAAACAGGTAAGACTTTTGTTCTCGTTACGAATAATCGAAAAATAACTCATTAAATAGTTTTTTTATTATCTTATTCAATGCGACTTTACAAAATGAAAATTTCAATATTTTTTTTAACAAAGCAACACGCGTTCCGTTCCCCCGTTCTAGTGAAAATAATTCGAAAGGGTGCTCTCAGAATAGAAAAAAATTTGAAGAGGAGCTCCGTCCCCGTGCGCAACTACCGGGTGTGCAAGGTGTGCGTTGCACACCAGCCCCCGACCTAACAAAACTAATTTAGGCCCCCAAATTGATCCCCCACCCCCCGAAAATTTTAGTGTATGATAAGCATTTGATTTTTATAATAAAAGGTTAAAATTTGTACATCTTTATAACCGACGTATTGATTAACAATAAAATATACATTTGCACATTATTCAAGATTAATCATGAAATTTATTTATTCAATAACCGATGGGCGTAAGTGCGCGCAACCACGGTTTGTCTAAGGAGTTCAACTTCAAACATAAAAAAACAATCATATTTTAGGAAGAAAATTTTAATCGTCGAACATTCAATATTCATTATTATTAGGTATCGGTTACACGCGTCCCATATGATTTCGGTGGCGTACACTATTTTTGAAACGAACCAAACAGACAAGTTTACAATCGTTTTGGCGAGTTAAATATTATAAATATTATTTATTGGTAAACGGTTTTCTGCAATAATTGTCCGTTACGCGCCGTTTCCGACAGTTGGCAAAAAGAATATTCTGTTCGACGGAAAATGACAACGGCGGGGGCCAGGATAACGATAACGAGATTGATAAAACGTTTTGCCGTTGACCGAAAACCGCCAAAACGATCATTAATTTGTAACAATATTCGATCGTGTGCACAAAACGACGACTATAACAATACAGGCGAGGATAACGAATTTTTCTAAAAATAAAACCCGGGCCGTGCCCGTTGGACGCTTTTATCGTCCGATAACGAAAGCCAAGTAGATCTGATCTCGCGTACAGAACGAAACGAGCGGCCACGAAACGTTACTCGTATGGATTTTGCCAGACTTTGTGAGAAAAAAATACTAATAATCACTCGAAAATCAAACGAAATTTAACACGTTTCGTAACGGCACCGATTAATTTTGTACCGTCGAAACACTTTACGCCGCTGCTATAGTGGCGCACACGGAGGAGGTTTAAGGGGAGTTTATAACGCCCTCCGAATCTAATTAAAAACGATGTTTTGTATTGCGATTTTCCAGTGTAATCAAGGCCGTATTGTGCAAACGTTTTTTTTTGGGGGGTTGGGGTTGAATAATATAAATACGAAATAAAACAATATTAGAATATAAATGAAATTAAATTTTAAGTAAAAATTTCGGCGGTCTGAACCCTAAACCCCCCATCTCCCGGCTACGGCCTCGGGTGTAATAATAGTTTTTACGAAGGATTATATTTTTGCGATAAAAAAAAAAATCAAAAATTCTGCGAGGACCCTCTCGCACAGTACGGTACGCGCAGCAACGACGCCGGAGATATTTCTCGAACTTGTCGTGTAATACGACGATATTCATTCTACTGGTACGCCTACGTTTTGCGACATCAAAAAAAAAACACCTCCCGATTTGAAATAATTCGATAAACGAAAAGAAATCGTTTTGGACGCGTTTAGCGTACGGAGAGGGCAAAAAATCACAGTTGCTCGGAACGCGTAAGAGACGGGCGCGATAATATTTCAGTACAATAATAATTGTACGTAGGGAGGACCGACCACGCGTTTACAAGAAGCAGCAAAAAACCCATTTAAAAACGTTAAAACGCGGTGAAAAGTGTGACCAGTGGACGACTTCTCACATCTTACCGAGTGTCGGATCTATGTTTTTAGAGGCCCGGGTGCAGCATTAATTGGTAGGCCCCTTCTACCTAACTAACTTCCTTCCTACTTACCTACCTACCTTCGACCCACCTAAATTCTTGATCAAAAAATTAAATAAGTAAATTACGAATAATATTTACAATCATTGACAACTTTTTAAATCCGATTTTACAATAATTTAAATAATTTATTTTCATGTAGGTATCCAATTGCTAATGAACTGAAATTCTAAAAACAAACGTGAGGCCTCCGTTTTTTAACCTTCAAGCTCACACAATATATCCCCGGCACTGTAGTTACGACTCTCGTGTAAACATTATGTATTATTATCTCTTCCAAGTGTGTTTGTAAATAAATGTGTATGCATCTTTCCCACAGGCGGACGCAGACCGCGTGATTAGGGTACGCGCAGTATTTCTGGGCCGACCAAAGGAAAAGCGCGAAATACTTTTGATTTTTAAATTATAAATAAAAGACTTTTAACAATTTCTATTATCAGTGGCGTAGATACGGGGGGGGCGGGTGCATGGGGTTTCCACCCCCTCCCCAAACCATAAAAAAAGGTTGATTTTGTAAATTTTCACAAATATAATATTAAAAATATATTTATTAAAAATTACATTTTCACAATAATATAATTATTTTTAAAATTTCTTTTGAAAACCCCCCCCCCAAGAAAAAAATCGTATCTACGCCACTGTGTATAATAATATGGTTTTTTTTTTTTACAAACTGAAGGTAGCCTATTTTCGAGGCGACTGTTTAAATAAATATTACTACCTATTTTTCTGTAAAACAAACGACTAATACGACGTTATTTTTATTTGATTATCGCCTACGATCTTTTTCCATTAGCAAAATATACTCATATTTCGCCCTTATTTGGATTGTATATATCGCGAATAAAAAGCAAAGTATAAATCGGTAAATCAGTATTTTTCTGCCACGTCTACTATACTCACGGTATTTCCGTCGTCGACGCGACGAGTTGGATTTCGGCGGACGGGGGGCACCGTACGCAAACGAAAACGCGACCGACACTATCACTGGAACCGAACACTGAACAACGTGATAACGACCGAGTGCGGTGAAAAACGCAGAGACTCGCGGACCGTCTCGTACGCGGTAAAGCGGACTGCGAGCGCGCGTGCGGTCCGACGGCGGCGGCGGCGGCGGCGGCGGTGCGCGTCGCCCACCCTCCCCGAAACGACGATCGATAACAAGCACGAACGGCCACGACCGCCGCCGCCGACACCGACGGGGCCCGCAGTATTTTTAAAATAATCTCTACGGGGAAATTTCCGAAGGACCTACACGCTAGCCGCCGCTATAATGTATAATAACGCGCGCGCGCCACGTGTTCGAACCGGTGGCGTAGCTAGACATTTTTTCCCGGGTAGTCCCGAGTAGTTATATGAAAAAGGTTACCAATAAATAATACCAATGAATATTTTCAGCAGCGACCCAATGGATATGGAACTAAAAAAAAAAAACGTTTCATTTTTCAAAAAAAAAAAAAAAAATAGTATCGCGTAACTCAGAGGTTCTCAAAGTGTGGGGCGCGACCCTCCAGGGGGGCGCAAAAGCTTTATAGGGGGAGCGCAAGACAATTTTAAAAATCAACATTGCATTGGTAGAAAAAATTAAAAAAATTGTGAAATGTCCGTAATAATAATCGCGTTTTGCATTGTATACAATTCGGTATATTTATACATCACATACAGGCAGCAACAATCAACACGAGCCATTATCTATAAAAGGTGTAAAAACAAGCCCACCCATCACATTAAAATTGGCCTATTAATTAAAATATTTTATAAAAAATACATTTTATTTTAAAATAAATTTGTAATATTAATATTTATCAATATTTGTTGTTTGTTTTAACATTTTTTTACTCTAAACATGACTATTAAAATTATTTTTATGAGGGGGGCTCAGGTCTGGGGTTAACTAAAAGGGGGGCCTGGCCTGAAAAGTTTGAGAACCTCTGGCGTAACTAGTACAAACGGTGCGCGGCGGTGCGACACTTAGAATTACAACGAAAGCTATAACGCGACGCAACGCGCGTCCCACACTTCTATCCATAGGCGTGACTACGGTGGCAGCCTAGGGTGCCTGGGCTGCCCCTGCAATTTTAGAAAGGCGCCGGTCAACCGAGTTAAAAGTCGGTGATTTACGACTTTTATTTAAAAATAAAATGTCTTCTGAATTGATGCACTCGTTTATTTATGATTCTTATAGCAAATCGCAATATAATATCGTGTAATTATTATGCTGGTACCGGGTAACTGTCAAATGCCAACTGGTACAATTTATGAGAAATATGAATTACTTTTAAAACTATTGACGGCAGATAATTTTCGTAGACATGGCAGGAAGTGGTGGTGACGACCACACCCGACTTCTGAAAAACCCAGTATATAAAGACTGCCATACACTATCGCATCTATTATTAGATATTGACGATATCATTTCTCAAACACAGACATACTGTTAAACCGTAATCCGTAATATTATTCCCTGTTTTTTCGTATTTATGTGAAGTCTTGACTCTTGCGATGATGAATATTTTATTTCGGTGTATTAAGGTGGCGCCGGTCATTAGCTAGGCTGCCGCTGCGGATGAAGTCTAGTCACGCCTATGCAGTTCTATCGGTTAAATAGTATACGTATTATTATAAATACTATTTATAAACTGTGATACAGTCCGCGACAAGTCGGTCGTCTTGTCACGATAATGCGATTTACGAATAGTAGATAAGAACGTGAGGTATTTCGGTCGATAATCACTCGTATGATTTCTTACGTGTACGGTGTACGAATTTAATAATTTTAAAATAAAGTCACGCGACATGAATAAAAACCTTATGACAGACGTGTGTTCATGAGATTTATTGAAAAAAGTGCCCGGGCCTGCCAGGCCTGCCCGCTGGCTACACCACTGGTTCGAACGGGTCGGTGTTGTGGGGATCGGAAAGCGGGCATTTTGCGCCTTCAAGCAAGACTGCCACTGGCCTCGACTGCCGGGTGTGCGTTGCACACCAGCCCCCGACCCACCAAAATTAATTTAGGCCCCCCGAACTGACCGCCGAAAGTTTTCGCGTATGATAACTGCAGGGCTCGGATGTTTGCAACATTTTTGCTATTGTTCGGATTCGTTGCTAAGTATATTTGTTTCGAACAAGTAGGTACAAATATCTGAAAATTTTGAGTGCAACTTTTTGCGATTTTTCACCTTTGTTCAATTTTATTTCAATTTTGTTGATTGTCGTCATTTTCAATACAATTTTACGTATTATTTTGTGTTTTCAATTTTTTTTTTTTTGTTAGTTTATATTATTAGGAATAATCTACGGTTATGTCGGGCTTTGTTATAGTTGTTGTGACTCGTGACGGTTGTCGTGGCGGTGATTGGAAAAACCATTTGATTAGTAGACGCGCGGTCATTACGCTATAATAATACGACTACGGGAAGTATTTTTAGGTTTGCAGTCAATAACGAGATAAGAATAACGATTTGATTGTCGCACAATAATAAAACGTTGGGCGAAATGCGTGTTTTCAATTTATAAATTAATGTTATCGTTTAGTACGGCACTGTATTTCGTTAATACTTCGACCGCAGACCATTTCGTATTTTCTTTTTTTTGGATTTGTTCGTCAAAAAAAAATTTTTTATTGCAATTTTTAAGCGCAATTTTGGGTTTTTTTTTTATAGCAATAATGCAGTCAATTTTATAACGTTTTTAATGCAATAACACGTCCGAGCAATAATGACAAGTATTTGATATCGTAATAAAATGTTAACATTTGTATATCTATTGGGTACGAACATATAAATATTACATATAATATACATTATAATTAAATCATTATCGGCGTTTTCCTCGGCGATTGCCGAACTGACGTGCTCCGCCGTCGTTTTACGTCGTTTCGCGCCTTTTTCACCGTCGCCACCAGTGGCGGCGCCAGAACTTTTGCAGAAGGTGGGCCAACCAATTTTAGAGGGGGCCAATATTTTTACTCGTCTATTTGTGATGCTTGAATACTTTTTTGGATACGGTTAAACTTCTGTTAACATATAATACAATTGAAACACCTATACGTTATGTTACAACTTCTTAATATTTCTATAAGACAATTTTTAATGACCAATTGCGTATATAATTATGAGTCTTTACATAATTTACATAAATTTTAGGGGGCAATAATTTTTGGGGTAGGCCCAGGCCCACCCCTGGCGCCGCCACTGGTCGCCTCTGTGCCGACGTACAATATGAATGAAAATTCGTTTTATCAGTCGCTGTTTTGCGTCGTGTCGCCGCCCTTTGTGGCCGATGTATAAAACTAGTACGTGAACGTTTTCATTTTTGCCGTCTCACGTCACATCACGTTTTGGCCACCGTCGTCATCATAGCCGTCCCAAGGGGTGGGGAGGGTAAATAGGGCAAGTGCCCTAGGGCGTCCAAAGTATTATGAATGTAGGGGGCGTCAAAAAAATGAATGACAAAAAGAAAAAATTGGTTGTTTTATTTTAGATATTAATTTCCCTTGTATCTATATGATGATTTCGAGGATGAGTGTATTTACTATTAAAATATATAAAATTTTGTAAAAAATTTTTTTGGGGGCGGGCGTCAAATATTATTGCCCTAGGGCATTATTGGTGGTTAGGACGGAACTGGTCGTCATATTGTAAGACCACACGTGTAATTTGTTTGAATCGTTTTTGTGTATTTATATTACATACAAAAATATAATTAATATTTTAATAACGAGTTGTGATTTTAATTTAAATGTCTAATCCAATACATTTAATATCTTAAAATGTAAATACAATGAACAAATTATTTAATAATATGCTATGCAAAATTAAAAAAAAACCCCGTACAATATATAAGTATTACAATATTATAATTAAATACAATAATTATACATTTATCTACCTAATTTATAGTAGTATTATCAGAATATAAGAACATATTTAAATTGTAAAAAAAAAAATTTATATTTTTAACGTTATACTATAAAATTAGTCATTGATGTATTATTATTATTAAGTATCATAGGGAGTGAACATCTATTTTTGCAACTTTGAAATGTGGTAGGTTATAAGTATGGGACGCACGTGTCACCCCTTTGGTTAATAGACGTTTCAGAACCAAAAATAAATGCCTGCTCGTATTTAAACACATTTTAAATATATCATTGTACGCGTATACTCGTTCCCTCGGAAATAATGTCGACTGAAAAGAAAATTCTTTTTTCCACAAATTTACAAATGTTCTGCTGTTTAAATATTATTAATTAGACAAGTATAAAACGTTTCTTAAAAGACTAATATTAATAAAATATAAAATCATAGAATAATACATAAACGAATATTATTTTATTCAAAATAATACGTCAACTGACTACTGGGTGTTGAATTCGTAAGAATTTCTCGACTCCTCGTAAGAAATAATTACCCGTAACTACGGAAAATAATATTTAAATATAATAAAAGGATACACAAATATATATATATATATAATATATATCATCAATATTGTTAAGATTGTTTTATAAGATATCTATAGGTAGGTATATTATTATTTTTTATTTTTATCTTTCCTTTTAATTTCAAATATATTTTAATAATTGATTTTTAAAGATATACTCGTACCTACGATGATAATACGTCGTTGAGTCATTTTTAGCGAAAATTCAACTCTAACGCTGTGTTGGCAAACAATACTGATCATTATTCTCATTCGTGTTAAGAGATTTTACGCAGACAGAAAGTACCACCTATATTATTATATACGTAATACATTTAATAATATGTTATGTTATTTTTAACATCATATAAGATCAACAGATATTTAATTAAAATATTATACAAGTAATCATTTGATCGTGCGTGTGGTCTTTCAAACTTTCTCAAATTAAATTAATAATTGTTTATACTATTAAATATTATAAAATAATATTTAATTTTATTTACCTCTATACTTTAAATGAATTATTTTCGGCATGTATTTAAAACGTAAGTTATGGTATGACTCTAATCGCCCAGTGTGCACGAAGTTCATTGCATGATCCAAATCCTTCCGTAAGTCTTTTGACATACCTACCGATTTTTTTTTTTTAAGCATAATAGGAGTCATTATTTGGATTTAACGGTAATTTTGTTCTAATTTCATTTTCTGACAATTTTTTGTGTTGACATTTCTTTCTGTACGATAACTTACGTTTTAAATACATGCCGAAAATAATTCATTTAAAGTATAGAGGTAGGCATATATGAGAAGTATGACAACTATTTCAGACCATAATCACAATATAAACAAAAAGGTGTTGGGTGAAAAATTGGTATTTTCAAAATCTGCTGGACGATATGTTTTAAAAACAAAATATGAACTGAGTAAGGACGAGTGTCGAGTGACGGCATACAGTTATGTTAGAAATAGAAATAGAAAAAAAAGAAATAACACCAACAATAACAGAAGTTGATACTTTACCAATATCGCAAACAATAGCAACTTATTCAAAATCGAATTAAGAAGATTTAATTTAAAAAATATTCAATATTTTCTCGTAAATAATTCAGTTTTTTTTTTTTTTAAATAAGGTACCTTTCTGATTTCTGATGAATATATGTAAAAAGAAAATTTTGAGTTTCAAAATAATAACAATGTCATGTAACATGTAAAATAAAATATATAAAATGTATTAATTTTTTATAAATGAACAATAAATATAAAATGTATATAAAACAATGTAAAATTCTGGAAATAATTGATTTCTAGTGTAAAGTTATCATAAAAATTTATATAACTGTGTCATACTAAATGTATTATTTGTTTAATTTTTTTGGGATAAACACTCGTTCAAATTGATTATTATGTTTTATGTAACACCGCTTATAATTATACTCGTGATATAATAGCGTGGCGCAGCGGCTAGTTGAGGCGGCGTACCAGTGACGGTCACACGTAAAACAGAACTGACGGTTTTACGTAGAACCAATAGTCAGATATAATTTTTAAGACCACAAACATTCTTATTTTTTTGTGTAGTATTTGATTTAAAAATAAAAATTAATCGACTTTTTTGTATCGTGATCTTTTAAGTCATAAAATGGGGTAATTTTTGTTTTTAAGAACTTAAATGTTATAATGCAACATAAGTCCTACATTATTTCAATTATATATTATTCAAAAAATCTTTCATAGTTCAGTGGTAAAACGTTGTTTTCTTAATAATTTACAAAGTTCCGTGTTATGTTGCAAGTTTGGAAATTTGTTTTACACATCGATTAATTGTTGTTTGGCTAATTCCAACCAAATCACGTGAAACCTACTGAAATAAGATATGTTTAGAAAGTAAATATTACAAACTAAGGATTTACAGTATTAAGTACATTTCTTTCGTGTGTTAATCAAATCTAAGTCCCAGTGGCGTAGCCAAGGGGAGTTGAGGGGGCTGCAACCCCCCACTGGCCGTGATATTATTTTTTTTTGGCTATTCGTGCTATACTGATTGCATGATAGTTGTATAGTTTTATTATATTCTGTGGTCTTCATTATTGTAAAATATAATATGATTATGTATACTACATTTCTACCGTAACATATTATTATTCAGTAGCGTAGATACAATTTTTTTCTAAGAGGAACTTGAATGGAACTTTTGAAAATTATTTAAATACAATTTTTTCAACATACCACGTTTTAAAAACGGATTAAAAAGTATAAAATTATTTCGCCTAGCCCCATATACAGATGTATACCCCAAACAGATTGGCCTGATAATTTGTAATTGTGAATTTTTAACAGCCATGAAAACACTCGTATTTGTAGGTTTAAAACGAAAAACGTGCATGCGCAATCTATAATTTATACATAAATTGTTCATCTAAGTCACTGAAAATTTTTAACGCGCTGCAAATGATAAGAATTAGGTATGGTGTATGTTTTCACAACGAAACATCTCTTTACTATTATCTATTGCACGCGCACCACGTTTTTCGTTTTAAATCTTAATGATTGTTGATTGTGTCAATATATGCATAAATAAAATAAAATTTATATATATATATATATATATTATTTTTTCAAAAATTATATTATAATATAATTATAATATTTATACTTTTATACTTATTTTTGAAATTATATTATGAAGTGTTTCTAAAATAAAAAGAATACATTTTAATTTTATATATGTTTCTTAGAATAGATAATAATCATTTATTAATTGTATTGTTTTTAAATTTAATTTTCATTATTTTTTTAAAAAATAATTATTAGGTAGAATTTTCAGTAAGTGCAGGCATCAAGAGGACTAGGTAATTGTATTGAAGTCGCCTCTGAAAAATATATAATACCTATATATAGTACATTTTTTCTTTGATAATTCAATTAATTTATATAAATATCATATTATAAGGATACAAATTGACGTGTTATTTCATTTACTTTTTTGTTATTATAATTATGACACTTACGAAATATATCTTGAATGTTATCGTAGATGTAATTGTAGTATTGTCTTGTGATTTCTATACAATTACATAAGGCAATATTATTATGTCTGTGCGCTAAAGAAGGGGTTCTCTGTAATGTGACCCCGATAACTTGCATAGATATATATACGATTAAGCGTGAATGGGGTAGATACCTAAACGAAAATATTGTACCGAGAGACAAACTAATATTTTCCGGAGGAGTCGCAAATGGCTGACCATAGCCGTCCCAAGGTGGGGGGCAAATGGGGCAAGTGCCCTAGGGCGTCCAAAGTGTTATGAATGCAGGGACGTCAAAAAAATGCATGACAAGAAAAAATTTGTTGTTTTATATTTCAGATATTAATTTCCCTTGTATCTATATGATGATTTCGAGGATGAGTGTATTTACTATCAAAATATATATAATTATGTAATTAGATATTACGTTAGTTGTACATTTTTTTTTTTTTGGGGGGGCGTCAAATATTATTGCCCTAGGGCATAATTGGTGGTTAGGACGGCTCTGTGGCTGACCCTTGAACTATATTTTACGAACAATAATTATTAATCAAACGCCCAAGACATGCGTGTACAAAATAATAAATAATACGATTAACACCGAACAATTACGATGACAAAAAAAAAAAAAAATACAAATAATAAATAATAATAATATAAAACGTCGCGTGTCAGGCGTTGTCAGTACTGGACCTTGGACTTCCACCGGCGGCGGATCGATGCCGACGGCTGTTGGTGACGAAGAAAAATCTCACGGCCACGACGAAGATCACTGGAGAGGCAGTTCGCAGACGCGTATAATAATTCCCGCGTACGAAGACGGACGACGCACAACCAAAGGCGTACACGTTACTACGGACCCACGGGTGCGTCGCAACTATAGTGATTACAATCCCGGTATCCCGGATCCCGGAATCCCGGGATCCAGTTCAATTTTTGGTTCTAAAAATACCGGGACTAGTATCAGTTATCCCGGGATTTCAAAATACCTAACTACGACTCGATAAGTTAATTGCCCGATACGGACCACATTTAATGTCCACACCGCTCCCACTATAGCATCACAGATTAATATAGATAGGACGCTGAACGGTTTTCCTTTGTTCTCGAGATTATAATTTCAATGGCCTTGAAATCAGCTGTTTAGTAATTATCACTAATTTCTTACCGTGCGAGATGTTTTTATCTACACATTGTGTTATCATTAATCATAGAATCTGTGTTTGTACGTTTTTATTTATTATACTTGTATCTTATAGGTGTAATAATATTATATATAATAATAATAATAATATAATTATATAATATTTTTTAGAAAATTATATATTTTTATTAATATTATGTAGGTAGGTACAATCAATCTGTACTTAATGTGGTACGATCGGCGGACGAAACGGAAAAAAAAGATTATGGGTAGAGACGTGTTGTAGCGCGTTGGAATGCGCGCGAAACCGGCTGCGTTGACAGTGCGCATGCGCAGGTTTGTTCCTAACATCATGTTCTTCCGCTGTGTCGCTAACATCAATCGTTCCGCTCCGAAATGAAAAGAATCTAAAATAGTGGGGGGAGTGTCCATGGCCTGATAGCGTTGAATCGGGGGACGTGCATTTTCAGCAGCAGCCTACATAGGAAATAAATCGAGCAGACTTGCAGATGAAACATTAAACGCTTTACTTTTCTCACGTTCATATTTTCAAAACAATCGGATCATAAAAAAATGTAATTTAGAATAATTAATAAAATAATAAACATAAAAATACACAAATATTGAAAACAGATCATAAAAAATGCAGTTTAGAATTAATCAAATAATAAACATAATTAAATAAACACAAATAAACGAATTTTTTTTCAACTTTTGTTTAACGATTTTCGGGATAAATAGCTATCCGAGATCCCCCGGGATTAATAGCTAAATATCCCGATATCCCGGGATCGTAGAATAGGGCCGGGATTGTAATCTCTAGTCGCAACGCGACCCAAAATTACTCGGCGCACACGAGGAAAGGCGCCGACCGACGCGTATAGTGGCCGCCGCCGCCGCCGCCGCGACTAAAACTACACGGCAAACAATGAACGGACCAACAGGGTTCCACGGCCACAAAGGTGTGGTTCGAACGCACCAAAAATATTCGGTGCCCGCGAGCAAGACGCCGAAAGACACGCGGCTTAAAAGGCTCGGGAGTCGAGACACCCGTTGTCGCACGACGGCGGCTCGTCGTGTTGCTCACGGAGCGGAGAGTGCGTGACGGTCGCGAAATTTCTACCGCGACCGCCGCCGCGTCGTTCGTTATCGCTACCTACTTTGATAAGTAAGAACTGTGGATTTCCGCCAATATCGAACAATGTCAGTTGGAACGAAACGTACATGAATATGCATTGGCGGTTTTACAAGGGGGGGGGCATAAGAGGATAGCTTTACCACAGATTAGATGAATACAGATGGATCACTCGGCCCGAGAACAAAAGAATTGCAAATACGCTCTTCTGATTGGTCCCCCGCATATCAATGTAGGCGCACACGACGATATAAATTATTATGTTGGTATTTTACAATATTATATAGTACAACTTCTTTTTATTATCTCAAATAATGTTATCATAATAATGGTTATCTCACGTCCCAGTAAAAATTTAACGCAGGTTAAGCACCGATTTTTTTTCAACTGTGTGTATGAAACGAGTATATTTAACATGAGGCATTATATGACACGATCGCCAAACCAGAATCACTATGTAAACAACACAAATAGATTACCTCACGGGAGTAATGTCTAAATTTTAGGTAAATATATTGTGCTACCATGCGGTAACACTGATATTGGGGGGATTGAAATGACGTCATTTTTTTTGTTTACATCGCGAGTGATCCATCTGTATTCATCTAATCTGTGGCTTTACTATGGTCTTGTTTTGGCCAGTTCACCTACGCAATTGGAGTAATCGCTACCATTGCAACGTAAAGAAATCTTATAATATATCAAGATGAGATTTACTACTGTGTGTTTTTTTACTAAATTTAACTTACCATTTTTTTCAGAAACTTCGATAAATATTTTGCCTAAAGAAGAAGCAAACAAAATACTATAATATGTATTGATATACGTATTAGATTTTACTTTGAATAAAAGGATGATTAACGATTGAAATCACATTAAGGATTATTCAACAAATATGAGTTTAAATGAGAAAATCGACAATTTCACTTTATCCTAATCTCTTTTCGAGATATTAATGGACTATGAGAAATTTGTTGATATTCGTTTAATCCCGTTCTTTGTAAAATTCGAAAAGTGATACGCTTAAATAATACGAAATAGAATGGATCAAATCAATTCACGTAATTTATTGGAGACACAAAATAATAATAATTGATTTACTTAGAGTTAAATATGCATGTTCCAAAGCGTCTCTGAATGTAGAAATACCTATGAAACATACGATAAATACACGTCACTGTGACAGTAATACTAAGTAAAATAACTATTCTTATTAAACGAAAATTAATTCATAATAATTGATTTATTAAATGTAATTATCATTCAAATTATTATTTATAAATAAACACATTAAGCTTTCTTCGGATGTAAAAGCAAATTATATTTACAATTAAATTGTCCTCCGTCACTTCTCCTACATAAATTTACTAGAAAATATATATGATATGTATGATCCATATGTACAGTGTACACAAGTTATTATTTTTATTTTTTTTTTTATTGAAATATTTTATTATTACTAAGGCGATTAAAAATTAATGGTACTTGAAATCTTACACTTGCAGCTATATGCTTGATCTTCGAAATTATAACAAAAACATTACTAATTTGTATTATAATATGTTTTGAATTATTATAAATAAAATTTAATTATGTTTCCACAGTGTCTTTGGTATTTAGTAAAGCCATAAATTTCTAGACTAATAAGTTCGTGATTGTTCATTTGTGTATATTGTATCATGCTCAATGCTCATATACAATTCTGAATCAGTGTATGCATAATACATGTAATAGATATAGAATAGTTATATATTATAAATGCTAATATATCAGCAAAATATTTAATAAAATAATGCATACTACTGTAGACTTCATGACACCATTGACTAGGTGATAATTTCGTATCAAATATGGATGGATCTATCGAAAAATGGAAAGTTTTTTTTTTTATTAAATTATAAAATATTGATGCGTCTATACATAGGTATCAGCTCCATATTGTAAGGTTGAATATGAGCAAGTTAATAAGTTAAAATTGATTTAATTTTTTTTTTGTTTAAATGTATACTTATATCACATTAATATATTATAATTACTCTCTTCGTGGATCGTTTAAAATTTTAATTTTACAAGCGGTATATTAAATACAATATTGAGTTATCATATGAATCGTACACCTACATTTTATGGTTGCGTTAAATTTCGTTTAAAAAACAATATGGTATTTGTAGCGAATAATTACCGATGTCCCGCCCAGAGGATTACGAGACGATATATCGCACATTTGCCGTGATAATTAGGTACACCTTATTTATGACGTAGTCGCTACCGTATGTCGCGAAACATAGCAAATCCGTTACTTCGATACAGTGCTTGTTATAAACGGTTACGTTCGCAACCATTAATCAAAAGAACGTAGTACAATTTTTTTTCTCTTAACTTTTTCAAGTTTGTGGTGAAAAGTAATGTTAACTTTTAATTTTTATATATTAATTAGTAATTAAATTTATGAGTTTAAAAAGTTGGCCAACTTGCCTTCTGCATTTATGGGCTCTACAGCAACAGCAACAGCAAACACATTATAGTAGTAATCTATTAATTTATCTAAAATAATATGTTATAATATAAATTATATTTTTATTTTTTACACCATTATGTGAAACAATATCAATACTTAAATAATTGGTAGGTAAATACTAAAAGTAAAAACAATTTTATTATTATTATTAAATATACTAAATAATGGTAACATGTATTTGCCGAATAACATAAGAAATCAAAAATTATATTCCTATGTAATATATTTATGGATATCAAATGTATAATTCAAAATGCTAGTCAAATTTAAGAAAACAATTTAAGTTTCGTCAAAATAATTTGGTTATTATTGTTGTACTTGTAGTATACCTGTATTGTTACAATATAAATTATAATATCTATGCAATTTATTGATTTATTTTTATATTTATTTAATGAGTTTCAACTGAGTATAGTTAACTTTTTTAAGTGTTAAACACACGGATTATTTTAATGAAAAATTTAAGTAAACGCCATTAAAATTTACGTATTTATATTTTATACATTTATTTACATTTATTTTTTTGATTTATTGAAATTAAATCATTTAATTTGCACAGGCGCTCTCTGTTAAATACGTAATAATAATAATAATCAAATTAAGACTGTTTTCTGGGAGCTAGTATTAAACATTAATAGAATTTATAAGGACCCTACAGCCTCTTCTTAAAGGAAAAACTACATAGTTTTATTTTATTTTATAACATAAATAACATGTTCTACAATTTATTTAGGATATAATATATCAGGGGAGTGTTTATGCGGTGGGAGGCTGATGGTGCTCCAATTCCCCTCTCCCGATATTTCAGGAATTGTTTTTTTTATATATTCCTATACCCCGTATTGATGTTATACTTATGTTATAAAAATTATTACAATAATATTTTTATTGTTTACACGACGACATAATAGGGAAATACCGCCGAAATGTATACTAAATTCCTAATAAGTAGTTGTTTTTAATATGTTGAGAAGTTTGTATTTTTTCCTAATTTTAACGGTTAGTTTTGGATTAGAATTTAGAAATTATTGCACGATAATATTACACAGTGCCTCAGGCCAACCCCCCAAAAAAAAAAAAAATCTAAATACGCCTCTGTTATAAAAGCATAATAACATCGATATGAAGACTATAACAAAGCATTAAAAATAATTACCGAAACTGCTTATTCTATAAATCTCTTCCTCCGCTAAAAAATAAAAATTCGTAATTTAAAAAAGTGTGTACCGATATAATATATGTGTAAGTGTGATGCACATTCGTTAATACAATATAAAAAAATATAATGTGTTGGATAATGTTCTTTTTCACGTGTAATTTCATATTTACACCATAGTATTAATTAGTGTTAAAATATATATTAGTTCAGAAAAATCGATTTCACATTATGCTTAATAGAAGTACACACACACACACACACACACACACAATTTTGTAATATATCTTGGACGTTTAGCAACGAATATACCAGTTATAGACATAGACATAGATTATATAACTGAATACCTATCTACAACAATTATTTTAAACTATAATATATAATATCTTTATTCGTTCTTGTTTCGAGACACAGCAGCTTCTTATTAATAATAGACCTCTGGCAAAAACTATGTTTTCTAAATATTTTTTATGATTATATATTATGTGTTTGGTGTCATTATTATAATATATTGTGCATAATATGTTATTCTAGGTTGACATTGAGAAATAATGCTGTATGCAGGGATATTGCGTTCGGTACTTGTAGCATACCTACTACAACCGGATGTTCAAATACACAACGATGTACGCAGCAATATCAATATGTATATACATTTTTACTTATTCGAGTTGTTCAAAATATCTACCTAAATGGCCGATGATTATAACTGTTCAAAATTGTGTACCTGCATCGCATTTTCTATAATTTCGATCAGTTCGTTTTATAGCGATTAAACTTTATATACACGAATTACAGATTTTATTATAAGGATTGATTGCAAATCGTGACTATTACTCACTAAACTCTGTATAAAACCTTTTGAAAGCTAATACGCCATCATATGTTCCTAAAAATTTTTTCGAAAATAACGTAATAATTAATATTTTCGGGATATTTAAGAATAAAACATAATTTTTTTTCCAAATGTTCAGTAATTTATAGGAAATATTTGAAATTATAGAAACGATTTTTTTTAATAATAATTTTACAAAAATAAATCATGGGATTCAATTCCTTTAGATATGTCCATAAAACGTAGGTATTAAACTAGACATTAGTAAAATTGATGACACTTACTGGCAATAGCTGCATCATGAAAAAAAATTTCTAGAAAAAAAATTCAATTTTGAAAATTAAAAAATTAATTAATACGTGCACCTAAATAGAATTATTTGAAATGCACATTTTGAATTCTGTATTGTATACGAATTTTCATGGTTACCGAAATTTAAGGCAGTATAAAAAAAAAATTAATTAAATTATTTAATAGAATACGTAATTTGCAATCTCACCCAGACAATCTAAATTTTTTAAAAAACACAATTCTATTACTAATAAACACACTTTTACTAATTGTCCGTGATTTAACCATTTCATTTATAATTATCAAAAAATATACCTGCACATATATTTTCATTATAAGTATAATATAATTATTATTTTTTGTAGATACACTTTTATATCATTTACCATCATGGAGAGTTTCCACTAAAAAAAAAAAAAAATTTAAATTGTTATTTATTTAATACATGATTATTAAAGATAATTAATAATATAATGAATTTAGTACATTTATAAATTCAAATCAATATATACTATATTATATGTGTAGAAATTTGAATAATAACACACCAGCATACGCTTTATCCACAATAAGTACAATAGCAAAAGCTATTAGGAATACAAAATGTAAAGCATATTTTCTACTCATTTTTTAAATCTTTAGTATTCACACAATTACACAATAGGTACTACTTTGCAACTATAATAGTATAATACGACTACTGTTAAGCGCACAACAAAATCTTCATCTTTGATGGAGATTCTTTGTTTATTATTTGAACAATTGGTCTTATAAATTTTTGCACGATGAAAAAAAAATTGGATAATATATACATATTTACTTTTTCTTCAAATGTCTTGTTATAAGTCCCATTTTTACAGATTACAGGTAAGCGATTTAGGAATTTAAAAAAAAAATTAAAGATGAACCAAATGAACGCGATTATTTTTTTTTTTTTAAGAACGTGAACGTGAACAAAATTGTTGTTTTACGCATTGAACGTGGACATGAACAAATTCAATTTTTAAGTGAACGTTGCCAACTGCTTGTATAAGTCATACCATAACTTGGGTTTTAAATATATGCCGAAAACAATCCATTTAATGTATAAAGTTATACACGTGAGAAGTATGGTTGCTATTTTAGACCATTATCACAATATAAACAAAAAGTAGTTGGGTGAAAAATTGGTACTTTCAAAATCTGCTGGACGATATGTTTTAAAAACAAAATATGAATTGAGTAAGAAAGAGTGTCGAGCAGGGGCGTAGCGATGGGGTTTTTTTTTAGCCACGGCTCAATTTTAAAATTTGGGGTGGGTGGGTCTGACGTCAGTGCTCACTGCTCAGTAGTGTAGTACAATACTAGAAGTGAGTTAGTTGTTATATAAAAATTGGTTCATAAGAATATTTACAAATAATTGTACCTACTAAGTTCTAATCATCACTGCTTTATATAATAAATTATTTAATTAGATTGAAAAATCTATCATTATCTATGTTATTATTGTGATCTGATAGCGCATCGGTAATATCACATATCAATATCAGTGTTGTAACAAATTTTATGACACATTCAATGAGGGGGGGGGTCTAAAATAATTGTTATATATACCATAGGGTCCAGACTTGGAGACCCCTTTTGGTTGGTACATTAGTAGGATTAAAAGGTGCAGGGCTGGTATTAGGGGGCAACACCATTTTAGTAGTTTTTTTTTTTGCTTATTTGTACATACTTTTTCCCCGGGTAGGTGGGTGGGTGGGTAAAAAAAAATGTCTGGCTCCATGTAGTAAAATAGTTCACCACGCCACTGGTGTCGAGTGATGGCATACAATTATGTTAAAAATCGAAATAGAAATAAAAGAAATAACACTAACAATAACAGAAGTTGATACTTTACCAATATCGCAAACAATAGCAACTTATCCTAAATCGAATTAAGAAGATTTAATTTTTAAAAAATATTCAATATTTTCTCGTAAATAATTCAGATTTTTTTTTTTTTTCTAAATAAGGTACATTTCTGATTTCTGATGAATATATGTAAAAAGAAAATTTTGAGTTTCAAAATAATAACAATGTCATGTAACATGTAAAATAAAATATATAAAATGTATTAATTTTTTATAAATGAACAAAAATATAAAATGTATATAAAACAATGTGAAATTCTGGAAATAATTGATTTCTAGTGTAAAGTTATCATAAAAATTTATATAACTGTGTCATACTAAATGTATTATTTGTTTAATTTTTTTGGGATAAACACTCGTTCAAATTGATTATTATGTTTTATGTAACACCGCTTATAATACTCGTGATATAACAGCATGGCGCAGCGGCTAGTTGAGGCGGCGTACCAGTGACGGTCA
The DNA here is from genome assembly GCA_032441835.1 of Slavum lentiscoides. Taxonomy (NCBI): domain Eukaryota; kingdom Metazoa; phylum Arthropoda; class Insecta; order Hemiptera; family Aphididae; genus Slavum; species Slavum lentiscoides. Next base: position 12,637,958 of record CM063712.1, on the reverse strand, counting down.
CACGTAAAACAGAACTGACGGTTTTACGTAGAACCAATAGTCAGATATAATTTTAAGACTACAAACATTCTTATTTTTCTGTGTAGTATTTGATTTAAAAATAAAAATTAATCGACTTTTTTGTATCGTGGTCTTTTAAGTCATAAAATGGGGCAATTTTTGTTTTTAAGAAGTAAAATGTTATAATGCAACATAAGTCCTACATTATTTCAATTATATATTCAACAAATCTTCATAGTTCAGTGGTAAAACGTTGTTTTCTTAATAATTTACAAAGTTCCGTGTTATGTTGCAAGTTTGGAAATTTGTTTTACACATCGATTAATTGTTGGTTGACTAATTCCAACCAAATCACCTGAAACCTACTGAAATAAGATATGTTTAGAAAGTAAATATTACAAACTAAGGATTTACAGTATTAAGTACATTTCTTTCGTGTGTTAATCAAATCTAAGTCCCAGTGGCGTAGCCAAGGGGAGTTGAGGGGGCTGCAACCCCCCACTGGCCGTGATATTATTTTTTTTGGCTATTCGTGCTATACTGATTGCATGATAGTTGTAGTTTTGTTATATTCTGTTGTCTTCATTATTGTAAAATATAATATGATTATGTATACTCAGAGCTGTAAAGAATACTTTTAAAAAGTATTTGAGTAAATGAAAAAAAATATTGTTGAAAACAGTATTTAGAGTAAAGTAACACTCAAATAATTATTTATCCAATGTATTTGAATAAATGCTCAAAAACATTAAAAATTATTTGAAATAATTTTGAATACTTAAAGAAAAAATATGTATAATTTATTCATAATCATTATTATATTTCAAAACATAATTTGTTCAGATCTTGTTACGGTTATTGATGTTCTATATATCATTTATAACTTCATAATAATCTGACGGCAATCACAAAGTTGTAAACACAATATTTTAATTTTCAAAATTTTCATAATAATCAATTTTTTTCGTGTAAAATTTGCTAGATGTGACATTTTGATTTTAATAAAATAATATATACATTATAAGTATAAAAGTATTTAATGTAAATTAGTATTCAATACCATAAAAAAGTATTTGAATACTACGCTCAAATTCAGGAAAGAAAAAATGAATTTGAATAAAGTATACAATAATTTAAAAAGTATTTGAATACTAATATTCAAATACTTTACACCTCTGTGTATACTACATTTCTACGATAACATTCAGTGGCGTAGATAACATTTTTTTCTAGGGGGAGTGTTGAAAGGATCTTTTGAAAATTATTTAAATACAATTTTTTTTTTATATAACACGTTTTTTAAACGGAGTAAAATGTATAAAATTATTTCTCCTGGCCCCATATACAGATTTATACCCCAAATACACATTTTGATAATTTGTGATTGTGAATTTTTAATAAACACTCGTATTTGTATGTTTAAAACGAAAAACGTGCATGTGCATGCAATCGATAATAATTGATACATGAATAGTTCACTTGTCATTGAAAAATTTTAATGCACTGAAAATGATAAAAACTATATTGTGTAAGTTTTCTCAACGAAACGTCTTCTCTCTACACGCGACTCCTTATTATTATCTATTGCACGCGTCCCTCGTTTTCCGTTTTAAATCTTACAAGCATTTTCACAGCTATTAAAAAATCCACAATCATAAATTTTCAGTGCATGCTTTGTAGTTAGAAATCTATTCGGGTTGTGTAAACCTGTATGGAGCTTACAGAAATTACTTTATACTTTTTGTCCGTTTTAAAAACGTAGTACTTAACCTAACTGAAATTGTACCGGAATCCATATCATAAAACCAGTTAATATCGGTTCTAAATCTTCAATTTATTGAAAATTATTATTTGAAAACCATGCTGAAGATGTTGGATTATTTATTTTATTGTTTTACATTAATTATAGGCATTGTTTTATAATGGTTCCAAGAAATTTGTCACAATTAACACACACGCACTAACATTGACTATATACTTCAATGACAATAGTTAACGAAAATATTACTCACGTGAATAATAATATACACAGAAAATATCAGATGAATTTAACGCTGAACCGAACGTAGCCGAGCGCCGGCGGTGCAACAGTTTTTGGTATGTTCTGGGAGGTGTGCCACTTTAAAATATATAAATTTGAAAAGCTTAGAAAATATCCTAATCGAAACCGTTGTAAAAAAAAAACAGTTAAACGGGGTTTTTTGTGGGTGTGCCGTGTGCGACGCGAAAAAATCGAAATAAAAACGAACAAATAAATAAAAAAATTGAAATTGAAAAATTGAAAAATATTTCCAATGCTCAAATAAAAAACGGACGCGCGAACGTCGATAGAAATATTTGTTTCCGCTCGTCGACGTCTAATGTTATCGCGTTTGTGGGGAATGTAGCTATACTAATTTTCGAATTTGATCATGTAGTATGTACCAATGGATTGTCGCTCTAGTAAGAAAATATCTATGTAATATACTCTATGGCGCAATTGAAATAAAAGAGCGAGAAAAATATTTTTGTACGACTGATTTTAGCTCTATAGAATAATATATTTGGCGTACAGCCGACGTCATGGAATAACAATTTTTTCGTTCTTTTTCCATGACTGCGCAAAATTCACCGATATAAGTAAAGTTGCTGCCTACGGATTAAGATAGACTGGATGCAGAACGAAGCTTTTCATCACACAAAATATTGAAATCCAAAAGTGCTAAGGCAGTCAACTGTTGTGTCAAGACCACTAGTGCTCTCATACCAAATTATTTCCCACGCTTACTTAAAAACTCATTTACCAAGAATTCAGGAAACGATTATCGATTATTTATTATTTACCAAGAATTAAGAAAATTATTAGCGATTAAGTGCTGATTTGAAAATAAATGATTGATAATAGATGTCAATACTAGGGAATAAGGTAAGGTAGTAGTAATAAATTGGTATATAAAGAACCCACTAGTGCTAAATGGCGCTAGTAGCTTTGACACACCAAAAGCACTCTCGTGATTCACTTTTTTCGTTCTCGTTCGGCATCCAGTCTATCTTAATCCGTGGTTGCTGCCATACCTAATTGTTTAATCATTATTTATCATCTATGTAATATACGAGTACTCTATGGCGCAAATGAAATAAAATAGCGGGAAAAATATTTTTGTACGACTGATTTTGGTGCCATAGAGTAGGTTATATATTTAGCGCACGGCTTATGTCGTATTTTTTAATCATTGTTTATACAATATTATACGCATACGTGTGTATATACGAACGAATCAATGTACATACCTTATGAGCTATTTTTGGAATTGGCGATGACGGGCGGCACGAAGCTATTGCAATACCACGGTGCGGTGGTCGTGAAACGGACGAGACGATTGAACGACAGTTTCAATTTTAATAATAATAATCAGTGACGTAGGCAGGATTTTTATTTGGGGGGAGGGCTGAGGCTGATAATTTATTTATTTATACGTTAATAATTATATTTACAGAGGGTATACCTACTAAAAAATTGATAATTTATTCATTTCGGGGAGGCTGCAGCCCCTTCAGCCACCCTGGCTATGCCACTAATAATAATATATTACTATAGTAGTACTAAGAGTACATAATAGTAGGTAGTTAATAATAATAATACAAGGAATCTGCTGAAAATGGGAAGAAAATAGGATGAACAATAAACGAGGATAAAACAATATACATGGTCGTAACTAGAAATCACTGCAGAGTAGTTCTGCATCGGTCGACGTCCTACCGACGGTACGCGCCTTTATCGTGGCGCTTTCGTATCAACGTCAGTCCGTCGTCCACTCGTCCACTGCAGTTAAGCGCCGCACATAAATTCGGTGGGTCGTGTACAGTGTAAACGAGTAAACATGTAAACGAGTGTACAACGAGGAAAGATAAACTCTTACGTTCATTTCATTGAAATACGCGAAATAATATTATTATTAATAATAATAATCAATAAGTAAATAAATAATAAAGACTGCATACGCGCGTACGATTGGACGCTCGGTCAGCGTCAAAATAAACATTCGAATATACCGACATAGCGCGTCAGCCAGTCATAAAAAAACGGGAAAAGGAAGTAGTCACCAGATAGCGCTAGGACACAACATAGAGGGCGTGACAGTAAGGCGCTTATAAATAGCTGCCCGAACCGGCAGACCGCTCAGTGTAGTCGCAGCGGTCAGGCGCGAACAACGTCTTAAGGTGCGGTCAAAGAGAAAGCGGTCTACCCACGTGGGCTGACCGCACTGCCCGCCGCGGACACTGTATTATCTTGTATTGCGTCATTGTAGTTAAATATAGCGTGGGCTGCCGCGACGGATTGGTGTCAAACGCAGCGGGCAGCGGTCTAGTTGTAATAATTTACAGTGATCGCGGCAGTCATACGGAAATAACTTACAAAACGGTCTGCGTTAGAAGTTAGTTCTTATGCAGAGGCGATGAAAATCATCAAACTCTTCTCTTTTTTCATTAATTTCGCGCACCAATAATTTTCTCATTTTCTTGGTTTTCTTCAGTGCAAGGAGAAGAAGAAGTTCTTAGCCCTCTGGCGACCATAGAATATGACCTGATGGCTGCTGGCGACTTGACGATGCTAGATGCTAGTAAAGTGATTCGTTTTTTTTATCCATTATGTTTAATCGCTGTTCTTTGCATTTTATGTCGTTTAAAATTTAAATCATGTCACTTATGTGTAAATGTCACTTCATTTCAAATTATGGAAAGTAAAAATTGTTTTCCATTATTATGAAAACACTGTCAGATGTTTTTCTTATTTAGCAAGAATATCTACAAGAGAGTAGTGGATTGTATAACATGGTTGCAGTGCTGGCGTGAGCATTTACGGTGCCGGGTGCAAGAAATATTATTGTGGGGCCTTATGCCCGAGATTTATAATTTTGAAGAGATGACCATTACTTAACATTTTTATAGAATAAGAAGAATATGTTATATATCTTATTGTTTAATGTTAAAATTATGTATAAGTAATACTTTTCATTTATAAAATATGTAATGTATATATGAGGCATGAGGATACATAGAAAGAAAAAAATTATATTTTATAATAATAGTTATATTTTTTATAACATAAATTATAATGATTAAAATGGATTAATATGCATTATACGGGTATTTCCAGGTAGGTATACTGTATTATCATTGTTTTCACAAATCATAATTTGTAGGTACAAAAAAAAAAAATATTATGCGTGTATATATTTTATTTAATAAATCAAAATAAATTTGTTAATAATACTACAATAATACATTTTTCGGGGCCCTTGTAAGTGCGGGGCATGGTGCAGGGGCACATCTTAGCCCCCCTTCCCCCTTACGCCGGCCCTACGTGGTTGTGGTAACGAATGAATAATGATACAAATGAGCAAGTGATAATGTTACTATCTCCTTTAGTCTTTACACACAGTGAAGTTTAATCCTTTATTGAACAATAGTTACTGAAAATTGAAATATATATTTATAATGCTAAACTTTATGTATAATAAACATAATATATATATGTGTGTGTGTGTGTGTGTGTGTGTGTGTGTGTGTGTATATATTGTATATATAAAATTATATTATGAAGTGTTTCTTAAATAAAAACAATAAATTTTAATGTTATACACACATATGTTTCTTAAAATAAATTATATTCATTTATTAATTTTCTTTAAATTTAATTTCCATAATATGTTAAAAAATATAATTATTAGGTAGAATTTTCAGTAAGTGCAGGCATCCAGAGGACTTGGTAATACTACTGAAGTTTGCTCTGAAAAATATATAATATATAGATATAGTAAATTTTTTTTTTTTTAATAATTTAATTAATTTATATAAATATCATATAAAGGGCTTGCGCCCGATCTGTATGGCTGTAGTTTTTACTGAAATACATGCGTTACTGAAAAAACTCTCATGCCTTGTAGAGTGATACAATTTTGATTTACTTTTTTATTTTTTGTTGGAAAGAGGAAAACATTTTGCAGGGCACATTGTACTTCGATTCTCAAAATTTTATTTTGCACTTGTCAACAGCATCGACAGACAGAAAATGAAAAGCTCGATATTATATATTTTACAAGAAAAACTCTCACACCTCCTACAATACAAATTGACGTATTATTTCATTTACTTTTTTGTTATAATAACTATGACACTTACGAATTATATCTTGAATGTTGTCATAGATGTAATTGTAGTATTCTTTTGTATTTTCTAAACAGTTACATAAGACAATTTTAGTATGTCAGTACTTAGTTGGAACGAAATGTACATGATGCATTGGCGGTTTTATAAGGGGGGGGGCATAAGAGGAAAAATTTATTATGGCTTTTGTTGGTTAGTTCACGTACACTACTGTAATCATCGCTACCGGTGCAATATAAGTAATTCTTGTAATATATCGAGATGATATTTTATTCTCGTACAAACTTTTGTATTCAAATAAAAATTTTATTTTTGACTAGAGTTTTAACAAAGATTTAAAGATTTTACATGCCTAAAAACTACTTTAAAATTCAAATTCTATTTTATACATATATAGATGAAGAAATACATTATATGCATTTAATAAACAACTATTCTAACATTATTCCAACTGAATTTTAAATATATTTTACATAGCATAAGTATATATTATATTTTATATGTAAATATACATATGTATACGATATACATATATATATATATATATATATATACTAGCTGATGATCCTGCACGGCGTTGCCCGTGACGATTTGAGAGTACGGTCAAGAGCTTCAAAAGATTTCTTGTGCGGAAGATGTTGAACAGTTGGATACCGTTCGTGAATACTGAAACCAAGAATTCGCCAGACAGTTTCATTACTGCTGATGTAACGACCCATCTGAAATTGAGTGATTTCATCTTTTTTATTTGAAAGCCCGAACACTGCCATGTCACTGCCTTTTTAAACATATTTGCATATGTACTTCATGGATTTTACAGAGTTGCAGTATTCCACATTGATATGAGCTTTAAATGTTTTTGATAGTATTGGACTGTATGGAACAATCCATCTGTTATCAATGTCAATATCAACGTTTCTTACTTTAATGGTGGTGGCGAATCCTCCATCTTCTGGCTTTCGTCGTCTGTATTTCGAATATCCATCCTCACCAATTTGAGTTTCATCAATCAAATCGCGTGGATACCTTTTCATACATTTGCGGTCTTTCTTGCAAGGCGAATTCATATTCAATGCTCCGCATGGGCCGTGAATCATGTTCTTGCAGACAACGTCAAAAAGTATCAGATCTTCTTGTTGATTCGGTAGTTCAACAGATATAACACTATCGATTTGGGTTGGAACAATTTTTTCTTTCAGCCAAATAAGAATATGAGCATCTCCATGGTAACATGTCAGTTGCCATGGTAACTATGTCACCACAGTAACTGTTACCATGGTGACATAGGATTACGGACAAACATTTTTTGTATTTTATATAGACAGGGTGTTTCTGAACTCAGTACCATAAATTCGTACACACACCCAGTGGGGTGACCCAATGACGAAAGTTTTGAAATTTTTCTTCCATCATTAAAACCTAAGTTTTTACATTTTTATTCATAGAATTTTAATATAAATATAAAAATAAATACACTATATTTCCTGCAAAATTCTCATACGAATCGATATGTCATATCATTTTTGCTCATTTCTGCCTGATTTTAACTCTCGCGAGATGCTTGTGACGTCCTAAGTCGTCACGAAGAAAAAAGCGATAAATAAATAAATAAATTATACCATGATATTTCCTGCAAATTTCTCATACGAATCGATATGTCACATCACTCTTGCTCATTTCTGCCCGATTTTGACGTCATGACGACATAGGGCGTCACGACTCACGAGCGTCTCGCGGATGTCAAAATCGGGCAGAAATGAGCAAAAGTGATGACATATCGATTCGTATGAGAATTTTGCAGAAAATATCATGGTGTATTTATTTTTGTATTTATATCAAAATTCTATGAATAAAAATGTAAAAACTTAGGTTTTAATGATGGAAGAAAAATGTCAAAACTTTCGTCATTGGGTCACCCCACTGTGTGTGTGTACGAATTTATGGTACTGAGTTCAGAAACACCCTGTATATATATATTTTATATATATATATATATATATATATATTAATAATGTATATTATCGATAATTTAATAAATGTATCGATGAATGAATAAATAACTATATGGAATGGTGATTCATCTAATCATCTATTGATAAATTTATTAAATTATGATCGAGCTGGTTACTGATTACCAGAGCCGGATTTACAGTTATGGAGGCCCGGGGCCGTAGAGTGGTGGGAGCCTTTTTAAATTTTAAGGAATAAGTGATGAAACATTTAACTAAAATTAAAAACGTTTTTATTACTTATAAATTATTTTTAAGACAAACACACTTTTTTTACTTTCTCAAATAAAAAAAAATAATTGAAATAATTTTTTTTCAATTTTGGGCTATTTATAGCAATTATAGGTTTTAAGGTATTTAATTTATAAAACGAAGTAAATTTTTGTTTTAAGGTTTAGAAATTTAATACAATGTCAGACAATAATAAATTTAATACAATATAAAGTCACAATTTTTTTATAAACATTTCAAGTTTTGTGATTAATAATATACTTTTAGAATTAAACTTAAATAATAAACATTTACCACTGTAAGATTTTTATTAAATTTAACTTACCATTTTTTTCAGTAACATCATTAAATATTTTGCCTAAAGAAGAAGCAAACAAAATACTATATGTATTGATATACGTATTAGATTTTACTTTGAATAAAAGGATGATTAACGATTGAAATCATATTAAGGATTATTCAACAAATATGAGTTTAAATGAGAAAATCGACAATTTCACTTTATCCTAATCTCTGTTCGAGATATTAATGGACTATGAGAAATTTGTTGATATTCGTTTAATCCCGTTCTTTGTAAAATTCGAAAAGTGATATGCTTAAATAATATGAAATAGAATGGATCAAATCAATTTACGTAATTTATTGGAGACCCAAAATAATAATAATTGATTTACTTAGAGTTAAATATGAATTTTCCAAAGCCTGTGTGAATGTAGACGTACCTAAGAAATATACGATAAATACATGTCACAAAGTCAGTAATACTGAGTAAAATAAATACCAATTATACTTGTAAAATGAAAATTAATTCAAAATCATTAATTTATTAAATGTAATTATCATTTAAATTATTATTTATATATAAACACTTTAAGCTTTCTTTGGATGTAAAAGCAAATTATATTTACAATCAAATTTTCCTCCATTAGGTTTTATGCATATATCCACTAGAAAATATATGTATTATGTTTGATCAATATGTACACAGGTTATTATTTTATTTTATAAAATATTTTATTATTACTAAGGCGATTAAAAATTAATGGTACTTCAAATCTTACACTTGCAGTAATAAAGACGAGCTTCAAAATTATAATAAAAACATTATATTAATTTGTATTATGTGTAAAATGTTTGGAATTGTTATAAATAAAGTTTAATTAAGTTTCTACAATGTTTTTGGTATTTAGTGAAGTCATAAATGTCTAGACTAATAAGTTCGTGATTATTCATTTATATCTTGTGTCATGTTCAATGCTCATATAATCCTGTATCAGTGTGTGTATAATACATGTAATAGATATAGTATGATTATATATTAAAAATGCTAATTTATCAGCAAAATATTTAATAATGTAATGCATACTTCTGTGGAATTCATGACACCATTGACTAGGTGATAATTTCGTATCAAGTATGGATGGATCTATCGAAAAATGGAAAGTATTTTTTATTAAATTATAAAATATTGACGCATGTACATATAAATAGGTATCAGCCCCATATTGTAAGGTTGAGTATTAGCAAGTTAATAAGTTAAAACTGATTTAATTCTTAAAAAATGTATACTTATATAGTTATATTACATGAATATAATAATATTATAGTTACTTTCTTCGTGGATCATTTTAAATTTAAATGTGACAAGTGTGATATCAAGTAAAATATTAATTAGTAATATAAAACGTATACCTACATTTTATGTTTGTGATAAATATTTTTAAAAAACAATTTGGTATATTATGTAGTGAATATCTATCGATGTCCCGGCCAGACGATTACGAGACAATATCCCACATTTGCCGTGATAATTAGATACACTTAATGACGTAGTTCAAGGGAACTCAAACTGGGGGCCGTTACAAAATTTCAGGGGAGTCGTAATAATTTTTAAAAGTACTAAAAAAAAAACGTGAATACACGTTGATAAAAAACGTTGAACTATAATGTGTAAATACGTTATCCTCAATAATACGGATAATTTTTCAGCCAGGTAAGTATGTAAAAAGAAAGAAATCTATCAAAATCATTATGTAAATAATTGTAGAATACCATGTATAGGCTGATATCATAAATATTATAGGAAACTAGTCATAGGCGAACCCAGAGTTTTACGTTTGAGTATGCCCGGCCTTTTTTGTAGTTATTTTTTTATAATATAGAGGGGAGGCTATAAACAAATTCACCCATTTTATGGGTTTTTTTTAGCTCATAATTTTCTTCCATACACTAAAGTCAAAATATTTTAAGTATCCAACACTTGTTTACTAAACAAACTATATTATACTAATTGTATAATTTTTTTTTTCTTTAGGGTGTGCCTTGGCACACACGGCACACTCCGTAGATCCGCCTATGAAACCAGTCGACACCGACGCGAGGGGCACCGGTGCTGCTGCTTGTATAATATATTATGTATTAAACATATGGAATTTCTGAAAATTGTTACTCATATAATTTTCATTCGAAAAATTGATTTTTAATCAATTCCAGATTAGTTAGATTAAACGTATAGACCTTTTTTTTCTCTTAACTTCTTCAAGTTTGTGGTGTAAAGTAATATTAACTTTTAATTTTTATATATTAATTAGTAGTCAATTATACTTATGAATTAAAAAAGTTGGGCAACTTGCTTTTTTCATTTATGAGCTGTATAGTAATCTTGATGAGAGAATCGAAGTAATTTATTAATTTATCTAAAATAATATTGCATGATATAAATTATTTGATTTGAAAAAAATCGTTTACACTATTATGTGAATCAATACTAATACTTAAATAATTGGTAGTTAAATGTAAAAACAATTTTATTATTATTATTTTAAATGTGACTCGGGTTTGACCCGTTATTCACACCACGTATCGGGCCTAGGCTAAGATACAGTGGCTTCGATGTTTATGTCCATTTGGTATTTATTACATATTACTAATACTATTAATATATTATTACAAGAAAAATTATAATATCAATGATATTTATGAGTTTCAAGTGAGTATAGGTAGTTAATTTTGTTTAGTGTTTTATATACAGATTATTTAACTGAAAATTTTAAATAAATGCCATTAAAATTTAGGTATTTATAATACATTTATTTATTTATTGAAAATAAATCTTTCAATTTACACATGCGCTCTCTGTGAAATACGTAATAATAATAATGAAATTAAAACTGTTTTAAGGAGGGCTAGTATTAATTAATATTAATAGAATTCGTATAAACCCTACTACAGCCTCTTCTTAAAGAAAAACTATATGTTACATAATTTCCTTGAATTGTATAACATAACATGTTCTACAATTTATTTAGGATATAGATACATAATAACATCCACATGTAGACTATGACAAAGCATAAAAAATAATTACCGAAATTGCTGGTATTGCGAATCGATTGAGCTGCTGTAAAATATAAATTCAAAATTCAAAAAATTGTGTCCTGATATAATATATGTAGAGTGATGTATATCCGTTAATAAAATTTTAAAAAACAAAATGTGTACGTAGTGCGTACGTGGCAGCTGTCCTATAGTTCAAGTGTTGCTTCAGCAACACCTATAAAATGTGGTGGGTAGGGTAGATTACGAGTAGTCAACGTAAATGATTATATTATTACTCGACTTATTATTAGTGAGATTCATTTTAAAAAAACTTTACAGAACAAAGTGTACAGTATGTTGGCCAAGTATTTATAATATATACATATAACAATTTTATTTTTTATTTTTTTTTCTAATAAAAATATATTTCTTTCTCTCAAAAAGTCTAATTTATTTTAGTAAGTGCAATATAATACGATGCAGTGCATAACATATTAATGACGCATTGCTAGAAATGTCGCTAATGCTGTATATATGCTGTTAATCCATTTTATATTTAACTATCGTACATAATACCCTTAAAAGAAATGAATATTTTTAAAAGCAGGAAAAGGTATCAATATTGTTCCCACATAGTGTGTAAGTATATTAAGTGCATTTTTTTATACCTAATTGAAAATTTTAAAATTTAAAATTTGGTCCTGTACGTAGAGAATATTTAATGCAAAATAAAAAAATGTAAATACGAGTAGATGGTTAATACACACATTGATTAAATACACATGTATTTAATCAACGGTGCGTAGTTAACTAGAAAAAAAAAATAAGAGAGACGTATACATAGGTGAGGATAGAGTGCTCGTCGCAGTCCTCAATTTTGTAAAGAACATGAATTTTATATAGGTATGGCCGATTTGTGAAAAAATTAACCATAGTCCAAACCTGGGAGGGTGGGTGGTCCTCTGAAAATATCTTCAGCAACACCAATTTTTTCTAGGATAGCCGCCTATTAAGCGTACATATATGTAGAGCGATGTACATCCGTTAATAAAAATTTAAAAAAACAAAATGTGTACGAAAAATGATCTTATAAACGAATTTTTGAATATTTTTTTTTATGATTATATATTGTAAGTTTGGTGTCATTTATATAATATATACATAGTGTATAATAAGTTATTCTAGGTTGACATTGAGAAATAATATTGTATTCAGTGATATTGTTTTTGGTACTTGTAGCATAGATACCTACTATTTTGGTAATAATAGCGGATGGTCAAATAGACAACGATGTACGCAGCAATATACGTAAATATGTATTTACATTTTTGCTTAGTCGAGTTGTTAATAATATCTATCTAAAGGGCCGTTGATTATAACTGTACAAAATTGGATACCTGCACCGCATTTTCTATAATTTCGATCAGTCCATTTTATAGCGATTAAACTTTATGTGCACGAGTTTCAAATTTGAATATAAGGATTGATTGCGGATCAATTGTATAATACTCACTAAACTCTGTATAAAACCTTTTGAAAACTAATAGGCCATCACAGGTTCCTATAAAAGAATTATAAATACGAAGAAAGTTAAAAATACAATATTATATTTAAAATTTCCCACTTGTAAAATCCGAAAATTATACTTAGGTACCTACAATTATTATAATTATTATTATTAGTATTGTTTTTAAATTAATCATAATTAAATAATCAAGAGCCAGGAACGAAGCCTGGCTTTTTAATTCTGAGTCCTGACCTGAGGTATTTTAGTCCAAAATTGCGTAAAGTCTATGAAAAAATGTTTGGAAACAAATTTGCGCTCGAAAATTCATTTGAAATATTAAGTTATATTAATTTAAATGTCAATAAAACGTTTTAAAATGGAAAACACGAATCTTGTGCAAAATTCTTTTTACATAAATCTGAAAAGGCAGGCTCAAAAACAGAGATTCCCAAACTGTGGTTCGCGATCTAAAAGTAGGTCGTAATAAAATGTTTGATGCGGGTTGTAAAGAATGTTCACATGAAAAAGAATGATTATTATTAACCTATTTGAAATTTTGAAGACAATTCAATAAAAATGAGTTTTAACCGTAAATATTTAATGGAATTCTGGTTTTCTATTCATAATACCTACTACTTTGTGCAAAAGCTATAAATGCGCTGTGTTCCATCCAATTGTTCATATATAATCTCGTTAAGTTGGATTTTCGATCATTTTTTTACATTCGTTTACCAAATAAATCATACTTTATACAAATTATTATTTTTATTTTTATTAAAATATATTACATTGTAAAATATATTCTAATTATCCACATTTCATTGAAAAAATTCTTCTTCTTCTTGGCTTTACAATTCTGTAAGAATTTTGGCCGTCACCGTCACCATTCTCCAATCATCACGATCCTGGACTCTATCTTCACAATCCGTCACTTCGAGTGTTTCTAAATCCTTTCTTATACCATCCATCCATCGCTTTCTAAGTCTACTTCTTGGTCTTTTTCCCGTCGGTTGCCATTCGATTGCTGCTCTCGTACTAGTTGTTTCTGTTTTACGCAGAGTATGACCAAGCCACTTGAGTCTTTGACCTCAATGATTTCCTTTAGTTCAATATCTTTTCTTCTGCGCCATAATATGTTTAGCTCACTATCAAACACTGGACCATAAATCTTTCTCAGTATTTTATTTTCAAAAACTAATAGCTTCTTTTCTAATTGTATAGTAGTGGGCCATATTTCACATCCATAAGTTACCGTTGGTCTTATTGTGGTCATGTACTCATGTACAGTCTGATCTTAGTTTTTCTAGAAAATAGTTTTGATTTAAAAATTTATGAAGCGCGAAATATGCCCTCTCTGCCTTGCGTATACGACTTATAATTTCAAGGCTCCAGTCACAGTTGTTAGTAATAGTCGTTCCTAAGTACTTGAACTCTAACTTTATCAAAGAAATAATCATTGATTATTACGTTAAAAAATAATAATAATTTGGGCGTGGGTCGCCTAACATATAATTTGATCTTCTTAATTAACGATAACAAGTATTATTATAATTTATCGTTGTTCAAATTAAAGTATTTCACGAGATTACCTAGTATATAATAGTTGGTTTGTTGGTTTATTTAAAGCATTTATACCATAAGGATGTAGTCTCTTTTGTAAAAATTTTCAAAAATAACGTAATAATTAATATTTACGAAATATCTGAGAAAGAAACATAATCGTTTGTCAAACGACATGATCGTTCAGTAACTTATAGGTACTATTGAAAATTATATAGAAACAATTTTTTTAATAATAATTTTACAATAATAAATCATGGGGTTAAATTCCTTTCGATATGTCCATAAAACGTAAGTATTAATTTATACATTAGTAAAATTGATGGCACTTACTAGCAATAACTGCATGTTGAAAAAAAATGTCTAGAAAATAATTTTAATTTTGAAAATTAAAAAAATTAATTAATACGTACACCTACATAGAATTACATGAATTGCACAATTTCAATTCTATTTGAATTCTGTAATGTATACAAATTGTCATGACTATCGTAATTTATAAAAAATATACAAATTAATTAATAAAGATCTGACAAAACATATTGTATATAATCTATATGTTTATTATGTCTTATTTATTTATATTAATATAATACGTAATTTGCAATCTCACACAGACAATCTAAAATCAAAAAAAAAAAAAAAACACAATTTTATTATTAATAAATAATAATTTGCCGTGTGTAAAATAACTGAAATGCCAATTAATTATTAATTAACGAGCCGAATACCAATACCAATGTCATTTGGTACCTAAATTGTACCTATGGCTTGCTTTCGCATTGACCATAAATAAATCACAGGGTCAGTCTTTAAGTATTTGCGGAGTTAATCTTGAAAACCCATGCTTCTCTCATGGACAGTTGTATGTTGCCTGCTCCCGCGTTGGGGTAAACTGTCAGTTTTATTTGTTTACGCGCCAAGTAACCAAACAAAAAAAATATTGTATACCATAAAGCATTAGAATGAATATCATCAACCTTATAAAGTATTGCAGTCTACGAAATAGAAAACTTATTTTTGTAAGTAATCGTCGTTTATTGTTGAGACATAAATAACGTGATCTGCACTCGGAAATACGCTATATTTATTTAATTTTTACTATTAACTTTTGACAGAACGAAGTCTGTCCGGGCAGCTATTAATAAATAAATAATTCCTTTTATATATAAAGGAAAATGTTACATTTCACACCTTAACACCTCTTATATCAGGCAAAACTTTTCACGGGCGAAGCCGGGTAATTCATATATAAATATAATATAACAAAAACCAGTAAAAAAACCGAGTTTTTAACATAAAAGTACAATATAAACTACTTAGTACCGGCACAGTGTTGTTACCAGTACACTACAATAGTACATCGTGATAACCCCATTTCATTCGTAACTATATAAAAAAAAAAAAATGTACCTACACATATTTTATTAACAGTAGTGTTATTTATTATTTTTTGAAAGTATATGGGTACATTTTTATAACATTTACCTTCATGAAGAATTTTCTCTAAAAAAAAAAAATATATATATATATATATATATATGTATACAGTTACAGTAGAATTTAATATTAATGAATACTTATGAAAGATAATTAACATTATAATGAATATTTTATTAGCTACAGTTATAAATTCAAAATATCAATATGTGCTATATTATATATGTAGACGGACCGTTTAATAACAATACACACCGGCATACGCATTATCCACAATAAGTACAATAGCAAAAGCTATTAGGAATACAAAATGTTTAACGTGACCTGTACTCATTTTTTATATAGACGTTTCGTATTCAAGCAGATAGGTACACTGCAATATAGGCACACTACTTTGCAGCTATAGCATATAAGACGACTACTGTAAAGGGAACGACAATGTCTTCATCTTTGATAGAGGGGGTTTTTTTCATTATTATTTAAACAACTGGTCAAAAAATATTTTGCAAGATGAAAAAACAAGATAAACATCTTATAGGTATTTACTTTTTCGTTCAAAAGCTACGCTATTATTTTATATAATTATATAAAATATTCATTGCATTTCTAATAAATAAAATAAATATAAATAAATAAATAAATAAATTGAATCGAAGTATAAAAACCTACCTACCATCAGTGCGTATAATATATGTGGTAGTAATAATGAATATTGATTACTAATAATTATAATCAATAAAAATTAATTAAATTCAAAAAATTAATAATTAACATACAAAAATTACTTGAGCTAAATATACGTCTTAATCAACTAAAAACAAATTTTAAAATGCGCTTTGGCCTTTGATCGTCCCTCGTATACTGCAGTCGTACGTGTTAAGAATTCGGATATTTTTCTAAATAATATTATATTAAACTAACGGCTTTTATAAAAAAAATAAAATTATTTTTATCTGTCCGTAAAACTTTTGGACGGAAAATATTATTTTTATTAATGTGTTAATTTTAGAAATAATTTATGAATATCCAATAGGCAGTAATAATAAATGAGAATGGTTTTATTGAAATATTTTCATTTCTATTATTTCAACTATTTCATATTATAAGTACTATTATTTATACCTTCTAACGCTGTGTACCTATATAAAAAAAAAAATAGTCGTAGTGTATCATTTTTGAAAGTGTATATTAGTACCTATAGGCGTATCGCTGAATCAATGTTGGTCTTGTTTATTTGTATTTTAAAAATTTTGTCTATAAATTATAACTTAATTTTAAATATTTCACATAATGTAAGACAATTCACATAACACTCTTGATATTTTAAGTGCGACAATTATTTCTACAGAGGATTTTATTGAAGAAAATACTTTATTGAATACTTTAGTTGAATTGAAAGGTGAATGTTTTTTCAACGTATTTATTGGTAAGTCGATTTTATTATATGTATTAACCTAATATAAATTTCAGATTATAATATAAAAGTAATTACTGTTGATTAATTATTATTTATAATAGAACATGGAATTACAATGGAAAGTTTGAAATTCATGAATGGTCAACATTTAAATACTGTTTGCCCTAGTAATATGTTTGGTCAAGGAATAATTTTGAACACAATTTAAAGAATTGTCTACCTATTCGTGTTTTAAATTTTCCTCCGTCCGCACAATTTCGTTCCGAATTATTATTTTTGTAATTAAATAAATATTTTTAACTTTCTCGAATGTCAGCATATAATTGTAGCAATGTTTAATTTTTATTAATTACATGGAGCAAAAACAAATTTCAAAAATTCAGAAATATAACTCCATTTTTCTACATACGATTAAAACGTGTCATAAAATTGGTTCACTATATTATTTTAATTATAAAACAAATAAAAAATTGTAATAAACGGGACGTATTCTAAAAAAAAAACGGGATACAAAATGCGTCCTGTTTGAAATTAATTGAGACAAAGGGACTCGGGACACAATGATAAAAAACAGGGCAATACCATTTTAAACGGGATTTATGGTCACCATAAGAAAAAAAAAGTCATAAACTAACGAATTGGATGATTTTAGAGGTCACGAAATGTTGTCATATGTTCAAATAACGTGGTTAGGTGCCGAAAAATTCCCACATAGCTGCTAAAAAACAAACACAAGTGCTTGATATTGTGGACGTTTTTTCAATGCAGAAAAAATGATTAAATTGTATACATATATTACATAATCTCGACACACTTCACAGTTCACACTGCAAGGCAAACAATGGCAGCTGTGCGCCTGCCGCCTGTGCAAGAATTGTTCGGTAAAACTCCATCCCAAGTTTCGACGACACATAGGCGCAATTTGGGGGGGCTTGGGTGTGCTTAGCACCCCCAATTTTGAAATTAGCACCCTCAATTTTTTTTCGTATTTATTTACATTTTAGTAGTTATTATGCACGCAATACATACATAACAACAGTTTTGTTCTATATGATATTATTTAAATGAATAATCGTGTGATGACTGAAAATATGTTGTCTTACAGACTGGTCAAAAAAATCAAAGAAAACAATTTAAATTCAGATGATTTTATAAATTTATAATATAATAATATGTTATTGATCAAATATATCAATTTGATTAGTGTGGCGACTGGCGATAAAATCGTTCAGACTGTTCGACGTTCGGCGAAAACATCGCAGTGTAACAACACTCAAAGTACTATTTGAGGGGCTATAAAGTATCCGAAAATATTACAGCCGACAATAGTTTATCCGAAAGTATTTTATCCGAACAATATTTAGGTCGAAAAATATATACACCGAAAGCAATACTGTAGAAAATATTTTGTCCGAAAAATATATCATAAGAAAATATTTCATCCGAAAATGTATGAAAATAAGTGTGACCAACTGTTCAGATACCATTATTGATAAGAAGAGATCACTATGCACCACAAAATTGTTATTTTTATATTGTCGTTTTTCGTAATTTGTACATAAAAATAATAAAATTACAATTTATAATTATTTGATAACAACATTGTACCATTTTATCTATTCTGTGGTACCACCAAGGTGGATTATATTGGTCACCCTTATGTTTATAAATTTTCGGATGAAATACGGACATTTACGATTTTACGATTTTTACATTTACTATTTTAGTTTTATCACAGATTATTATCATCATTATTGAAAAGACGAAGTAATAAATATTTTGCTCAAAGATGAACAGTATTTTGGACGAAAATATCCTAAAAATATATCAATATTTTTTTCGAACCGAAAGCCGAAAAACATATTTCATCCGAACCGTATTTCATCCGAAAATTTATAAACATAAGGGTGACCAATATAATCCACCTTGGTGGTACCACAGAATAGATAAAATGGTACAATGTTGTTATCAAATAATTATAAATTAAAAAAGATTTAAAATAAACAGTTGAATTAAAATCAGTTATATCAGTCTTTGATAATGATCGGAAACAACAATTTTGTGGTGCATAGTGATCCACTCTTATCAATAATGCTATCTGAACAATTGGTCACACTTATTTTCATACATTTTCGGATGAAATATTTTCTTATGATATATTTTTCGGACAAAATATTTTCTACAGTATTGCTTTCGGTGTATATATTTTTCGACCTAAATGTTGTTCGGATAAAATATTTTTCGGGTTAAATATGGTTCGGACAAAATACTTTCGGATAAACTATTGTCGGCTATAATATTTTCGGATACTTTATAGCCCCTCGGATGTTGTTATTATGATAAGTAATAAAGTGTAAACTCAAATTTAAATTTAAAATACGAGAATTTTGGAACGTTTTGTACGAGATTTCTGTTTTAGGTATCTGACAACACTGGCGGCGCGGTGCCACCAAATCACCAGATAGAGCTACGACACAACATAGAGGGCGTGGCAGAAAGGCGCATATAAATAGCGGTTAGTCTCGTATTTCGTATACCATAAATATACACACACACGCCGCAGTCAGATACGGTGTACGCTACTCACGTCTGACTGCCTCGACTACACTGAGCAGTCCGATGGTTTCGGACCGCTATTTATAAACGCCTTTCTGCCACGCCCTCTATGTTGAGTCGTAGCGCTATCTAGTGACTACTTTCTTTTCCCGTTTTATTACGACCCGTTTATATGCGGCTCGCGGGTGTTTAGTTTGACGCTGACCGAGCGACCAATCGTACTTGCGTATGTCTTTATTATTATAAGGTAATAAAAATATTATTTCACGTATTTCAATGAAATGAAATGATAACGTTAGGATTCATCTTTCCTCGTTTACACTGTACACGACCGACCGAGTTCGTTGTCAGCTAAGCACTAAACGCTCGATCACGACCGACGATCAACACGTAGGTACGGATCGTCGGTCGACATAGCCGTCCCAAGGGGGGAAGGCAAATAGTGGGGCAAGTGCCCTAGGGCGTCCAAAGTATTATGATTGCAGGGGGCGTCATAAAAATGAATGACAAAAAGAAAAAATGTGTTGTTTTATTTTAGATATTAATTTCCCTTGTACCTATATGATGATTTCGAGGATGCGTGTATTTACTATTAAAATATATAAAATTATGTAATTAGATATTACGTTAGTTGTAAATTTTTTTTTTTTGGGGGGAGGGGCGTCAAATATTATTGCCCTAGGGCGTTATTGGTGGTAAGAACGGCACTGTCGGTCGAGCACTAATTCTAACCTTTTATACATTATGTTCAAAGAGGAGGGGCGAAAATGGAGCATAACCATAACATAATTGGACCAACATTTCATTACACAAGTCGGTGCTGTTAGGTCAGAGATATACCTACTAAATTTAAAAATATCAAATCCCAAGGGGGGGCGATCCACCTATTGCCCCCCATTATAACCGCCACTGGTGGACTCCATCTGGAGAACGTAATTTCCTGAAAATGAAGTTTTTGAAAGCCGGTTCTTAAAAGACTCTTATGGTTTAATCTATATCATTGAAGTTTATTTTTGAATTTTCTTCTATATTTTATGGGTTTTCATAAAAATTCTCTTTTTTTTTTTTTTGGTCGTCCATGTATATACATAATATGCACTCTGTTGTAATATGTGTGACAATTTGGAAGTATGTTTTAATGATGACAAATGAATTAGCTCAATCAAAAGACGATTTTCGGTGTAAAATTATTTAGGAATTAGAGGAACGATTTGTAAGAAATTCCAATATTTTATGTTCCATTGATTATTATTTTACATTAAACGTATACAAATTTCTGAGTTACGATGACAAATCTTTATAGTCAAACGTTATAAATTATGTAGAGAGATAGGTATTACATACGTTGAAAGTAGAACTCAATAAATATTTACTAATAAGGAAATAAAATAAAAATTACAAATTTACATAGAATGTGTAAAACATGTATAGAAAAGAAGATTATAAAATCTTCAGACTTGGAACTTAATTGTAGATGAATTTACTTTTAATCACCATAACTGTAAAATTATTTTAGCATAAAATATTATTTTTAATTAAAATTTATATTGAATATTGTATAAATTTGGTATGTATTTAAATTTAAAGGTGAAAATAATATCTTAATTTGTACTTAAAATATGTAGGTATTATTTATATGGTATTACTATCATAATATGTGATATGTTCAGTCAAGTTACTCGTCACTACAAAATCTCAAATTTGAAAAAAAATATAATTATTTATTACCAACTTACAAGACATAATTTGCGCATTTGCAACGAATACTTTTTAAGGCGTTGGAAGGATATGCAAATATTGGCCATATTTACGCCACCCTTACTGTGTAATCCTGGCTACACGCCTGTTCACATTACAGACAGGTACATATTTCAAAAAAGTTCCAGTCATGAATCTTAACCTGAAACGTTATTCCTATCATATTCACTACTCATTGATTACATTCAAAATATTGATGTCACTCAGCATCGTTTTTCGAATACAATGACTCATTATTTCATGTTGGATTCAAATTCAAAACAATAATACAACTGACAAATCAATGTCCAAGTAAGCTACATGCTGAAGTTGGCGTATGTTAATTACACAGAATTCTAACAGTGGATTAATTACGTACATATACAAAACCTGTAAATACTGTTCTAATATCGATGTAATAACATGCAATTATGAAAAAATGGTCTCCCAGATACAATATTGAATTTATCTAAATACTCATGTATATACAAAAATAGATCATATATTACATCAATCATACATTGATTAGTAGTTATATAATTATATTTATCAAATTACAGTAAAAGAACATTTCTCAAATTTAATCATAAACCTAATATGTATTATAATTACATAATACGATAATATACATCATTAACAGTAGTATATATTCATCGCTTACTTTAATATTATTCAATCAAGTATTGATTATAAAATAAATATTAAAGTAATAAAATGTTTTATCTTGTAACAAGAAATCATTATTTTGATACCACCAATAATTATTCCAATAACAAAATCCTATTCCAATAATACACATACATTATACCTAATACATTGTACACAAAAACAACAACAACAACAATAAAAAATAATAATAAAATATTATTATTATTATTATTATTATTTAATTAATTTACAAAGTGATAAATGTATTTAGTTTTACAAAAATAAATTCATGAATAGATGTGATCAGCTACGATCGTTTGAATCAGTGGTGGTATATCCAGAGCTTGGTGTACCTTTTCTTCCTTCTGTAGCTATTATGACTGGAGGACGTGTATCATGTGGATTAAGACCTGTCCATGTTCTATTTTGAGTGACCGTTGACAAAGACATGTCTGTTCTGACGTTTAATTCTGAAGACGACTTATTTTCCTCTTTTGACGTCATGATGTTTCTCAGTTTGTTAGTGATTAAGGATATATCGGGAAAATCTATAAACACATTTACACGAATTAATATTATTATACATTAGCATCATTGCATTATACACTTACCATTGGCGTTCTCAGTCGTCCCTAAAGCTAATTCAACATCATCCATATTAACAATTGGCTGCATATATTCCTTTTGATTTTCTATGACTCCTTCCGCACATGTGACGTTCACGAAAATTTCAATCTGTATGTGTAAAATAAATCAACATTATACAAGAAGCCTTAGAAAACGTGTAAATTACCTCTGGAAAATTAGCCAATTTAGCTACACTTGGACGCCCAACAGAGAAAATGTAACACTTCTTGTTTGCTAATTTACATAAGTATTTTATTCGATTGATACGCTCGAGCAAACCTTTGATACTTAAACTACATATAAGTATTCCGACGCGAGTACAATCTTTTATCTTTTCTTTAATATAGTGTGTTTTCTTTATCACAGATGTTAATGTTCGCTGTACTAACACATCGCAACTGCTTTGGTAGACGTATACTTTACAATCTGCGAAACAATATTTATCCAATATAGTATAATACGTTACATTATAATTACATAGCGAACAAATCAATTTTGGTTTACCTTTTTTCTCTAATATAAATTTGTCAATGTTATTCATATAGTCGTCATGAATTATATAAACAATATGTTTATAATCCATGTTATAAAACCGTCTGCCAAACATTCTCGTGTATTCATTGTCAGGTGCGGTATCACTGACAGTTTTGTCTTCTGGTAAATCAAGGTCAGACAATATTATCGACTTTATAGATGATTTTAAAGATGCGACCAAACTATCTACAATAAAACAGCGTTACATCGAAACAGGCATTAAATTGTTCGAAAATGTTCTTAAGATTTATAATTTACCTCGGAGATGATGGTAGACCACATCGTATAGTAACAAAATTGGTTCTTCGGTAATTCTAAAAGTGTCACTTATCAATTTTACACACTGAACAAGATCTAACTGTTGTTTTGGTAGAATGTAATATACCGGAAGGTGACTGTTTGGTGTCAGACACGATCGTCCAAAATGGACAATACAATCGGCGGCTACATGTTGGGCGGCCGTTTCATCGACACAACAACTGTAATAAACAAGGCACATTTATTGCTTAGATGTGTTGGCAGAGCGGCGAACGAATCGTACAATAATGAACATAATGAAAATTTACCTGCCGTAAGACGTATCTCCAAGTATGTACACGCGGTATCCCAATAGCGATTCAAATTGTGAAGATATAGATATGCTTTGATTTAACATGTAGTCTGGCAATTGAACACATACCTATGAAAGTAATAATATTTAGGTAAATAATGAGAGAAACGTGTTTACAACGACGTACTGAAATCGATTTACTTTTTCAAATGGTCCGTTTTTTATCCATTCGGAACAGATTTTAATTTCTTCCGAATATTCCATTATAATTTATACACTGGTGGTACCGGCAACAATATTAACAAGCGTACCAAGAGAAGTTTTCAACAGATTTCGATTTGCACGACTTATTGTGTTCCAATATTTTAATCGATGAAAACTAAAAGACTTGGTTAATATTTAAACGTAATAACTGTCCTATAGTCATTATTATTTACGAATTGACGATAATGCGAATTAAACAAACCACTAATAAAAAGGAATAATACAAAATGCGGAACACAGCAAACTGAGGTTAAGTAACTTGCGAGTCGAAGTTGTGTGTGCTGGACGTCAGTCTGATAAGAATACCGGATGCGATGATAAAAGATACAGTAAACACGTGGGGCATGTCATTGTAAACGCAATGTTCAGTCCACCTCCACACCCTGGACTTATCTTAGAATATATATATATATATATATATATATATATATATATATATATATTGTTTTATTGCATTTTCTATGCAAAAATGTACTTTATTTATTAAATATTTTTTTCCCTGTGTATTAGTCAAACTAGTGTACTTTAATGCAAAAATGCAAAACAACTCATTTTCAGAGGGCAGATCTCTTTAAGTTTTCATTGGTCTAATTTCCAAAATAGTAACTATATGTGTTTTGATAATAAAATAAAAAAACACAATGTGACAAATTAAACAAATAAATGGCTTACAATTTCAAAAATTAACATACTTTCAATGTTTTTTTATTCTTCGACAACTATATTCAATGGCGACATGGGGTAAAAAAAAATATAATATATTGATTAATTAATTTTAATCAGTTTGATTACAGTTTTTGCAAGTAAAATATAATATGTATAAATTCTAGGTGTAAAATGTAAATAATCAAAAGGGAAAGATTTTAGATAAACATGAAGTACAGTACCCTAATATTTTGTGGTTACCTGTCATATACATTTTTTTAAATATAAATAACAAATGAAATTATAACCGACAATTTGATGTATAAAAAAACAGACTATATTGCATTCAATTTTTTTTTGGTTTAAGTTCAAGCCATGTATTGATTTGCTTTACTCTTGTTACCAACCAATCTTTTTGTTCTTTGCATATTTCATCATAAATGTCGAAACTAATAAAACAAAAAAAAAAATATATATATATATATATATATGTATATTAACAGTTTATATAAATTAATTTTTCCAAATTAATTAAATACATAAAATACAAATTTTAATACAGTTGTTCATTCAACAAGCTATTTCAAGATTATTTTGTTATGGGTACGCACGTTTCTAAAAATGTATCATTGCTGGTTTCGAGTAATTTCCAAGTTCTGTTCTTGTCCAGTTTAGCTACAGAATTCAAAGCATCTTTAACTTCTTCTGGAGGTGCATTAAACATTTTCCCAATATGTTTACGATCGATAATCTGGTTTGAATCTAGCATATGAATCTTAAAAAGTCAATAAATTAATTCAATTAATTTAATATATTAATATATAATTTATGATATACAAGATATACAAAGACAATACGTAATCAGTAATAACATAATACGTTTTTATAACACAACATAATATTATCTTGTTCATAAATATTAAATGGTATATTATATTGATATACAAAAAATAATTATTATCGTTTTATACTTTATAATAAATACTTTCACAATGACTAAATATTGTATTATTATATTAAATATTGTAAAACGTTAATCAATTGTAAATTTGTCATTTATTTCTCTACAAATATTGTTATTGTAAAAATTAAAACTATTAGCTACTTAATATGTATTAAATTAAACAAATCTGTATCACAGAATAATAATATATATATTATAATTTTAAATATATAACTTGTTGAAAACCATTATATTTTACAACATATTGGTAATTGATTTTAGTTAAAAAATTGTTAGTATAATGATCACTAAAACTAATTAAAATTAATGTAGTATCTTACAATATAATCTCTCAGGAAACGCATAACTTCAAAACTCAAACCAAAATGAGCGGATATAGTATTATCTGGGTAAAGTTCTTCACTTTTGATTGTCCAGTTTCCATGAATGAGAATAGCAATTTTTCGCAAATGAGTCAAAATTGCAGTAATATTTTCATTAGCTTGTACACCACATTTTTGTAGAATATCAATTAACATTTTTGTAGACACCATTTTTGCTAAAATTTTCAAACACAAATATATATATTATGTTATATTATAGGTGTTAATATACAAAAAATGGTTGTTTCAAAGTTGGTTAGTTTTTAAAAATATTATATTATTTTTACTATTTTAACAGACTGAATGAATTTTGTAATAACACCAAAAAACTCCTACAGGTGCATAGTTTAGGCAGGTACATAATTTATAAGACCACATATTAGATAACAAAAATATTGAAAATGTATAATGTAAATGTACATTTTTACAATAATTCAATTATAATTATTTTTTGTAACAGAATTTTGAATGAATGTCATGTCAACATAACGCCATTGAAATAAACATCTTAAATATCAGTTAAGAGTTCTCAAAAATAAAGAATAACTTACTATTAAATAAAATTATTTTTATTTTATTCTCTAAAGAATATGATTTGATTTTGTTATAAGACAACTGACGCGCTTTAATTGGGTCAATATTTTCATCAGTTATATAATTTTCATTCTTAATGACTTTTTGAATAAGATCTTCATTAGTTTTCTTTAATTTTGGCAGCATGAACTTATCTAATTCTGTCTGAAAATAAAATAAGTACGATTTTTAAAAATAATCCATTATAATTTTAAGTATTTCTTAATTTTATTTTTAGTACAATAATTTTAGACAAATTTGTGAAAATAATCAAAAACTATATCATAAAAGTAGTAATATATACTAAAGGAATAAAATAAATAAAGATATATTTTATCAGTGGAAACTTTTTATTTTAAATAAATATTATTTTATATTATTGTCCTATTGTACTTAATTATCAGTGTTAATAATTTTTAGATAAAACATTTTAATTATTAAGAAAGACTTATTTAATTATTGTTACATGTTATAATACAAAAATATTACGTATAATATATATGTGTATTAATATACTGTAAATTAATCACATTTCCATACGCGATTCATTCGATTATTATTTTTTTAAGTACTTAAATGTTCATGTATTACAAATTTACTCAAATGATGTCTATCACATATATGTTGCTTGGGCAAAAGTTGAAATAATATAATTTACCCAAAGTTCAGTGGACACTCTGCAATGTGCCTGATTTCAGGTTTTACCCGCAATATATACAGTAAACTCTCGATTATCTGCAGAATTGGGTGGAGTGGCAACCGCCGAATAAGCAAATTCAGCAAATAATCCGAAAATTAACACAAAAATTCTTTTTTATTATCATTTAATCAAACGAAATTAAGGTACAAATCACGTTATCATAATCTAATTAAGCAGATTCGTTGAACTGTAATAATTTCTTATTCATATGTACATACGTAATACATGCATGTACATAATTTGTATTTCTTAAAATAATGGATACTCTAGAGTTTACTGTATTATGTAATATGTGAGCGTATATAATAGAGATACATAAAATTTTATTTACTCTGGAAAAATATTGACCATTGGGTACAAAGTTTAAATTTATCCAAGGTTCCATAGCTCTTTGCTTGACCATATCTTGCATTTTTTTCTTTTCACTTTTTTTACCAGGCCTGTCTTTAAATTTTGCCATTATCTGTTCGCTTTCCTCTTCCTCTTCCTCAGATACATCTAAAATAGTAATGATTAATTGTGAAAAAAATTTTATATATAAATAAAATATTAGTAACGTATTATTTTACCATTTGGATTTTGTGAAGTTTTTTTATGATCATTTTTCGGATCAATTTTATCAATATGATTCAATTTTGGAAGCATGTTTAATGTTTTTGTTAGTGGACATAAGTGAATACTTTTGCCAGACGCAAACATAATCATATCGGTTGTGTTTGATGATATTTTGTGGGATTCAAAACTTAATTGGTCAATCATACCGCTATATTGAACAAATAAAATGTTAGACTGTAAAGTTAAATATTATAATAGGTAAGCAGATTGTAGGTTTTATTTAGAATGATGTATTTTAGTAATTTTAGTAATAGCTTTTAATAATACATTATACCTTTTGTCTTAAAAAAAAAATATATATGTATATATATATATATATATATAGTATATTAAAATTGAACAGATAATAATATTATAACATAATTAACGAAAAAGTTATTTTAAGCGATACAATTACTTATGTCAAATTTAATTTGTTTTAAGTAATTTCAATTACTTTAAATTAAAATAAACGTTATGTACCTATAAAAAATAAAATATTTAGTTAATTTAAAAACTATAATGAAATATGGATACAATAGGTTATTTATTATATTGTATTATAAGTAAAAAAAAAAAAAAATGGGTCGTCAGTATGCAAGTATAAATTTTAACCTGTTATAGTTGTTTTTGTCTTTTGAATATTTTTCTGTTTCGGCAGCCAATTCTTGACCATGAGTTTTATCATAATTTACATCAGTGTCAAGCGCGTAAGATAATTCCAATTCTTCACATTCAGTTTTGTACTTGCACTGAATAAAAACAATGCGAATAATTTATGTAATTAGACAGACACAGATACACAACAAATACTAGTGAGTATACTTGGGTAACAGTTGACGTCATTAATTGATCATTTTTTGAAAGTCTTGTCGGATAGTGTAACAACAACAATTGTCTCAAGTCATCGCTCAGGTAAACAGGTATCTGATTATAATTTTAAAATAGTAATTAGTATAGATATTATATATCTATATATATATATATATATATATATATTTATATATGTATATTAAAATGATATTATAAACAATTCTTAGTTTTTACTTCTTTAATTATTTTATCGTTCCGCGTTTCAACGTTCATCGTAACGGAGAAAAGTAACAATTTTAAAATACAACAGAAATCAATAGAAATTGATGACTTATACTGAACTAATGACGCGTGAGAATTGCTACACAATTTGTATCTTCTTCTTATTGTAAATCGGTGTAAAAAAAATGTTTACTTTTGTTTACTACTTTTCCCTAGGTACAATTGTATTATTGGCTGTCGAATACGCTCGAGAAAGAGTTATTTTATGGAAAGCACGATCTAAAATCATAAAGAAAACTGGAAATGATAACGCTTATCAGTTTTTAGTTTATTGCATTATACATATCACGGACGAAGATTGAATGGACTGGAAATGAGATTCTTATCGCCGGGCCGCTTAGGATAGACACAAATAGTGATAACGTCACATTTACAGTTTATAACATGAACGGTTCAAAACAAACTGTTATCACGGTTCATTCCATAAAAATACACGGGTGTGAAATATAATTTAATAAAAATATAGTTTATTTTATACACATTTAGACCTATTTCTTATGAGGTGTGCAGGGGGGAAATAGTACATCTCAGGCACGAGTGCTATCTATTAATCATTTTATAACTATTAATTCCACGCCAAATAAAATTGACTAATTATTATTATTTACTATTTAGTCATGTTCACGAACTAAGATAGAAGTCTAATTATTATTACTCTGAGGTTCATGGTCGTGAATAAATAATTATTATAAAATGTGTTATCATGTGTTATCCTATCTTAGTTCGTGGTACACATCAAGGTGTAATCACTACCCTTATTAGTTGATCGAAAAATATACATCAATCGTGAATGCCACCAGAAGCGCGGATTACCCGAAGAGGGCTCAAAATTATATTTGAAATATACGCCGGGATGCAGAAAAAAAAATATAGTAAAATTCACGTGTTATTATAATTTATAATATATAAATATTGTTAAAAAAATAAATAAATAAATATTCTTATAATCATACAAATTATTATGTATTGTTGAATAAAGGAAAATTTTCATTAATTTTCTTTATTCGAAATTTCTATTCACGTTTTATCGTGCTTTTTTGGTGTAGGTATATCGTATACTTAATATACATTTTTCTATAAGAGTAGGTACTTTTTGTCTTTTGTATAATACCTACGTATAATATAATGAAATTACAATAATTATATTATTTTTATATTGTAAAATATTATACATTTTTGTATAATATAATGCCTCTCGAGTGTTATGTTCGTGTAAGGTGTAATTTTGGTTTGCCAAAACAGACCAAATTACTTATATAAAGAACGAGGAGGAAAAACTCCTTCGATATTTCACATCCTTCAAAGGTATACAATATATTATTATTATTGACCATGGCTAAATATATATATACTGTATACGGTATATACATACATGGGCGTAACTAGGATTAAATAGCTGGGGGGAGGGGCTTTAACCCCGACCTCCGACACCAGAATATTTAAGGATACGAATAAGAATGAATTTAGCCAAATAGCCAATTTTCCATCATAAATAATAAAAAAATATAAACATATAAATTTTATTTCCGAGAAAAAACAAATTATTTTATAATTGAATGTGCCTACATTTAGATGCAAATTCTTTCAGTACCTACATCATCACCATTTATTTTTTTTGACAATTCTTGTTCTATATTATTTATTTGTCATTTGATATCCTGTGTTATTCGTAAAATTAAATGATCCACTGTTAACGACTTTACAATAATTAAAAACCACATGCATTTGCTTATATATATATATATATAACTATAAATGTGGAGAGTCAAATATTGTCTCAACTGTATCGTTATTACGACTTATCATTTCTGATTTTGGTTTTGATTTCTTTAAAACCGATCGTTTTATTTTATATTTTAAAGTGTGTGATACTGAAGTGACAGCAGAAAAAAGTATACAGTACAGCATTTAAGATTTAATGCATAATAAACATTAAATATAAAAAAAATTATTTTACTACAGTACGCCAGAACACAAAAAAAAAAAAATGAAAAACTTTCATTATTACAGACAATGTGATCCACACAAGCACGATACAATTAATCATGATAAGTGCAAAACATTTTGTTAGCGTGCAACGTGTAAAATATACTATTAAACGAATTATGTTATTAGACTTTTTACCAATTTCTTAAATAAACATATTCCGGTCTCGTCAATTTTAAGAAAAATCTATATGTATATAAATATTATGAAGAAACTACGAATGAAATAATATCATACGAACAAATTTTCCTACAAACAAATTTTGGATTTCATTTAATGAAACTTCGGACGTGGCTGAATTAGACGTGTTACTAATGCAACAATAATAGTAATTAGTACGTGAAAAATCGATAAACCAGGCAATCCATTTCTTTTTAACTCAGAATATTGATAATAAAGAAAAGCAATTAATAATACCATCGCGAGATTCGTTGATAAGTTCCTTTCAATTTTATGAAGTAAAAAGCGAGAATTTCATAATTACTTGTAATCTGAAAGGAATTTATTGTATTTATTTCAGATATTTTTAGAAGATACCCCACTAAATTATAATTTATAAGTAGCAAATTAGTAAAGGAGTTCTATTTATAAGAAGCAAAAAATAACAAATATTTATTTTATTTTATAAAATAATAATACATTAATAGAACATAATATTGTCATATTGAATAGTTTTCATTTATTTAATTCGTGCAAATAAATGAATAAAAATGATTGTAAGCAAATAGGTACATAAAACTTAAATGCCCAAATATATTTTCGTGAAACATTTTACCGGAAATTTTTTTATTTTATTTTTTTAAATATTTTTAGGATACAAAAATTCTTGCCCTAATTAAATTATTTTTCATTTTCCCTCACTTTTATTCGATAATAAATTGCTATAATCTTTGGTACTTATTTATTGTTGTTCTCCTCTTTATAAATAAAACACGTGAATTATTTTCATATGAAAATTTTTTCGAATCAAAAATTTTACTTACATTTATTTTGAACCTAAATATATCATAGATATGATTCGAATCTAGGATATAAATATATATATATATATATAAAGTTTCGTTTTATACTTTTCAACACACCTGCACTTTATTAACGCTAACCCATACTAATTAAAATATAATGCTTGGAATAATTTTTTGAATTCTCAGTTCTCTTCGTATAATACTGTACACACAGAAGATTCTTATTTTATTAAAATCGAAAAATAAATTCCTTGTCATTGCTCTGTAATTTGTTATGATTAAAAGTGAAACAAAAATGATTTGAGATTTTTTTTTTTTCATTAGTAAATACTAAATATGCATATTTTCAATGTACTTTAATAATGTAAAAAAAATGAAATATTCAATTTAATAAAAAAATAAGTAAAAACAAGAACGAATTAAATACAATGGAGCCCCGAAGCATAATATTTGATGTAAACATATCTCTTTACGTTCTCTAGACCTCATTACGCGCTGTATTGTATAACATAAATATATATATTTTTTATCATTTAAAATGTTTTTAAACATTTATTATGTATATAATATTGTTTATGTACACAAAAAAATAACGATATTTACGTTGCTTTGGGTAGTTGCCTCTTTCGCTTTATTGTCCAGATAACATGTTAAAAAAATTGATATTGAGTTTAAATGTACTTCGAAAAATGTACTAAATAATCATTCGTTTATATTTAGTATATAATATAAAATTAGTTCAATAAAAAAGCGTATATAATCTGG
This sequence comes from Slavum lentiscoides, assembly GCA_032441835.1. Lineage (NCBI taxonomy): Eukaryota > Metazoa > Arthropoda > Insecta > Hemiptera > Aphididae > Slavum > Slavum lentiscoides. The sequence continues at coordinate 12,604,764 of CM063712.1, read as the reverse complement.
ATTAAATTAGTTTTTTTTTCTTAAAAACTTATATTCACAGATACATGTACTCGTATATAAAAAAAAGATTTTTATAAACTTTAAAAATGTAAAAAATTTTCGAGAGTATACTTTGACAGAATGAGTTTAATTCATCCATATAGCTATACTTAAAATTATATCAAATAAAATAAAAACAAGTTTTGACATAATCTTATTATTGTATAATGTAAAAGCGAAAACGTTTAATATAATAGAGAATTAACCATTTAAAAATGTCTTAAAATATTATTATTTTATTCCATTATATGCCTTCGTAAGAAAATAATCGAGTTAAAAGTTAAAATAAATATTACAGATGATTAATAGTTAATGGAAATATACGATTAGATTTTCGGGGTATTGCACAAGAAATGTACATTGGTTTTTTATTACATGTTTATTCGTAGAAAATGTTTCATTTAATGACTTTAATCAAACGAAAAAAAAATAGTTTTAATTTTGTCATTACAAACAATTACAATTTTATTATAAATTCGCCGCGATGTAATCAAATACAACGCATTTCACTTACAGTCATAAGAAAAGAGTATGTTTGGGTTTTACGAAAAATTTCCCGTTAATCGTTTTTACAAACTGTTTTAGCTGAGTAGGTAAATCATTATAATTATCTGATAATCTGATTATCGATTAGTTATCGTCATAAACCGCTTGTTGACTATATTTAATCAAATAAGTGTTGATATGGTTTTATTTTTGCCTTGGCTCGCGAAAAAACATTTACTTTATTTTAACTCGACCGTCGAGTGTATATATTGTAATAACTCGAAATTATAATAAAAAGGAAAAAGAAATAAATATAAACTATATTTTGAAGAATAGGAAAGTAGATAGGTGTTAAGTTGATTTTCGGGTACCTTATTCTTATTGACGGAAAGAGAGTTCCTGCAGGGTCGCGAGAACGAGAATAGTTAGGAAGTGGAGAAAATAAAATAAACGCATGCAATATATACAAAAAATCATTTACCTCTGGTGTTCTTTTCGACTCGTACTAGTCGAGAAAGGTGCTTTACGGATTTCAACTCTTTCGACGATGTATGACGAATTAAACACAGCTCGATTAGGTGACTCCAGAGGATAAATGGAGGAAAGGATTGGGACTCCGTCTTCAATTAGTCATGACTCGACTAACTAAAATACTGACTAAAATAACTCGACTCAAGATAAATTTTGGTGCATGAAAGGATTAAAGCTGTCCTCCTTGAAAACCGATTTCTTGAGTTGAGACTTGCGATAAGGGTGAGCGCTGAGCACCCTGCACATACGCTGCACACGCACTACGTATACATACTGCCTGAACACTGCCGTGGAGATTGCAAACACAGTACTACTCGCGCTGCAGATTGCAGAAACAGAACGTTATTTATGACGAGATCACAATGGGTGGAAATGTGTAGTTTTTTATGTTATCACTGCTTTTCTTTTAAACCAGGTCTTGGTGGTGGTGGTGGTGGTGGTTTGATGAAACTAATAGCCGAGTTATATTATATTATTTATATATATTTCTTTTAATAGACCCTTAGCTTGACTGTGTCATTTAATTATGTTGCGTGCTGGTAAGTGGTAATCAATAGATCGGATTGTGTTCAGTGAGCCCATAAGAAGTTATCCGATAAATGTGTTCAAACGTATAAATATATGTATTTTTTTTTTTTGTATGGAAATATAATCGGTGTTCCGTGAAGAGCAGGTATTAGTATTTATTTGAATATAACTGTATACAGTGGAAATAATTATTGAAACTATAATACACATCGGGGTTAGTGTTAATTGTAATTACAAAATGATATGTGTGCATATCATTGCAATATATACCACAAGAGATCGGATGATGGCATAATAATAATGTTTGGTAATCAGAGAATTTTGTAGTTTTTAGATGTCATTAAAAATGATTATTTAAAACGCGGCACTCAGTGCTTTGATATATTTTTACTTGCATCGTATCAAATATAACATGACGTGAACAGTATAATATATTCAAAGAACAATTTTATTAGAGTACAGTGTACGAATGGTATACATAAATCATACAGTTTAAACGTGCAAATATTATATAACATTTTCTAACCGCAAAAGAATTAAAATTTTATTCAAGAACATGAAAATAGGTCAAGGGTCCTATTTTACGTACAACAAAATTGTAATACGCAATTTTATAAAGAAAACGTTTTAGGTTTTGGTGGCTTAAGAATAATTAAGATAATTTGTTAAACAGCTTAATTTAATTTAATATGTACGTATACATACCGAATAGTTAGTCTTCTTTCATTAATATTTTGAATGTATATAAATATTTTAAATTTTTGATCAGCATGTTGAATACAATTTATATAAATGAATTATGTATTATAATATTATATATAGTAGGTATATCTACTAACATGTTTGAATAAAATACTTAAATATTTTGAGAATGTCTATTATTCGTAATATTATAGTTTTGTTTTGATTTATTTCTGCCACTAGTACTCGTACATTCACATAACTGAATTATTATAACGATACATTTATATATGTTATGTACATAAAATATACAAATAGAAACAAAATGTCAATAAAAAAGTTAAAACACAAATATTTTAAATTTTTTTAAGATGCACTTAGTATATTATTAGATTGTGAGTGAAGCAAATAATGTATTGATATACTACAATGATGTGCTTTAAAACTTTTTGTCTGTGCATTACAGAAGAACATGCTGACAAAATTTTTACCCGAACCCAGCTACTTTCACGCCCGTTCAATGTGTATTTTACTGCAGTGTTCGTCTCCAGCGGCTGCCAATTTTTCTTTCAAACCCTTCTTTTATCTCTCCCAAAAGTTGGAAAGGAATATTGTATGTTCTGCATAGTCGTCGTCATGGTCACATGCTCTATACTTCAGTTTGTCTAAGAGTTTAAGCCGATCTAATTATAGTGAAAGGACCACATCCGTACCCTGTTAGCATCTGGGCCAGGCGAAAATACGTGACCCTCGTGCCTTCTTGATGTTCGTGATGTCTTATCTGGTGGTATTAGTCTTCTTCTCCACCATCCATTATTCCGGCTTATCCTATTTCTGTTACTACTGTGAATATGTTTGGCTTTCGCGCTTCGATGTCGGCAAGGTATAGGTACACAGTATGACATTATATATTTATGCCAATATTTATTTTATCGGGTAGATCAATATCTGCACACGTACTGCAGCATGCGATTCGTTTATACGCTTCCTGAATTTAAAACAATAATATGTCATAATTTCGTCACTATAACCAATATAATAATAATAATTATTGTAATTATTATTGAAATATTTACCTATATTTATTTAATTTATTGTTATTATTATCATTGTTATTAAACAAACAATTACATTTTTTGTTACAGATTCAGATGTAGCAAATTGACTCCTTTGTTGTTGCGAAAAACCCAATATTTATTAAAACGTTATTTAATTATTTGCATCACAACGTAGAAAATCAATAGAGTTTTATTTTAATTTTTTTTTTTTTGCTCGGCCCAGCTCAAAAATGTTATTGATACGTTGACAACGGAAAATTAACTCGTGAAAACCTCCAAAGATAACCGCGGTAATAAAATCAATGCGTCGCTTTTCGTTAAAAATACGTCATATTATTATGTGTCATATATTGTAGTGTAACAACGTAACAACTAACAAAAGGTATGTGAATACAATTATAAACATGTTTATATATATAGGTGCCTATGTTAATATTTGTGACATTAATTAAAAAAAAATTTAAAAAATTTGCATATTTACCATAGACGTTTAATTGTTATTAAATTTTTTTGGTTTAGTGAGAAAATGGCATTGTTAACATTTTTATTTTTTGATTTAGCAATATAGTGCAAACATATTTTAAGATATTGCTGTTTACAAATTAATAGTATTATATTTATGATTTGAAAGAAAACAGTCATCTAAGCAATTTACATTTACTTGCAGCAATACTTATTTAATAGTCATCCTTCATAAAATGAACAATGCAAATCCTACTGTATTGCGATGGTTTGAAATTATTTTCGTTTTATAACTTAAACCCACTTTTTTATTAATTACTTATTAAAATGTGAAAATCTAGTATTATGATAAATAATAATAACAATAATAATATAAATTTGTATTATTGAATTTGTTTCAAATAAGTAGGTAAGCATGAAAAAAAAGTTTTACGTTTTATGTCAGTTCTCTTATTCTATAAATGTACGGTCTGACTGTCTATAAGCGTTATTGTAACATCGTACTTGGAAATTTGGTTTTGACTATATGTTCAATTTTGAAAACGTTTTTTTCACACGAACAAACTGTTATATGAAAAACTGCGACTCGTGAAAAAAAAGTGAAAAAAAAAAAAACGGTTCGTTTTTGTAGCAGATGTCACAACACTAGTTACGTGTCTTATTGCGTGTTCTTACTCCACCCTATCCACAATATTGTCGACGAGATAGTACTTTTTTTCGAACATCGACGGGTGATGATACATAATTTTCCAAATAAATTGAATTTTGTACGTTTATATACCCCGGAGTCATATACTCATATTATGTTATTATATTGTAGTTGGCGAATTGTCTTCATAGTTCATGGCGGTCGGATAACGTGGCACGTTTATTTTATACGGATCTCAAAAGGCGTATTAGTGTATTATGTATATATGGTAATTAGTAATCAAGGAATTTAACGGTACAGGTGAAAAATTCTAGTGGCGTCGTGGAATGCCACTAGTTCATCTGCAACCCCTACGTCCCTATACCTATTACACTACATCAAGGTTACTGCGGGTATCTATATTAATATATTATATTATTGCCGGTTGAGCTTACAAAGTTGATATTAATATAAGCAAGATTGGGCAATTACTTTTTATACAAATATATTTTTCTTTTCCGCCCAAGACGAGAACAGACAGTGTGATAAAGAATGAGTTAGAATTCGTCGCTTTCAGTCATAATCATCCGAGATGTTTTTCAGCCTAATTATGTAATAAATTTCAGGACCACAAAAAAAAATCGATTTTATTTCGATATTTCGAAATAAATTTTCCTGTTTCTGTTTTTAAAAATTATGTGATTTATGTTCCGATTAGGGTTCGGGTTTCAATATTTTTTGAGTTTTTGAATTCTAGAACCTGTTATTTTCGTTTCGGTTCCAGTCTCTGGTATTGTGTAGGGTGGGATACTGTTGTTGCATTAAGATGTAATTGTTGTAAGATATAAAATGGACTGGCATCGGGATGTTTATCATCGGTAACAAAGTGGTGCGCAAGTGACGTGTGGTGAGGGGGGGGGGGTGCATAAGGAAATTAACGATTTTTTTCGCCATCTATTGATTGAAATAACAGTAAAATTGTTATTCCGTGATAACGTACATTTAATTTATAATATTGTATTATAATATTTTAAAATTATAATTCGTTTAAAGTTGTAGTACGATGGTAGGTACTTGGTTATGACTTTTTTGATTTTAAATTTGTAAATTGGAGGGAATTAAAATAATATTATGTCGACGCATTATCAATGAATAAGATATTATATCGGACCACCCGTAGCGCTGAAATCACAAAATCCCCATGTACACTGATAAAGTACGCACGTTTGCTAACCACCCCGTTCTACATCACCATTCGTATCCCCGATGCCAGTCCGTTACGTTTCAGTCTGCGTGATATTAACCGAATATTCGGGTATCACAATAGTGTTGGATTTTCCATATTCATCAGAGATAAGGTAACGCGCCATGCCTATTATATCGAAATAATAAAATTAAAATACGAACAGAAGCTCGATGGTGGGGAGGAGGGGGCGATTCGCGTTTGAAACGGAAATATCGTCGATTCTACGGATTCTTCGACAGACTCGCTCAATCCATTGCCGAAAACGTCGTGGGGTTTAGGTATTTTTTTTTTTTTTGTGATGGGAATCTTCCAAGCCAGAGGTCCTGCACCTACGCGAATCATCGTTCGCGGCCAAACTGCACTTTTCAAATCGAACAGAATCGCGCGCGCTTACGCGGTGCCCCGTTCTGCGCAGGGCGGCCGCGGCGCGCGGACGAAATAAGAGCGATCGGGACGGCAGAGCGCGCGAGAAGGATCGATGCGTGCGCGCGCGCGCTCGCGCTTACGGTGGCGACCGATTCGCCCGGTCGGGTCCCCCGTCCAAAGCCGGCGGCGAGACGGGGAGAAATAAATAAAATAAAAACGGGGGTTGGGGGGGAAAAACGGGGTTGGGGGGAAAAAACGCTCCCCTCGGCCGGCCGCCGAAGTCGTAACGCGGTACACGGAGGTGGTGGTGGTGGAGGAGGAGGAGGGTGGAGGAGGAGGACCCGGCCGCGTGCGCGCGTCTAGGTAGTCGGAGAGAGCCGTCGCCGCCACCGCCACCGTCGTCGTCGTCGTCGTCGCCACCGCCGCCGTCGTCGTCGTCGTCGTCGTCGTCGTCGGTGCCGAAGCCGCAACCCCCGAAACACGATATCGCTGGCGCGAGGCGGCCGGCCGGCCGGTCAGTCATCCGCTGCAGTCAGTGAACGCCGCTGTCGACGCGCCGCGTGTAGTAAGCTCGCAGAGTGAGACGCGTCGTCGTTACACAACGTCGGTTTATTTTTCTTTTTTTTTTTACGCGTCGTAGACGTACCGCGCGTATAATATTGTATATAAATATTGTTTTTTTTTTTTGAAAATTCTTTTCTTTTTTTTGTTCCGCCCCTTTTTGTTCGCCAAAGCCGCGTGGCGTTACAAACATTCGCGTGTAAAGGGTTCGTCACGCGCGCGCGCGCCCGCTCTCTCTCTCTCTCTCTGCTGACCACGCGGGAAAATCATGTGCCGCCGGCCACGCGGTCGCGCCGCCCGGACCGCCGACGCGGCCGGATCGCCGCCGAAGCGGACGCGCCGCCGTAGATGATCGTCGCCGACCTGACCGGCGACGGGACGACAACGCCGCCGCTCTGCCGTAAGTGCAAACGCCGACCGAGTACCGCGGTCACCGGGAGTAACCGCGGACCAGGGCCAGATTTAGTCATTGGGGAGGGGGGCAGTGATGTAGTCCTAAAATAATTTATGGGTATGCGCGAAATCCTAAAAAATAAATAACGTGGAGGGCTTCGTCCCCTACACCCCCCGCCATTTTCTTCGACATGTTTGTATTAAAATTAATTAGCATATATTCGGTACTAAACAATAAAATATAAAGTAAAGGACTTGAAATTTTATTTTTCGAGTTTTGAATGAATACACAAGGAAAAACTACCAATAAATGGTTTATTTCCTCACGATTCCGAAAAAAAAAAATGTGTCTGGAAATTATAAACAGTATACGTATTTTACTATTATATATACATAAATCGTGTATTTTTCAAAATATTTTTATCGCATAAAACTAAAAAAATATGGCTTCGCCAGTGGCGTAGTACGGAGGTGCGGGAGCACCCTGCACGCCCCGAAATATATAAACCGAAAGTATATAGAAAAAAATTGAATTAAAAAAAGATTTTGTAAAATATTTCGTAGATAGGTATTACGGGTAGCATTAGATGATTTTAAACACAAATCACAGTATATTAGTTGTAACTTATAACTATAATAATTATGTTAATATATAACTAATAAGTACCAAGTATAAATATGTACGAGTGATATTATTTTAGAAAAATATCGGACAACCAACCCTCTCCCCCCGCGTCAAATTTTTTTATTACACCTTACCTCCCTCAAGCACACCGACCATGTTGTTATTTAATAAATTTTCTATCGCATACCCGCGGTCTTGATTTTTTCTTTGGTATACGCACAATTGATATCAAATGCGGCGCATACCCTCTCTGCTACACCACTAGTGGGGGGCTGAGTGGGCTGCAGCCCAGGCCCCCCCACCCACAAATTCGTAATTATTTTATATAGTTACAGATGACAGAAAAAAAATTGGAATTTATTTTTCTGTTTAAAATTAAATTTTCATCAAACAAATATTGTACGAATAAAATCGAAAAAAAGTTGCGGGAATTTAATTTTAATTATTACTTATATATACATATTATTATTTTTGTGTTTAAGTCACTCACACTAATTTTTTTACCGAATCGTATTTTTATAACTCCAATTCCATAACGCGATATTACTTACCCGTTTTTGATTTTTTCTATTCAATTAAATAAGTAAATAGTCCAAGAACTACAGACAATATTAAACGTTATTCAATAGGCGAAACGTGTATCGTCCCGTTTATTTATTTGGGGCCCCCACATTACGTTCCGCCCATAGGCCACCACCGCATATCTAAATCTGGCCCTGCCGCGGACCCTTGTGTAATACTCCTCCTAAAAGTACATCGTATGATTATCGTGTACGTTGTACAGTATAAATATGTCTTAATAATAAAAAAAAGGTAGCTATCCGCGAGCTGTTGTGAATGTCGCTAAAGTGAATTACTCGTATATCGTTGATTTTCGGTGTGTATATTGTTATCATTATAAATTTAAAAGCAATGATAAATCATTGCAATCGGGGGAAAAAAAACGATTCCGAGCGGAGCTTCGGTGTAATGTTTTGGGTATATATAACAAAAAAAAAAAATTCAAAATTACCAGTAACCATATTGATTTATTTGTTTAGTTAATTAATGAAAATACGAGTATTAAACGGTTCAATATTTTTTATTTTTATTCATGTCTAAAGCATGAGTTTTTTTATTATAAAATATATCTGTCATCTAGAATATTTTATTCTAAAACGTTTACCTTTATTTTTTTGGAGAATAACTAAAAATTACCGTTAAATACAAACATATAAAAACTTTATAAAGTTGTTTAATTATTTTTTCTTTTATATAATTTTATAATACGACAGGCTTAAAAAATACTGTTGCACAGATTTTAGAAAATTAATGTTTATTATTGTTTTTGAAGCATATTTTGAAAGTTGGGCATATTTATTAATTTGGCTTTTCTTCGTTCATATCATTCCGGACTCCAGTTATCAGGCTACAGGGCTTTTGCCGTTTTGAAATGTTACGTTTTTAAACAGATAAATGTCTAACAATAGTACAAATCTTTAACTGAAAGTTGTGACAGGCATTTATTTAACATTAAGTTAATTGTATATAGATATTTATAATTTAATCTTATTATTATTATCATATATACGAGGTATATGTTTTTAAAACACTAAATCAAACAAAAACGTTTTTTTTTTACAAAAATGTTACACATTTATATTATAAGTGTCTAAAATTTGAGTTTTCTTTCTTTGGTTTTGTAAGATTTTTTACAAGCTCTTCTACGTTTAGTTATTGTCCTGATTATTGTTCAATCACTACTAGGTATAGCTAAACCACCTAGTCGACCATTATCTCGTCGTAGTTGACCGCAACAAATACGTTTTCATCAAATTGAGTTTTAAAAAATTCTTCGGCATTGACTACTGGTGAGGTTGATACAGTAACGCAATCATGAGGGGGGATATGGGTGTCGAATCTCCTCTAGGCTTTTATTTTTATTAGTGGAATGGAATTTTGAAACAAAATATTGATTTCTGATCAAATTTGTACAATCAGATGATTAAAATGATCTAGCACTGTTAAAAATTTGTCGAAAAACGGATCGCGTGAAGGATGCGCGTTTGTTTGTCAACAGACGGCGAATACGAGACCAAGGAACTGTTTTGGAGACGACGACGAGCCTTAGTATTAAATAAATGTTATGACTTATGTCTGTTATACCTAATCAATTAAATTTATTAACTCTATGCTGGCAGTTCATAAAAATGTGCCACCAGTACATCTCAAGGATGTAATCAACGAAATGGTTCTGAAGCCAAAAATAGTAAATCTGAAATATAAACTATAATATTTTGTACCTATTAATTTTCTTAACTAAATAAATACAAATTTCCTTGAAAAACTGTCATTATTCGATGTGATCACAAGTTGTAAATTTTTACAATATTTAATGAGTTTGTCACGTGACATTATCTAGCTGACAAATGCTACGACTTTTGTTCTCAGCAAACTATTAATTTTTTTGTTTTTGTTTATTTTTTAAATAATTTATATATGTGTCTGTGCTACAATTATAGAACTGCATAATATATTCTTATTTTTTAAATAAAAACAATGTCCGAAATGATGCTCCTAAATTTTCATTAAAAACTGTCTTTGTGTAGACGCAAGGCTTTTACGTGCCATAAGACAAACGTTTTTACTATGGACACGAATCGAAATTCGCATTACGTTTATCTAATAAGTGTAACAACCAATAACGTTTAGAAAACAATAAAAGAAATTGGTTTAAAAAAAATATTACTCTTATGAAAAACACAGAGATCTTTTTCAAATGAATGACGTAGGTACTTATTAAATTATATGATATTTTTACGTGCGTTAAATAAAGTGAAAAAAACAATGTTATACATTAATGTAATCGTAAACTATATTTTATAATCGGTTTAATTTTATATTGATGCCCTTTTCTTTTTTAAAGTGTCCGTGTTATTTTATGAATGTAACCGACCCGTTTCTTGAAGATTTTTATTATTTTCTCTCATTCCATTGAATCTTTTATAGTTCTTTCTCGTAAAAAATGCAAATGTTTATAATTTTTGCCGAAATAATTGTCGTCTGCGTATGCAGAATTTCACCGTTGCTCGTACGAAAAAAAAAGAACGTCGCAAATAAAGTCATCTGGTTAATATAATTCTCTTTCCCAGTTTCTTTTTAGGACTTTTATATATATTAAGGTACGTGTTATTTTAGTATATTTAATTCAGAATGAACGTAAGTTATTGTACGACTTTTTGTCAGCTAAAGGTCGTACAATCCTATGCAAGCAAAATGTAAATTTTTGTTACAATAAATAAATAACGGTTTTATATTCTGTTCATCTCTTAACAGTCAAGTTGAATAATTTGTTAGACACACATTGAATAGCATAATTCCGATTTCGAAGATCACGTCAGTTATCTTTTCATATATTATACATACAAACGACCATATCCATATGTATAATACATTAACAGTCAACGCATTATAGTGTTGTCTATGCTTATAATATTAGAGTAGACTAATTTCAAGTCATTATTGATTATGATATAATCAGTGGCCATATACATATATACTATGAGATAATATAATATAGTTTATACACGCAAGACATATATATATATATATATATATATATATATATATATATATACAGTGACGTAGCCAGTAATTTCGTATGAGGTGGGAAGGGAAGCTAAGATCCCGTATTAAATATGTGGATGGTAAAATTTTTTTTTAAAAAAAGTCAAAAAGTATATTGGTGTGAAGTTAGATATTATATAATATAATACATAATAACGATTAGGAACAAATTAAAAAATATATATTTTATATTTATATATATATATATATATAATAGGTATACATATAAAAATAATATATATATATATATATATATATATATATATATATATATCATAAAAAAAATATATAAAATGAAAATAAGCCTACTGTATTCTCAAAATGTTTAAAAGGTAACAAATAGTTTTGTCTATAGGTTATCAGGTTACAACCTGATACATTAAGATAATGATGTGAATTTTCTTGGTGATGACTTATACAACAACCACAATCACAGAATATAACAAAACTACCTCTATCACTGAATAACTGCAATCAACAAAGCATAAATAGTTTTAAAAAAAACCACGGCTAATGCGGGGCTAAATTGTTATTTTATGAAACTGAAAAGCATAATAATACGTATGGTAAATTCGGTCTAAAATAAATTTGTAATCAAAAGAAAAAGTGTGTTCTTATGTTGACGATTTTACAAGGCTCATGTCAATATACTAAGTATATTTTATTTATTTGTGGTTTGTACAGAATTGAATGTGGCTCAAGGGTTTAATCTAAACACGTTATGTTGCAATGAGTTTAATTTTCTTAAGGAAATACAAAAAAAAAAAAAACCAAAAATAGGCATCACATTCACATCTGCAGAAATAAACTCGTGGTAATATTAAATTCAATGATAAATTTTATGCCGAAAAAATCTTACAAACCATAAACTTTCGAATAATAATAATAATAATAATAATAATAATAATAATAATAATAATAATAATAATAATAATAATAATAATAATAATAATAATAATAATAATAATAATAATAATAATAATAATAATAATAATAATAATAATAATAATAATAATAATAATAATAATAATAATAATAATAATAATAATAATAATAATAATAATAATAATAATAATAATAATAATAATAATAATAATAATAATAATAATAATAATAATAATAATAATAATAATAATAATAATAATAATAATAATAATAATAATAATAATAATAATAATAATAATAATAATAATAATAATAATAATAATAATAATAATAATAATAATAATAATAATAATAATAATAATAATAATAATAATAATAATAATAATAATAATAATAATAATAATAATAATAATAATAATAATAATAATAATAATAATAATTGTATCGTATCCCTCTCATTAATATTTTAATTAATTTATCATTAAAGTTATAAAAGGTAAAGAGAAACGTGCGTACATTTTACGAGTAATTTAATTTCACAAAATGTATTATTTCATATTAAAGCGTTGCAGTATCATAAATCGATATCCCGACTTATATTTTTGTTAATTCATAATATGTATATTTGTGTTCTTATAAAAGTAGGTCGAGACGCGACGACCAAAAAATCATAACTATCACGTTTATTAGTTTCTTACACAAAAACTTCAATACATTTAGAACGTATATTGGATATTTCTTTTATTATTCATATTATTGGTTTTCGATAAAGAAAATAGGATGATGTATTTTTGAAGTCAGGATGTATATTAAAATAGTCAAACCTCTATTTTCGTATATTTTATAGAAATCAATGGAGTATACTTTAACTGATAGTTGACTATTTGTTCTAAAATATCGTTTAGTTTTAATAATAACCAAATGTTTGATTTATATCCACTATAAAAAAGAAACAATACACATATAATATTTAATAAAAAAAAAAAAAAAACATTGACTAAATAAAATAATATAAAGGATATGGGAAAGAAATAGAAATAAATAAGGAAAAAGCCGCGGGGTGTTGCTAATGTCGCTTAAGTGAATTACTCGTATAAGGATTTTAGAGTGTATTGAGTGTTATCACTATAATTTTGAAAGCAATGATAAATCATTACATTCGATAAAACGATTTTGAGCAGAGCTTCGGAGAAATATTTTAGGTATATAACAAATATTAAATCTTTTTATGAATTAAATACATCAAAACATATAATTGCTATAAATAGTCCAAAATTAAAAGAAAACGTTTGAACATTTTTTCCTTAATATAATAATCAGTTACATATCCGATGAATATTTCAAATTTCTATACCCATTAGTTTCAAAATGACGAAGAAATAACGATAATCGATTTTGACGAAATCGCGTTTTTACCGTTTTTATGTAATTTTTCGGTAGTTTTTGAGTTCTATTTTTAGGCACTTTTTAGAAAATAAAAAAATTACCTCTTTAAAGTACCAACTTGATGCAATTTGCTACCAGAAAAAAACTGTGACTGTAAAGATAGGAGCACTCCTTCTGATAGAATTTTTGGGTACAGATATAAAAAATTAAAAAAAACACAGCTTTGTAAAAACCAATAGATTCATCGCTCAGCTCAGAATTTAAAATAAAAACAGTCAATTATTACTCATTATTAGTACATTTGTAAATTATATGTAAATAATTTTGTAAATTTACATTATTTAAATGTGCAAATGTTTTCTTATTTAGTCGGTATGATGTAGGCACTGTTAGTTTAACATGGATATAGTTATTTCCTAGTCGATAAGTTTTTCCAAATCAACATTATTTATTCGACTAAAGCATTAGAATATAATATTTGCAATTTTTAACACTGGAAATTATCTTAAAAATTCAATATATCATTTTATTTATTTGATAATTATTTAAAAGGACGTTAAAAAATGTAAATTTTTCTAACAGAAGTCCTTTTTTTGTAATTAATTACAACGTTAATTTAACCAGTGAGTTTTTAGTATTGATTTGTTCAATGAATTTCATCATCCTTGGTTACAATTCACTGAACGTCATTTCACTATGTATTTAATGTTCGATGTACGTGATCGTTGTATATCTATACGTATAGTAATCTATATATATATATATATATATGAATATGAACGTTGTATTTAATGTAATTTTTCTCGTTGGGTTTTTGAAATTTACAAACAGTCTGTTGTAAGTAACGTTTCTTCTCAATTCATTGTCAGTTGTCTACCGTTCTTTACTGGCATTATTTCTTGGTCATCTTTCATTCTGCAGACATTCGCCGTTGTTTTGTCGGTATTTTAAGAGTAATTGTCTAGCCGATTTAAGTCTTACGCACGTCATTAAGCTTTTACATATTTTTGTCAGTATTATTTCTGTTAAAATTGTTGTATTTTTTTCCTTTGAAAAAACCACCATCGATAATATTATTTGGTGAAAGAGAACACGCAGATACGCAGAATAATAATCAGTGACCAACAATATATTTAAAATAATTTTATATATATATATATATCTTAATATTATATGTATTTAAATATACCTAGAACGTTGCTCGATATTTTGTTAAAACGTTTCATAATAATATGGAATGTTAAACGAACGGCACATAAATAAATTGTTTATATTTATGTGGACGAAAAGCTTGATTGATGATGATTGGAGTACCTATAGAAAGAAAACGACTCGTTTAAAATGCAGTCAGAAAGTTTGTTATTTATAGTTACGTTGTTATGTTAAATTACGTTTATGTTATATAGTTACGGTTAGATATTCGTTTGAACTATATTTGAATAATAATGTCGATAGAAAATGTCTATAATAATGACATGTTTTTGTAGCTGACGTTTTAGGGTAGGTATATGCAATATTCGTACTTGAACGACATATTGTAAAACACGATATTGAAAAAAGGAAGACAATAAATGGTAACATTGTGATATAAAAGTGATCTTGAATCCATTGTCATGTAATGTATTCAGTCAAGTGTTGCCGTATAGAATTATCACTTATTTGCTTATTTGCTTCGTTGTTCATTATTTTATTAAAATACGCTTTGAAACTGTCAAATTTGAATTAATTTCAGCAAATATGAGATACAATTTTTTTTTACAAATTAATTATTAATTAGTTGAAAACAAAGTGTAGAAATTACGTTAAAATGTATTATTTTTAATAAAATACAATAATATTAATGCGAGAGAAAAAAAAGAAAACTTGATTGGAATACAAAATTAGTAGTAAAACATTCGTTCGCATTTAAAATATTTTTGTAATAATTTGCACAATTAATTGCACGAATAATGTAAATGTTTTTCATTAAAATAAATTCAAAACCGTGTATTTTTGTATCTCTTTAAAGAAAGCCTCCAAAAAAAAAAAAATATATATATATATATATATGATAATTTCAGAATGTTTGATATTGATATTAGGATTTACATAAATTTAATCTCGCTTTTCTTTTATTCATATTTATTTTACTTAGAACTAAATTGTTACACAATACGATTATTTTAAGACAAGCGAGAGGACTTTGTGGTCGCGTAACTAAATTTGAAAAAAGCTTTTAAGTGTTTGAGCGGCCGCCCAGAGAATGATTTTATTTCCACAATAACGTTTACCTCATTTATTTCATTAGGATTTTAAATGGACGGACGTATGATGTGATACCGTGTTGGCGGAGAGTTTTTTTTAACCATACACTTTTTGTTGAAATTAAACTTTGTCAGATTGCTTTGATAATAGCGATCTCGAGTCATAAACGAAAGCGCTTTTATTATTATTAAAGTCATTCTATATATATATATATATACGCACACACATAGTAATTACTCATTGTCCTTTGTTGTATGCGATATATTTTGATATATATTTTTACACAAATAGATATTATTTGATTTACTCAAGTAAATCATTTACGTCAACGTCCAATAATAAGTAATTAATTAAAATTATTGTGTGTCATCGGGCAATTTTTATTTAAGAAAAAAAAAGTGAATTAATACAGGTATACTAATAATAATTGTATATAATTATTATATTCGCATCTATATTAATATGTTTAGGAATTACAATAAATCATTGTGTAGTTAATTAGTAGTACCTACTTAGTAATACCATAAGGTATAGAAGTACCAAGTACATACTCGTATTATTAAAATAACCACAATTATATAATATTGCTTCGAATTACGATTTTTTTGTTAATTTTATAGTTACCTTTAATAGCATACTATATGTAACTATAAAAGGTACAAAAATGTTTAGATGCACATGATTACACGAATCAAAAGAAAAAAAGTGTAATCGTATGTTATTGCCATTTCAAAATGATTTTTGTATCGATTAAATACTTATACAATCGAACCTCGATTATCCGTCCCCCGATTAACCGTCTTTCTCGGTTAACCCATAGGCGAAAATCTATTAAATTTTCTGGGGGGGGGCTAACATTTTTAACATCAGTCATAATCAGTCAAATATCCAAAATACATACAAATTATAAAATATTTGGGGGGCTTAGCCCCCCTAAGCCCCATTTCCGCCTATGGGTTGACCGTCAGGCCACTTGTGTATGAGTAGGTTATAAATAATAATATATATAATCCGAAACTTTCCGGCAATATCTACTAGATAAGCGATAGATATATGTATATATATACATACATATATATTTAATGGGTGAGATAAAAACAGTTAATTGCGATAGTGATCGCATTTTGTTTTTGAAAAGTCAGTCAGTTATATATATCGCACAAAAAAAAATAAATAATATGTATGTATGTTTAAATTTTCGTTGCTCGCTTAACCGTCTTTTCGATTATCCGTCAAAGCTCTGGTCCCGAGACTGACGGTTAATCGAAGTTCTACTGTACTTTCATAATATGATATGCGCAGTGGCGGATCTACGGGGGGTATAATATGGGGGTCATATCTCCCCCGTGGACAAAAAAAAAAGGTTTTTGCCATAGGGCACAGACTTCAGAGTAACACGTACAATATAAACATACATATTTTTATATCCCCCTCCCCCCCCATGAAAAAATCCTAGATCCGCCACTGGATATACGAAAGATGTTTAGCACATAGAAATATAGTTTAATAACGTACGCGGATATTGCAAAGGAAATAGGCGAAAGAAACGCGTTGAATTACAAAACGAACAACACATTTAGTCCAATCAGAACCTAGAATAATCAATAAAGAGATTTATATTTCGGCAATTTGCGGGTCACCGGCCAGGACTAATGCGTTTTGCGAAAATCATTCCAACCGTAAACCACCGTATTACGCCATACATATAAATATATTATGTAGGTTAACGTATTCGCAGGACGCCAAGTTTATTGACTGCATGGCTTAACTATTAAATTGTAAATAGCGTTTTAAACTTACGCTCAGACCCGAGTCTAAAATCTATTAACTTAAATATTTATAAACATAATATTATATTACAAATATTGATGCCCTACCTAGGCGCACGATTCTAGGTTTTCGTATTGTAAATCTGTGCAAATATAATTGATAATTTTTAAATATCACTTAAATCTTTTATTATACACAGCTGTATATGTATAATATATTAGTATATCTGATTTTTTTTTTTACTTTAGCGTGTACGTACACATAAAAATAAATATCAGATTTGTAGAAGGATTTAAGTAAGTATATGCGTAAAACGTTTTTACTGTAAACGAAAAATTTTAGAGTAAACAAAATCAACGCAGATAAACAATATTAACGGCTGCAGGGGCAAAATTTGTTAACAGGTTTAATGTTTTATCAACACACAAAAAAAAAACATCGTTCCCGAATTGTAATTATAATTTGCACGTTCATGAAAACGAACAAAGCGTGAAATAAAATATAAATTGATAAAAAAATTTACTGTAGTTTTTCAACCAATGATGGATAATCGATGTAATTAGAAGAGTGGTTAAAAATACAATATGTAAAACTCAGGTGATCATATTTAGAAATTCGAAAAAAACGGAACGTTTATTTTAATCTAAAAATTAAATTAGTCTCTTAGTTGCAGAAGCGTATCATAATTTTTCAAGATTGCAAATAAAAAAAAAAAAAAAAAAAATAAAAAATCGCTCTTACGTTATATTTCTATAGCAATTATTTTTTTAATATTTCTGAAATAAGGATAGAAATATTGTTATTTAAAAATGATAGGTGAATTACTTTGTGTCTTATTAGTTATATTTTTACATAGGTAATTTTTTATACGTTTCAACTAATGAGTTATTATAGTTTAAACATTTATAATTTATATGTCACTGATTTATCTTGTACGCCTTTATTTCTCGATTGTTCGTTTTACTCTGAAGACTTATTATGGTGTTTAATAATATATTGGATCTTCAAAAAAAAAAAAAAAATTTCGTTGAAATTCTTTTTGCCTTATAGCTTTTTTATCATTTTTTGCAATAAATAAAAATGAATTTATACGTATCTCTGATGTAAAATATGTTCGACACATTTTTCGGGAAGACAATAATTTTAAAACGAAGATTGGTTCAATTATAAAAAAAAAAGATAGATAAACTGAGCCTACTTTAATATATTGGATATAAACGTCCTGTTTTTGGGAAAACGGGTCAATCCCTGTCACCCTTACGTACACACATGATATTTTATTAATAAATAGACTTTAATTTTTGTAATATCGAAATGTGATAAATACATATATATATATATTTTTTTTTTGTTATGATATGATTTAGCGGAAAATGTCGTTTTTTTTTTGTAATGTTTGGGTGAATCTATTCAGAACACAATATAAATTAATATATTTAATAATCGTGTTAATTATTTAAAGAATACCGTCGTGTCAATATTGACAGTTTATTTCTTTAAAGGACATGAGATATACGCGTAGGCACAACGTTTGACTTTATTAAATAAAACATAGGACTTACGAATTTGTTTTTAATATTGTATTATTATGAATGAAGTAAGTTGAACGTGACGCCGGATTAATCAATGATAATTAATCGTATAAATTTTTAAATTATTTTACTTCGATGGGGTTGAAAAAACTTTTATAGAAAATCTAATAAAAGCGTTTTAATTTTGTTATACCCTTTCCAAATAATTAATGGTCTTCTGTATAATATAAAAGTAAATTCAATTATCATTTGTCCACGTAGTCATACGGCAAATGCTTTTATAGCAATATGGTCGGGGTAAAATATTTAAAATTACTAAAAGTGAAAAGCCGAGATAAATATTTTAGCCGTATTGCTAATATTATAAATAGTCGTGAATAAATATTATTTATGGTTAGTTGCTGAATGAATATTTCGGTATATTATGACCGAGAAGGATACGGCTATATGACGCGTGATTGACTTTTTCATGTTTATTATGGTTACTCAAATAACACGTTTGATTCCACATTAATTATAAACGATTGTAGGTATTATATAGAGATATACGAGAATAAGTGTATTGATTATTGAGTTTGTAAAATTAAAACGCTGTATTAATATTATTTATATTTTTCGTTCCTATAAATAAATTATTTTTTAGCACTTTATAAATTCCTCGCTACTTTTATTATTATATATATATTTTTTTAAAATCTATAAATACAATTCGTAAATATAAATTTTGTTTACATAAAGATAAAATATTAATTAAAAAATTTAATTTATCACTTTATTTTATATCAAAATAACTATGAATAAATACTATAAAATGATTACCATATCCTTTTGGTGATTATGAATTATTTAATTAAACTGGTAGGGTTTTTTTTTCACGTAGAACGACCGCCTGGCCATGGACACCTTTATGGCTATTGAAGGGTATTAATTAATTTTACGCTTAAATAATAAAAGTTTTGCAGTTTAGTTGGTCGATTTACGTATTAAAAAATTAATGTGTTCGCAAAAAGACTGAAAAAATAATAATCATAAAATCATATTTGTTTTTGAAAATAAAAACAATCTATTTCACGAACGACGGTAACATTGTACAACAGAGCACACGCGTAGTGGGTTAGGCTTTCACAGTATAATAATACATGCAATGTGGTCTTCAACCCGTCTAAACCGAAACGTACCGACGAATGGCACTTGCAACCGCACGTACGTTTGTTGGTTTTCGTGGTACTAAGTTTAAAGCTAGCAATGCATACACGTGTAATAGTATACAGTTTGCGGCTCAAACTACATGTCCGTTTCAAAATTTATAATTTAACACAGGAACGTGTGCGAGTCGACTAGGAAGAAAAAATATTCTCTCACCTTAATTGTTGGCGCATAATGTGGCAAACCGAAACTTTGTTTTATTACGTTGGATCCGGAAGACAATTTTAGATTACCATTAAAACGGTAAAGAGAGTTATATATTTTTTTTTGTTGCCTTTTAACATCATGCAGTGTTTGCAGTTTTACTCGTTTCGTAGGAGTTCCTTCTATCGTCGTATGGCTACCACGGATCTAGTGATCGTCTCGTAAACTTTGGCTGTGGCTCGTCTCGTGAAATACGCCATGGCGATCACAGCCACAGAGACCGCGACAATCACGTCCAGCAGGTAACGTTCGTGTGTCCGGAGTCTCGTTTCTGGTTTCAGCATCAGACCGACACCGTGCCTGGATACGTACTCGATCCAGTACACGGCCGTTTCCAGAGCGTCTCGGTCTCGGTCACGGTATAGCCGTGAAAGCCGTTTGGCGTTCTCCGTGTACCTTTATATATATAAAAAAAAATATATACAGAAAAATCGATTTAAAAAACACCTTTATGTGCGGTCAAATTGAAATTCGACACAGTAATTTTTGTGCCTTCACACGTGCACACAATTGTGCGCTTACTATTTTATAATTGTTTTGATTTTCTCTTTCACAATACGGGCATATGCCCACTCGACCTATTTAATTACACACATAGTGTAACTGAATTTTCGAGTCAGTAGCCAATATACGTACCAATATATAATATAGGGACACTTGCTTTTTTTGGTAAAACTTTTGATTTTGACGGATTATAGTGTCTTTCTACTGGTGTCACAAGTAATAAAATGTATTTATTTCATAATTTAAATTTGAATTTTTTTGCTCATGTTGAAACGGTAAAAGAAGGAATATTTTGTAGAAAAAAAAGTACTTATCAATGATGATTGCATTACTACTTATTTGCTACTTATTTATATACTAATATGTTTTTATTTATTTATTTTATTTATATTTATTTTGTTTTTTATTCATTTACAATAGGTAGCCGAAATCACGTCATATGCAATAATAATAATGATTGCATTATTTTTATTACAAAATAAATAAATAGCGAAGAAATTTTAATTCCATTGTTTTTATATTCCGTAAATTATATGTCAATTATATTTGCAGGACAAAATTTGAAATTTCGCTGCTCTTCACAACTTGAATATTGATCTATTCTTAAAAGTTGTATTTAAATTGGCTTATTAATTGCTGAGATATGCAATTTGAACATAAGTCACTTTTTTTTTTTTACTGTGTTACGAAAACGTGAATTGATCTAATAGAAGAAATGTAGCCCGTATTTCCGTCAAGTTCTTGGTTTTTTTTTTTATCTAAAAACAGTTGATTATTTTGTCAGCCAACTTAAGAAAAAATAGGTACTACTTTTTTCGTTCATTCTTAACGTATATCAAAATTCGTATAAATTTCATTGAAATAATAGTTACATTTTCTTTAATAGTAGCTGATGTATTTTAATATAAATAAATTTTGAAATAAAATTTAAACCTAAACTGATGATTCACGTTGTATATGACCTATATATGGACTAGTGTTCAACGAGTTTTTCTCATACTTTATATCGGATTATCCTACAATAATATGATAAAAAATTTGAATAAAGTGAACTCTAAACTCTATAATATGGGTTCGACCCGTTCACTGCTAAATTTCAAAATATTCTCTATTAATAACTCAGTTTTCAAAGTCATTCATTATACATGTGTTATAGAATAATAAATTCGAGGATCTACGTAAGCAGCATATCTTATTTATGTTTTTGTTTACTTATATAACAAACTATTGTATATTATTTTAATGTGTTATTACTTGTGAATGTTAAGATACTTATCCTTTTGCAGCTGCATATTTAAGTTGTATTGCAGGGAAAAAATTATGGGGGTATCAAAGTAAGAAATTTATTAATACTGTCTACCTTTAAAATGAATCCTCTTAATATGTGTAATTTTACGAGGTGATATAATAAATTATTATATTAGAAGTTTATTATTTTATCACATTCCATCATTATTACCTGTCTTTGTGCCCTAATAGAAGATAAAACTCTCTGTTATAACAGTGGTTTTTTTTTAGTGTCAAACCCTTTTGAAATATTTTTGTGTTTTACGTTTTTGGTTTGCATTTAGATAAGAAAAGTAAACAAAAAAAAACTAAATCCAGTTTGTTGACATCAGCTAGTATGTACTTTATTACCAAAAGATAATGTTTTTGCACTGTAAAAAAAAAGAGTAGCGAGCTATGGGTGTTGTGGTTGTCGCTTAAGCGAATTACTTTGATAAAGATTTTAGAGTTTTGTTATTACTGTAAATTTGAAATTGAAAGCAATGATAAATCATTGTATTCAATAAAACGATTCTCAGTGGAGCTTTGGTGTAATATTATTCATTATTAATAACATAAATATAGTGTGTATAGAGTATATAATTTGCAATTAATCTTACATGACATTACATTTGAATTGGCCGATTTCTATTCAAATTTTTTTTTTAGATTGCAAATAGTAGTTTTTGTGCCGCATAAATTTGTACACAGAACACAAACAAATAATAAACATAATTGTAAAACTAATAGCTTCCTCGCTTTGCTCAGAATCTAAAAAAATTATGTACACACAATATGACTAGTCAAACAGGTGTTCTACGTTTTAGGATTCATCTTTTTACAAATAGCAAGGCATGAAATATTAGAAATTTAAAACTACCTACTTAAGTAAGAATATATTTACATATTTACATTAGAAACACGTTAATAATAATAAAAAAATTTATTATGGAAAATGTTTTATTTAAATTGATCTATATTTTATTTTTTATACATTGCGCTGTGTTATTGACAATGTCATTTTTTTATATACTTTTCAAAGTGTTGTTTCACGTTTTACCAAAATATTTTTGTAATCGATAAAATTAAAAATTTAAATACAATTTAAGTGCCGAGAGGCAAGAATGGGGCGAATTTAGATGTTGTATAAAAATATGAAACTTTATAAAAATTATTAAGGAACACACTCTACGAGCATACTAAATTATCGGTCACCATACCTGATTTCAGGGTAAGGATATAAATTAATAATGATATTTTGTGTCTTAGTGTAATTAGATGTAGTACATTTTGGACACATATTTAACATTTATTTTTTAATTATAATTTTAGTTTATTATGCTAACGAATTATAAGGACAAATATGATAGTTAGGCATAAGTATTTTTTTAAGAAATTCAAATCCCTAAATATCCATTCAAGCAGTTTAAAATCACATAGGATACTTATAAATGATAAGCTATTCGAAAATATGTAGATGAAAATTGAATATTTCAATTACTCACTTTTGAATTCAAATTTCTGTTTTACGTAGCTGTACACTTCGACCAATACAACCATCCAGTAAAACAACCGTATGAAGGAAATTTCGGGTTTCACGAGTAAAAATTATTAATACATCGAATTTCGGTTTTATTCTTATCTAGTCTTTCCACCACGGTATATAGAATTTATTGACATTTTTTAATAGAACTATTTTTAATAATTTTTATAGAATATTTAGTGTTATAAATTTGTGTAAGAGACGAAAACGATTATGTTATGTCCATAAATTGCATATCTAAAACAGTAAGGAAATTTTTGTCCCGTCATCAGATTGATTGTTCTGAAAAAACCGTCATCACTTTTTAATAATTTAAATTTATGTTTTTTTTTCTTGAACACGTAAAAGTACTTATTTTGTTTTAACTTTGTCAAAAACATTATATACAGTTGTTTAAAGTTTAAGCACTAAATTACTAACGTAAACATTTTTATATTATCTTCTTTGCGAATTATCGGCCACGAACTTGAATAAATTATTAATATTCTACTCGTGTTATAAAACCGCTAAACTTAGCCGACATTTAATATATTATGTTTAGGGCTCTCGTCACCCTCTTCGGACAATCTCAAATTTATATAAAAGATATACTGTTTTCAATAAACTTCCATTTTCATATACTTGAAAACTCCAAATTGGCGTATATAAAAACTAAATGTTCCGAAAGAAAATATTTTTGCCATTTTTATCGACATTTTACAAACACGTGTTTCATTAAATATTACGTTGTAACATACAGTTGTTTGTAAATCGTTTCTTTTACTCTATACATTTTACAATGTTAAAGATATTTTTGAAAACTTTACACCATCATAATTTATAATAAAAAATAAATTGTGTCTGGTATACTATGAGATATCCTTTATTACAAATAAAAAACAATAATATCTAAAATATTCATATAATTTTCATGTAAGTACAATGTATGTGCAATGATGATTGAGTTTATTTTGTTTTTAATAATCTTTGAATAAGTTAAGGCTTTTCGAACTATAATTAATTATTTAATAAATTGCCATAGCATTAATTTTAATAAATCAGAATATATGAATATATGAATCATCGTATAATAAAAACAAAATGTCTGGGTGACAAACTATTTTTTAAATTTAGGAATGTGGTCAACATTAAAAAAAAAAATAAAAACGCAAAACGTAAAATACATAGATAAACGTAAAACATAAGTACATATGTTTAATTTATAAAGACATTTTTCCAATGTTGGGGTTTACATATTTAACGAAAATTTGTGTAATAATATTGGGATGGGGTTAATTTTAATCTAAAGCAGCTAAAACCTTCCAAGCCACACTATATTTATGTGTATGATGATATTATATGAGGTCCAATTGGCGATTAAATTGTAAAGACGTGCTTTCCTGTTACTTCTCTCTCTCTCTCTCTCTCTCTCTCTCTCTCTCGCAAATGGCACTTAATATGGCAATCTATCCAAAAATCACAAAAACTGAAGTATACATAATTTTATAATTTATCGTTGTGGATGTAGATTTATTGGAAATCTTAAATGAAAATCGTTTATAGCATCGATTTATAGTCAGGTTTTTACTATAATATTATTCATTTATTCATTTTACGAACATTGATGTGCTTAATAAGTGTGCGGTTTTTGCCAATAGACCTTTTACGGAATAAAATAAAACCTTTTCGAGTATAAAATATATGCGTTGTTTGAATTTTAACGATAATACAGAAGGTTTTGCCCGACCGCAAGGTTTACAGTCGATGTTATTTGGTCGAAATAAGTAGTATTTTGTTCCACTTTTCTTGTTATTCGATAAATTCTGGATTAGATAAATTGAATAAATTATCGAATAGTAATAGTAGATAATATGGTGGTATTCGGAAAAATGTCTGAAGATTTAAAAAGTCCTAGCGAGAAGAATAACAGTTTTTCTTCAACAATGCGATATATCGAATTCGATTCCGACTGAAACGGTATGGCTAATGCGATTCAATAAAATTAGTCAGAGAATCAGAATTAATCAGAGAATTACACATAGATGTACAATATACAAAGTACAAAACCTACATATGTGTTTGTGTTCGTGTAAGTAGACAAATATAAAGTAAAGAAAGGAATTAATACGGTTTTTATACGACTGTACACAGCTATTAGTACGGTTTGAGTGTAAAGAATATAACAGGTATACAATACACATAAAGAGACATAAGTAGAGCCTCATTAGTCCGGACGAATTCAGACTGACTGTTTTTCGGATTACTGGACGTTTTTTAAGTGTACCTACTCAAATTTGTTTACCACATTTATTAATTAAATTTAACAAATTACAAAAAAAAAAAAATTAATCACAGGACTTGTCTCTTTATAATCATTTATGCATTAACAAAAAAATCAGTAATTTTTTTTTTTTTGAGTAGTAAATTCGATTTTTAATTCAAAAGCGCGTTTTCTGAATCGACGCAGCAACAATATTTTATTCCATGTTTTGATCTTCCGCCCAGTGCAAAACAGTATTCAGTGCATTTACAGTTTCTGAAAGAGAAACGTGTGTTGATAGAGGCAATCTCGTTACCATCTTCAATGTTACCTTCTTTTGTTGAAATTTGTAAAATTTGATCGTCAGTTGTAATTTCATGACTCGCCAAATCTTTGTTAGCGCCATCGCAAGCCCATTCCTGTGCTTGTTAATCAGACATTTGATTTGTACATGTTTCCTGTATTTGGTTTATGAGCGTAGAAATTCGAGTCTCGTTGGTTTCAGCCACTTCGTTGATTTAATTTTCTGCAAGGAAAGGAAGCAGATTTTTTCCACGATTTATTTATGAGTAAGGACGTCACTAACTTCCAACAATTTGCAGGACTTAAAATTGTGTTTTTTAAATATATAATCTTAAAGAGCGTCTTGCCTATTATTACCTATTCGCCTTACGAACTACCGCGTTCACCGGACTATCAACGCTCTATTATGTATATATATATACAGTATTATATATTCTTATATGTACCTACATATATAATCCGTACGTAGCAGAATCGTTTGTTTGGATTTTATGGGAGGAACGTTTGAACCGATGTACAAACGTAATTTCTATGCTGCAAAATCCAAATTTGTAAAAATTAGCTCGTATTGACTTCGTGAACACCGAGTCATGTGACTCGGTAGTATTATCGGTTTAAAATCACTGGATACGTCTTTTCGTTTTGCACGCAATCTCCTTTTTTTCTTATATAATAACAATAATAATATGTTTGCGCGTATTTTCTCATCGTCTGTGAAATATATTTTGTTACGTTGTATATAATAGCACGCGTTTAGTTATTGGCTATTAAAAACAGCAAGTATAGACAATTTCCGTGTATCGCGATAATTAACCGTACTCGCGTGTGTACCTATACAGTGAATTTAAACACGTTCAAAACACACATTTAACGCGTGAAATATCGCGTTTTTCTTGCACGTATCAATTCTCTGAATATTATAATATTATAATAACGCGGTGATTATTTTCAATCAATACGGAGAGGTGTACCTAACTGTTGTATATATTGTTTATATTAGCGGTTTCGATTATGATTGCCGACGGAATGCGTCTTTTGGTCCATTTGAAAAATTCGGCTATTTACGGAAAAAATTTGGAATTTTACGACGAGACAGCCCGAATTTCCGAATTTCTTCGTTCTTTTTTTCTCTAAGAAGACGGCTAAATTCAAAATGTCACGAAAAAACGACTTGTAGTAATAAATAAACATATTATACGTATTTTAAAAATAAATAATAAATTACCTAAAACCCGTTTTGTTTTCCAAATAATTATATAGTTCGTTTAAAAACTAGTATAATTTACAAGTACTCAAATTCAACAATAAAAGTTAAACAGTAATACAATATGTATAAAATTAAAATTGTCTGTAAATATTTTAAACAAATTAAGGATTTTACGTACGAACAGGAGAACGTGGAAAATATATAGTATTGTAGACTATAGAATGATAATATGATTGTTGTTATTATTAATATTAAAATATTAATTTATATAGTTTTCTGCGATAACGAAATTATAAAATGTATAGCGATTTGTTACAAAAACCGAGATGTAAATACTCGTAGTTCACAAAAATTAATGTCTAACTGCCGTCGATAAATATGCTGACTTGAAAAATGAAGGCTGAGAAAAAAAAATTCTAATTTATTAAGTTGCTCCGTTTGCAAAGGCTTTTTCGCCACTATTCTTCGTATACAATAACGTAGCGATCTCCATATTTTTGTGCTCTATGTGCGATGGAATTTTCGTAGAAAATTTTTATTGCAATAACAAAATATTTGCTTAAAATAACAAACAAATAAATTGTAACAGGTCATCTAGAAAATACGTAATATTTTAAGTTTAAATTTTATCTTTTTTATCCACATTCACGAGAAAATAACGTTTCGAGACTTTGAGTGTCCGAAAAAAAATGAGCGAGTGAAAAATATTCGACTACCAGGCGTATTCGTTTAAAAATATTTTTCCGCGGCGCTGAAAACCTTATATTATTCGATGTGATGTATGTACTAGAGCTCTGCAAGGTCCGTTCTTTTATAGACTGGACCGGACAAATAGTGAATAGAGTTTAATCTAAGACCGGGGACCGGAACGGACCGATAAAATTCATAATGAAACCGTATTGGATAGGACAGGTTTAGCATTTATCATTTAAAATTTGAAAATAATCACAGACATAATCATAACGCGTTTTTTTTATAAATCAATGACGGGTTAATGTTTCAGTTATTTTTATTATTTTAATAATAATTTTGAGAATTTCATTTTATTACTGTTCTTTGACAATAAAAGTATAAAGGAACGGCCGACGGCCGACGGGCGGTTCAGTGTACTGAAAAGTTATTATCAGAGTTGAAAATAACGTGATTTTGTGTTATTTATTTGACCACGCAACACGTAGGTATGTCATGTATGTAAAATTATGTTATTATTACATTGCGTTCTAAAAATATAGATAAGGGCCGTACCAACATTTTTTTTAAAATAGACTTTCAAAAATAAATGTTTATCAATTTTAGCAAACGGACCGGATCGCCATGCATTACAGTATAAAAGACCGAAAAAGACTGGACCGTAATCCGGTCGGGTCTACGCCGAACCGTTCAGAGCTCCAGTATGTACTAAACACTACTAACTACTTACGGTTTACACTGCAACACGCACGAACGGACACGTGATGATAATAGCATAGATTAGATGAATCACTCACGATGCAAACAAAAACAATTACGTCATTTGGCAGACCACGTATCAGTGTGATCGCATGACAGCACAATATAATGTGTACCTAAAATTTAAACATTATTCCCGTGAAAATACAGGAATCAATCGAATAAACTGATGTAAAAAATATATATAGGTACCTAACATGATAGAAAAGAAGATTAAAAAAAATAACGACTCCGTTAGTACACGAGACATTGATGTGTAAACGTCGCGTGAGCGGTAAAAATGGAACGGAATTGTGATTGGGATTTGTGAATATTGGTATCTTTATTCAAAATTTCAAAGTAATTGTAATTTCGATTATAAATATTATTATTAGTTGTCATGACAACAGCTTACATAGATGCGATAGACGTTTACACGTCAAAAAAGATAACGTATTTCGATTAATTTAAATTAGATATTAAGAAAATTATGGACGTTTTTTGACTTGAATTAAATTTGTACCAGTATGTGATAACCATTATCGTGATAATCTTCTTTAGCATAACAAAGGACGTGTACAATGATATTGTATAATATCAGCACGATAATTTAAATCGTTTTGTGTACCGACACTGATCCGCGTCCACCAATCAGAGGAGGGTATTAGCAATTTTTTTTTTTCTCGGGCGGAATGATTCGTTCGTATTCGTCTGATGCGCGATAACAGTGTAGACAAAAACGCGCACGCTTTATAACTATACTCTTACCGTCTCTGTAAAATAGTGCCTTTCGCGTATTTGCTATCCATATTATTTTTCCTTCGTCCTTGTCCAAGTTCGTGCACCCACCTCGTATAATTTACGCGAACCAAAGAACCTATTGTAATAGATCGTAAATTACACGGCAGAGCTGGTGTCCGCGGAAACGTAAAACGCGAGGTGTTGGCACAGTCAGAAGTGAGCAACCGTAGTTAATAAAGCGAGAAACACTATTTCCAAAAAAAAAAAATAAATAAAAAATACGTTTAATGTGCAACGTTGTTTTGCCGTCAACTGTTATTTACTGTTTTTTTTTTCAATTGTTATTTTTAGCATATTTTCACGATAGTTATATTATTTTTCAAAATATTTTTATACGCTGTGTTGTAGCATTTAAAAATATTAGTAAAACATAATGTTTTTTTTTTTTTAAACACTCCGTCAGGTTTATGTTTATTACTAAATATTATACCTAATTGTCTGGAAATATAATTTGAATTTTTCGAATTTTCAAATTTTTATGTTTTGGTACGACGAAATTAATCGAACGATTCGGTTGTTTTTATAAACCATAATATTACAGTAGTTTCCATAAAGATTACGAACTAACCGCATAATATGCGTAGTTCGAATGTTTGAAATTCAAACGATCGTAGGAAATTCGGCAATTGTGTATTATTAAAATATGTATTCACAACATTGTCAAATAGAATACGTGTGTCTTTTTGTATTTGTAAAAATTCGGTTGTAATCTAATTATAGTAATGGGGGATCTTTATCCTTCTGTGGTCGTCCTCTACGAGTGACTTTATCTTTACGGACGGACCGATCTAATGAAGAGATGATATTTTTTTTTTTTTTGCGAGATGCGAACAATGTCTAATAGTAATTATACGTGCGCAGCAAACAGAACCTATTCGTAAGTCTTTGGATTTCGTGATTTGCGTAGCGTTTGGACGGAATGGGACTAACGTAACGGCAACATTGGTTCCCCGTGGGGAATATAAAAAAAAAAATATCTTAGAATATTTTTATATTCCAAAAACATCATGTATACTATATATACGAGTATATATATATATATATATATATATATATATATAAGGGTAAACGCGTCATAGAATAACATTACCTACGTCTGGTAAGGGAGTGGAATTTGACTGTTATACGCCAGTAAAATGCAGAGATTACAATGCCATGTACCATAGGAATGTATACTGGCTCGGGCAGCTCGTAAAACCCAACGAAATATTAAACAGACAGAACGTCGATTTTCGTATGGGAAAATATTTTTCTTTTACGGAAATTTCAGGGAGATAGGATTTGTTGTTTTACGGAAAATAAAAAAAATGTACGGCCGTTAAAGATCAATGATTTCTATACCGAAATAACATCACTGAATCTTATTGATACGAATAATAAATTAATGTCTGATGTACGAGCCGAAAACGTAAAGAAAAATTCGACATGAATTAGAGTGTTACGAAACGGCGAATACATTGTAGTGCGAGTTGGATCGAAAAACGTTCACGAAAAACTTCCCTCGGTGCACTGAACTGAAAACTTGATACGTGTTACAAAATGCATGTATCGAAATAGAAGGCGTGGTATTCGTTATATTAAAACGTTTGAGCCGAATTTATGTCTAAGACTCAAAACGTTCTTATGGCATGTGTTTGGAACTGCTCGAGTAACGTAGGTACTCTAAAACGTTGTTTTAAAATTAAACAATATTGTGAAAACCGAACGTAACTCGTATAGGTACGCAATTATCGACTACGGGCAAAGTAGCCGAATCAAACACGGATCGTGTCGAAAAGTGCGAATTTATTGATAAAATACTTAAACGATATCACAAATATGACATGATCGACACTCGGGTGATTATTGAAATTTAGCTTAATGTAAAACACAAAGAAATTATTATTTTTTTAAATTGTTTTATAGATAGATTCGTTGACTTGTATATAAAATAAAATATAACAATATATGAAATATTTCGAATTGGAAATTTGTCCGCTCGCACATTTACGAGACATTTATATGTTATTCACTTTATTGTCGTAAGTGCACGTACAATTTTTATTTTTTTTTATTGCGAAGTCTCTTAATACGAAGAGAAGCGTATTACAAGCGTAGTTTCCTGACGATTTCT
Organism: Slavum lentiscoides; assembly: GCA_032441835.1. Lineage (NCBI taxonomy): Eukaryota > Metazoa > Arthropoda > Insecta > Hemiptera > Aphididae > Slavum > Slavum lentiscoides. Next base: position 12,572,923 of record CM063712.1, on the reverse strand, counting down.
CTTTCTCAAGTAAATAACCAACAGTATCTACGATATAGCTGATAGTGATTTATTTTAATCGACCATATGAATTACATTTATCCGCCAGAACGATTTTTTTTCTATACATATTTATTATAGATTACACTCACTTATTGTCCTCGAGTACAGTAGATATCGTATCGTAAACGTTAAGTTCATCGATCTGGTCGAGTTGCAACTGTAGACCGCATCCATTTTGGACAATGAAGTTTATGTTCGAAAACTGGTCGGCAAACATGGGTATGCCGACAATGGGTACGCCGGAGTACAGGGAATCTAGGATGCCCATAAGACCGCCGTGTGATATGAACAATTTGACGTTAGGGTGATCTATACGCGTAACAAAAAAAAAAAAAAAAATTAATAACATTGATAAAAAAATGTTTAAGTTCGTATATCAATATACGTTAAACGAAATAAAATAATATAAATATTAGTAAAATAAATAATATATATCAAATATGTCATTGTCATTTTAAGCGTTACTGTAGAGAAAGTATTAGAAATGAATCAATTTACAAATTTTTAAATTTATTATTTTGACATAAATTGCGTTGTTGTAAAACAATTGTATCATAATATAATATTATAATACGCAGTGGAATAAATAAAATACTAACGTATAGTGAGCAATAAGTCTATAGTAGTAATAATAGTGATAATAATAATAATAATAATAATAATAATGATAATAATGATGATAATAATAATAATAATAATAAGGTATGTATTTATTAAAATGAGAAAATGTTGTAGTTTTTACTTATAAATAATTCGAAGAATGTTTAAGCGAAAAAACAAAGTCGGAGAAAGTGTTATTTATTTTTGAATAATATTATAATTTCAGGAAATTAGTATAATGAACTTTTTAAACTTTAATACTATCCAAAGTACCCTTCATTAGAGGGTTATTTATTTATTTTCACAATAAACAGCATTCTGTTTTATATACAAAATTTCCGGGATTTACTTTTAAATATTCCTAAATGTTTTGTTTAAGTACTAATATTTTATATTGAATGATGCTACATTTCTATGAAAACCTATCGTGGAACGGTGAAAACATGTTGATTATCAAATAATGAAATTATAGGAAACCATTTATATAGTTTGTTATATCTAAGTATCAAGGCAAACACGTCTAGGAAAAAAAATCTACATCACTAGATAGAACTATTTTATATAAAAATAAGTTTAAATATTATTAATTTTTTTTTAATGACTACGTTATTTTTTACAACACGTTTGCAAAACCAAACGGTTATTTATTACTGTTTAAAATAATTTACACTATTTTCAGTTGTATTTGGATAAAAAAAAATAGTGTTTCAATTACATGTTTATTATTTTATTGGGACAAACGTATTTTATTTTCATAATATTTGTTTTATAGATATTGATATTTTATGACAATAAATACACCATTCAAAAAATATTTTTATCTTTGGTAATTTGATTAGAGTTTTTATTAGCGCGTATTATCATAAAATAGTATGTATTTGTTTATAGTTTTTAAATTTCTAAAATTCAATGCTGTTTTTTATTTTGTTTCATTTCAATTACTGAGAGGCTCACTCGTTTAATGTGTAACGCAGATAAAATTTAATACTTACACTTAAAAAACGACGGAATACGTTTCGGTTCAATGGAATATTTAGCTATATAAACGTTATATTTAGCTATATTCGTAAACTGCACACTCATGAGTACAATGTTCAATGAACATTATCAAAAGATTACAATAAACAATATATTGTGTCATTTACAGTTTGGCACGGAGACGACAATATAACCAGTGCCGTGTGATTAGTGGCCGGGTTTCGACGAAAAACATTTTAATTAAAAAAATTAAAGAATAAACAATGTATCGTGTGTACCTAACAAATGCAGGGGGTTTGTTCCATATTATTACTTTAAGCGACATCGTCTTTCCAATAATGCCAAAACTGGCCAAAGAAGTACGAGCTAACAATAGCCACATTGATTAAGTACATAATAATTTGATTGTTACACTATATTAGTCTGAATTACCTAGAAATAGGTAATCGAGTTAATCAAGTTAGTTTACATTTAATTGAATTAAAAATTATTTTATATTTTTAATTAATTTACTCCGTAATGTTCGTTACGTACTGTATAGTTCTATAAACATTATTTATTTCTCATTGTTTCAAACAATGATTCTGTAATTTAATGTTATTATTTTATTTCGTTGTAAAGGAAATGTTTTCAAAACTTTTAATTGGTACTTTTGATATTTTATTACAAATTACCATTACAGTTGATTTATTGTAAAATCTCGTGTTGACAAAGACTAAAAATAAATATGAAATATTATGTATTAAATTGTTTAATAAATGTTATTAATGCTTTGGAATTCGTAGTAGTATTGGAAAATTGTTCGAGTTATTGAATTATCATTTTAGGTTCTATAGCATCCGAGCGAAGAGAAAAATATATCGATTTTATTTAATATAATTTATATATTAGTTTTATTTAATAACCGGTAAACACTTTTTTTTAGATAGAAAAGAGCTCAACAAATTTAATGAAATTTATTTATTTTACAGTTTTCCCGTTTTTTTTTTCTTAAAATACAGAGACGATCTTAAATTAAAGTCTATAAGACAAAACTTTACTGTCTTGTGTCAAGTTGAACAAAGTTAGACGAGTGTTTACACTAGAAAGACTGTAGAGTACACAATATGATTCTTTTTCTTTATTTTACACAAATAGTGTCAGCTATTTTTATTTTTGCCTATTAATAACCATCTCTTCATCTATTCTATAAATCTTCATGTATTCATGAATGGCATTTTACCATTAATTCTTTGGCTAGAAGAAGAAGGATACTGAGTTCGAAGGTAAGCGAGTTAGCTGTGAAGCTGTCGAAGCAGAGGTGTTATTTCTGTCTCGACATCCTCCTACAACTAACTCGTTTATCTTTTTAACAAAACCTGTGTCCTTCTTTTTCTCAACACACCCGAACTATCAATATCTTTCATTTTCCAACTATAGGTGTGATTCCTAAACTTCCTTTTAGATAATTATTCCGAATTCTATCTAACCTAGTGAACTCACATACCCATTCAATATTTTTATTTCTGCTACTCCTACTTTCTTTTTTTGATCCCTTTTATTCAATGCTTAACACATAGTTTCATTTAGTCCCAACTACAGTTCTATAACAGTAGACACTAGACACGATATATGTATATATATTCATATATACATAAATATACATACACGTGCAAACAAAATTTATATATTTAAATTTCTTGCTTTTATAAGATAGATATTTAAATTTGGGTAATGATTATTTACGTCAAATTGTAATATCAATAATTACGAGTTGTTTGTATTTCGTGAGTTATTCATGTATTTAAAAATAAATGGTTAAAAGTGTATTAATATAAAATCAATTGTAAGTATGTTAATTGACGAGTACTTATTGCAGCAATAATAATAATAATAATAATTTTTTTTTATAAGTATTTATTATATAAAATATTATTCTTGATTTTGTCGTGGGATTTTTTCTATAATTTATCTTTTATTCAATTGTTACTTACACCCATTTTATATCTAAAAGTTATTATTATTTTTCTTTAAATTTATCTTGAATTATTCTGTATCGCACCTTCGTCATAATATAATTGTTCGCCAACATAATTTAAGGTAAGTAGGTACGTAACTATAAAGAGTTCGATAAGTTTAATGGAGTTTACGAAACTTTAGACTAAAGTTTTCTCTTGATCTTTTGTCTGAGATATTTAAATAAACATAATATAGAACAAATTATGAAGTTTCAACTTTTTGAGTGTTTAAAGTATTTAATATGTCTTATGAGTTTTGACTGTAAATTGAAAATCACACTATGCGATAAAGTACAACTATTTTACTGTCATCTGAAATAGTTTCTCGAATACTTGTACCTATGTTAGTTGAAAGATATTATTTTAGAATAATTGCCTTATATAGTATTTAGATGGATAAATGCGTATTTGTTGAAATAAAGAAAAATCTCAAACTGCATAATTTTAACACTTCAATGTTATTTACATTATTTGAATATTGAATATTTCCATTTAATATGTTCATTTTATATTCAATACGTTGTTATCAATATTTTATGCATACAAACTTATATACGTTTATGGTTTTTATACCCATCGCGTTTAATAAACTCTTTTTATAAGCATACATAATTTATATTGGAATCTAACTGTTTAATTCTTCCTCGTTTATTACAGTTTAAAGTGAATTAGATTTATTCAGAAATCATTGTTCGTATTTAAAATTGTGCTTGGAATAACAATTACTGCGTTATTAATATTTATATTAAACTGGTATAAATCTTTGTACGTAATAGAAAACACATACATTTTCCAAAAAAAAAAAAATATATATTTTATTGTAAAATAAACATTAAATTTAACACAAAATGCTATATAATCGTATAACGTGTTCATAATCGTTTTCGTTGTCGTTATGAACGCGCAAATTATTGTCTGTTTGACTAAAATAATATGGCTATAAAAAATGTGTATAGGTACGTGGTATTTACAATTCGTGAATAAGTGTGTATTACTGTATAAGGTATACGTTATAGAGGCGATAAATAATAAAAAAAGGCATTTTTTGCACGTCCTCAGAGAATAAACAGGGTAAAAATATAGATTAAGTGTCACCAGTCAAACAACTCGGTTCGATGTGTCGCCAATCATATTGAGTGTTCTGATTTTAGCGAAATTCAAAAAAACTATGTTGCACAGATATTTAAAATTTATTTATTTCATTTTGTTATTGATTTTATGTGGGTCACTTAGTTATAAATACATTTTGTACAAACAATGGAAAACTGAATGAAATTTTTTAACGATGATAATGATACACGCGACTTTAATCTCGGTATTTTAATACATACGTAGGATACTCGTTTTCTCATATAAATTTATATGAATTATCTACTTAATACCTTTAAACTCATTTATAATTCTGGCAAATATCTCTTTTTTTTCCATTGGAAATGTCGGTTCTAATGGAGTAATTTATTGAATTCGAACGTGATAATTATTTTTTTTAAAAATCCAGTTTCAATACACTGACGAATATTTTCGTTTTAAGAAAGATCAATTACGAGAAAGTAAAACGAATTTGTGATAATATTATGTCGATTGAAATGGGTTTGGTTTTGAAAATTTGTGTACGCTCAACCGAAATATATTAAAACACGAACGCGTCTGGGGGGATATAAACCTCTCATCTCTCGTTTATCGAGCACGCGCTGATATAACAAGTTCCGAGCCCTGGTTATTATTATTATTATTATTATCACGCGTTAATCCTTTCGATGCACGAAAATGCTTATTTCCAATAATATACGATAGGTATATAGTATCGTACAGACGTTTGTTAACTGTATTAATCATTCTCTATACGTATACGTTATAGCGATTGTATAATATTATACGCCTGTAGGTACACGGTGGTTTGCATAGTAGTTCATCTCCAAATAATGTATAATCATCATGATAGCCGCGGTTAATCAACTATTGTTAACAGCGACGCGAGAGACGCATACATAATGTAGGTTAGCCAGTTTGTGGTAGAATAATAATATTATTTTAACATACTCCTGACAATTTTGTACGAACTCCGTCTAATATTATGCGTCGATCGCGTGTGCATTGTGCCCTATTGAGAAGTTTTGAAACGCCTATTCCCTACCGCCGTTTCGGTTTAACGTAGTAACTATCAAATATGAAGTCGGCAATGATCTCGTTATTAAAACGTTTGGGTATTGTTTCGGTGGTCTGGGGTTCAAAATAAAGTTTCATAACACGCTGGCCGTTTAAGTTTAAATATTTATTTCAAAAACCGGATAATATTTTTGTTTCGATAACTATCGTTTAATATTAAAAATGTGATATTATTATTTTTCATTACAATCCATAGTGTATACTATGAACGTTACTATTGGATAATTGGATTTTGGGTGATTTTTGAAATAACTATGATGTTATAAATGAATATTAAAAAAAAAAAAAAAAATGATTTTGGCAAGGTGTTAAGTAATTGTTTTTAAGTATATTTAGATACCATCGGGATGTTGTAGAATTCTATAGAATTTGAAAATAATATTTTTATACTATATATGTTGTTTTTTTACATAATGTAATGAGTGGATGTTATTCGATAAACGAATATAATTTATCGTTGAAAAAACCATCAGTTCTTTATCGAAACACGGGAAAACTAATAGAACTATATTTTGAATGAATAACCAGTCAAGCAATTAAGCAGTGTTGATTTTGGAATGTGTGTACTTGTTAAATTGTAAACAAAATATATCAATGTTTATTTTGTTCAAACGTCGTAATCTCGTTATAATTTCTAACATGTGTATTCAATGTGCATTTTTATATATAAAAATAAAATAAAAAATTTAATTAAAAATTTCAGCGTATGTGATTTACCCGAAAGGGGACTCACGGTCTCTGAATATAATAATAATCTCTTGAAAAGTTATGATAATATTTGATTTCTTTGATAGTTTTAACTTATCCATTAGGAATCTAATTAAATACCTAGGAATTCTATACAGAATGTTGGATATGTGCGTGTGTGTGTGTACGCGATATATCTGTATATGTAATTTATACTGCGTGATTATATAAAGAGTATTCATTGTAATTCAATTACGCGGACCTACTCATCTTTGAAGTTACAGAATTGATTACTCTGCCAGTTATAAGCGATACGTAGTATGAGCAAATAAAAATCTAATATGTAATATGAATTTCTTTCACCTAACTAAGTGACCCAGAATTGACGGTATACAACGATTTTGTGTACCGAAATTATAGATAACGTAATCGTTAAATTAATATTGATATGAAAACAAATTATCTAAGTATGAATACGTTTTCGTATTGTAATGCACTGATTATTGAAATACAGTTAGTGTTGATAACCAAAACGATTACTGTTTTATATAATATAGTACTAACTAAAATACTGCGCAGAGAGCAGATTATATTAAATTGTCGGTTTACGTTAGAATATTAAAATATTTTCAATTTTCCACAGATGTCTTGTGTAAAAGGTATTTTTATTTAATATTACACCGATCGAAATTTTGTATAGAATTTATTAGCGAGTACTGTAATAAAATGAATTGTTTTTCTCTTTTAAATTCAGAATTAATGAACATATACTTTTACTGCGACGGTATATTGCGAATATTTCATCAATATTTAAGTTTCTCTATAACATCACAAATGATCTGCTCTGATTTGAGCAAATGCATGTTTTATTCACGGGCTTCGTCAACTTACTATGATTGCTAGTTTTTAACACTACGAATTAAACATTTTTAAATATTTACATACAATCTGCATACATCAATATTTTTAACGTACTTTAGTGCGTATATTCGCGTGTCTTCAAAACTAATTTACTTTTCATATTTTAGTATTTACACGCAATAAGAGTAATTTATTTAGGTGTTGTTCAATTGGTTTTCGGAATGAAATAATAATGTCAGTATATTATTAAAAAAATAAAAAATAAAATCTGTCAGCTTTAGAACAAACCATATTATTATTTTATTATTGTTGTTAATACGGCGAAGCGCATATTATTATTGATCAAAAATCGAGTTAAACCATTGTCGGTTTAAAATAACGACGGTTTTGTAATTCGTTTTAAAAAAAGAGCGGTTGCGTCGGATGATTAAAATTAAAAATAATTGTATTTGATATCAGATGCGTAATTAAGGGGGCGCGGATATGGGGGATGGATCTCCTCCCATTGGCTTCCTTTCTCACATAACATAATAATATATTATATAATATACAAAAAATATAATAAAAAAAATTTTAAAAATAATTTTTTTTTTCTGTTAACAAAGTTTGTTATTATATTTATCATAACTCATAATATTCCTCGATTTATTCACCGGTAACTATACGAACTGGTACGGTGGTGTGTTTAGGTTAGGTCTACGAATTAAGATTTATCCATTATTCAGATGTTGAAGTCAAAACAGATGGAGTAGGTATTCAATAAATTGGCTTCAAAACAAAGAAAATTAGAATTTTTTTTATAAAATGTCGTTTTTATTAAAGAAAACAATAAAATTATAAAATATGACTAGTACTCGCATATCAATCAACTTTGATTATCGTATTTTATTATTATATAATATTGATATTAACTTTGAAAGGGTTGTTACAATTATGGGTTATCCAATAATATGCTAAATTTTATATCCCCTCCCATTTAACATACGTAATTACGCCACTGTTTGGCATTACTATTACGATTCAAAGTCAGTGTTTCGAAATGATGGCACGGCCTTATAACAATTGTCGTTTTTCGAATATATATTATATACTATGTTTATTGTTTTTAGGTAAAAGAGAGAGAGAAAAAAAGTAACATTTTCCCGAAGAAACCGACTATAATAATTGCATTGGTTTGCTCGAGAAATTCAATATTAATAACTAATAAGAAAATATTATATATTAATATATGAATAAACTCTGTACAATAATACGCGTTAGGTATGTCGTGCCTGAGAATATAACAATAATTAGACGGAACGTTCAATTCAATTTGTGCACTGCCCGTGCAGTGTGCCACGGTCTCGTTGCGTGTTAATCATATTTTCCGTTATATTGGCGTTAAATACGCATAAAAACGGGTTATAATAAATATTATTACGGACTACGTGCCGGCTGTTGTTATATAATATGTTATTGCGCGATTTATGGACGGAATTTTCTCTGCAGTCCGTGTCCACGGATAATATCATATACGTACAGCCGAGCGCATTTCACAAAACGATGGCTCTACCGTGTTTTTATACCTATATATCCGTACAGCGGACTAGCACTGCCGATTAGATTAAATCTGAGCGCGCATTTAATAATACAGAAAATTATGGGCATAACGTATATCGAACAAAAAATTATGGAAATCCGAACGTCACGGTGATATTTGAAAAATCTGTTTACCGGCAGTGTTGTTTTATAGTTTTTCGACAAAAATTTGATAGAAATGTTTATTTGTTTTTGTTTTCATTTAACGCATTCACTTCATTCAATTTTGTTTATGTGAATTTGAATAGGAATTTTTCTAATTGAATTTTACGTGCTGATATTTACAGCGTGTTGGCTATGAATAAAATGAATAATTGAAACAAACGATTCGCCGAACAAATTGTATGAAAATTAAATTTCAGCATATCGTACCTTTTCAATGTTTCGTCGCAGTTGATGAAAAATGCATCAAAACAACTCGCAAAAAAGGGGGAAAAAAAGGAACTATAGTGGACACTAGTAGTTTGGATATTTTGTCCTCGCTTGAGAATATCAGTATACGTTTTGTCGTTTTTCTACGGTCAATTACTAATTTATAGTAAAAAAAACATAATATAACAGTATAATCATTATTCTGTGTGAACAATTCGTGGCAGGTTTGTTACAAATTTATACAAAACGTGCATATTTCTCGGGGAAAAAGTAGAATACATTATGGTCTATTATTATTTAATAACAATTCAAATAGAAAACGCTCGTGAAAAAATGTCAACAGGAAAATTTGATTATTTTCCAACACAATACTGACATTGCAATTATAACCGATCTATTTTATTTTCTGTCCAAATTTAGTCTGATATTGTAAATGTGTATTTGTAATACTCGTTTTGCTTACATAATTTTCTCGTGACTAGGTACGAGAATTACGTACATTAGTAATAAGTATTTTACAGTTCTTCTAACGAATTATTTCCAAACACGGATTTTTTTTTGGAACAAACGATTTTTTCTGAAAATGAACACTACGTGTACTCGAGACAGAGTCACTTTAGAAAAGAATTGGGTTCGGTTAACGAAAACTTCGATTAGTCGCTATATTTAATTCTTTCAGCGAAAATGACGAAATACATAGACGTTTTTTTGAAAATTCCACACATTATTTTCATGTATTGGTTTTTTTTTTGCCTGGCGTATTACTCGTGAATTTGACGTTATAAAAAAGATGATTTATTATAGTTGTTATGATGTTATTATAAACGTCACCAACCGACTGCGACTTGGCCGGTCAGTGTTCGTGCGGCGCTCTGGATAGGCAATACTGCTACAGCTAGCGCTGTGGGTCTACCGATTCGCATATCCAACGAAAAGAGCAGCAATAGCAACGGCATTACTTTATACTGTAATTTTTAAGTTTTCGTGTCGTTATTGTAACATTTAAGACGTGACCGTAATTATTGCCCCGCGGTAGAACTAAGCCGCTTCCTCAATATATCGTACATTTTTTTCGGGGTAACCAGTTGGCTTTATAGCGTTTCACTTTCAAGTCCTTGAAGTCCAGAATACCGTGCAGAATTATGGATATTATCGTAATATCGCTATATTAATATACCTTATTCGATTATTGTACGACCGAGTACGATGCACTTACTGAGCACGTCGAATTGAGGCATCCACGGTACGAACTTGATGTTGTCGGGGAGAAATTCTAGCAGTGGTGGCTCGTCCTCCCATTTCCACAACACCTTGTAGCCCTCCATCCGGCCAAAAGCCTGTATCAAGGCCAGTAAACGTTCGGTCGGAATGGACGACCCTTTCACTATGGAACCCATCGAAAAGTAAATGACACCTCGTTTAGCACTCGTAACGTAATGATCCAAATCCTCATATATGTAATAAGAAAATCGCATGTAAGAATAAATATTACACAACGCATTAGAAGACTGAGTCTTATTCGGCTTATTAAATTACACATATAATTGAAACGTAATTTTCGACGTGTAAATGTATTGAATATTTTGTTGTTTTGTGACAACTAGTTATTGTTTTAACAATAATATATGACGAACATAATATTAAGCTTAAAAAACTTAAATAACATGTAACGTAACACTTCCTTTGGGACAGTGTCCGTACTGCGACACTTTTATAATTCTTATTTAGTATTATTTGTCTAGAGTAGAAATCAAAATATATCAAATTTTTCTGATTTTCAAATCTAACAAAACCGCTTTTTTATTTCCGAAAATATTACATTCATCTCACTTTATTTAAATTATAAGTTTTGAGATAGATACGGCATACAGTTATTTCTATTTTAATAATAATAATAATATATATATATATATATATATATATATGAAGTTATTAATAATAAACATTATGTAGAAATTGAAACGAGTCATTCAATTTGACATTATAATCACATGATTTACTCGTATTTAATAATAATGGGCCATCAATTTATATTTTCACTAATCGTCAATTTTAATATTATTAAATTAAATATAAAATTCTTAGGCGCTGTTCTCACCAATGCAACTTGCAACCGCAACTCGTTTGCTTCGCAACTGCGTACTGAGGCTGACACGTCGAGTTGCTTAAAAATAGTTTTCAAACAGTTGAGTTGTTATCTAGTCCTGTTGCGACCGGTGAGAACATGTCTATTTAATAATACGTGTCGCGTTGCGTTGCAATCGAGTTGCGGTTGCAAGTTGCTTTGATGAGAAAAGGGCCTTAGATTTTCCCAATACCTTGAAACGTTGGTTTTGACCATAACGTTTATAACGGAAGTATCATAAATACACAAAAGACATAAATATTGTCCCATCGGTTTACAGTACACAAATCTTCCGCGGAAGTCAATATCGTTTTTGAGAAGCGCGAAGTAATGAATTTCGGACGTCGTAACCACTTTTCCTATCGGACGCGATTTATCGCGGTTTGAGATTGTTCCGTCCGCAAAGTCAGCCGCAATGTTTTCCATATCTATGAAGACCATATATAGGTCGTGGTTTATATTTCTTTTTTTATAGAAGAGATAAATCATTCCGAAACAGATGCGTTTACCAAAAACTAGTCCAAACCATGCAATATATAATATGCGTATGGAAAATGCCTGAATGTGAATAAATAAATAAATATATATATAATTTATCGAGCTTATTAAACATCGATGGTGAACAAAATAATATGAAGGAAATAAAATGTTTTGGAGACTTATGGCGATGACGAGTAAATTTCACAGGTCCAGGTGCAATGAAAACTGAAAAAAATTGTGAAGTGTGTTTGAAAGAAATTAAAGTGATCGAAAAAAATCGTGTTAAGGATAGTGAATAATCTTCGTTTGAAAAACACTTCAAAAATTACTTTTAAAATTCAATTCGCATATTGTATTCGAAGTATTCATTTAATGAGAATGTGTAAAAAAATTGATAAAAAGAAACAAATTAATAAACTGTAAAATAAAAGAAAAAAAATGAAGAACTTAGGCAGCTATATCCGTTATCAAATATAATAGTGGAAATTCGGAAAAGGCGGCTTCAGTGGGCTGGTCATACGTGAAGAAAGTAAGGAGCTTTAGTACATCAGGTTCAGGTACAATGTAGTGTTCCAAGAGGTAAGAGGCCGTATTGGGACGTACGCGATTGAGGTAGTAAGATTTGGTAACAAGTGATGTGGAAACGGTGAATCCGGGGACTTGTCGGTGGATGGGTTTTGTAGCAAGGAATTTGATTGACAGATTTTAATGCGGTCGTATACTACGGAAGAAGAAGAAGATTATTCACTTTCATATTATTTTTTAAGAATTTTGGTTTATTATTGTACACTTATATGTATGTATAATAATATTATAAAATTGACTAAAAGACAAAAGACTAATTTTATTTTATATTTATTTATTTCAAATCGACAATAATATCAGTTGTTACGGACGAGGAATCGATTTGGTACGTACCTTGACGAATATTAATATTGACTTTATTTGTTGAGTATGTACATACTATTTATTTTACATTTTGAAAACTAATTATTTATATAAAAAAAGTGTATGGTAAAAAACGTTGATTAAAAATGCGGTAAAAAATATTTTCAATAGTTATTGCTATATTATAAAACAAAATTGATTCTTAAAAAGTTTTTAAATTACTTTGATTCCAACCTACGTTACTGAGTGTTAATAAATGGCTTCATTTTGAGTTTTACTATAGACGCAGCAACCCAACAGCCCTTTGACAAACAATAAATTGTTGTTTCTACCGCGGTTTTTTGTTACTTTATACCATTCTGGCGTTTAATATTAGCCAGTTATATAATTGACGTTATGTAATTTTATATTAATTATAAACAATTATCGAAATCGGGCACAATATTTATATAATACTTGGCTATACGTAGGTACTTTATAGGTGCGATATCTACAACTGTTTCATTATGTCTCGTTTAAACATACTTGGACAGCCTTCCTATTTAAATTTCACTCTGATTTAGGTGTTGTTTATGGACGATCAAAACCTGTGTATTTATTGATTTATTGCCATAGTACGATATTCCAAAATAATGGAATAATAAAATTGTCTAACAAAATTTAAGCTGTGCTACAAGAATTGAAAGGTATGACTTTTCAGAGGGTTTCATAATATTGCAAACTTATTCTCCCACTGACCTAGTCACTCCAGTGGCGTAATTACGAACGTTATATGGGAAGGGATATAAAATGTATCATTGGATCTTCGGAAAAATCGTTCCAACATCAAAGCTAAAGTAATCGATACTCGTATTTTTTTTTCACTTATTTTCTTTAATAAAAACGACATATTTTATAACAAAATTTCAAATTTTCTTGGTTTTTTTTTCAGCTAATTTATCGAATAGTTCATCTGTTTTTACTTCAACGTCTGAACACGGGTAAACCTCTCTTCGGTGACTTAACCTAACCGCACCATACCTGCAGTTGGTATAGTTACCGATTAATAAATCGAGGAATTTTATAAAATACTTACAAATTTTGTTAACACAAAAAAAAATTATTTTTATTGTTTTTTAATCATTATAATTTCTTATCATATTTTCTGTACATTAGGTAATAATTTTATGTAAAAAATAAAGCCTATGGAAGGGGATCCATCCCCCATATCCTCCCCCCGTAATTACGCCCCTGAGTCACTCCCACTTGGTTTCATATTTTCTCAGAAATAGTAGTAGAAGAATTTAATCGTGCGACTCATCATATAAATGCAACAAACGCATTATATTAATAAAATGTAATAAATAAATAACTTGAAATCGTCTCATTTGAAATTCTTTAAATAATTGTGGGGACCACATCAAAATCGGATTTAGTAGTTTATACATTTATATAATGTTATAATAATAAAAGAATTTAATATATTTATTTAACACACCGAGTTGATATGATTTCGCTGTTTTTATTTTCTGTCAATTATACGGGAATTTCGACAAATCATATTATAACAGTAAAAGCGAAGGTATTTTTTTATGAATTCTTCATTCGTGTAAACGATTAAAGACAGTGTTTATTTAATTCGAAATACGAGTTTCAATAATAAATATACAGAACCACTGAAACGAAATTATTATTGGTGTATAACGTTGGGACATAACCCGAATACCGCGGGGTATTGATTTCACATACGATTTGGGTAAATACCCGTATATTCATAGACTATAATATATATATTTACTCATCACTTTTCACGGTACACTTACTTCGGGCAATGGTTTCGGACTCCGGTTCGTGCACCCTCCGACGTGGATAATGCCCGGTGGCGATGGTCGAGCGTCTCCAAACACATAGTGTGTATTTACGATAACGGCGTTCACGTTGTCCATGGAATCAGACACGGTAACGTTCAATTTTCCCAAATATTTTTCAACGATCTCTTGTGCCTGAAAACCGGATAGAGCTTTCATCAATCGTGCTGCATGTGACCTATACGAAACCTTCTGTTGGAAAATGCGGCTAAAACGCAGTCGACTGTTATAATCGTTATTGTTTTATGTGTGTGTGGATCAAAAGCTTTATATCACGTATACCAGAGGTTTCCAAACTTTTCTTCGAGGTCCACGTCGTCAGCACCCCCAATTAGATATAACAAAAATTTTGTTTGCACTAACGAAGTACTAACGATAAGCATCGTTTGGGCCCTAAACTCTAATGGAAGGTGCTGGCATGTCGCTGGTACTCTCAGTTGGATTTTGGGATAAGTTCAAAACAAATGGAGCATTAAAGACAATTTTTTTTGCAATAACGAGCACTAACGAAGCACTATCGGTTAGCTATAGTTCCAATAATTATAAATTTTATTGGGGGTGCTGGTGACATGGAAGTTTTTCTTCGCGTACCGCGCCCATGCGTATTACGGATCATTCGCGTAACACCAGTGACTAGAACTACACAATACATTTCTATTAAAATGACAAGGCGGAAAAATATTACAGTATAATTATATATATATAGTATATTTTTTAAGAATCTTTTATATTTTGTTAATTAAAAAATTAAAATATCACAGTCAAAAGCATGAATTTGTGAGTTTGAAATTAGGGAGAGAATGTCTGTCGTCCTGTTCAATTGTAGTATTTAAGTTTAAGCGCAAATTTGGGTCCACATTAAGTTTACATCAAAACTTGTTTTTTTACCGTAAGCATTGATGTGAATCTAGTTTCACAAGGAAAAGTATAGTTGTGAACGGTATTAAAAATAATAATTAAATAAAAAAGTATTTCATTCTCGTGATTGAGAATAACAATAATTTTCATAAAACATAAAATAATATTAATTAGATCTATCGCAAAAATTAATACAACTATTTATTAATTTTTCGTATTATTAACATACGGATTTCCGTATACCACCATAATATGTATTACATTGACATTAATTTTTATATTTATGATACTATTATTATTTTTAACGAATTATAGTTCTAAATGATTTTGGCGGGTATTTATTGCAGTCTGTAAGATATACATATAAAATTAGTCAACACTGTTTATTCATTTGAAACATGAAAGTTATTTTTATGTATATAAAGGTACTGGCTTTTTAGATGTTACGAGTTTATGATGAAACTGTAAAATAGTTTTGAAAATTTTTTTACAAAGTTATTCTAAATACGAGTTGTTATTATTCACCTAACGGAATGACGGAAGGACACAAAATTTTCCTTTTTTTTTGACCTAAAAGAATAAATAACACGTAAAATGCAAAGACTCTTACTCATGGACCTATACACCAGCATTTCTGTCCAAGATTAAAATAGTAGAATTTAATTCTTACTCGGTTTTCTGTGATACGTTTTCTCGAAATAAAAATGTAACAATAATAATAATAATAATAATAATAATAATAATAATAATAA
The DNA here is from genome assembly GCA_032441835.1 of Slavum lentiscoides. Classification (NCBI taxonomy): domain Eukaryota; kingdom Metazoa; phylum Arthropoda; class Insecta; order Hemiptera; family Aphididae; genus Slavum; species Slavum lentiscoides. The sequence continues at coordinate 12,556,692 of CM063712.1, read as the reverse complement.
TAATAATAATAATAATAATAATAATAATAATAATAATAATAATAATAATAATAATAATAATAATAATAATAATAATAATAATAATAATAATAATAATAATAATAATAATAAAAATCTGTGAGGATATCAGTAAAAAAATGAAACATTAATAAATAACAAAAGTATATAATTGGTTTAATCATTAACTCGAGCGAATTAAGCCAATTACACGCGTAAATTATTACATTTTAAAATAATGAGGGTCGATTTATCCAAAAATGATCAAGTAAAATCCGATATATACTTTTTAAGCATGTTTACTGAAAGAAAATATTAACACCGTTGGAAAAAGCAATGGATACGCTTTTTATTTCTTGTAATATATATGTATATATATATATGTATTTTGTAACAAAAACAAAAATCATACATTGTATATTATGTTTAATAATACATAATTTGGTCCAATACATTCCAACACATGAAATGAATTACCAAAACATTTGCCGGTCGTCATTAATGGAATACCATTCACAGTGCAAAATTGACCTTGGGCGTTTATCGATTATACAAATAATTCACGAATAATTTAATTAAATAATAATATTGTGATACTTTGAAAACGGAAAAACGGATCGCGGGCGATTGTTTCCGACAGCTCTCGCAACTGAAAAACTTGCTATCAATATTAACCGTTTAATTATAGGCGGAAATCGGATAAGGGGCTTGATGGGACTAAGCCTTCCTTAAAATTTAAAGTAGAGATCTTTGACTCCCCTAATCGGCTAACACTTTTAAATAAAAAGTGTTTGCTATTTATGCTAAACATAATTTGTAACATAACATACACCATGTATACAAAACATATTTCTATTTCTTTTACATATCCTTTATTTTGTATATTTATGTTTTATATTTTAATAATTTTTTTTTTTTTGACTGTAAATTGTACATGTATCTTGGATGTAAAACTTTAGATTAAGACTGGAATTCCCCCGCCCCCCCCAAGTAATTGCATCAAATTTATGTCTGATTATTACTGATAAAATAACGTCTTGCAACCTTTTCAAAAGGCGTTTATAGAGTAACTCACAGAAATGAACAATATATTTTACACTTACTTTCGGTTCATACTTGTAATTGTAAAACAATTTCATCGTGACTAGAGTGATAGTGTTGACTAAACGTTCCGCGAACGTCATTCGGCTGGTGAATGGCAGTAGATTCACCGGCACGTACGAAGGCGTTATTATGTCACCGAACACACCACCGTACCACGGGTAGAGGCTGGTCGAAGTAATTCCAACGATTGGAGCTTCGAACTGATTAGCTATCGATACAAAGCAGCCGGTGTTGAATATCTGTAAAGTGGATAAAGAGTTTAATTGTAGCCGCGATTAGTGATGTAAATGGTCACACGACGGGGAATTATACGAAAACAAATCATTTGATAAACTACCTTTAAGTATTGATTTATAGCAACGCTCTAAGCTGGTTGCATCAAGAAAGAGCTTTTTGGAACAAATGTCCTGAAATATAGATTAGTGGGAGGAACGGATTTTAAGAAGTTTACATTAGGGGATTCACAGACTATCAGAGTAATTTAAAACCAAATTTTGTGGTAGGAATTTAAAATAATTTTAAAGTAAATTAAATTTTTTATTTTTTAATAAGAAGAGCAAATAAAAACAATAAGTATTTATGTATTATACGTATAAATATAAATATCTATTAAATACTTATTTATATAAAAGTCATCGATTAATTTGTGGAAAACCATATAAAACAGATAATAAAACATTTTTCTGTTTTAATGAATTTAATATTTTATATACAGGATATAAAACACTTAATATTTTGGCTAAATGACCTAGAACGTTTATATAATATGTATGTATGTATATATAGTATACATACATATTTAGAAAAGCCTAAGTGGTACTGAAATATTCATTTTGTCTTAAGGTACGAAAAAAGTCAAGGATTCTGCGTCAAAATTTTATACATTTATGTAGAAAAAAATTTAAAGTTTTCAAAAATACGAAAAAATAAATAAAACATTAAAAAAAAAAAACAAATATTTTTTTTATTAAAGTTTGAAATGTCTCTTATTCATTCAATTTTGAGTTTAGAAGCTATAGTGTTACGGATTAAAATTACGTTCGTAAATCGAGCGAGCCGAAAAAAAAAGGTGTTGTCATTTAAAATGCGTATACGTGTTCTAAATTAGTTAAAATTTGAACAATTCACAAAATGTGTATTTCAGTACCTCGTAGGCGTTCTCAAAAAATTAATTTCAATAAGAGGTCATCTGGCCGAAACATTAAGTGTTACCTGAAAAAATGACCACACTGCGCGTAATATATTTTATATAATAAAAAAAATAAATGAAAAAAATGATATGTCATTCGATAGCAGGTTTGGGCGAATACGGGCTGACGGATCATTTTGCAGTCTCATCGACAAAAATATTTTTTGGGCCACCAAAGAGAAATTAATGACCGTCGATTCGGTTACTATCGCAACAATAATAGTTGATTTCCCACGGCAAACGGTACTATACGTATAAAACAACACTTCTCATCATCAATCAAATAACGAAGAAACAACAAGGGTTAGATAACAATGTTACCTATTTCTCTTGAGTAACCATATAAATATTACTTTCAATCGTGATTATGATTATAATTGATTGAGCAGGATTCTCTCAGACTCCAGAGAAGAAGCATACTTATAAATTATAATATACAAAAAAAAAATAAAAAATAAAAAATTAGATATTGATAATCCCCACACCACATACTCACGTAGATGCGTACTTGAAACCTGTACGTTTTACCCGTACGAAAATATCAATAAATAAGTTGTCCAATATTTTTTTATATTCCAATATAATAATAAAAATATCAAAGAAAGTCGTAGATAGTAGTAGATATTCGTTATATTTATATATAAATACACACGTTTTCGAACGACACGGCGAACACCTTAATACCGTATTTGAGTAATAAACTCGAATACGATTTCCCAACCGAAATTAACGATATATTGGTGAGGTTGTACAGTGGTTGCACGTGCGGTGGATCTGTATTGTTTCCCGTAGGATTGCACGCGCGTCCGTCTGATCAAAAGCTAATTTAATATTATATAGACGGCCTCAGCTGGACCGATTCCAGTAACCGCACGAATTGGTTTTGTTTGTATTTTTACGGCCGAACCCGATACGAGCGGTCGTACGAATTCATTCCCCGTATATCGTCTACTGAAAGCAGATCATCATTTATAAACGAGCGAATCAAAACCGAAGAAAAGCTCATGCAGCGTTTTTGGCAATCTTTTTGGCAACCGTCAGCACGGTAATTATTGCGTTATAATATCATCATCACACCGCCATTAACACGTAGGAAAATACGCGGATATGGATCAAATAGTTTATTGACGCGGTATCCGATATAAAGGCTGATATTTTACACGTTACCAGTGGCTGGCACGACAGTCGGTAAGTTGACTGGAACGGCATTATAGCTTGTATCGGGCGGAGTAGTGCACGAGCTGCAGTACTCCATTGATTGTGTTATAAGCCGGTTCCATTGCGACAGTTGTGTGGTTATCATGCCGGTAAAACAAAAAATATTTGTTTTATTGGCGTTGACATTTGCTGGCGCGCTAGTAGCTCACTGGCCTTTCCAGTGAACGGCGTGAAACGTTTACGCGTTAACAATCGCTGGCATCCATTTACTACTGGCGACCTCGACTGGCAACGTGTAAATCAGCCTTGAGTGTACCGAGCGCGCGCGCATAATTTTCTAAATAACAGCCAGTTGCGTAGATACGACGAGGGTGCGAGAGGTTTTCACTCCCTGCTCCCACCCCTAAACCCGCCAAAAATAATTGTTTTTGCTATTTTGTATTCCGTTAATTGTGAAAGCAATTTATAGCGAAGTTCAGTGCGCATTATAACAATATCAATATCATATGAAGTTCGGGAACAGCTGTTAGGTATCGCAACGTGTAAAACAATTCGTAAGAAATATTGGTTTTTGTTTCAGTTTGATTGCAGAAAACGCGATGAAAATTCTGCACGAGAATATCTTAAACTGCGTATTATATCTCTTGAAAGATCTACCGCGTTCATATAAAAACCGTAAGCAACAACGATTAATGCGGAAGAATGTGCTATGCCAGCGGTTCTCAAACTTTTTTGTTCGCGGATCCCTTAAGTTGCTAAAAAAAATTCGTGGAACCCAAAAACAAAACAAAAATTTTTTAAGCCACAACTTATAAAAATGGTGCATAAACGATTTGCTTTTTAATTTGGAACTTTATTATGCGTATGGAACAAAATTTTTTTACCTAATAAAACATAACATTATGATTACTTTTGAGTATTTTCATTGACAAAAAATTATATAATAAGAATATTATTTAGCAATTTATAAATTTTAATGTGTTGGTTTTTTTTCATTTACCAGTATTTTAAAGTTAGGCTTTATAGAAGACAGTTGAATGTGCATGTCTGCTTCGGCATCTAATTTTGTTGCGGTATTTCGTCTTCGTAGACGCGTATAATGAAAATCCAGTTTCCAGATATGAAAATCGAAAATCCAGAATCCAGATATGTTGTTGGAAATGGAAGAAGTATTCGTACAGCTGTTTTAGCCAAAGATTCAAAGATAAAAGCAATATAACCATCAACCAACTCGTATCTAATCTAATTTTCGACTAAGGGACAAAACATGCGAGTTTATTTACTAATAAAATAAACACTATAAACTTTATATTATTATATTTTGATTTAATTCAGATCCAGGTGTGTCCGCGGAGCCCCTAGATTACTCTCGCGGTGTTGCGCTGTGCTATGCGAAAATTGTTTTGTAATTCTTATGATGGGATTTTTTCATTAAAAATTACTTAATAAATATAAATATATAAAATATTTATATTTCAAAAGTTCCTTTGAACCACATCCCCCCTCCCTTCCACCCACCCCCTGGAAAAAGTCGTATCTACACCACTGATAACAATATTTTGTTCAGTAATTTATATTCACGTGTTTGGCAATAAACCGAGTAGTTTTTATTACGCATAATAACTATTATCAGGACTTTTTTCTCGTTTTTCAAAAAAATTAATTATTTACGCGTTTTCTGTAATTCTGAGAAAATATGGTTTTTTTTGGAAATAGTCCATTTGTGGACCAACTGGCACGTTTGAAAAATAAACGAGCAGTCCAGTTTAATGTTTTATTCCTCTATTGTGTACAGTAATTTACTTACATCTGAATTTTTATTTCGTTTCTCGTTTGTCGATTTTTTTTCGGTTGTTGTTTGACGTAAATAATTCTATCTGTGTGTTCATTTTTATTCGGATTGTTATTATTTCTTTACACATTCAGTTTTTTTTTTACTCGATGGGTTGCTAATTTCCCAACCATTTTCTGGACATTTTTCTGTTTCTATCGTTTCTTTAAACATTCGGTTTTTGTTAAATATTTTTACTTGGCTAAAATTAATATTGTGTTCTTATCTCGTTCGACGTCTTCTGCTATTCCTGATTTCTCGTCCTTCTGTAAACTATACGTCTGTTTCACGTTCCTTTATCCGTATTAGATCACTCTTCTCGTTTGTCCTACATGTGAGATATTAGGATCCGGGTAAAGATAGAAAACAACTCATTAAAAACGAACACCGAGAAAACTATGTATTTGAAAAAAGACTCGGTGCTTAATATAGTATATATAATTCGAATTGAAAATAAAAATATAGGAAAGCGTTTGCATATTATTTTAAATTACTACGTTTTATTTATGCATTTTCGAAATTTACTTTACGTCTATAAAATGACGAAATGTATGTGATTATAATGTTGTTTAGATTTGCAACAAAACAACATATTATATAGACGTGCACTGGTTTAACACTACTGATACACACATTCCTTGGCGTTATCAATAATTATCGTACAATTTTTCAAACACTTGTACACTACTATTGCTCGGAAATTCTAAACACCATTTCTCCACCATCGTCACCAGAAAATTATATGTTCGACGTTCAATTCGTAATGTGGATTGCCTATTTATCTATAATCTGTGTTTCGATAATAAATAAAATTGAATTTTTATAGCGGCTGTTTTTTCTTTTCACGTATTTCATGCATTAAACGTTATACAATGTACATTGTACATTATACGTATACGAATTTATGCATAATACACGTTTGATTTTGAAGTATTAACGCATTAAATATTATTGTTCTAAATACCGTATTACGGCGTCAATAAAATAGGAAATAATTAAACGTTCAAAACTCAAAAGGCCTATATAGAGCAACTCGAGAAAATGAAAATACGATACCGCGTTCAAAGTCTGTTCTATTGTCACGGCTAAACGTCCTCGTTTTTTCTCCATTTTAATTTGACACAGAACATACCGAATAGGTAGTGTATTATTACCGGCGACAAGAACACGGCAGCGTCTGTAGTGGTTTCCGAGTGTCATGTTTTAACGACATCGTCATTATTACAGGACACACGCGTAAAGGGTTTTCGTTTGCACGTAAAGCACTAAATACACGACTGGATGAAATGCAACAATATCGTGTTTCAATTCTTAAGGAATGGCGCGAATTTTTTAAAAAAATTTCACGACACGGTAATACAACATAACGACTTTTCACTGATAATACGACGGCCAAGTTAGACTTTTTATTGTCACACATTAACTTTAATTATTATTATTATTATTATTGTTGTAACTCATGGAATTTTGACTATGTTAGTTCTGCGATTATTTCCCCAGTTATTTTTTGTATTTTGAATTTTTTTTAAATACAATTTTTTTAAGTAAATATATGTATACATATATACCTTAGTTAAGTCTAAAACTCATTGGGGGGTTAGGACGCTATAACTTATGTTATTAACAAAACGTTGCAAAAACGTATAGCAAAATACCAAGGACGCGCGAGTCGTGAAACATATTGATTTTTTGTATAAACGTTATAGTGATTATAATAATTCAACAACAGCAGTATAAACTACGGGAATTACTGATAAATTATAATTTAAAACAATAAAAAAAAATAAAGAATAATGAGTACACGCAAAAGCCTTCAGGACCACGCCTATTTGATAAAACACAAATCGGGTCAAATTTCGCCTACAGATGTCATATCATCAATGAGGATTATCATAAAATTCCACTCCACTTCTCTAAAATATTTTTGAACCTTTAAAATTTAAATAGATTTATTGATAAATTATATTTTATACAAAATAAATTCCATATAAAATGAATAAGATTTTTTTATTCTTAACAAATAACAACAACAACAACAACAACAACAACAATAATAATAATATATATTTATTAAATTGATTATTATCATTCATAATTAAAATTAGATTGTAAACTTATTAAATATGTAATGAATATCAACTACAAATACGTGTTTTACGTTAAAGCAGTGGCGTAGCCGGGAAGGGGGGGTGATGGAGCTGCAGCCCCCGAAATTAATAATCAGTTTTTTAGTAGGCGCCGTTTATAAATATTAATTATTAACATAAAAATTAATTAATTATCAGTCTCAGCCCCACCCCAAATAAAAATCCTGACTACGCCACTGCGTTAAAGTGAATTAGGATTCAATCGTTCAGAATAAAATATATACGTATGAACATATTGTATAATCAAATTTGATTACTTCTGGCACTGTATAAATATAAAATTGATAAATAAAATTCATTGACACTTTTAACCTTTGGCAAATAAATGATTGTAATTTTTGCGAAGGTTGCCTGTGTACTTTTTTATCTTTTTTTCTCGTAAATTATTTACCTCATACGATTGACAGTCATTTCAGTGAACGCTTATTTTATGAAATATTCATCGAAATATTGACCAAGGCTGTCAAAAGAAGAAAAAAAAAAGAATACAAGAAAAAAAAATCATTCTTTTTATATCTCGAGCTTTTTGAAATTTATTTTAAACAATTTAATAATTAATGTTACGTGTTATTGATTGGAATAATATAACACAAATACGTAAAATATCATATAATGATACATATTATATTAAACGTTTATTTGGAAACAAGTATACACGAACGAATGGTCGCGTAGGTGTAATATGACGTCGCGCATACTGGACAATCCCCACCATATATTTATACAACAATAATAATATGTCATTTTGAAAAAAAAAAATCATATTGTGTTTTACAAAAATATAATGTTTTCTATTTTATATACCTATTTATATGCATTATTATACATACTTAATTTTGCAACTTTAAAACTTTGAGTATAAACTATGAAATATTATATTGTTCAATATAATGACTACACAGAACTCGCATTTCACGGTACTAAATCACCCCCGGTAAGTGTATGTGCGACCTAAATAAAACATGGAAACCTACAATTCACTTTGGAAACCCAGTTGTACCATCGTAAAATATGGAAATAAAATAAACAGAATAGTCGTATCATTTCGTGCGTTCACGTAACGTAATTTTTGTTTCTGTTCAAAGCGATTAAAACAAGGGTCTCCTGGCAGAAAATACACAACCATTTCATGTAGGAAATCCTATGGATTCAAACTTAAAATTAATAGTCGATAACAGTTTCGCCGACAAACGGAATATTAATTGTGGGAAAATGATCTATTATTCTGATAGTGTGTACGGCTACGAGCGTTTATATTCTGTGGAAATATTAAATATTTATCGAAATACTGGATTCGAATAGTTTTTAATTTTAATGTATTCCGGCCTTTGTATATTATTTAGAGGTATTTTCCATGGTTTCTACGTATAGTGTGTGTGGAAAATCGTCGGGTTACTATATCCGTGTACTTTATTCATATGTATAAAAAAAAAAAAAAGAACGAATACAAAATATTAATTATATCTTCCAAAATATTTTGCATAACGAGAGTATGGCAAACGATAATTTCCGGAGTTTGAAATGCTTAATACAGTGCCGGACGGAAAATTAATGACTACAAAAAAGACACGCTATACTGCCCCCGCGGTGGTGCCGGCCCGGAATATTTGTGAAACAATTTTCGTTGATATTTTGCAACACCACCTACTACTTGAGTTTTGTTAGGAATAAAAAAAAAGTGATTTTTTTCCTATTAAAATCGTTCAATATGATATGTAAAAAATAAACAAAAATACTTTCAAAACTTATCTCAGCCAAATTAAACGCCTAAATAATTGTTTTTTTCTGGTTATACGTTATAAATAGCATATAATCATAATTATATCATCCTAAAAAAGGCTGGAAAAAAGTTCGGTAATAAAAAAAAAACACATGCGCTTCACAAATGTATGTAATTTTTTACTCATACGTAGTATAATATAATCGTTGCTCGTGTAAAATTAATTATCTACGTTACTATGTAACAACATAAATGTATTATAAATATTTTAAATATTATCGGTGTATTAATTTATAACTAATGTGTTCAACGATCGAATTGGTGATGGACGTGGTGGAACAGAGTATCACTTTTAAAAAAAAAAAAACACATTTAACGTCATTCTACTAATTTATCTAAACGGAACTCTGGTCGGATACTAATTTTTATATTTATATGTTCATAGTTTTATTGGGAAACCAAAAAAAAAAACTATCTTCGTGTTGTATCAGAACGAAAATGTTATCGATTTGACGTTATATCACTAGTGAAAAAGTAAAATTAAACAAAGTACCCTGACTTTTAGGCATATTATAATATTAGTTATGTAAACCTGCAGGCGTCGGCAATAGTTTGTTTTTGTTGCGTTATGAATAAAATTATGAAAATTATGGTGTCGAATGCGAGGGAAGGCAAAGTCTTTCACGAGTTTCCAAGATATTTCAGTGTTTTGGAAAACAAATTTCTAATATACGTTCACGTCTCTTCACTAGTAATTATTTTCCAATTCAAGCATACTGCTTTTATTTACAAATAAAGTATAATGATTCAACAATTTCGTGGAATAGTCTTTTCATATAAATATTTCTAGCTCGAAATAACAGTATTTCGGCTTAATATGTGACAGTGATACATTATTCAAACCGCTGCATTAAAATCGTCTGTTTTAGAATCATATAATATTGACTCACCTCAACCAGGACAAGATCGAATCGGGTACTGTTGGACCGAAGAAGTTCGTCGATACGTCCCGAGGACAAGATTCCTTCACAGTTATCCACACCCTCCTGCAGTATGGTTAGAAATTGATTCAAATAATTGTTGTCCATCACTTGCTCGGTAGTAAAGTTCTCGTACACATGCAATGTGCCGACCAGACTGTAATCGGTATAAGTCCCGGAAAGGTGTTCGGTTGGGCGTTCGGTTGTGGGGAAGTGGCTGACCACGGTGACGTCGTGTCCGCGGGCTACTAACGCGTCCACCACGGTGCGGAACATGTGAAAATGACTTTTTCCACTGAACGGGAAAATCGCCAGCACGTTGTAACCGACGGTAAAGCGAGCTGAGGTTACCAGTAACAACACGACGGTGGTAATTATGTTGACCGCAGTTCGTTCCATTAATGACACACTACTGACAAAATCGAAAAACAAATTACTAGAAATTAATAAATTATACCGGCACGTTAAATTAATGATTAGGAATAGTATAATTTAAATTTAATTTATTAATTATTAAAATAAAAAATAAAAAAATAATTAGGTTTTGGGCTTACGATAATACTGCATGTATAAACGTATGGTACTGCATAGGCGCAATTAGATATTTGAAAAACGGGTGCTTGAGCTCTAGGGTTTTGTGCTCAAAGAGTGTTCTCAATATTTTTTTATAAAATAAAAAAAATCTTATTTCCAACTCGAATTTCAAAAATATTTTGTCAGGGGATGCAAATGACACGAAGTACACAATCTAGTCGCGTAACTGCGCAGTAGCATTGATTATATATATGTATATATAATATATATACATATTTAATCAATGGTAGTAATTAACTATATTGGTTTTACCTATAGGGTTTCTGTTGGTAGACATGTTATTGTTGTAAATAGATAGCTGAATGGGAACGCATACACATAAACAATGAAAATATTGATAGTAAATAAAAACGCAATAAAATATTTACTATAGAGATGAAAACAATTATAAGAAAAATGTGTAATATAAAAATTTAATCTCGTGTAATTTACTATGTTGTATGGTTCAGAGTGTTGGACGGTGGACAAGATATTAGAGCAGAGAATGGGTGTAGCAGTGATGAGAATAAATAGATGGATGAGTGAGGTGACAAGAGAAAATAGAATAAGAAATGAATATGTGAGAGGAAGCATAGGAATAGCGTCGATCGTGGAGAAAATGAGAGAGAAAATAGTCTTAGGTGGTTTAGTCATGTTATGGGAAGAGAAGATTCAGAAACGGGAAGAATGGTTATGGAAATGAATGTTGAAGGAAGAAGAGGAAGACCGAAGAAGTAGTGGTTAAATGCGATTGAGTGTGATATGAGGACTGCTGGTGTGTGCGTGGAAGATGTAGGAAGTCGTGTCAAGTGGTGGTTTAGGACAAAGGTGGCCGAGGGAGAAGAAGAAGAATCTCGTGTAATTGCATATTTTCGATGCTTTCATCGATTACACGATAGTTTTCTACATCTGATTCTTCAGATTCAGTCAAAATTAGGTTTTACAAAAGTATAAAACTACTAAAAATGAATCAACATAGCTTATAATAAAAGAAAAAGAAAAAAAGGTAGCGTACCACGGGGTGTTGTGGATGTCACTTTAGTGAATTATTTGGAAAAAGATTTTAGATTTTTTTGTTTTTACAATAAATTTGAAAGCAATTATAAATCATTGCTTTCGTAAAAAAGATTCTGAGTGAAGCTTCGGTGTAACATTATTTATTGTTAATAATAAAATAAAATATAGTTGTATAAAATACATAATTTACAATAAATCGTACAGTATATCATTTTAATATAATTTCTTAATAACGAATCTAGGTAGCTAAACATTTTCAAAAATAGTTTTCGTTAATATAGTAGATTGTTACATATTTGGTAAAAATTTCAATACTCTAGGATCATTCGTTTCGAACAAACGTAATTTTCCACAAAAATAAAATACATAAGAAAATAGTAACAAAAATAAGTATATATAAATAAAAGATAAAAAGATGTTATAGGAATAGGAATAAAAGCAAACTATAAATTAATACTCTTAAATAAAAATATATATATATATATATATATATATAAATGTCTAATTGAAAGACATTTTTTTATATAAATATATATATACTTATGTATATACAAATACAAATACACATATATATGTATGTGTGAATATACAATGAAGCCAAAAAGTATTGTAGAAAATAAAGAAAAAACATAACAGTTGTTGTATTTAATATGTTTCCGATTTTAACGAAAAGTCATCATCAGGTAATTGAGCAAAAGGAAAAATATAACAACACGATTTTCAATTAAATACACTGTGTCGAAAAAATTTAAATAGTTATTAAGGAAAATTGTTACAAATAATTTTTAAGATTTTTGTAGTTGAAATTAACGTACGTCTGACATAGAATTAAATTATTATGCCTTAAAACCGAAAATTGCCTTTTTTATGAAATAAATAATTAAAAATCTTTAATTGCTATAAATATCCAAAATAGAAAGACATTTTTTGAAATTTAAATATAAAGTCATATATTCTGTGAATATTTCAAGTTCTTATAACCATTAGTTTGAAAATTACGAAGAAATAACAATAATCGATTTCGCCGAAATCGTGTTTTTATGTAATTTTTCGGTAGTTTTAAAGTGTTTTTATTAAGCGTTTTGAGAAAATCAAAAAAATGACCTCTTTAAAGTACCAACTAGATGCAATTTCTTACCGGAAACACTGTATAACTGTAAAGGTCGGAGCACTCCTTCTAGTAGAATTTTTGGATACAGACATAAAAAAAATCCACTGTAAACCAATATATTTCTCGCTCCACTCAGAATCTAAAATTTGCAGTAAACGCGTTGAAAATACGAACCGAGTTAAACACAGTGCGGCGTTCGTTTCGAACGTGTTAAAATAAAATAAAATGATTATTGACAAATACCTTGGCAATGAAAATTCTAATTGGACCACATAAAAAAAAGGAGGAAATTTGACGTTAATGCGAAGAGAAATAAGTCAATATTAAACCAGGAAGGTAACATTTAACTTTTTAAGGTACCTTTTGACTTATTATCTCTTTAATGCTCAGTCTTGTAAAAATGTGTCCACCTTGAGACACGCAAACGTCAGTACTACTTGCAAACGATATTTATTTGCTGGAAGTAATTATAAAAATTATTGTATTTAAATAAGACCTTGTGCAAAATTAATGTTTACTTTTTAAAACAAAATATAATTCCACCTCCATACGACGAATGTATAACACGACAGCCAACGTTGCTCGATTGGATTTTAAATACACTGTATAGTTTTTTTTTTTTTTATAATATTTTTGTAGTCTATTAGTGTATTGCTATTGTCACTAATTGGAACAATTAAAAATACGACTGCTCTTTAATTTTTTCAGACTATGACGAAACAATTTGAAATCATCAGTCATTGAATCCTTAAGCTATATTCTGTAAGTATATAATATAGTATAACTAAATAAAATTTGTCAATCTTTAAATTGATTTTCTTTAATCAATAATTATCGCCTTTTACTTTATTTTTAAGTTTGAACGAAAAATCGTAATAATGCAGATTAGAGGCAATTTAATACGTAAATCTTCACTAGTCTGAAATCCCCATAAATATTTATTTCAGTTTCCTAAAGAAAATATTGGGAATGACTTCAATACAAACAGAAATAAAAATGTTAAACAAACGCCGTTTCTATAATTAAAAATCCTAAATATTTAGGGAATTTTTACTTAGAAATTATAATTCATAGCGATTACGTTTCGTACAGCAATAGATTTATGTTGACTTTTTAGCGTTTGATTATAATTGCGATTGCGAATTTCTAATTTCAGCCTATATATTATATTATACGGCATTTTTCTTTCAAAAAGTCATGCACAATTTGGCATACGCATCGTTCAAGAGAAGTATAAGTATTTAAATTTTTCATTTTTTTGCTCATTTTTCTACTGAAATTAGCATGGACTCAAGCTTCTGCTCCACCCTGATTCAAAGATGACGGGGGACAATGTAACTTTAATATCATATAAAATATGTGTGTGTGTGGGTAAATAAACGTATTTCGTTGCGTCCTAATATTTACGTCGGGGGAAAAAAGAATTTCACGGCGTATAGGTGGGTATATAAAATACATTTTATAGACAGGAGACCGAAGTGGCCGCTGTCATTGTGAACAAAAAAAAAAAAAAAAGAGGTTTCTCTCTCTCTCTAAATGATCAAAGACTTACTCGACCCACGATAAAATACGGAGTTTTTGCGCACCAAGAATATGAGAGTGAACGGTGGGAATATATAAGTCTCTCGCGTACCGAAGGGGTAGTGTGACGTTTGGAAAATTATTTACCGGACGCGTATACATTTTAAATGCTTTTAGACGAAATCTCCGATGGTCCACGGGATCGGAAGCGGTTGGCATTTATTAATATATATTATATATACATGTATATATATATATATATATATATATATATATATATTTAGTAAGTGGTCGAAGTGGATCAAAATAATTGGCTGGGGGGATGGAAGCAGTGTCGTCATTTCAAGTTTTGAAAGGGGGGGAGCATATTTGTGAACGGTCCGTATTTGTTGAATTGCCCCTTATTCCCTCCCCACTTCGACCACTGTAAATAGTCTTATGAATCTAATTAATAATTTTAATGTTGATTCATTTTTACACAATAGTAGTTCGTTTACTGTAGATCCATATAATACACTCGTATTGAAATAGATTGAGATATTTGTTAAGAAATAATAAGTAGTATTATTATGTTCTCTTTATTTTTTGTATGTTTTTTTTTTGCAAGAAACAGAATAATAGAATTAAAAAATAGAAAACTATAAAATCTATCACTGTACACGACTTATTGTATTGATTGTTAATCGGTCCGTCTAAATAAATATTGCGTATAATATATTCAAAGGGTGTTAACGATAATACATAATAATAATGATACGTACCTAAGCACTATAAATACGTCAAATGTCTCTGATGGCGCACGTCACAGTTCGCATTGATAAAGCGCTAAAAAATATTGTTTTCCTTTGAATATTTTCTCCAGGACGACCAGAATCGAAAGATCTTATTACCGTCGGGCGAATTACACGAGTCTCCGTTTTTTTTCTTTATCCGTTTAATAGACCGATATCTGTTGGAACTGGCTATAATACACCGTCGTACGGCGCGCGCTTAAATAATACTGTTTTTTTATTTGAACACTATAAAAATAATGCAATCGACGAATATTTATAAACGTTACTGGTTCACCTTGGGCGATCGCCCGACAACGGCCTGACGAATGTTGAATACGGTTTTTGTGCGCCATTACACACGCACCGGTACTCGTATTGACGAAAACCATTATATATTTTTAACAAGACGCAATTATCTCATCACCAGGTGACAGGGGCGTATCCAGAAATTTTTTATGGTGGGGGGGGGGTCCAGCATCTTTATTTTATTTATTCTCTAATTATAGTTTAATTCATAACCAACAGATTCTGTTACTAACACTAATAATTATAGTCATACTAATTATACACACCTATAGAGAAAGGTTTAATACAAATGTCAAATACGTAGGTATTACAATGTGAAATCAATTTTTATTTTATTTAAAAAATGCATCATTTAATGAATAATAATATTTTTAAAATATGAAACGTTAACAATTATTTCAAAACTATAATGATGGTTATAAGAATAATAATAATAAAACAAATAAATGATTATAATAATAAATGAAAATAAAAACACTGTAAATAAATAAAATTACGCGCACGATAACAATCGGATAACGTGATAACGAAAACATATAATAATCAACTTAATCCCCTACCTAACTCAACGACCTACCTACCTGGTAAGCCAACACAACCGACTTGAAAACCGGCATCCGGAAAAGGGTATTTAGATGGTAAAACGGACTCAGAGAAATGCCATGGAAGAAACAATACGCGCGATTTTTTCCTCCCAAAAAATAGTTTTGCTCGACGACCTTTGGACCCGCTTTTCTATTGTACAATACGTAATGGAACTGAATTATATTAGACTAAATTATTATATATTATATATTTTATATTTTACATTTTTTATTTATTTATTTATTTTTTTTGTTTGTTAAATATTTTGTGAAACCATACGAATATATATATATATATATTGTACAATAGATTTTCATTTGAGTTTTATTAGATTAAATTTGAATCTTATGAAAATATTTTTAAACGTTGAAATGGGGGGGGGGTCCGGACCCGAAATCCCTCCCCCTGGGTACGCCCATGCCAGGCGATGTTGATTTTATTTTATGTAATATTATTGTCATTTTTAAATATTTATAACGCCTTCAAATCGCGCTCATAGATCGCCTTCAAAATCCGTTTTAAGAATATCGCGTATAACATAATATACTTTATCCGCGGCGTGTTCTAGTACGTTTCGTTACGAAACGTATGACATTATAGGATTTTTAAATATATTTTTGAAAGCAATGTATTGTACGCGTATAGCCAAATAAAAACTGCTTACTCGTAGCTCTTTGATGTGTAAACGTCTATTACGGCGGTACGAGGGTAAATCTCGGGAAACGGGACGGAAACGCGTAAGCTATTGTCACGACAACTAATAATAATATTAATTAATTTACACGCAATTTATAATTGTAAACTTAATTTAATGTGCGAGCTGTTGTCATGACAACTAATAATAATATTTATTATCGAAATTACTTTGAATAAATAGATATCAATATTCACAAATCCCAATCACAATTCCGTTCCATTTTTTTACCGCTCACGCGACGTTCACACATCACAATGTAACGAGCACTAGCAGATTCGTTTTTTTTCTCTATTACATATTTTTCTATTCGAATATTAACGTGCGCATGATATTAGTATGCCGTGATGTTTACATCCCAGTCGATTTCGGCTTTCTGCACACAACCTTTTTTTCTTCTTCTTCTTCTTCTTCTTTTGATAGCGGGGAGAAAAACATCTATCAATTTCTTCTTTTTTTTTTTTGTCATTTATATACGCATTTTCTACTTTTCCATTACTTTTCGCCGAAACACAACAACGTGTACCTATATCGGATAGACGACGTTTTTATTTCCCGCACATGTTGTACTGTCGTTGTAACACCACCGCGTATATATCGCAATTGTACAGCGGTCGTTATTTTCAATCCCCGTCCAGATGCAATATCCATTACAATAAAATATATATATTTGACTTATAACGCGCATCGTATTATACAATGTTTATTGTATATATATATATAAATTGTTTCTACCTCTTTTTTTAATTAATTTCAACTATACCGTTTTTAATAAAAACGTTATTTATGAAAATTCAATTTTTCTCCAACCCTAACCACTCTTCCCCTCCCTCCCCACAATCGACGAATCGGTACGCTTAGACATTTTGCAGTCTGTGTTTAGTTTATTGCTTTCGACACAATGGCTCGATCGAAATTTAATGATTTTTTTTTTTTTTACACTGGTGCGCGCGTCCTAATGTCATTTCGTCGGGATACGACGAACAATAATTTAATTAGAAAATTAATTTCAACTTTATCAACCTTTCCTTTCCGCATTGTCACGGATTGAATCGCAAATGTTTAAAACTTTTGAGCGCGTACGCAACACGTATATTATTTGTTATGAGTTACAAAAATAACCTCAGCTACTGTTTTCTTTAATAAAATCAGGGAGTGGAACCGATCCGAAACCTATGACCAACAATCCTGTATATAATATATATATATTTTTTTTCTAACCAGAACTTAAACCCTTATACCGATATTTGGAAGTACCTACTGCAGGTTTTATCGGTACTTCTCGGTTCCGTTAAATCGAGTATTTTCTTTTATATTTCGATGTGAACATTATATTATTATTATTGACCTTATGCATTACATAGTGGTTATTTTGAGTATTGTTATTAAAAATGCCACCGAAAAGAGCTGTAATTGGAAGAAATACAGGAGTTGAGAAACGAAAAAGAGCCGAAAGAGGAGCAGCCGAAACGCCCGAACAACGTGAAGTGCGTTTGGAGTCAATCCGGCTGAGAGATCAACAGTCGAAAGCAGCCGAAACACCCGAAATAAAATAATATTTTAAAACACAACTAAAATAATAATTTTTACTATTTATGAGGTTTTTATTATTTTTTAATTCGATTATTTAACATGATTGACGCGATAAAACTGAACAACAACAACAACCATATCTTTGAGGAATCCCGGGACGGCCACAACTCTGTGTGTACACTGTACATAATAGAACGAAGTGTGAAAAATGTGGAAAAGTCGAAAATCGACTTTATGAATGGACCGAATGCGCCTAATGCATTGTTTTAGTGGTCTAAACCCATTTTTGCACTATTGCCTTTCTAATGAAACCGGTTTGAGGCACATCGGTTGGATGGTTTCAAAGTCTATGACGGAAAAAGACATTTTTTGTCTTTATATATATATATATATATATATATAGATTATTGACAATATACATTAAATATGAGACCAACAATTTATTATCAACGAATATTGCGTACCGATCCTTTGTGATATTTTAAAAGAAATTATACTATGCAGTTTTCGTATAAAACAATTGTTGAATGGAATAGGTTAAAAGTAATTCAGACAAGGTTTAAGATAAAATAATGAAATATATTATTGTAATATATAACGCACAAACGCATGACGAGAATAATACGGACGGACGAACGGACTACCACACACTAAAATAATATACTGTGCATATATATTATTATGAACCGTCACACCCGAGATTGGAATGTGTCATATCAGCACCTTGTGCCTCCTATATATATATATATGCCTTCTATATATATATATAGAGGAGGCAACTTTGTGATAATTTGCCGGGAAATGTACACTGTACAGTTGTTGCACGATTGAAATAATATGATAACAACAACAATAGTGATTAATGACCAACATTATACTTTAACAATTTAAAAGTTATAGTAAGGTCAATTTTTTTAAAAATTTTAAACTTAACATTTTATTTTAAAATCAATTTTTACCGAAAAAAAAAGAAACCGTAAAATATTAATACCGTCATTAATACCGAACGCGGAATCGGAACCACAATGTAAAAATGTAAGAAACCGAAACCGAAACAATTCTCCCCCAATTATCGAAAAAAATCATAAAAAGGTTTCTGAATAAAATATAATATTCATCGTTGTGTCCGCATATGTATTATTATAATACGTATATAGTTTACGGTGGGAAAAGGTTTTCCTTTTGTCCCGAATAAATTTCCGTTATAAGTACACGGAGTTTTGGTTCGCAAAGTTTTCAATTGTTTCCGAATGTTTACACTATTCGCGTGTAATTCCTATAAAGCGGATAGAGAATATGAAACGCAATCATTAAGTGTGTGCGTGTCATATAATAGGAGTGTTCGGAAACATTTAACGGTGTAAAGTTGCAAAATGAAAACGGGTGAATGGATGTCACCAACGTATCCTGCGCAGCAGGAGGACGTGACGGAAATCGTCTAAGATGCTGTTTCTCGCTCATTAAATGCGTTGCTTACGATCGTATTCACTCCTTGCTAATTACGCGAGAGAATTTCAGTTCGTCGGCGTAATGAGCAAAATCGGTAAAACGTTAGGTTTGGACAATCTAAATTAACCGAAATTGGATACATCGAATTATTCGTTACCAGCAGTTACAAAACGCTGGCAGTATACCGTATTACACGTACGTGTACAAATACAGTTTTTTTTCTATTCAGTATAACGCGTAATAATATTGAAATTTTAAAATTTCCACTAAGGTTTTTTTTTAACGACGAATTTAAGTATTTTTTTTTTGTTATTTGCTTAATTAACAATGATTTTTAAATTATTTTAATCTTTTAAGAATATTTCGATTAAAAAGTTTACGTTTTTTAAATTAATAAATTACAGCAAACGATATAGTGTACGGGGATGGAAGATTTAAATTACCGTTTTATACGTTAATTCGGTCAATAAAAGCTTATAATAGAAAAAAAAAAATCCAAGTACATACGAATAACGAATATCGTATACGGAGATTACAACTTTTTTTCTGTACTATTTATATTATGAAATGTGTGGTGATATTGATGTTAGTTATTTCGTGTTTGTGTAACTGTGTCATCTAAAAGCAAAATATAATCTAACGCAGTGGCACCGATTCCGTTAGAAATATTATTCGCTAAATTGATAAAAGGGACGGGGTGCTGGAACCTACCTCATCAGAGCTAATGTGCGAAATCTTGGCAGCACAACAGTATGAATCCAAAGTGTTTTGTTTGGATAAAAAATTGAGACTATATAATTTTATAAACGTATGAAACTGATGGATAGTGTAGGTTATATTATAAATTATAATATTATATTAATTTTATCAATACGTTTATAACACTATCGTCGACATTTTTAGAAAACAAATCGGCCCCGTTGTAGCAAATGGATGTTCAATACGAGTGTGTATATTATTTTTATGTTACCTAATCGTTTAGCGATCTAATCGAGAAAAACAATAAATCTGATGATAAGACGATTGCGTCGTTATAAAACTATGGGAAATACGTGCACGTTATTTTTGAGCACTATAAAATTTCCTTGTTGATGATATCTTAAAAATATAAATTTTCCATAGTTGTCGAACGACTCGGAAACCAAAACGGTATATAATATGTTATCACTACTAGATTAGGTAGGATTAGGTTATACTATGCAATCGTAGTGATTCGATTGGGAATACAGTAAAACTTGTTTAAGACTTTCCGTCGTAAGACGTTTTCCCGCATAAGACGCTGTTTTCGCCTGTCCTTAGACATTTACTCTACTAGTCAATGTAAGAACCATCTGTTAAGACGCTTGGTTTTTCTCTATCTAATAGGATAAGACGCTCTTAAATAAATAAATATATATAAAAAAGCATTTAAAATCCCGATGTTATAAATCGATACATTTATTATACTAGTACATGGAGATTTTGTTGCAATGTAAATATTTGATTGACGTATAAAGTAAAATGAATTTTTTAAAGCAATAATTTGATAAATATATTTCTCCGAAGACTGACATAAAAAAAGACGTCAACTGATTTATCTTGTTTTCCATCAACATAATACAGTTGTTGACTGTTTGATGAGAGGGGCGGAGTCGTGGAAATATGAGAAATAACAATTAACCATTTTGCATAATTTTAAAATGGTTTTATACAAGAGACAACATAAGAGGTTTTAAAGTCATTTTCAAACAATAAAAATGCTTCCCTTGTTATTCTTAAAAAAAATACGTCTGAATGCATGCCAAATGGCACTCTTAAATCGGCACTCGGCATCAATGAAATATGCCTTTGCTTTGCCAGCGTGTCGCGCACAGAGTGTTTAGATGTTTTTTATAGTTCCACATGCCCGTCACAAATAATAATTTATGCTTCCTTAAATACATTTTCGAAGATGAATATTTCCTATAGTACAATAATGTGTGTATGAGTTTGAATTAAAAATGCTTGAAATTTCGACTAATCCGTATAGTAAATATGACGTATCACTGCATCACAGTTTTTTAAGTTCATTATTATTGTAGTTTAGATATTATATAGAGTACAGACTATCGGTTTAAAATTAATTGGAATGCACTTTTACCACTTATTATCAAGAACCACCGCACAAAATTATATATATATATATCTAAGTCTCTCTATATTTTGAAACAGATAACCTATTTTAATATTAATCTCCGAGATACGGATTAAGACACGGAAATCGCTGTTCTACAGTTGTAGGACTTACCGAATATATGTAAATATAGTAAGTAGTATATAAAAATGTATAAAATTATAAGCAGTTTAATTTTTAATTTTATAATATTTTGTTTATAACTCTAATAATACAACATATCTCACATCACAATTTTTTGCCAAAATGAGTACGGAATAAAAATTGTAGTAAAATGATTTTCACTTACGCACATAAAAAAATAAGAATTGTTGTATAATTATTGTTAAAAATAAACTTTTTAAATTGAGCTCCTACGAATTTCAATAAAATAAATTCATTTATTTATATAAATAAATTGTACACAATCGCATGTTGTTATGTCTCTCTATATTTTCAAACAGATGGCATATTATAATATAATCTCCGAGATACGGATTAAGACACGGAAATCACGGTTCTACAGCTGCAGGACTTATCGAAATGAATCCCCTCGACTACCTGTTACATTCAAAAGGAAATAGTAGTCGTATGAAATTATAGACATTGAAATTTACATTAAAATATAATACCGTAGAAGGTACATGGAGTTTTTATTCCATTTGAAATCCATATTTTATAGATAATTTTAAATTTATCAAACCTGTCATTTTATAATTATTATTAATGTAATCACAACTTTATTGAATAATTGTCAATGAATGTAAATTCATCTAGGTACTGATATTTCTAGTTAAATACAATTTAAATAAAAGTATACGCGCAGCTTACTTTTTATTCGTCCTGCATTATCTATTTACGTATGTTGGTACTTTGTAGTTGCACGTGCGATGCAATTTAATAAAGTATTCTATATCTGAAATGTGATTTGTAAGCAACTGAATATACTTTACACCGGCGAAATCGATTTACATTATCGATTTTGTCGCATTCAACAATTTTATTTCCATCGGAGTTTACGAATGAACGAAACGACGTGAATTCGACACTAATATTTGTTCGTAGAAATTGTAAGTACATTTAAAGAGTCTTGACGATTAAAAAAAAAAAATTCGCAATTTTTGATTCATTTGTATTTTATGACGTTGACCAAGTAATTTAAATAATTTATCAGAGCCTTACACACTATTGCTGCGTGCACAACGTAGAACTGTAGGAAAATTCTATTTTGTACAAAACGTATCCCGTTTAATTTAAATGCCTTCTGTATAATTAACCGAATCTATCGATTATATCATTTTAGTGATTAATTAATTGATCAGAAATATGTACTGAAGTACACGTATTTAGTTTATCGTCGATTTCTATTATTTTACTCGTTTTCGCAAATAAAAATATGTTAATATCAACAAATTTTAAATTTAACAAGTCGTCCGTTGTGATCAAAATAACGATTTGATATTTATAGTGTAACGCAACAATAGAATTTTCATACAGGTACGTTTACGTATTCGGGCGCCAAATTATAATAATAAATATATACATTACATATTTTTTTTTCACTTATGACTTAAAATTTGTGCATTAATTTTAATTTTAAAAAACCGTAAAAAGTTATGAAAAACTACAAATAAGAAATATAAAATACGTCATATAAATATAATACATATACCTAATACAATCAGTAGTTGTTCAATATGCAAGCGTATTAATTGTAATTAATAAAATAATAAGTAATTAAAAAAAATATATAATATAATTTAGGTTATTTAAACAATTTTAAAGATTATTTGTATGTTTTTAGATTGTATATTAAATTTCTAAAGGTATTTTTGTAGGGTTTTAGGTCATTTTTTTTTTTTTGGGGACATAAATATGTACATTTTTTTTTTAATGGTATCAATATTCGGGCCCTAATAATGAGATATGTGCATGTCATTACGCACCATTATGCCGTGTAAGTACGAGAGGAGACGTTAGAATATAATACAAATCTTCTTTACGGGAAGTTCGCCGACTCCGCGGTGACTCTTTTCCGCGCGCGCGAGGAAACCGACTTCCTCCTTTCAAGAAAATAATCGATATTCTATCCAAAGTGGCTGTAACTATATATGTATATATATATAAACATATGTATATATATATATATATATATACACGTGAATGCCCAAAACACGCGTCGAATATACAAGATAAATAACGCGAGCTCTGAATTATTATTTCGTATTATAGCCGACCGACCGGCTCTTGTCGTGTCAACTCTCCGTTGTCAGGGGCGTATTTAGATATTTTTTGGGAGAAGAAGGAGGTGGCTGTGGTACCGAATAATATCATCGTTGAGTTATTTCTTAATTTTAATCCAAGAATAAACCATAAAATTAGAAAAAAATAACCAAATTTTCAACCCATTAAAAACAACTACCTATTAGGAATTTAGTATAAATTTTGGCTGTATTTCATCGTCATTTAAACGGTTAGAACGTTGTTGTAATAATTTTTAAAAAAAAGTAAAAAAAATTGTCATGAAATTTTAGTGAGGGGGAGTCCCATCAGCCCCCCAACAAATACGCCCCTGTGCGTTGTTTAACGTAAGGAAAACCTCGTAAGCGGTGATCGTGCCGAAACAGTGAGACGAAGGAGGGATGGATGAAAAGTGTTCGGAACGTTTATTTAAAAACTGTATTCGTTCTCGTTCACGTTCAATGCATAAAAAAGGTTTTTATATTTATAAATAGCTTAGTTGCAGTCTGTATAAAAGTGATTTATAAAGTTTATTACATTTATTGGTTTATTACATATTTTGTATAAAACCGATAAACATATAATACTGCTCAAATAACGAAACAAAATAAAAAAATGATATAAACCTAAAACCGAATATTGCTAAACTCTTTTAAAAGTCAAATTAATTTGTTCAAGTGAACACGCCCTCTTGCAGTACTACATGCCTATGATATAAATTATATATAAATATATATATTCAGCTAATTCAATTTGTTTTAAAATCTATTGAGAATTTAGTTGTTTTAAATACTATAAAAATCAATTTAAGTCAGTTAAATCCTTTAGAATTTTTTTTGAAGTTCGGTTCGGGTTCGTTATTTCAATCGAACAATTCGGGTTCGGTTCGACGTCAAAAACTTGGGCTCGTAACATCACTACAAATTAATGAATACGAAAGTTCTTTCGAAACACTGGAGTTAAGCAGGGTAGAAAATCTTTGGGTACGTGACGGAGATGATACATGCTTGGCCACCCCTACAAAAGGGGAAAGTGCTACTGTCAAGTTATTATGATTAATTTTATACATACGTTTGTGTGTGTGCGAGCCCACGCGCGCGTGTGCATAAATCGCTACAAGTAAAAGCGCGTTTCATCGATTAACGCGATGCTCCGCACTCTGCACTCCAACCCCCTTCGACACACTCTCAACAACTTGTTTCGACCCGCTCTGGTTCTGTGGAATGTGTGTGTGTGTGTGTGTGTGTGTGTACACGAGCGGCGATGTCGGTTGTTTGGTTCCGATATATTTCGTTATTGTTTCACAGAGTTTCATTGCTAGCAGCACGAATAATAATAATAATAATAATAATAATAATAATAATAATAATAATAATAATAATAATAATAATAATAATAATAATAATAATAATAATAATAATAGTACATAGTATACTTACGTGTGGGCAAGGGCGTGTCAAACTAGTTTTTATTTAGACATTATTGTTATTAGGCATCCTACCCTGCTTACTTTTTAACAACCTACCCCGATAATGGGGAAAAAAATTACACAAATTGCGTAAAATTGTATGGTTTTATTTTTTTATTTTAATATTAACACCATTCTTTTACTTCACTTTATAAATGTATAACAAATTTCTATCATAATTGAATGATAAACACATTATTATTATTTTTTTTTTTTTTGGAATTTATTAACAATCTATTTTAAATAATATAACAAGTAAATTTGATAATTTTTAAAGTTTTAGACGTGGGGATCACGTGGCTAGAAAAATATCCATTGATATTACTCTACAGTTATGTAGAAAAGTAATAATGACGTTTAATTAATAATCACAGTTCAAGTACTGAGACAATTCTCTTTATTTTATTTTATTATTATTTTTTTTTTTAGAATATAAGGCCACTTCCTTTTCAGTCTACGTTTCATATCAGGTAGATCTCGATAGAGGATAAATTTGAAATGAGAGTGTTTGATTGATGTTGTAATTTTTTATGGAATCTATTGCGCATGATACTGACATTCTTGATCCTGACCCAAATTCTGAATCAGTATCGCTGCAAATCCAAAACCATCTTAACCAACTACAAAATTGGTTTATAAAGTGGTGAATAAAAATGATTGAATCGAAATCGTCCCATATAATTCTTACGTTAAGCCCTCGTGTCTGCCCTCTAGTCTGCATCAACAACAGACAAATACTATCTAAACAATCAGTAAAATATTTTGGAATACATCTAGAGATACTCACATGGGCAACCCACATTAAAACAAAAAGGAAATCACGAAACCACAGACTACACTAAGTTTGTCTCCTATTAAAATCAAACCTATACCACTTAAAAAAAATATATATATATATATTAATATATAAACTTCTCATCATTCAAATGGCCTCTTATGGAAACCACTTTTGGGGAGCATCCAAAAACTCAAGTATAAAAATTATATAGTCATTTCAATCAATATCCTTCAGAACAATAACCAATGTAATAGTAATATATACTCTTACATATCTCTCATATATCGCAGTTAACTTTCAAATTTTCTCAGGCATTTCGGAGGGGGTTCGAACCCCCAAAACCCCTACCCGCGTTCGCCTCTGCCCTGTGGTATGTAAGTAATCAAACATTACATAGTGACCATCTCTGGCCACACGTCTAAAATAAAGATAAACACCTACCTACCGAAAATAGTCTATGATACAAAAAAATAAATTACAATTTTAATCAAAATGGAAATTTATTGTAAAAATATATCGTATATGACAATATAATCTGTATAATTTATCAACTGTTTGAGCTTTTGTCATATTTAATTACTGACCTTTTGACGCCAGAGTAATGGAGAAATGTTAGTCCAAATTTTTTAGAAACCTTTCTGTTTCTCCTTTCATTTCTTTATCACTTCCAAACCGTTGACCTCCTAGAAACTAATTCTGGAAATAGTGCACGTTTTCACGTCCGGAATTAAATTGCCTGCACCCTTTCCGTTTCCGTTTGAACACATTCATTACATTTGGCCCATAAACATCGGATAATCGTGTATGCAATTGTACGGGTAATATTTGCTCAGCACACAAAAATTGAATAACCGATCGGGCACTTCAGTGTCGACGCCAATTCTAACGAGATTTTTATTTTTAATTAATAATTAGAGCACGGATTTGTATGCATTTGCATATATATATATATATATATATATTATTTTTTTTTTGATTAATTGTATGGTATGCCAAGTAGGCACATGGCACGTGATATATTTAAAACATAAGGGATTTTATGTTATTTTGACATACGAATTTTTTTGATCGCGTATTTTCGCATATTTCAATATATTAACATTTTTAGGATTTATTTTACGATTTTGACTGCGTATTCAGTATTTTTTCTTTTTTCGATATTTTTGAAATATTTTCAAAATTTTTATTGCCAATAAATAAAAATAAAAACTAATTTGAATTTTGGTTTTTATATTTTTCGATTAATATTGATATAGAAATTTTACAAATTTTTTATTTCGATATCGTTTATATTGCATATTGCATCGTTTTAGACAACTAGCTATGGGTATCGCTGAAATGAATAATAAAAAAAATATCGATCCTTATTTATCGGACAATTAATGTTATATTAAAATATACTTATCGCGCGTTCGTGTCGAGTTTTTTTTTTTTAAATGACAAAAGTAAAATTTTTTGATATAAATGTATCGCCATTTTTTTTCTGTTATATGTTAAAACTAATCAAGAAAAACAAATAGAAATTGTGTGTTTTTTTTTAATACAATAATTATTATTTTACGTTACGAAATTTATTAAGCGTATATGAATTACGAAGAAATAAATTTGTTTTTGAACATTTAATGCATATACAAGCATTTTCAGAGCATTTTTCGTTAGTTTTTTAGTGCACATAAATCCGCGCTCAAACTAATGTGTTATAATAATTGTATCAAAACACGGAAAGTGATTGAAACGTTAAAAACACACAATTTTTACTGGTGAAATCCATATAATGTTTCATAAAATATACTTAAGGGGCCCGGTGCCGGCTATTTATTTATAAAGTAGCATAATATAGGCAATTTAAAAAACATATTTCATCGGCGGCCTTTGGACAGTGTGCGTGTGTGTGTGTTAATGAATACTGGTGCGAGTGAGCTATATTACCCGGCCACCAAAATAACTATTATTAAGGTATTTTAATAATTTTTTTTTTTTATTCAGAAGAAGAGAACATTGTATACGTCGGATTTAAACTTATTTTGTGTTATTAAATATAATGTTGAGCCGTAGGATACTGTGAACTTAACACGAAATTATAATAGTTTTTTTTTCAACAATAATAATTACGAGTAGGTACAAACTGGCGGAAGACATACTTAAAAAATCCGAGTTAATTGCGACCTGATTTAGCAAACTTGTATTTAATATTCATTAAAAAATATTTCGTAATATCGCAACGATTGATAAAACATTATCCATTTTTTACAAAAGGACTCAATATCGAACTAATATTATTATCTCATCATCTACGCCGTCTATGTGACTGTTTTGCGCAAAGACGTTTTTATATTAAAAAAAAAAAAAGTGGGACGACACGTTGTGGCCCCCTCCAACTATTGGGGCCCGAGGCTACGACCCCCCTTGTTCCAAACCTGGTTACACGTCTCCTTTAAGTTAAAAAATGAAGAAAATTCAAATCGGTTAATATTATAAGCGGTGAGAGTTTTTCCCGTAAAGCCTAATTTCTTGGTAATAAAATAGAACCTGCACCGGGTCTCAAGGAAAATCATTTCTAGAAAGGCCCTCTTACGTCCCCGCGCATATTGGGAGTTCACGTTTAACCTCTTATAACGATATAGAATCGATTATTCACCGTCGTCAACATTCGCAGACATAACAATCATATAATATATTTGGAATACGTATCATGTTTCCACATGGTATACACGTTATAATATATACGTTGTTTGTGATTTCGCTCGGTCTAGATACCGCCGCGAGCACCATCACCCTGTCACGAATACGTTATACGTACACATATGTACATATTATTATATCATATATTTCGATGTTTTTTCATCATGAACCGGCTGAACCCTTAGAAACGTTCTGCGGAAGTGGCTTCCGTCGTTTCAACGCTACACGCGCTTACGCACGTGTGTCAAATAAATTGACCGTACGAATGTCGTCGGGCGAAAATGGGAAATCATCCGAAAACGGTTGGTCGTCGACGTGAGTGTGGCGACTCGGTAGGCGAAAACACGTTGAAAACAGCCGTCGTCGGATACACGAAATTCATTATCGCAGTGTGCTCTATTTTTATTATTCGTCTGCGAATATAATAATTAATTTAATTTGATCGATTAGAATAATTATTATTAATAATACACTTTTAACGCGCGTAATTACTAGTGATTTTTGTCGTTGTCAAAAATCTTAATACGAATTTTGGCGTTCGGTCGTCCTCGGTTTTCCACATTTCCGAGCAAAACATTTTTATTTCATTGAGATACTATACTCGTACAATTATTATATCTGGACAATTACAATAAAAGCGAAAATAGTTTTGACACACAAGACAAGAAGAGAACGGGGTCAAGCTCATACCATTAAATGTCAGTAGTGTAAAATTGAGGATATGTTTAATCAGGCTTACGTTATTAGCTGCAGAAAGAGCACATAATAGAAGAAAAGTTGAGATTATAACAAAAACATTGTTATTAGGGGGAAAAAAAATGTAATTGCGTATAAGTGTAAAATGTGTACACGTATAATATGGTGTTTACGGTTGAATTCTACTACTTTGTTTATACCCATTTTTCTATTACTCGATATTCGTTGCGTTGCATTCAAGTGAGGAACAATATTTATTTTTTCTATACTTAAATGACAAAAATGTCGTCTGTTCACAAATATAAGTGCTACCGAAAGTGTTATTCATTTTTTTTTGGCACAACTTTTTATGCCTTTAAAATCTATTGGGTTACATAAAGGTTCGGATAAAATATTAATTGTAAGTCATTACTCTCATAAAAAACAGTTTAAAGGACATAATATTGTTTGTTTTGCCTTTCGATGACTTCCATCTGTGAGTTAGATGCAACATCGTCGTGTTGTCTCACGTCCACATTCTCGCCGTTTAAGAATTATGTTTCAAGCGTTATTTGTTCCATGAGAACTAAATTATGGTGCTGTGATCGTATGGAAATCATTTATTTATTTATCGAAAGAAACGGCCAAAACCTGGTTCATAGCAGTTTCCGTGTTAATAATATTAGTTTACACAATGTTTCCAGAGATTTAATTAAAAAATGAATGTGCCCTTGTCTAAACACACTAAACGTACAAAATAAATATTAACTGTATAACCCAGCATCTGCGATGATATCCGAGCGCTCGTTCAGTGCACCGAGAAAACTGAAAACCTATTTTAGGTGAATGATGTGACTCATAAGCAGAGATAAATTCAACTGACTTCTTTTACATATCCGTAAACCAATTACTTACAACTAAAATTTATTTCTGGAACGTTTGAGAGAAAATCAATATACGAACATATTCATTTACATTCTAAAAAATGAAAAAATATAATTTTTTTTTTTTATACATTACTGAAAAATACCTACACGTTCAACATGTTATTATGATATACGTATTAGACATCGAAATTGAATATTTTCACTCAATATCAAATCATATCTCTAGCTTATTATTATTATTATTTAATAAGTTTATATCTAATTGAAATGTTTTATAATTTTGTAAATAAAATGTATTCTTACTTATTTTAATAATAACTCGGAAAATAATACATTATTACAAAATATTTCTTGTGCCAGTTTATTTTAGTTACATAAATTTTATAATCTTGCGTATGAAATACAAAAAGTGTTTTTATATTTTTCTAGTGTGTGGGTTTTTCTTTTTGCTCATCCATTGACGGTCATGTACATGTTCACCTTCTACTTGTAAAACAGTTTCTGCGTCTTTGGCAATGATCTTCTGCTTAAGTACATTAATGATGTGTCATGTGCGTATGATAACGATGAACAGTAAAAAAAAATTATTATTAAATATCTAACGGCGCATTTTAAACCGCGTGTCCTATGCGAAAATTCTCTAAATAATCTATTTGATCAAATAATATCGTCGACTCACGTATAAAAATTTCAAACGTGCCGACTGAAAGAAAATGTGTACTTGAACTGGCGGGTGGTACCACATCTCCACACACCCACTAAATCCGGTCCTGGATGTAATACTTCGCTGCGTATATATATATAATATACAATGCACTTAAGTGTGTTTAGGTAAAGCGTAATTATATAAGTTATATAAGTAATTTATATAAATTATACAAGTTGCTAGATACAAAAAGTTTGCTATTGGAACGATATCGTTTAGAATAAATTTCTTCGTCCGTTAACTACAGAGCTGGTATACTGTTATATAACAATCGCACCATTTAACGGTTGAAGGAATGCACGACCACGACGCTAGAGTCTCGTGGTGTGTGTAGCAATATTATGTATATTAGATAATTATATATGTACCTACTTTTAAACAGCTCAAATACGGTCTTATATATTTTGTAAATGAAGGTATATGTAACTAACTGTGCGCGAATAACTGCGTGTACAAGTCGACCCAGAGAATGTGGCAAAGTATATATTATGCGGGGCAGAAACTAATTTATCATATTTACTCGGAAGTTCCATTGCTTCGCCGTATCATATTAACACCCGTAAATAGCACTGATGTATAATATTCTCTTCTCGTTCTTTTCGCGTGTACAGTGAACGACATATTTCGCGTGATTTTATTTCCTTATGCACTTTTGATCCGAATGACTGGAACATTTTTTATTTGCCTCGGTTACTGTATTTTAATTATTAACTGCGTACAGTGGCGTAATTACGAATGTTATATGGGAGGGGATAGACAATTTAGCATTATTGGATAATCCATAATAACTGTAACGACTAACGACCCTTTAAACGTTAATCAATCGAAATTAATAAAGTAATTGCGACACTCGTATTTTTATTATTTTCTTTAATAAAAATGACATATTTTATAATAAAATTTCTAATTTTCTTCGTTTTTTTTTTTTTTTTTAGCTAATTTATTGAGTACTTCATCCAATTTTACTTAAAAATCTGAATATGGATAGACCTTTTTTCAGTAACTTAACCTAACCGTATCATACCAGTAACTAGTCAATAAACTGAGGAATCCTATGAATTATGATAAATACTAACAAATTTTGTTAACGCAAAAAAGTATTATTTTTAATTATTACATTTTTCTGTACATTAGACGATATGTTATGTAAAAAAAGAAAGCCCATGGGAGGGGATCCATCCCCATATCCCCCCCGTAATTACGCCCCTGACTGCGTACAATACTTTTTTATACATTCTTGTAATATTTTGATTTCTTATTACTATATTTTCCCCGTACGTATCTAAAATATATTAAAACATTGTACAATGGCCGTTGTATAGAAAAATAGAATATTTTAAGTGATTTTTTTTTTTTTTAGCTTTATACGATATAAATCTGATTATATATAACGAGAAAACGATCGATCCAACGGACTTTTCACTCGTGAGCTTTTTATTAGAAAATTAAATTTCACGTATTTTTTGTATAATACATTTCATTATATCTCCAACCGTTCGTCAAATAACCATTAATAATTTTGGCAAAACAAATTAGATATTTTGTATTTCGAAAATAATTGACTTGCAAGAAATATTATATATATATATTTTTGTATTGAAGTTCTACAATTAAAATCTACTAATAGTGAGTTAGTTTTTATAACTGACTTGGTTCACGCTCTAATACGTTTAAACATAATTCTTTTTAAACGGAAACATTTTGCATTTAAATATTTTATAGAAAAATATTCTAGTCATAAGATTCCGGTGGCGTGTAAATTATGTAAAAACTATTTAGAGGATTTATGAAGAAATTATATATCGAAAATTCAATAAATCATAAAAGCGGTCTTGTTTGGATTGGAATGGATGAAATTATAGACGTAGGCGGTAAACATATCGCCAATGGAATTGTTGAACATTTTTTTTATTTCAATATTCGAAGATTTTAATAAAATATTAAATAATGAAAACAATTATGTATACAAATATTTTCATTTTCATTCTGAATTAAAATCTTTTCCCTAGTCATTATATATTGATTAACGAATAATAAATATTCTTAAAACCGATAAATCAAACTAAATATTATATAACTTCGAAAATCAAATGTCGTTTATACTATGACACAAATGAAAAAAATGTACAGTAACATTTTCTATGAATAGAACTAATATCGTTTAATATGTCTCTTATAAAATTCATTAATTATTATATAAACTTCAAGCGTTATAATAACATATTTAAATTAAAACTCAGTTATTATGAAAGAGTTTTCGACAAAATATTAATTGTATTTAATGTTCATACATTTTTAAACTTTTGTCATTTCTTTTTTTTTCTTTTTTAATCTACATACGTAGGCAATGGTATTGTGTACATTTTCCACGTGTAATTCCATCATCCACTAATATCCATTAATCATTGTAATAAATGAATTTTCTCTGCACACACAGCTTACATCGATTAGCGTCAATCATATTGGATACGATTTAATTCACAACACTTTGCGAGAAACGTATAATACCACGAGGGTGTACGTAAATTAAATTCTTAACAAATAAAATATGATAATCATGTCAACAATATGTACAATTGTAAAATATTTTGGTTAAAATTCAATAACCAACGTTTTACTACAGATTCCGATTGTTTCCGCACAACGTTTTGGATGTAAAAAAAGAGAAACCGTACGAAGTCAGAAACAAAAACATGAACATTCAGTGTGCCCTCATTGTGTACGAAATTTACGAGTATGTAAAGGCGTACGTACAGGGTATGCAAGGAATGTCGCTGCATAATCTGTAACTTTAGAAAGTTGCCCGTATTTAGTTTTATTGTAGGAGATCATTTTCTTAGGAGATTCTTGAATAAATTCAATATATTAATAAAACATATAGTTAAAAGTATTTTATATAGGTTTATTTTTAAAAATATTCAAAAATATCAATTTGAACTTCATAGATTATTGAAAAAAAAAATGCATATAATCAATGATACATAGGTAGTCATATGATTGAGCGATCGTAAATATAATATCTTTATTAATAATATTCGAAATGTATTTGGTTTGGCAGAATAGGATAGACGGATATTACATTTTAAATGTATACCAGATATTGTTCGAATTTGTGTCATTTCCCATGACAAATTGCTGGTCGTAACGGGATATTTTGTAATTAACCTAAACTAACGGAGCATGATGACATAAAAACGAATACACAGTGACATATTTAGGAGGGGACTAGGGAGGGAAATTATTGCTACGGGCATCAGTTTTTCGGGGGCAACAAATTTTTAAGGGTTATATTTGAATAATATTACTACTTGTTTTTGAAATATTCCATGGTTTTTCACAGTTTGGAGAAAAAATATACACATATATAAATAATTAGGACAATTTTCAGTAGCCAATTTTGGTATAATATGAATTTTTTTTTATACATATTGCGTGATAACTGATAATTATTTATGCAAATTCTAACTGGCTGCATAATTTATTAATTTGCTCGTAAAAATAATAAAAATTTTTGTTTACCCGTCACTATGACAACCATATAACTCCGGGAGTTGTTTAAAAAACATTGGACCCAGACAACTCATTGATATCTTAGCAAAGAATTATGGGAGAAATATAATTGTTGCAGCTACGTGCACATAACTTTTCAACGTATTATTGAATAAACCTATTTTGTCAAATAAAAAAAAAAAAATGAGTTGTCTGATTGTTGACCTAAACCCTTCAATCGGAATTCTTTACCAATTGTTATTTATTAATTCTTTGTCTATTACTAAACGAAAAATACTATTGTGTTGCAAATTTGCGTTGTATTATATATATAATTTATTTTGCATGCGGTTGGGTGGTCAGAGAGGGGCAACAAATAAATGTGTACCTAGGTAACGAAATTCTAAATACATCACTGTGAATACCTTCACTTACGCTCATTTTTGTCGAATAAAAATCAGCCTCTAATATTGACACTGATCTTATATAGATTAATTCATAAAACAGAATTTCACTCCGTACGAACAGTGTTATATTTGAATTTAATAAAATAAAGTGTGTTTTATATTTTGTTTTTTTTTTGAAGAAAGAAGGAGAAAGAGAGATAGAGAGAGAGCAGGATATGTAAAGGAACTCGGTTGTTTTTATTGCATAACTTACTGATAAAGTCTATTGCGCGAACATCTATGTCGTTGCGAAATACATGGGGTACAGAAAAATATTCTATCGTATATATTTAAACAAGTGAAACAAATGTCGTGTTACATTATCTAGTAAAATATTATGCAGTACTGTTTCACGAAGAAAACAATATTATTGACACAGCAAACATATATAGCAATTAGCTATATGAGTACGAATTGTGTGAAACGTTTTTCGGTTAATCTGTGCCGTTAATCACCTGAAAGCAATGTTGAAATGCGGTTGTGGAGTTGGACGATTAAGACCAAATGGACGGAACGAAAATGAAATGAAATAGTTCTAGAAAAAATAGGAGAAGGAAGAAGTGTAATGGATAATATAATGAGTAGGAAAATCAAATTTATTGGCCGTATTATTATCCGTCACAATGATTTTCATAATAATATATTTTGAAAGCAGAATAATGGGACGACGACCAAGAGGAAGACCGAGAATCGTCTATTTCCGTGACATAGAAGAGAAGATGGGCGTGCAATCCTATAAAAATCTTAAGGAAAATTAAATTAAAATTTTCCTTAAATTTCGATTTATCGAGGTTTCACTGTACTTCATGGCTACACAGTTATACCATTAAAATATTGTAATATATGATATTGACAATCAGGGGCGTATACAATGGGGGGATGTGGGGGTCAGATCCCCCCATGATCTTTTTTTTATAAGGGTTTTCATAAGGTTCCTTATTAAGGCCCATAGGCGTAATTCCGCCCATAGGCCACCACATACCTAAATCCGGCCCTGATCCCCCATTGAAAAATCACGTATACGCCACTGCTGACAATATTACATAATTTGAATACACTTTTATATTGAAATAATTTTGAGATATATTTTTCATTTTATACGCGTTAAATTTTGTGTTGAATATTTCAGTACAATTCATTTATTAAGTAGGTATATAGGCATTGATTTTATAATATACAGATAGCCCATCCCATTGTTAATAGTGGCAGCGGCTAAATGCATTCAGCCGCTAGACGTCGCATATTCGTTTGCATTCAAAGTGGATCAGTGTTGCCAGATGTACGAACATGTTCGTTTTCATATGAACATTTGCGAGTTTATACGAACTAAAATTTGTACGGACGTTATTTATGATCACACCGAGGTGAACCAATTACGGTTATGGTGTATTTTTAAATTGCTTCGCGCCAAATAATACTGCCGTATTAATTTTATTCCATTAAAATGTATAACGTAACGTTTTGTTTAACCAAAAATATAAATACAAATAGTTAACACACAATTTATATGTGGTTAAAAATGATTTGTTTTACAATAAAAATCGGGAAAACAATAAGTAGACGTTAAATAATAATATGACGTACCACTGATTTTATAATACTATATACTATTATAAAATCAATGGACGTACCTATGTACGTAAAATATTACGTAAATACGTAATATTATATTGAAAAATGATATTACCAAAAGAAAAAAGTTAATAGAAATAACCAATTTGTATTTTTTATACGTTAATGTGTACATATAAATAGTGGCGGGGAGGCTAATTAATATTAGTCCAAATTCTGAACTACATCGTTATAAACGTGACACGGCAGAATTCGGATGATTTGAACGCATAGGCCAAAGGTCAAAACGACGCGGCAAAATCAATTTTTGCCGTAAAGATAATGTTTGTCGTGATAACATTTTAATTTTCATTAACGATACGATAATATAAGTATCGCAATCTATCGGATTTTTGATTTACTATTATTTGTGTGTCCAAATAAACAATACTGTATGGCTTGTCTGAGTATTATAAAATCAATGGTGATATTATCCACTGAACCATCCCCCGCCCAAGAAAAACGATGAAAATACGACACTGCACAGAAATGTGCATAGAAATCTTACTGTGAACAATACTTTGAGAGTTTACCAGTGAAATACCGGCAGTTAACTCATTCAAAAAATTTCTCAGTACCTATGTATTAGTTTGTTCATAACATTGTCGAACAATATTGAAAATTTGTTGGAATTTATTTTCACCGGCATGCGAAATTGAATTTTTTATTGCTTATAGTTTCCGTTAGCTATATGAAAAGTATAAATCACGAAAACATTTGCGCATAAATAAATACCGGATGATACAGATAGAAAATAAACATAAAATACAGTTTACCTGTTTTGTTCAAAAAAAAAAAATGATAATATAATTTTTTTTTTTACGATTCATTTAAAACATACGGGTTCATTACAATTCCCGAAATTGCTATATCTGCACATACCGTATGTGCGCAAATAAATGTAGTGATTTTCTTTTTTTTTTTTTTACTCTAGTAAATTGTTTTTCTACTGACGTTAATATTCACACTCCACGAATGGATACTCTGACAGGTATTATCCCACTGTAACTATTTGACAGACGTTGGCTATAGGCAATACACATTTTGTACATATAACTCCTACACATTTGGGTTACAAATACAGCGTTGTTTTGGTCATTTATTTATTTTTTTTCAATATTTCGGGGTTTATGAAAAAACTAGTCGTATGCTATTGGCAAATAAATTCCGTGAACTTATGAAGAAAATCATAGGAAATAAACGACGGCAAATATTTAAAAAAAAAATTTGACCACAGAATTTTTTTCTAAAATTTAACTGAAAAATAGCTTTTTTTAATTGTATAAAAAAATTGTATTTAAAAAACGTATTTTTTTATTTAAAAAATGAAAATTAATTCAATAAATTGTAAGAAAATAAAATAGATTAATTTTCCAATTCCTTTTTTTTACACTTTATATTAAGGTTTTCTCGCCTCACTCGTTTTGTGATTTTTGAATTTTCGATTTTTACTCGCCATAAATCAGTACGCGCGAATTAGCGCTTGAGCGTATATAATCATTGGAAAATAGAAATCTTCTCTTACCCAAAACTGATTCTGAACTGATAATTTTTGTGTAGAAAACGATAATAGTTTTTCATAAAAGGCAGGCCAGAGAAGTGAACAAAATTATTCGCAATTCAAACGATTACTCTGCGATTCGTTATTATATTAAAAGATAACTGTGACGATTTTTAGCAGGGACGGATTTACAGAAGGGAGAGTAGTGGGGAAATTCTCCCCCCAATAAAAATCAAAATAGGAAAAAAATTTAAATGACAAAAAAAAATGTCATCGACTTTTTCTGTACTTTGCCGACAAACCTAAAAAGTCTAACGATTAAATGGCCGATTGACATTAATTTACCTGGCGATTTCCTTCCCGAAAAAAATTAAAAAAAAATTAATTAAAAAAAGGTCATCTCTTTATTAGCGATGGAATTTCGTATACTTTTCATCAATTTTTTCGCTATTACTCTGTGGCGATACCAATAAAAACTCCGAGGAAAGAGCTTATATCAGTTGCGCTTTAACTGGTACCTACCTGATCTTTAATGAATTATCGATACAATCTGACATTATTGTCTTTTCTCAAATTTTTTTTTATATTTTGTTAATGATTTCCCTCCCACCTCCTCCCCCAAAAAAAATCGACTCTTAGATCCGCCGCTGTTTTTAGTTTTATCTTTATTTTTTAAAACTAAAGCCTGGGAATAAAAAAATATCACTGTCCAAAAATCACGGACTCGTAATTTAACGCAATCGTAAATATTTTTAGTTGAAAACTTGCGTATTACACACATACATGTATATATATATATATATATAATATTATGTGTACGTTTTATGTGGGCCAGTTGCAAGGGGTGTAGTAGTAGAGTTTTAAAATACTCGAAGAAAAGTTTTCAAATGCAGCATGAACATATCAATATATCATACAGCTGTATAATACACTTGCACACACCAACCCGACGCGTCTCTCCAAATGTGAAAATAAACTGGATATATTTATGATTTCGTATCGAAGACACATTCTGCCGTAACACATCCAACCTAATACTATCAATATTGTTATCGGATTTCTATGACGTCATATTTGCCCATCCAGGGTAGTTTTGAAAATAGGAGGTTAAAATGTGTGATAAAAATTCATACATATTCCGTACAAATTGATGCAAAAGCGGAATTTGTATTCTAGTGTTTCGAGTCCCGGATCGGAATCCTCAATGTTCAAAACTGTTTTTGGTAATTGTATGTGTTTTTGTTCGGCGAGAGTGCCATAGTTGAGTATTATAATTTTCTTGGGTGTATTTCAATTTGAATAGACAACAGGTTAGTACAATAAAAAAATATGTATAATTACCAATGGGTAAAACAACGAGCATCGTTCAAAAACAATAAGGTGTAGAAAATTAAAAAATATTAAAATGTGTATTTCAGTAAAAGACAAACACCTGAATACATACCAATTTAGAATTTTTTTTTATTAAATTTAATGTAAAATAATTTTAAATATAACTTAAATGTATATAATTAAAATTAATGGCCGATTTCCACATTTGTTTGTATAAAGATATGGAGAATAACAATTTTGTTATTGCTTCTTGTTTAATAAACATTAGAGTTTTCATTATGTAAAATGTCTATACGCTCGTATTTATTACAATTGATTATTTTTTAAGAAAAAAAATCGATTTAAAATAATTTCCTAATTTCAATTTCAACTTTTCACCATAAACACAAAATACATTGTACGAATAAAAACTTTGAACCAAAATAATTAAATTCCTCGTATTTTGTTCACGTAATTTGATCTCGTGGGTCGTGAGACGTGGAAAAAAAAATATATATATATGGAATGCAATTAGGATTAAAATGACTATACGAGTGACGAGGCACAAGCTATTATAACATTATGTATTCTGATTGCTATTCATGACAATACATATATATATATATATATATATATTCAATAGTGTAAACTTCCTTAAGGTTTGTATTATTTTGTTTAACTCGAAAGTGTTCATGTTACGGAAAAAGTGTTTGTATAATACGCGTATAGAAGTTAGGTATAATAAATTGATAAAGTAGAGTACAATTTCGTTTTATTTTCCATAATCATCTAAATTATTTATTTTTCAATCAAAAAGTTTTACATTAA
Organism: Slavum lentiscoides; assembly: GCA_032441835.1. NCBI lineage: Eukaryota > Metazoa > Arthropoda > Insecta > Hemiptera > Aphididae > Slavum > Slavum lentiscoides. The sequence continues at coordinate 12,516,250 of CM063712.1, read as the reverse complement.
TATAGTAACTGGTAACTAACTACAACGGGTTTAAGATTACATTCAAAACGTTTAATATTTTTTTTTGATAAAATAATGATCGACAAAAAATACATAGTCGCCTTTATATTTTATATAAAAATATTTAAAAAAAACACAACTTTAAATTATAATATATAATATACGTTCATTTTTTTATTGAAATAGTCATTCATTTAAATAAGATATTAATTACTATCCCAAACTTATGTCCTAATAATATGTTAATATGATATTATCGCGCTTTATAAATACGAATGTACATATATTTTAATTTCAAATTATTCCAGTTAATTATTTAATAAACATTATTGTCATTATTATTATTATTATTATTATTATTATTGATATCCATTATTATTAATATTGATATCCAGAACTTAAAAAATTAATACCATCTACATAATATTATATGTATATTGAATATTCGTTCATATTGATGACAGATGATTTTGAAATGCCAATATAGCTCACGGATCATACGCAATATTGTATCGATTTGTTATTTTTCCTAAAACAAATTTAACATTTTAGTATAATTCTCAACGAATCGAGTAGATTGTTATTACTATTTTTTATTGACATTGACTAAATTCGTTGGCACTGTGATTAATATCTGAATTGTCCATATCTTTTATTCATATTAAAATATAAAATTTTTATATTTTATATTCAATTCGTACGTTTTTTGGATTATTTATGTCATAGGTTCGCGCAATCTTCGATTCTACCGTCTTAGGACGCGTGTATTCTGGAATTTTCTCCGTCGCAAAATGGAACAGAATACACACATAGACGCGCACGTGGCGATAATGGCCATATTAACCATTTGCCTCCGTGCGCGTAACGTTCCAAAAGCAATAAATTTCGTCAAATATTGCCAAAGTTACATATCACATATTACCTTAGCAAACAAATGCGTGCGCGTATGCGACGGATTCACAAAACGTAGTGTTTGGTTGCGCACTAATTGGGGATTAGTTGTTTTTGATTTATTGTTTTCGATTCCTACTCGATTTCTAAAAAAAAAAAAAATGAATAAAAAAAACACCATTCCGTCAATTTACTACGGGCTACGAGATTATGATAAATATATTTTTGATTCGTGATCTTAAAGATCCCCGACGAAACAATGATTCAATATACTGCAATATTCACAGTTCCTTAAGGGGATTGGAAGCGTCCATTTATTAAGGGGTCGTGTATAGGCAATTTAATGTTTTGGGCGCGTTACGCAGTGTTCTTGTGTGAAACGTAAATGATTGTTAGTGTGAGCACGCACTGTCGCCTCGCGTGGCCATATGGGATATTCTCGCACGCGCACGCACATGTCAGCATTCACGACTACTGTTTGAGATTCAATATGAAATCGTACTTCCAACGTACCGATCGATCTATTGGTGCGATAAGAAATTTGAAAACAGATTTGAATTCTCGTATTTTACTACAAAACGACTTTCCCACTTTTTTATTTCTTTTTTAAGACCTTCAAAATGAATTATTAACAATTTTTTTTAATTTGTTCGGTTAATTTTTTTAAGGGTTTATGAAAAAAAAATGGAAAAAGTGGGAAAGTCGTTTTGTAGTCAAATTCACGAGGAATTCAAATCTGTTTTCAAATTTCTTATCGCACCAATAGATCGATCGGTACGTTGGAAGTACGAAACGTCTATTTTGCTATGTTTCATGTGTGTAAGACAAAGAGAGAAAACATCCGCTTCCAATCCCCTTAAAACGTAATCGTTTCGTTTTATAATATTAATATCAATCCGATTGAAATTGTTACACAAATCGGTCGAAAAAATATGTCAACAGTCCACTGGGACATAAATAAAGAATTAGTTTTTGTAATTTTTAGTGGGTAACGCGTGAAATTGAATATTGTTAATAATTATTTTCGATTAAAAATGAAAATAAAACTTTTACCTTTTACGAATGTTTCAAACAGATATATTTTCACAGTGTCCTCTGCAATATTTAAATAAAAAAAACTACCTACATAAATAATCACGATAACATCTATAACTATTTTGATGAGTGTGGTAGTTCAATAAAGAGAATTTAGAATATATATATATATATATATATATATGCTTACGAAGTTATGTATATATTCTGTGCCATTACTATTCTGTATCTGTAGAGACATCATTCGATTGAATTAGACGTTTTTTATTTACTTTAAAATGTCACAATAGAATGTCATGACTTGGTAAAAAGAAGCTAGAGGTAATTTTCAACATATTATAAATTATTTTATTTCTAAAGATTCATTTTATTAAGATGGCAATGTATGTACACATGTATACACACACACACACAAACACACATTATATTATATACAGGTCACATTTACATAATATACGTATATGTCATTCATTTCGAAAATGTTGATGAAAAGGGCTTGTGGCAATAGGGAATGAAAAAGTGATTTAATTAAATTTCCTTACTTAGTATCGTTTCTTGAGTTCTTAAATTAAAAAAAAAAAATCTAACACAAATTAAAAGTATCTACCTATTCAAGGATATGAACAATTAAATTAACGTTAATTATTCTAAGATCAATTTTACAAAATTAAAAAAAAATTTTTTAATTAAAATTAAATTAAACCGAGCAAGGCTCAGTATTTTGGTACAGACAGCGTTCAAAGTAACGTAGGAAATACTTTAATTATTCAAACAATTAACATTTTTTTTACATCTAATTGTCTGTACTCGTATAACACTAATAATAAAATATTAAAACATATTATTTTATTTATTTTGAAACGCTAAAATATGCAATATAAAAACGACTCGAAGATATAATTTTCATTCGCGTTAAAAAAATAATTCTGAAATTTATATTTTTACTTTCCAATGTGTTGTTTTTTTTTAAAGTACCTAGTGAGTTTTATACCTCCAACAGAAAAGTATCCATTCTCTTATAGAGAGCATGGAAGGCCAACATCCCGTAATAAATGCACAGACATACTGAATCCAACGTTTTAATTTGCAGAATGCAGATCAAAGTCGATATTAAATGTCTAAAGTAAAAAAAAAAAAAATGCAGATTAGAGAACCTAGAGAGTGAAGGTCTTATATACAATTTTGTTTAGCAAATGACCGGCAAAGCAAAATTTGTTTTACACAATTTCTTTACGGTACGGGCAAATTAAACGAACAGGTTACAAAAAACAATAACGAAAATTAAAATATTTATGATACGTGATAATGTGAATATACTTGTAAAAAAAACTCATAAAAAAAAAATCATTCCAACGTTTCCTAAAGTAACCTAATATAATAAAAATATAATCTATCTTTTCGATATCATTTACTCGATCATAATGTATTAATTACACATATAGAAATTTGTAATTTTACACGTATTCGTTTAAACAAATCGTTTTATAATACATGTAATTTAGTAGTTCCAACATATTATTATTTATCGTACTTACATGAAATTCACAAGGGTTAAAGTGATTTTCTTCGTCCCGTCCAATTTATTATTATACAATTACGACTGAAAAAACTCGACGAAATACCCCGTCCCTTTAATATTATTCACTACAATAGTTAATGATAATTTATCACTTTCTTTCTGATGACTCACTATATAATGGTGGTTCGGTAAAATACTTTTTTTTTCTGATAGACTGATTCCCTCTCCGCTCTTCTCACCGGTCATATTCGAGTATGTTATTAAAAATACACTCGTCCGGGCGCTTTGTTTAGGTAATTGTTATACATATGGAGTATTGCCAGTCGATGAAATCAAGTAAAAATGATTGAAATATTGAATTTTCATATATGTATAATATTATACGTTCTCATCATAAATTTCCGTTTCTTCGACATTTAACCTCGATTTTAGATTTCGTCGACTTTTGCACATTTTAGAGCCGCTTTAGAAAGCTACGTGTGCGTTACGAAACATCCAACAAAATTTCGTAGTCAGGTGAAAATAAATTATTACTACAGCATAAATGTGTAATGAGTATTTTGTCACGGTGCACAGACAAAATATTATTATACTGTCATATAAAGAAATAAAAAAAAATTCGTCAATAGTGTTTGTAGGAGAATATTACAGAAGAATTAGTTTTAAACAAATGTGTATGAAAATACTAGGTCAAGAATACAAATGAAATATTTATACAAGAGAAAACGCAAACGACAAGCGCAGAGTGCGCCGAGTGTAATACATACACTCGTATATTTTTATTAATTTTTATTTTTCATATATTTTTTACCGTAAGACAGTATTTTATTTTTGTTACGAATACGCGTTATTAGAGTTTACTTAATTAGTGTCATCGTCGATTTTAACTCGGTCAACTCGTATACTACTATAGTTAATAATTTTGTACTTTAAAAAACATAATATATAAGCAGTTAATTTGCGGTGAGTCTCTGTAATATTATATTTGTGTATTTTATTCATTTATAATGATGAAAGCAATGATCCTTATAACCGTGTACTGTACAACTCGGTAAGAACAGGTTTGATTCGACTGGTTATATGAAATGCCTTTCTCCTTTATCCTGTCCGAGCAAAAGTGCATAGTTACGTTATACACAGGGTGTATGTTCAAAGTCATTGCAATCCTTAGGAAAACTGAAATTAGTGCATGAGCACCGACGAACAAATATTAAATCTTTTTTATACCGATCGACGCACGTTCACACAATTATAGAACATATGAAATTTGCCATACCTTTGGTATTTAAAATATTTTTGAGCCGATACACTGAAACTGAAGAACGTTACATTTTGGATAGCTGAAAGTTAATTATTATTATTTTTAAGATTTCATAATTTATAATTTCATAATTATACCAGTAAGACTTTAAATAGTCCGAGTATAAACAAGCGACCTGCAGGCTTCATTGTATTTTCACGTTTTAAACAGCTGGCTCGAAGAATTCATTTAGAATAATCAGCGCCGAAACTAGACTATTTGGGGCCCGTGTGCAAAATTTAAATTTAGGGCCCTTTATTTCTACTAATAATAACTCTCAGAGGGCCCCATAATATAATTTGAGCCCCGGGCCCGTGCAATGGACACTCTGCACACCCGGTTTTTACGGCACTGAGAATAATCATTCTTTTAAATTTATTATTATATTTAAAATATGTTCTGCGTTTTGTTGTTTCTAAATTAAATTTTACTTAAAATTTAATCCGATTCGAGGACAATATAATTATAATAATCGTTTCGTTTTATAATATTAATATCAATCCGATTGAAATTGTTACACAAATCGGTCGAAAAATATGTCAACAGTCCACTGGGACATAAATAAAGAATTAGTTTTTGTAATTTTTAGTGGGTAACGCGTGAAATTGAATATTGTTAATAATTATTTTCGATTAAAAATGAAAATAAAACTTTTAACTTTACGAATGTTTCAAACAGATATATTTTCACAGTGTCCTCTGCAATATTTAAATAAAAAACTACCTACATAAATAATCACGATAACATCTATAACTATTTTGATGAGTGTGGTAGTTCAATAAAGAGAATTTAGAATATATATATATATATATATATAAGTTATGTATATATTCTGTGCCATTACTATTCTGTATCTGTAGACGTCATTCGATTGAATTAGACGTTTTTTATTTACTTTAAAATGTCACAATAGAATGTCATGACTTGGTAAAAAGAAGCTAGAGGTAATTTTCAACATATTATAAATTATTTTATTTCTAAAAATTCATTTTATTAAGATGGCAATGTATGTACAGTGTATACACACACACACACACACACACACACACACACACAAACACACATTATATTATATACAGGTCACATTTACATAATATACGTATATGTCATTCATTTCGAAAATGTTGATGAAAAGGGCTTGTGGCAATAGGGAATGAAAAAGTGATTTAATTAAATTTCCTTACTTAGTATCGTTTCTTGAGTTCTTAAATTAAAAAAAAAAAATCTAACACAAATTAAAAGTATCTACCTATTCAAGGATATGAACAATTAAATTAACGTTAATTATTCTAAGATCAATTTTACAAAATTAAAAAAAAATTTTTTAATTAAAATTAAATTAAACCGAGCAAGGCTCAGTATTTTGGTACAGACAGCGTTCAAAGTAACGTAGGAAATACTTTAATTATTCAAACAATTAACATTTTTTTTACATCTAATTGTCTGTACTCGTATAACACTAATAATAAAATATTAAAACATATTATTTTATTTATTTTTGAAACGCTAAAAATATGCAATATAAAAACGACTCGAAGATATAATTTTCATTCGCGTTAAAAAAATAATTCTGAAATTTATATTTTTACTTTCCAATGTGTTGTTTTTTTTTAAAGTACCTAGTGAGTTTTATACCTCCAACAGAAAAGTATCCATTCTCTTATAGAGAGCATGGAAGGCCAACATCCCGTAATAAATGCACAGACATACTGAATCCAACGTTTTAATTTGCAGAATGCAGATCAAAGTCGATATTAAATGTCTAAAGTAAAAAAAAAAAAAATGCAGATTAGAGAACCTAGAGAGTGAAGGTCTTATATACAATTTTGTTTAGCAAATGACCGGCAAAGCAAAATTTGTTTTACACAATTTCTTTACGGTACGGGCAAATTAAACGAACAGGTTACAAAAAACAATAACGAAAATTAAAATATTTATGATACGTGATAATGTGAATATACTTGTAAAAAAAACTCATAAAAAAAAAATCATTCCAACGTTTCCTAAAGTAACCTAATATAATAAAAATATAATCTATCTTTTCGATATCATTTACTCGATCATAATGTATTAATTACACATATAGAAATTTGTAATTTTACACGTATTCGTTTAAACAAATCGTTTTATAATACATGTAATTTAGTAGTTCCAACATATTATTATTTATCGTACTTACATGAAATTCACAAGGGTTAAAGTGATTTTCTTCGTCCCGTCCAATTTATTATTATACAATTACGACTGAAAAAACTCGACGAAATACCCCGTCCCTTTAATATTATTCACTACAATAGTTAATGATAATTTATCACTTTCTTTCTGATGACTCACTATATAATGGTGGTTCGGTAAAATACTTTTTTTTTCTGATAGACTGATTCCCTCTCCGCTCTTCTCACCGGTCATATTCGAGTATGTTATTAAAAATACACTCGTCCGGGCGCTTTGTTTAGGTAATTGTTATACATATGGAGTATTGCCAGTCGATGAAATCAAGTAAAAATGATTGAAATATTGAATTTTCATATATGTATAATATTATACGTTCTCATCATAAATTTCCGTTTCTTCGACATTTAACCTCGATTTTAGATTTCGTCGACTTTTGCACATTTTAGAGCCGCTTTAGAAAGCTACGTGTGCGTTACGAAACATCCAACAAAATTTCGTAGTCAGGTGAAAATAAATTATTACTACAGCATAAATGTGTAATGAGTATTCGAGATTTTGTCACGGTGCACAGACAAAATATTATTATACTGTCATATAAAGAAATAAAAAAAAATTCGTCAATAGTGTTTGTAGGAGAATATTACAGAAGAATTAGTTTTAAACAAATGTGTATGAAAAATACTAGGTCAAGAATACAAATGAAATATTTATACAAGAGAAAACGCAAACGACAAGCGCAGAGTGCGCCGAGTGTAATACATACACTCGTATATTTTTATTAATTTTTATTTTTCATATATTTTTTACCGTAAGACAGTATTTTATTTTTGTTACGAATACGCGTTATTAGAGTTTACTTAATTAGTGTCATCGTCGATTTTAACTCGGTCAACTCGTATACTACTATAGTTAATAATTTTGTACTTTAAAAAACATAATATATAAGCAGTTAATTTGCGGTGAGTCTCTGTAATATTATATTTGTGTATTTTATTCATTTATAATGATGAAAGCAATGATCCTTATAACCGTGTACTGTACAACTCGGTAAGAACAGGTTTGATTCGACTGGTTATATGAAATGCCTTTCTCCTTTATCCTGTCCGAGCAAAAGTGCATATTTACGTTAAACACAGGGGGTATTTTCAAAGTCATTGCAATCCCTAGGGAAAATGAAATTAGTGCTAGAACACCGACGAACAAATATTAAATCTTTTTTGTACCGATCGACGCACGTTCACACAATTATAGAACATATGAAATTTGCCATACCTTTGGTATTTAAAATATTTTTGAGCCGATACACTGAAACTGAAGAACGTTACATTTTGGATAGCTGAAAGTTAATTATTATTATTTTTAAGATTTCATAATTATACCAGTAAGACTTTAAATAGTCCGAGTATAAACAAGCGTCCTGCAGGCTTCATTGAATTTTCACGTTTTAAACAGCTGGCTCGAAGAATTCATTTAGAATAATCAGCGCTGAAACTAGACTATTTGGGGCCCGTGTGCAAAATTTAAATTTAGGGCCCTTTATTTCTACTAATAATAACTCTCAGAGGGCCCCATAATATAATTTGAGCCCCGAGCCCGTGCAATGCACACTCTGCACACCCGGTTTTTACGGCACTGAGAATAATCATTCTTTTAAATTTATTATTATATTTAAAATATGTTCTGCGTTTTGTTGTTTCTAAATTAAATTTTACTTAAAATTTAATCCGATTCGAGGACAATATAATTATAAGTAATGATATGCTAAAAGTTTAAAAATAAATCTAAGAAATGCAAAATAAATATAAATAAATACAGATTTGTTTGACGATGGACGAATTAGGTATTTGCATATTTTTTTGACCAAAATATTATTAAAATGAGGTACACTTTTAAAAACTAATCCTAGTCGTATATTGTTGGTAGTGAAATACAATTTATTCTTTGGGTTTTCACTTATTATAATGTTTAAAATTAAATTCTTTAATTTTTTTTTCGCCCTGCATAATATACGAATAATATATACGTATGTGTACAATATAATAATAATAATAATAATAATTTTCTGGTCAGTTTATATAGTTAAGAAAAACAATTTTTATTTTAGTCTATTTTCAGAGAATATGGAAAAGGGCGCAGTGCCATTTTTTCTTCCTCCCAAAGGCACTTATCAGTATACGCCATATTGATGTCATAATATACACAAAGCGGTCGAAAAGTGTATAACATTTATAATTTAAATATGAAGTGGAATTACTTGACATTGAGAAAGGTTAAATTTATGGAAATTTTGAGAACTGTCACATTATTATTTTAAGGCTGGGTGTTATTTTTCTAGAAGTTAATTCCCCTTTGGCCCTGTGCTTTCCTGTAATATAAATTATTAATATGGATACCTAGTTTTAGAGGATTTCGTTTAAATTAATAATAATAATTATTAATTACACATTTAATTTACTGTCGTAATGACCGTACTTGTTAAATTTATAATTTATTTTGCTACTGTTAACCATGGTAGAGCTTTTAATTTAAATCCAAAAAAAAATAAAAAATTCCATTTCGAAATCTATCAAAATTCCGTATACTGTTTACTATCGTTGAGTATAGATTTTACTGTGCTTGCGTTTACCTGTGTACGTACATACAGGCATTTGAAGAAGAAGGATCATAATAATTATATTTATTATTTTTACATACGTGTATATGTGTGTGTGTGCGTGTATAAAGAGAGATAATGATGTTCGTTGGAATCGCTAAACTCTAAAACTATTGAAATAATTTTGATTGATTTTCACAAATGCATCATTTATAATCTCTTGGGAGTCTTAGGTAATATCTCATTTAACTAACTTATCATCATCATATAAACAAAACATCAAAATTGTGGTTCTTCGACCCTGACATCTAATCGCCGCAACAAATATTCCCAAACATAATTAAAACAACGATTAGATTAATACATGGATAATTTTTATCGTAATTGACTAAGCATATTTTATTACAATTTACATATTTGTACCCAAGATTATAGTACACTACCTTATTATAAAATTAGTTTCAATGTCTTGAAAAAGCTAAAGTAATTGATTTTTTCAATAAATGTTAATTTGTACCTTAAAATTTTTTTTTATTTATCTTTTTATAAATTTTTAATACTAAAAACCTGTATTATAAATAATTTTACTTGCAAAATATAAATAATAAATGCTTACAAAATACACTTCATTCCCCCACAGCAAATTTTACCTGACTGTTTACTAACCTAACTGTTGTATTTGTAGGTATACACATACCTAATACGAAAATTCATAAATTGTCTTTTAAGTTTTGCGAACTTTAAAAAATAAAAGAACCTAAAAAAAGGCCATGAGATAAACACGTGCAGTCGTTTCCTGTTTCTATTTATTAGCAGTCTGCCTACAACTGTTTACTGAATATCGGAAATGAATATACCCGGACTACGTATAATCTCGTTGTCCTCAACGTTGGTTATTTGGTGATGTGTAACTCTCGTCTCCAGGGACACAATAATATCCTTATTTGGATTGAACGAGCTTACGTTTCGTGACTAAAGTGTACACCGTTCGGTACACAACGACTCCGACGACGACGGTTATAATATTATGTCGAGAGCATATTTTGAAATTCGTTATTTTCGTTTGTTCGTTCATTTATTATTTCTAAAACACTGGTTCCCAAACTGGGAAGCGCGCCCCCCTTGGGGGGCGTATACACATTGCTGGGGAAGCGCAAGCAGTTATTATAGTTATTATTATTATTTTATACTAATTTATTACTATAATATTTCACCTTAATTGATTGTTCCATTTTATTATTTACTATTATTTATATTTTATAATTATTATCATCGAAATAAAAAGTAGTCATTCCGAATAGTGTATAGTTTATTTGTAAAGTACACAAAAAAGGTGATCGATTTTTTCAATTTATAGGAGGGGGCGCGAGATTTTTGAAAATCTATGTAGAATAGAAGAAGTTGGGAACCACTGTTCTAAAACGACCGTAAGGGTCTATTATTTTTACGCGTGCAGAAGGTATTCCATTAGAATAACTTTGCCAAATTCGATTCTAAAATAATGATCGAAGAAAAGACGGCAATTACTAATTTGCATTATACACATGAGAGATTTTGTATAATACATTTCTCGAGTTACATGAAATTAATTTTTTGTTCTGGCATAAATTATTTGTTAATGAATAATAATAATAATAATAAAAATAATAATAAAAAATTATTTGTTATTTAATTTATTAATATTTAATATTTCAAAAGTATTAACAGTTTTATCAAGAAAAAAATGACTACTTTTGGTTGCAGGCCTTGTGAACAGATAATTTTGCTTGTCATATAGGTACACGGAAAAATAAATAGTGTTCTCGGATAAGCGAGTGTAACACTTAAATGCAGTTTAACGAATATAAAAATCTAATATGGAAGTAAATACAAATAAAAATTAGTGGAAAATATTTAACCTCACCAATCACAACACTTTTAGTGTGTAGACTTTTTTACATTTATGTATTAATTTTTTTTTTTTATTCGAAGCATTTATAATACATATTTTAATATTGTTTTCCTAAAAATATATGTTTTCTACTTTTTCCTAATAATATTTTTAGATTCTGAGCGTAGCGAGGAACCTATTGGTCGTACAATGACGTTTATTTTTATTTTTTTCTGTGCACAAAGTTTGGACTAGAAAGAATGCTCGAATGATCTCGTCATGCCTTACGTTCCGGTAGTGAATTGAATCTAATCGCTACATTATTTGAAACTTTTTTCGATTTTCTCAGTAGCTTCCTTATGCGTGATTTAAAACAACCCGAAAATTGGAAGAAAAACTGATTTATATACTCTACACACACTATGTGTTTAATATAATTCATATAATTTTTATTAATAATATATATATATATGTATATTTTTATTTTTATAGCATTCGTAAATTGTTATTCAATAAAATTTGAATAAAAATGACCGAGTAAACTGTACATTTGTCAAGGTTTCCAAGTATAAATTTTCTGTATCGCATATTTTAAGCATTTCAGATTTTTATTGTTGTTTTACTTTTATTTTTTTGCTAATACGCGTTCAATATAAATTATTTCGTGTTAAGAAGATAAAATAAATTATCCACTCGTCATTTCATTAGATATTTTGTACTATAAATTTATCGCGGTATTTTGGCAGTGCGCGCAAATCTTTTCATTAATTTGTTCATGAATAAAACGAATTTGTCTTGCTAGGGCAAATTTTTATTTCACGGCATATTTTACAAATCTTTTCGGTAACATTACGGCTCATATTTCAGTAATTTTCAGTGTTAAATTCGAGTCCCGAATGTATTATAATATGAAATACCGATACGGAAGTGGTACGTCAAGAAAACGGAATGTTCTTACGTCTTAACGAATAACGTTAATATTATATTATAATATTATGTAAGCGTACGTCGCATACAAGTAGGAACGCACTCATATCGAATGTATAATACGAGTACACATATCGTATAGTACGTAATTTAATTTCGCTAAAATCGCCTCGAAAATGTATTTTTTAGATATTAACTATGGTTAAAAAGCCATTACGGTTAGGTTAGGTTAGGTTAGAAAATTGGGCCGCTTTCCCTTATATGAGCCTAAGCAAATCTAACCTAACTCTCAACCTAAAAAAAGGATAAATTTAATGCAAAATATCAATTCATAAGAATTTATCGATTAAATGTTGTGCTTCACAACATTTAGATATATTTTTACAATATAGTATATACCCATATACCTAGTGGTTAGTAACCTACATTAGTATATTAAAAAATTTTGCTAGAGCGCCTAATTTATTTCCTCTAATTTTTATTATTTATAGCTTAAAATGCAAACAAAGTCCCCGAATGAATGAAAGTTGTACAAAAAGCCACGGGTCACGGGGTGTGCCACGACACACCCGGCACAACCTGTGCGCACGCCTATGTACACACACACACACACACACACACACAGATGTTATGCGCGCATTTAAACGGTATCAATTCTTTAGGCGCTGACAGTTGAACAGATAATGGGCCTCGTTTACGAAATCGTTTTCTCCAGTTATATATGTAATACATATATCAGCTGATGAATAAACAAATATATTTTATACGTTAAGATTTGTTTTCCACTACTATATATTTAAAGGTTCCGTTACGATTATGGAACAGCATATTTCTACACCTATCTGCATAGGCGTGGCCAGACTTTTATAGCAGGTGTTGCTGAAACGTTCCACTATAAAATGTACACACTATACACGCTACGGTGTCAATGCTAATGTATAGGCAATATTAATTATTATCAACTAAAAACGTCGTTTTTATTTAATATTTATCGCGAAATAAAATAAAATTCCAATTGTTTTACACTTTAAACCAAGGTACTTACAAATTGATGTACCTACCTTTATAAATAATAATCTAAAATAAAGATTCAAGTGTTGCTATAGCATACCCAGCAACACCCGTAGACACGCCTATGCCTATCTGTCCGCGTTTGTTTTTTCGTTGCCGCGAAAGATATTGTCGTTTATTGCGATGATGATGTTTATTTCCGATAAAACCAAATATTATGTATAAACGTATTTGCTACAATAACGTACAGTTGGAAACGACAGAATTTACGCGGTCATATTATGTCGTCGGACTCGAAATTTAACGGTTATTAACGATCGGTTGATTCTTATACATATCTGTACACAAAAGCTTTTTCATAACGTATCGTAATAATAGCGTGCTCGTCGTTTATTTCTCGTGCATGTAGTGTGTGTGTGTGTGTGCGTGCAATTCATTTCAACGAGAGAATAATATCACTCGAAATAATATCGTTATTTATTTATTTATATTTTCGACTGATGGGCTGAGCTATTTGAAGAACACGCATGCATTTCATAAATACTGTAATAGACCACACATCAGCCTTATCCCAGCGGATTTGTCCGAATAGGTTTTTTTTTTCATGTGTGTTCCTCTCCTAATTTCTCTTATTTTTCGTTACACTTTGCACGTGTACCTACATATCAAACAAGTCTTGTCTCCTTATGTACGACAATTAAAGTGTCCTCGGAATTTTTTCGACAACATCCTGTAACGCTGCTCGTGACTGTGGTACAGATTTGTGCGTGCATAATTTTATTCTCATAGCTCGGTCATTAAATACGGATATTTGTAAAAATAACAAACTGCAGATATTCATTTTTATTCGTTAAAATATATATCGTCAAAACGAATACAGAAAAATGATTTCACTATACGAGTATTGATATCCAAATGACAGGACGAGTTCCGCAATGTATATAGTTTAGGTGTTCAGTTCGTGAAAATGTAATTCGGATCGTGTAATTATACGCGATATGTAGAGGAAAAAAAAAACGAAATCAATGCAAACGGCTTTGTTCGTTTCGCGAAAAACGGAACGAATAATTTTGAAAATCTTTTTTTATTTTAGACAAAAACAAAATCGCATTAACCGACAGTCATTATGAGAGAGTATATATACAAACTCTTACATTCGGGGAATTTATTTTCGTTAAAAAACGTGAATTGTTTTTTTTTATCCGTTCGCACATGTCATATAGCGAAATATAAACAAAATTGTATTTACAAAAAAAAAAGTTAATTTTTATGTTTATATAATATATTTTATTGTATACGGTTAAAAGTTTTGTTGAAATAAAAAAAATTAAAATATATTTCCTAACCAAACCCAACCACTAATTTCATTCCAAATCATTTTCCGAAAATTATATTTTATGCTGAAATACCATTTTCATTTACTCGGAATCAATTTTTTTTTTTTGCTTTTTTGTATAAATGTGTTTGAAATATTACAGGAAATCAGATTTCAACGGCCACAACGCGGTTGTATTTTCGCGTGGCACGAAGTACACAATTTTTATTACCATTTGACACATTTTAAAGTAAATATTTTATTTATTCCGGTTATGAAAAAAAAACCAACGCCAATAATAATCATAAAGTTTTATTACTGTACCGAAAATTTTCCACATATAGTTATATTTATATAATCGTAAATCTGCGAGTATTGATGCGAAACAATTTTATACGGTTTTTGAATGGTATATCTTTTACATGCGTAAAATGTAAGAAACGGGCGAGAACACAGTGAGGACGGTGGATTTCAAGAGAAATATTTTCAACGCTGCACAGTTTTTATTTTCGGTCGCGTAGCACTAGATTTTCGTCTCCCAAATAATTTTTAACCGGCTTCAGAAATGTTTGTTTTTAACTTAATAAACAATACTTTTACCTTTATCCAATATCGAATAACAATAATGTAAGTGAACAAAATGTCCATGAAATTTTTAATACGCCGCCGTGGCAACAAAATATTATGATTTATGGTTCATAATCTGTTTGATAACAATTAATGAGCTTATTGATAAAACACGTTTATCGCATGCGATTTTGATTTTTTTATTCATATTTCTTTTAATAAAAATTCATTGTATAGCCAGCAACGGACGCTGTGGATGTCAGATCAAGCGAGTTATTTAGACGGCGATTTTAGAAATGTATTATTATTTTGAATTTGAAAGCAATAATAAATTATATTCCTTTTATAAAGCCAGTTTATTGTACTCTAATATTATAATTGAATGCCATAAATATTATTAAAATATAATACGTTTCGGCTATTGCATTGAATTTACTCTTAAATAATCATGTCTGAATTGAATATGTCGATAGGTTTATTTTTTATTTTACAATTATATTTGCTTATTATTTTTTTTTTTATGCTCGATAAAACTACCGAGAAAATCGAAAAACATGCAGTCAGACAATCGTGTACTTACGTAAAGTGTACGGGCCGGGAATGTAAAATAATATTACGTGTGACCAAAAAAAAAAAAAATTCTCTTCAAATAAATGCGCGTATGAATACGTGTGTATATGTGTTGTGTACTTAAAAATTATTAAAAAAAAAAAATGAATGATAATATAATATGGTAACCAATTAATTATGTTGCTGGTACAATTGATAATAAATAAATAATTAATACAAACAAAATAGAAATCATAGAAATTCAAAGCAAATGCAAATTAAAAATTGGCACGCATAGAAAATAAATAAAATTACGACATTTTTGATCCAACAAATCAAATACAAAATAAAAATATACAAATGTCGACTACTAGAATGTTTTACAATCGTATTAAAAATTTAGTGTCAACAATAATAAAAGCAGCTATTCGAGTTTTTATATATTAAATTAACTAAATTTCGGTTAGTAATAAATTCACTAACGAACAGACTGGCCAGCTACTTACGTAAACCTATATAGAAATTACACAAACTGCTAAACATATAAAAAAAATAAGAGCAATAATTAAACTTAGCTATTTGAGCCGTATGAGTATAGCACAAAAGTAAAAATCTTTTGAAAATATCTTTAAATGACGCGTATTTTATCACGACGATTTCACGACAAATTTTGGGAAGATGATTTCAATACATACGCGACTACGGTATTTACACAACAACAAGGGCGTTGGCCTTTTGCAACAATAATAATAAGATTGAAGTAAACAAATATAAATAATTGTAGTGAACAAAACGGATATTTTATATATCAAACAATGGAATTTAAAATATACAATGAGAACACTATTAATACAATGATAAAAAACAACTTAATAAACAACAATAATAATATTACTAAAATTAATTGAAGACTAAAAAGTAATAATGCCGCTTGAGTCTAAAAAATAATCCTAATATGAAACAGAGTTCAAAGTCGGCATACTTCTAATGATAGATTCCTTGTACACGTATTAAAATGAATGGTTCTAAAAGTAGGGATGGAAACCGTTTCAATGGATCTAGTATTTAAATTTGGAATTCTACAACTTTTTCTGGAAGTCTAGAGGCGGCTACATGTCCATTTATTAAACCAAAAACTAAAATGAGTGTCAGTCTCTAGACTCCAATTAGCAATTAATTGAATTAAGCCAAGTGAATGAGCAACAGTAATATTATCGAATCGGAAGGTTGAAGGATTTTTAATTAATGTCAAGCAAAAGCCAGAAACTGATTTTGAACTTGGTTTATTCGCTTTCTACCTTTCTGCGTACCTGACGATCAAATTAACAAAACATATTCAATTATAAATCGAACTAATGAATAATATAGAGCAACCAAACATAATGGAAAGTCAAAATTTTAAGCATTTCTATGGATGAAACCAAGCATTCTCAACGCTTAACAAACTATTACATCAATATGAAATGCAAAAGATAGAGTTGGTGTAAATACAATGTTTAGATCTACAATTACAGTTCGAGTTATTCATAACTTGTAGATCAGATAATTTAAAAGTAATTTATCACGGGCTTTGCTAACTGTCATAATTATGCATATATTATTATTCAGAGCTAATCTAACAATATTAAATCAAGATTTAAAATTTGTAAAGCAATTAGAAGCAATTAACAATAATTTAATGAACAAACTGACATAAGAAGTTTAGCATCATCAGCATGCGATAATAACCGACAAAGATAAATATAGTTGAATAATGTGTTCATAAAATTATCAAATAAAATAAGTGATAAATTCCCCTTGTGGGGTAAACTACATATGACAAAGAGTTTTTTGATTGTACTCGTATACCAAACAAATCTGTGTATTGGAAACTATTGGTGAGGTATACCGTTAGAGACTCACCAATAACTAATATATCGAAAACATAAACAAAACATGCATGATAAACCATGATCAAATACTTGTCAAAATTTAGTGTATATCATAAAAACTTGGTTCCCATGAGCAAAAGCATTATGTACAAAATATGTAAATATAGCTGCAAATGTTACAGTCAAACGACTGGAAACAAACCACTGATGATCATAAGACAAAGTAGTAATTAAACTACGGTGAATCTGTTTTAGTAACGAATAACGATAATTTAAATAATTTACTAAAATGTGTATTACTTGATATGGCATTTGGTTAAATACCTTAGAATAATCCCAGTGTTCTTATATTAGAATATTGGAGAAAAAAAATATTGCGTGTGTGTGTATGTAATTTGATTGGCCGTTTGTGAATTTACAATGTTGGTAATGAGTGGCAGTTGATATTGGCGGTAAATCGTATGCATTTTATGCGTCAACATACTAAATACTAAATAGAATTTTCTATTGTAAAGTAACGCGCACTTTTTGTACACAAAAATTTGTTCAAAGAAAAAATAAAATAATTCTTCGTTTTCCATGGAATCGACCAAAAAAAAAATCAAAATATATATTCATAATATATAGTTACATGGTGATAGTATATTACTTGTGTATTCACATATACTCGACATGGGCCCGCAGCGCGTGGTTGTAGCTGAATTGCCTATCCAAAGTGCCAATAATAATAAATGATAAATAAAAAAAAAAATAATAATAATAATAATTATAATAATTTGGTTTTTTAGTTTAATCTTTTTGTAGCTTAATGACTTAATATATTTTACTGATATAATTTATTTGTATTGTATTGTTGTTGTGAGTATTATTTAGTTTGTAGATTTAGATTATTGTTGAGATTTAATGTGGTATCACAAAATTTCTTTTAAACAAAAAAAAAAAAAAATAATAATAATATAATTAATAACTTAATAGGTTATGTAATAAATATAATTAATGAAAATAACGTACAGAACTAACTCAATAATTATATTGAATATAATATATAGTTTTCACGAAATCAATGTGTACGTAATACTTTGTTTTTCTCTGTAACGAAAAAAGTTTCTGAAAAGAGTTTCTGTGGTGTGGTTCGACATACGTTTTTATTTCTTGGGCAAAAAAAAACCAATTCGCCTGTATACATATCATTTGACTATATAATTAGCCGTTATATATATATGAAACGGCAAATTTATATAATGATATATTGTTATCAATGAAATTACGATACTATATTTTATTGGTATATTTTGATATTTGTTTACTAACGTTGTTGAATGAAGAAGAATTAATTTACACGTTCCACTAGTTGTACAATAATTATTTTTAGTTATATAATAAATTAGGATATTAACAGCTGATGATCATGACATTTAATTTGATTAACAAAAAAAAACCCTTTAATTTTAGTGGTTTGATTTTAGAAACCAAAAACGTTCACGTACTATTGGAAAACTATTTTGTAAATGAAACATTGTTTGAGTCAGAAAAAACGTGATTGAAATGTAGAATAAATTTAACGATAATATTTTGCGAGTAATAATACACTGAGTGACAACTATCTGGATAAAACATTGTCTAAAATATTAAAATAATATTACCAGTTAATTTACTAGGTTCTTGGGCTGGCTATAAGTAAGAAGCGTATATTTAATTTTAAAAGTTGCTATGTTTTGAACTATAACGTCAGACATAAGTATGCATCTATTAGCAGAGTGTTACGAAAGGTTTAATGCGTAAGTGTTGAAACTTCAGACGTTTTTCTTTGCATAGACTTGGGCTAACATTAATATTAATTTGCGTTAGAATTTCCTGGCAGTTAATACTGTTATGTCAAAGGTTATGACTGAAATAATTATTAATGACCAAACATTTCCGTTTTCAATCTTGAGGCGGTAACTGGTGTTGAAATAGTAATAATCCGTTGTCCCACGTAATATTCGGACAGGTGTATTAAAGGGATATTACTACACTGAGTTATTCTATGTCGGATATCCATACATCACGAAGCTAATTATTTTTGATGCAGTGGTTCCCAACTCAACCTACGAACCACTTTTGTAAATTTTCCACAACCGGGATACATTTTACTTTTAAATTAATTGAATAGTGACTGTTGAAAATAGATAATATAATAAATTGTACAGAAAATATTGAAAAAAAAAATGTTTAAAACTTTTTCATTGATACCGAATCGGTTTGCTGACAATTTACCGCACGGATTATTCTCCGCGTATTTTAGTTATGAATATAAATAATAAAATAATTATAATTAAAATAAATAAAAATACAACAAATAATTTAATAAATATAAATAATGTACAAAAATTGATAAAAATTAAATATTTAATTGAAAATTATGTGCAATAACTTTTATGAAATCTTCAATGTTATTTTAGTTTTAAAGACGTTGCAATCATTTTTTAATCGTTCTGCTAATCCTTTATATTTCTTTTTCGTGTCTGCGGAGTGCGGATTGCCCTGCAATAAATTGTTCAATTTGAATTTTGTTTAAAAATTCTTTTCTTAAATTTCTCTTTACGTTTCCAAATACTAGGTTGACGAACATTTTAAGTAGATGAATATTCATTAGGCCAGTCTTCGATTGAATTGTTTGTTCTTGGAATGCCTTCTTTTTGCGATGAAATAATAATTCATCATCCATCATCTGGCTCATGATTGTGATCTACTTCATTTATCACCTTTTTTCACCACTTAGATGCAGACGTCCTTTAAATTTTTTGGTTTGATAATTTTTATTTATTTATATTAATTTATGAACATCAGGCTTTTCAAATATATAAATGTGTCTTTTAAAAATTAATTTGTCTTTGTCTCTTTCGCTTTTAATGTATGAAAAATGAAATAGTTTTGATTATAGTAATATACTACTATATATATATATATATATATATATATATATATATATATGTGTTTATGTGTGTGTATGTAGAATATGAAAGCTAGTGACTAGGGTCTAGTATGAATAACATTATACCCATTACCTCTGTAAATAAGTACATTAATTTTGTCGTTCATAATACAGGGATATTAGGGAATGTTCGTGACAAAATAATCTTTGTATCTTTGTTTTCGCGTTGGTTTTTTAATTTCATGATTTTTAGTGTATTTTTAATTAATTATTTTTTTTAATGCTTCAAATATATAATACATTAGCCTGCTGTTGCTTTTAACTATGTACAGGATTGTAATATGTATGGAGGTAACATGCCAAATCATACAATACATAAACGAGAAAATTAAAAACGAAAACAACAACTATATAAATGATATCAGTTCTGTTGCTTTTATAAAATACCTAATTATGTTTGCTTCTTGTCTGGGGCCAAGGGATTCTTTTAGCGATGTTGGATTGATGTTCGATGTTATACGAGTGGAAAGGAATGTAGGAGTGTGACCGAGAGATTGCCAAGACATGTTTCGCATATGGGTTCAGGTTCTTTACTTATTAAATATGAATGAGTATGACCTGAGTTTTGTATGATCTATATGTATTTTGGTGATCATAACTTTCTCATGGCTATTGGGTTTTGTTATGTTAAATGGATGTATATCAGTTAAAAATAATACATAATAATATCGTAAGGACTGACGAAAAAATAGAAATTAATTATTAAAAAAGACTATGGTTAATAATTTAATTGTACTTGCGATGAATTGTTTTGCGGTGAATTATCAAACCATGAATTGATCGCGGTGAATTTTTCGAAGACCATCAGACAAATTGTGCAAAAAAAATGTATATATATATATATAAATTTCAATCATAGTGAAAGGAAATCGTACTCACATAAATAATTGAAAAAACTACAAGAAAGTGTATAATGCTGTTTGCAGAATGTTTGGACATTTCGTAGCCTTCCCGTATCAAAACTCTTCAAAGTTTACACCATATTCAAACGAACCCGTCAAGTTTCTGTGGATTTGATGTTTCATTAATTCTTCTTTCTTTTCATCTGGAACATTCTTGACTTCAACAATGAAAGGATTAAGAATGAGTGTTTTAACTAACAGCATCAGCGTCTATTTTACCATATACCGGAAAGTATCGAGTAAATGCTTCCTTAAGGATGACGGAAAAATCACGTTCATGGAGTCGTAAATAATATAGACTTAGATCTTGCTCACTAGTCACTACATTTCTTTATTATTTAAATAAAATGTTTATTTTCAAATAAAAAAACGATAAAAATTATTAAAAATAATCTTTGGTACCGCGGGCTATTTGAGCTGTGACCATTATAGATAACATTTTAATAATTTGTTGACATTTGCCTCCTAAACTGTACGGACGGAATATTTTATTATACCTAATACTTCGTTATTTTAAAATCGACCGAATTACACTGAGCACTATTTAATAATAATTATATAATAAACCGTTTTAATTCAAAACTAATCTATGGGTTATTACGAATTAAATAAAATGAAATCCAATAAACTTAACGACTTATATTTTGTATACGATTAGTTAATATTATACCGTTATTTGTTTATAGGTTATATACATTTTCGTATATACGACTTCTATGGAGATATTTCAGAACGGGCACCAACGAGGAGTTTGGAGACGCGTTTTTATATACGTTCTGCCATATCGATTGTCGACGACAAAGTGCCGGAAAAACCATATTGTCAGTGATATAGCCGCATAGTTGGTATGGTGTACATTATATTATATTGTGTTATTATATTTTGTCAACTGAAAAAAATCAGCGAGTCGTAATTGAGCATGTGCGCGTAAACATATTATATATTAATATATTATATTACATTATTTAATCGGTCGGATAGGATCAGTCTCCGCGTAAGGCTAAACCTACACTGAGAACGTGTTTGATCCGATTGTCGTCCGACACGTGGTCGGACGACGTCGTATGAGATCGTACGACGTCGGATCGGAAACAAATTCCCGCGCGAAAGCGAGGTTACCTACACTGTACGTCCTACAGTGTTTACGAAACGACAGCACGTGTACCGACATATGCGTTCCGACGGTCCGTAAAGAATCAAATTATTTTGTTTTTTATCCGTCATCGTCCGATATCCAACTATCCAAGTGCTTAGATTAATATCTGCGCATTATTATTATCTATTAGTTTATATTTGTACGAAGTTGTTTATATTCATTTTCAAAATAATAATTTTCAAACAATATGAATAAATATATTGGCGAATGTATCATACATTGATCATGAAGTAACTACACGATTTGTTTGGGTATAATCGAGGATGGGCAGACAGGTGCTAAAGAATTCGTCGTCATTATATTATTAAATCCGTGCACCCACATTTCCTCAATTTTTTAATGGCCCAACTGTTTCTGTACTAAGGGACTGGTAATATAATAAAAAATATGATAGTAATTTTGAAAACGTGTCATGTAGTTTTCTTTTAATTAGTCTATTAGTCGGAAGGCTTTGCGGTAAACACACACATATCGGAAAATATGTAGCCGTAAAGTAATTTATATATAACGCAAAAATTATGTTTGTATAGTTTACACAAGCTTCAGCCTCACTCATCATAGATGTAGGTAAGAGGGGAGGTTTGAAGGGGAGCGAACCTCCTTCATTGACAAATATCCAGTGTCAAAAAATTACACGAGTTAACTAGAAAACTATATATATATATATATATATATATATATATATACATATATAGGTATATATAAAACGGCCTTCTTTCTATCAATAATTATTCAAATTATAGTTTGCATCAAATATTATAAATTTATAATAATATTAAACTTTTATTTTTATGTCTCAAAAATGAAAAACGTTACACATGTACTTCACAGAAACATAGGTCCTACGAGTATATTTTACACTTGTATAGGACATTTCTGAGGAACGCTATGGTGGGCTAAGAGCATCTTACTGGATTAGCCTTACTGATGATTATTTATTGAGTTGTCATTGTAGTTGATTTTCATTTACTTTTAAGATAGTCAAACATTTTGTGACTGCTAAATCAAAAAAATGTAAGTTTTATAATCCCTTAAAATACTTATTCCAAGATACTCCTACTTTCAACAGGTAAATTCGGACCTCTTCGATATGTAATCTATACCTACGTCTCTGCCATTTACCAATCACTTCACAGATATCTATTGACAAACTAAAACACCTGCTTCTGTTATTGCACTTGTGTGATATATTATATTGCACATAATAATAATAAAAAAAAAAATTATTATTATTTTGATTTTATTATTATAAATTGAATTTGTATTATTATTATTTGTTCATACACTAACTATATACGTTTTTATTTTAAGATAATTGAAAAGTTTATGTAGTTCATATTTTTATTGATTTTGAAAAGATTTACCGTTTAAACAATTAAAATGCATTGATTACAAATAGAATTACTGAAGTAATTATTATTTAATATGTAATCAAATTACAGACATTCAGTATATATATACGTATACTAAATGTCCGCAATATATATATATATATATATATATATACGTATCAATTGCTTCTCTATTTTCAGTTTTTATGAATTTTCCATCGCAGTCCGCTAAAAAATATTAAGTTGTTTATCATTTTACAAGAGACAGAAAAGCGTGATATTTTTTGCATCTTCAACAATCAGAATTTATCGGAATACAATTATTTTAATTACAATATTAAAACTAGTTTTTTTTTTTACTTCTTTACATACGGTATCAAATTTAATTTTTTTATTTGCGAACTTTCTTAAATTTGGTAAGTGATATAACTATACCCTTTACTACTAAATGCACTAAATCGTTAACTGGGGATAACATTTGACGCCATCTTTGTTGTGGACTCTGTTATTTACTACCTACCGTTTTATCAGTCCACACATGATTTAACACGTTAATATATTAATAATAGTACGAGTATGTAGGACGATTTTATTTAGAATTTAATCATCAGTGCTCAGCGATGGATATAACCTGCATATCGCCACCCTACGTATCAAAATAAATTGTCGCCTTTTGCATTATAAAAATGTGTTTTTCATTTCAATAAAAATAAAAATTACATGCGAGTATGATGTGTGTGTGTGTGTGTGTGTGTGTGTGTGTGTGTGTGTGTGTGTGTGTGCGCATGTGTTATATTTTACACTAATGCAATGTTGAAATACAAATACGATATTCAAATTTAAAAAAAAGATATGTATAATAAATCATTGGTACGTCTTAACTTTTGGATTTTCATAATGTCACTGGAAAATATTTACCCCCAAAGAGCTTCACTTCAATTGATAATACAACCAATGTATTTAGACGTTCTGACTCTATTATATTATGTTACTTCTCAAAAAATTTTTGGTGCGTTTCAATGTCGAAAAAATCGTTCAACTAAGTGTAAAAAAAAATAAACCAAAAATTCGCCACCTCTAAAATTTTTCCACTGTACGCACAGGCGTAGTTGGCGTGTAGGGAAATCCGTCACTGTCAGTAAAACTTCCAGTAATTTATTTAAAATTTCTATACTGTAGTTTGTATAGATTATTGTTTAATTCACATTAGATCCATCATTATCTATACGCCGAATAACTCTTAGAATATACTGCGATCACATAAAAGCTATACCTCTCTTTATTATTGTTGAATTATTTATAAAAATGGTCGAATGAGTATTTATCATTTACTTTCCGATATTTTTTATTTATCATAACACGAATTAATATTTTCATTTAAATATTTATTTTAACTATTCATTTAAACGTATATACTCGTAAATTTAATCGGATAGGCTATCAAAAAATAAAAATAAAAACGATAAATCACTAATAATATTCTCCTTTATTGACTCTAAAAATGTGGACATTATAATGTAAATATATATTAAATTGTGTATGTTCTCGCAAAGTGCCATTGCCTGTAAGACAGACGGAAACAACAAATGCAGGTGTGGCGTCCTCTTAATGAGCTACTGTTTGAAACTGCTTATCCTTAACAGAATGTCCTCTA
The DNA here is from genome assembly GCA_032441835.1 of Slavum lentiscoides. NCBI lineage: Eukaryota > Metazoa > Arthropoda > Insecta > Hemiptera > Aphididae > Slavum > Slavum lentiscoides. Next base: position 12,490,610 of record CM063712.1, on the reverse strand, counting down.
GGTTTGAAAAAGTTCTTCCAGATTCACAACCTGGTTGCCTTACTGGTCGCTCTTGCTCTTAGCAGATAACGGCCCTCACGCGGTTTGCTGAAGGCTTCCAGAAAAAACTAAAAATTACTGCAGCATTTATAGATCTTACTGCTGCGTATTATATTACGGTACGGCGCGAAGGTTTGTTGCTTAAATTCTCTTTCATAATTCTTAAAATTCGAATTATTCTCTAAGCAAAGTAACATGTAACAATCTACAATAATAATTTAATATCCCTCTCCTCTTCGATAATTTCTAAATTTATCCATGACATACATAAAGGTGATAGTAGGTACAGGGTCGGCTTTGTAGGGAGCGAATTGAAATTTATTTTATCAATATATAAGGCGTATAAAATTGATTTTAAAATAAGGATTAGCCCTTTATTCCTTAACTGTTCCTGTTTCCTCCATTGAATGAGATTTACTGTTGGGTATATAGGGAAAGGTATCTTAAAAATATTATTATAAACCGAGCAAGCATATTGTGTAGTCGTTAAAAATATGAACGTAAACGCAATTAAAAGTGTATAATTTGATTGTGTGATTTGGGTTTATAATAATTTTTAGTGTAACTGCAGTCACTATAGTGTTTGAGTGTATTTTAACAGACGTAAGTACTAGCGGCAGTCTAGCGTTTAAATTAAATTGTAAATACCGCGTGAGCTGACTGTTGAGAATAATGTTAAGACCCATACCGACCGTTGGTTTGTACTGTTATATTTTTGGCCCTTTAACATTACTTCATAATCGGCTATATATTATCGCGCTGCCCATCGATTCGATCTCGGTTACTCGCCCGGGCCTGACTTTCTCGGTAATCGAACATAAGAGTACGCGCAGCCAGGCGCGGATCCAAGAGGGGGAGGCTAAGGGGCTTTGGTTATTGCTTAAAAATTATACATATAACCACCTAAATAGGCATAATTTTAGGTGGCTGATCATCGTATAGCCCCCTCTTTTGTGATTTCTGGATCCACGCCTGCGTTCAGCTGAAGTTACAACACTCAGCACGGACATCCGTTTATAATCAAACCCATTTTACTGCGACGGACCAGTTGGAGGAGGAAATAATTACGTTTTCTCGGGTTTATCGTCGCGCACAACTACGCAACCCATTTCAGTTATTAATATAGACGCGCACGGCTCGGTTCCGACCTTAAAAACGGGTGGATCGTAAAAGTGACGTGAGACAATGGCAGACAGCGGCGAATGCGAATGCACTATAACGTATAATATTATACACTAACCGCGACTGCTCACGGTAACAGCGGTATGGCCTGCGCAGTATTTATTATCTCGGTCGTAAAAACTCCAGGAGACGTATTAAACTGTTGGAATGTTGTAATTCCGTTTATAAAACGCGTTCGAATCGCGTGAAGGTGTACGGGCTTTGTGGCCCGTTTTTATTCGGGTCGTCGTCGTTGATGGTTGTCTTCTCCAATCGATCTGGCCGACCGACATATTTTCTGCTCGTGAAGAAATACGGTCGATACTAAGTGGATAGGCGATAACAGTGTTCATCCGGAGCGTCCGTTTAGAACAGGGGCCGGGAACCTTTTAGTGTAAATGAGCCATTTTTAAAAAATTGCGAAATCGTGATTTTCAAAGAGCCGCACTGATAAAAAAAAACACGCCATAGTACAATAATAACGTCTAATACATTTCACTAAACAATTTCATCGGGAATTGGTAGGCATTAAAAACAGTAATAAGTCTTAAACTGATGTATACTCCAAAGAGTCGCAGATTGCATGCTAAGGAGCCACATGCGGCTCCGGAGCCGCAGGTTCCCGACCCCTAGTTTAGAATATAGCGAATAAATGTCGCATGTGCTACGAAATTTCTTCAAGTTCTTAGTCAATTTTTACGAGTATACTTGCGGATAACGTTACGATTCTTTACTGTTCACTGTGAAAAATCAAGTGTTCGATAATGCGCGTCAAATACTTTGTAAAGAAATATTGGTTTTTTCCCATCCAGATGAGGAAAAAGAAAAAGAAAAAACGCTCAGCCGATCGCGTTAATGCGTATACTGATTGACAAATGCACTACTGCGCTAATTTTATGTGCAGGTACCGAAATTCAGGTATTCAATGGATTTGCCTCTCACGGCAGGGTAATCAGTTTATTGAGTGGGGAAATAAATAATATTTTTTTCTTAAAATATAATAATATTATTATCAAAAACGATTATTTACAAGATATCGATTTTAACAAAAAAAAATTAATTACTTCTTTTTAGTACTTGTTTTCGGTGTTAATTTCGTTAAACGATTGTTTATAATACCGTAATAGATAGTTTTTCATACGATTTGTACTATTGTTTGGAAAATTTCTTTTATATCGCATACGTAAACAACATAATTTTTATTTATTTATTTTTTTATTATTTTATTTATACATAAATTAACAATTTAATTTTAATTTTAAGTCATACTTTGGTTGGTTTTAACGTTGATGTAAAAATAATTCACAAGTATAAGTTTCTAATAAAATTTACCATTACGGATATATATATATATAAAATACAAATAATGCTTTAAAAGATTTAATTAAATTAATTTCGTTATTTTCGATTTTTATGAAATTTTTTTTTTAGTTGAACGCCAGATATCGTGTCATTTAATTGTTGAACAACTTGAGCTATACTCCACTATAGGTAATGGTTACTCAACCCAATAAGCCAAATGTAGTGAGGCCAAATTTGGTGTCTAGTCAAAATGAAAATGGTAAGATAAGCTTAAATAAGTAGTGATGTCTGAGAAGCGAAACCAGTGAATGCAAAATATAATGGTACATTCGTGGCAGTCAATTTGTTTAAAAAAAAAAGAAAACAAAGTGGTATATACAAAGTATACACACTGTAACAATATGTAGGTGTAAAGAATCGATTTCTTGAGCGGCGATTAATAATTAATCGTCCCTGGATTTCGCAACATATTTGCTGTGCGTCCGAATCGATATCGACAGTATACGTAGATAGAGGTCAGTGTTGCTATAGGGAGGTTTCAATATTACACTATTCGATGGCTGCATACGCATGTGTTATAAATTATATTATATATTGTTCAACGTCGTACAATCTGCACAGTAAAAAAACAACGCTATTTTATTATAATCTGTAGTTATTATTGTGATGACATTAAAAAATCGCGCGTTAAATCGACGTCGAACCCTGTAGCTAAGTTAATAAGTATGTAAGTATATAAGTGTGTCAATAACACAAAGGTATATATTATATATATATATATAAGGCATATATTTTAAAGTTAAATTTATTAATATATTTGCAAAAAATTGACGTTTAAATGAATTTTTCTCGGAAAATGGGATGATCACTAATTCTCAGTAGAATCCGTTCATATTCACTACATTTTATCCGAATCAGTGTCGTATTTACCAGGATTGAGAAATATATCCACATTAGCCATTTGTTATAATATCAACAATCTACAATCTACACTTTCACACATTAAAAGTAATTTTAATTTACTTGATTCTTGAAAATCTGATAGCACAACTGATAATACGATTTTTGAAAACGTTCTGCAACATTCTGAATTTTTAATCAAATACTGTAATTATTACGGGTTGTTTGAATAAAAAATCAAGGATATTGTAGTCTATTATTATACCGTCGACAAACCCGGAACCATACGTTACAATATACATCACGTCATCAGGCATTAATCAATATTATGCGTTACAATACAGTAAAATACATACTCTATTATTTTGTGTTCTTCATTTTACCTCAAAAACGAAAAATTAAATTTTAAAATTTAATGTTTAATAAAGAAAAAATTATAGACTATATTTATACAGAAATTTTAAAGTTGTTATAATATAAAATGATTATTTAATTATTAGGCCTCCCAATTTTTGTAATTTTTCAATATTCTTACAAAAAAAAAAATACAATAAATGATGGACCTTGTACAAAATGTTCGTATGTACCTACAGTTTTACTAGTTTTTTGTTGTTTTCGGTATTTCTTCCCTATTTTTCTACTAGAAAACAACGCTACTCATAAAAATTAAAGCATTAGTGCAATATAAAAAAATTGTTTATAGACAAAGAATACATGTATTAAAAGATATTAAAATAAACTGAGAGAATTAATGATTTTGTTACTATTTTTATATCCTAAATAAGCGACTGGTTTGAAATAATATTTTGAAAAATAAAGGCATTCAATATTATTGCTTGCCTTATATTTTTGTATATAACAGTATAACATAAGATTTAATGCATAATGTACTTTTCACGATAATATAAGCCTATCAAAAAGTGGTTACAACAAAGATATTTCAAAGGGTTGTTGGTCGGCCATAATGTAAAAATTTACTAGAAACCTTGGAGTAAAAATTACAAAGATGAGATGTATTGTGACCATCAAACAGAGCAGCTATAAATTGTCCGAGACTATTTTTTTATATTTTGTCTGTATTAGTTTTCTATAGATAAATATTTTATTTGTATAATTACTAAGTAAAACGGCAAATTAAAAAAAAAAGAACATTGTTATAAAAAAAAACAGTTGACTTTCTTTAGGAAGGAAGCCGAGCCTCCACCGCTATATTTTGATTAACATTACAATTTTTAAATCGACTCCCCCCACGTGACCGAGCTTCCGTCGCTATCCGTCTGTCTAGTTAGCCGTATTTTTCCAATTCGGTTTAATACAATAATTGCAATATTATTATTTATTGTATTGTCCTACTATATATCGTTGAAACGATTTTTATCTACAATTGAATCGGTCATTTCAAAAACAACATAAGTCATCAAATTGAAATTTTATACAAACCACAAATAACTTCATAACTCCAGAAATTTAACTTTTTTTGTACTTTTATCTCTTTACACATTTATTTTTAAGGTTTATGACATTCATAATTTGTGGTTTTAAATTGTCTATCTTTGACTATATTTCACTAAAATAATATAAAACTTATTTGACTTGTGTTGGTTTTGAAATGACCGATTCAATTGTTCTTTTTTTTTTGCATTTTGCGTATTAAATGTTATTGTTTACACGTACTGATATTCTTAAATTTATATAGTTTTCGCTCTTTTGCATTTGATTAAAACTCGTCGACGCGAGAGGGTCGTGATGTCAATGAAAGCCGGGTTCGTCGGCCTCCGCTCAACGGAGTGCGCGTTGAAACGGAAATAGTACAAGTGTACCCTATACCGAGGAACAGTATGTCCACGATGATGTGCTCGAAAAACAATCCGAGTAAACACAACGGCGGCGGCGACGGTTCTCAGAGATTTATTATATAGTGTTATTGTAATGCTCGACGAACCGATATTATTTGTATACAATGACGACGATTACTATTTGGCCTCATTACTATTAGGCATTATTATTATTGACATGTATATGTCTTATGACTGGGGTTATTCTATAAATTCGTGCGACACCGAGAGCGTTACCACGACGTCGTGAACCCGGCTCTACTCATCACCTGGCCAGGTCCCCCAACTTCTATGACATCGTTGCCAGTTACAATGGAACGGCGATGGCAACGCGATCTACATATATATGTACAGGCACGTATACAGGGGGGTTTGGGGTTCAAACCCCCCCCCGAAATAATTTCTTGTCACATTAAAAAATAATGAGTAAGGAGGAAGAAATTGTTTTATTATGTTGCTGTACAATTTGTATTGCTATATTTTGTAAACCCCCCACGAAATTTTATTTTGTGTACGCGCCTGTATATGTATATATATATATATATATTTATATATAAATAGAACTATACATCTATAGATATAGATATGTCTATAGGTACGAGGAGACGAGGACTAAGCTATAGGTAACTTTTTGTCACGTGTAAAAAATAAATGAGATATATACAAGACGTACACGTACACATACCGATGTATCTGCATGCAGTGTAGATAATTTTTTGATTTTTATTATTATTATTAATACAAATAATATCGTGCACTGTTTGTGTTTGATATTGGACTTGATACTATCAAGTTTATGGACAAAATTACTTGCGGTTTTATTTTCGTAAAATTATGTTAACTTGAAAAGACGTTATTTTACGAAGAAACGGAAATAATAATATTTTCCGCCAAAACGTTTTGTGCGCTTGTATCTCGCCCAGCCTGTTTTATTCGGTACACTTCCAAATGCACTAAATATTACGTATACATATATTGTATTATATAGAAACGCCGACGCGGATAAAAGTGCTTATATTCAACGACCGCGAACAAAATAATACGTATATGAAATACACTGTGCGATATTCGACCGCGTCTTTTATTCGAGTATTTGTTATATAACTTGATAACTAAATTAAACTTGATGACTTTATAACTAAATGTTATCGAATGAAAACGAAAAGAGAGAACAATTCATATTTTCGGTATATACAGTCGATTTGTTGAGCCGATTATGTACCGGAGGATTGTTGAAAAACCCCGCCTAAACAGTATGGAAAAATGTAATTTGCTATTGAGTTACCAGTGTACATATTTATCGCGCAGAAATGTCGGTGTTATGAGTGAAATAGATGTTGGTTTTGTTCGTTCAGCTCAAGTGTGTTCTGCAGTTTTTTTGAAGTGAACGTAAATATCGAAGGAAGGGCGTTTGCCTTAAATTGTGTGTTACCAACGAAATTCTTTTTGCCGAATGGTTGAAATTGTTGGAAGAGTCCTTTGTCGATTCAAATTTATCGAAAATACTAGCATACGAGTAGTGATACAACGCCGAGAAGTGGTCGACCTTCAACGTTTTTAAAACGTCGACTAATTGAAAGCAACGGTAAGAGAAATGTCTAAGGGTGTGAGCACGTTTCACGAATCCATTCGCACTATTTAACTTGATGTTTTGAGCATAAGACGCTTTGCGACACCGCTTGTGTCGCAAGAACTGAATTTTACTTAAAAGGAGCGAGTCTGAAATTACCATTGCGTTGTACACGCGTTTTGAGTCCGTTGAAGCAATATGAAACACAATTTGCAGAAAATGCTGAAGACTTTACCGGAATGTGTCGCGAGGAGTGTTTAAACGATTAAATTAATCGTTGGCACATAACACTAAACGTGAGCCAATTGAAAGGCGACAAAATAAATTTGTATGATTAAACCTGCAATATTTTGTATTTTATTTAACAATTCTCGGTAGGTAGGTACTTATTTGACGGATTAGTGTACGCATATACACAAATGCGGTTGTTACTTGTTAATTTTTATTCTAATATTTCACCGGGTGATGAGGAATTTTCTGTCGTGGAAATGTTTTCACGACCTGTAACAGTACTCGTGCTCGGTATGATTTTTAACCGCGTATCTCATCAGTGTGTTCACGCGTTCCCGATCGACGTACCGAAATATTGTGACAGTGCACCTGTGACCTGTCCCAATACTGTGACACGAATATGAACAAAAACGCGTTAAAAGAAGTTACTGGCAGTGACAAAACATGCATTTCTATTGATAAAAATATCAGTTTTATGGTTCAGTGTCTTTAATACCTATAGGTAAAAATTTAAATAATATTATACTGAGAGTACGAGCCTTACCAGGTGAATTTCTATACTAAAACGTAAATTGTATTTTAATTTTTATGTTTAAGTCATAACCAATAAATATTAAATAATTTAAAATCTTTTACATTGATGTTCTTTTTTAATCTTTTTTTCCAAAAAACCTAGAATATGTTGATATATCCAATAAAATATCGAATAATGAATCAACGTTTTATTATTAACTAGCTGACCCGGACACATTGTCCTGTCCAAATTTCAATAAATTTGTTTTTTGATTTTTTTGTGAATTTTTGAAAAGCTATTGGAAATACACGAACAAAACAAAATAAAATTGTTAGCCGCATTGTAACTACGGTAGTCAGAAATATTCTCCGTGTGAAATATTCTTCTGAATAGCACGAACAGCACTTTGTTTTTATTATATAGATTAGTATTTAAAGTTTATATAAGAAATAGGGAATATTTGTTTGGTTCCTTGTTATATTCAGATTTTATTTTAGATTTTATAATGTTAAATGCTACAGTGACATATATTTTGATTCACACTAAAAAAACTCATAACTAAAACTCTTAACTAAACGATTTTCTGCAAGATAAAAATAAACTTTTGGAAAAAATTGTATATTACTTTCCATACTTGAAATTTCAATTTAAATATACATATATTTAAAACTACTTCTGTACCCATAAAAAAAAGTTTTTCTTTATAAGGATCTTTTTCTTAAATGCATTTACATCTGTAAATCCAACCTTAATCTCATGCAGCTGTAATGAATAATGTATATCTACTTCGTATGTAATAAAAAGCTCGAAAAAATGTACAATTATATATGGAAATATAATAGATATTATGATATTATGAAAATCTGAATAATATACTTGAAAACAGTTAAAATTTAAACGTAAAAACATTTACATTTATTAGCGCAACAACATTATAAACAGGCCAAAGCAATGAACGTCAAATAAGCATTGGTGCATTATCTAGGAATTATTAAACTCACATGAAAAAAATTATTAGTAATTTAGATTATTTTTAGAATTTTTAAAATAAACATTAAAAAACAAATATTCCGGTGCTCAACTGACGCTGCAAAAGAACTTAAAATAATAAATTCAAAAAACTTCGCAAAAAGGTTCATTACCGATGATTTTTGGAATTTGCTAGTGACCCAAATATTGTTTTTTTTTTACGTAATAATAGCCTTTTTTTTCAATTGGGAGAAAGTGCCAGTTCTATTTTTTTTTCTAAAAAACTACAACATTTTTGTAACCCTTACAAATTTAAAATTATTTAAATTATAGTAATTAGTTATGACACTAAATATCAATTTAGTAATGGTTATATATTTTATTCGACTCTATTATACTGACAGGAGCTTTTATTTTTTGTTCAAATTATGTTATACTAGTCGATAAGTCATTTAGTATTATTATGAACCATCGGTGTTATTTATTTGTTAGTAAATTATGGCGGATCGCTTTATTGATATCATCAAAGTTTGACAATATATAGAAGCTCGTCTCTAACTTTAAATTTCCACATGGGATTTTTATTTCCGATCGCTTACTTTTATACGCGTCATTATTTTAAATCGTGGTTTGTTGTAATACTAGAATTCAACATTATGTATGTGCTCGAAAGTTTTTTGGTATCGAATAACCGAATAAAACGTCGAAGTTAAAAGTAGAATATAACCGGTACTTAATCAAAAGCACAAAGTTTTAGGTTTCACAAAATGTTTTTAGGAATGTCTAATAAAAGAATGCCTTGTAAATAACATTTTGGAAACTACAAACTGGACGGAAATTTCGAATAAATGTCTCGGCAGATGATTTGTTGGCGTATAGTAAAGCGAGTAGCTTACTAACTGTTCAGAAGTTTGTAGTAGAAGATAAAAAATTATAGAAAAAAGAGAAAATATTAAAAAAAAAAATGAAATAAATTACTCCTGTATTTTCGAGTATTATGTATATAAGAAATGTTATTCAAATATCACAGAAGTAATTAAAGTTATAATTAACTACGTATAATTTTTTATTGTTCTTAAACTTATATATATATTCCGTTATCCAATGTGTTATCCAATGTATACGGCCATTGTTTATTCTAAACTTATAATACAATTTCTCATAAGCAAGAGCTCCCGCAGGGGGCAAAAGGGACCATTTCCCCCTGGGATTTTTTTAAACCACTTAATTTAATATCACACATATGGCATAGCATATTGTCACATTCCAAGTTTCTAGAACATATTTCTTAAGCTAATCAGTAATGGCAACACATTGTGATAATGTGAATTTTATAATATAATTATTATTATTATTATACATACACGTTTTATTGAAATTTGAAAATTTAATTTATATAATTATTATAATATAATTTATATAATTATATTATTTATTAAAATTAAATTAAAATTATTTATTTTATTATAATTTATTTATTATTTAAACTGTTTTAAGTAGGATATTTTTTTCAATTTATACGATTATTAAAAACACTCTCTGAAGAGAGATTTCTGGGGTTTTTTTTTGATTCTAGAACCCGTAATATTTAACCACACCTATTGTTATTAAAACGGCGCCGGATTAAAATTTAATTTTGTACCATGTTATCGAAATGAAAATTATATACTAGTAATATTAGTGAAAAGTAAAAAAAAAAAAATTAAATTTTGAATTTACATAAAAAAATATATATATTGAAAATTGTATCATCTATATTCTACATAGATATGTAAAGCGAAGTAATATAATATTGTGATGTATGGAAATATCTTCGCGCCTATTATCAAAATTATTATTATTATTATTTTTTTTTTTATAGGATGTTGAGAACAAAATCAAAACGACTGTTTGTATATTATTATTATTATTATTAAGGATTTAGTTTTTGGAACGTTTTCATGTGTTCAGTGTTTTTTACTAAACACTTTTTCTAAACATTTAGATTTACACAGTACAGTAAACTGAACATTTAAATGGTTTACAAAAGACAAAAAAGAATATATAAAAACGTACGCGTAGATTACTAAGTAATTTAATATTATATTAAATATATATGACGGTGATATACGCACGATGTTTGAAGATATTAATTGGTTGGTAAGTACGTAGCTGAAACTTTGCGTAGTTTTCGTTGTTATTTCAATATCTGTGGAAAATCTCAAGGCGGGATCTCATATCAAGGGGCGGTGGTGATGGCGGTAGACAATATTAGATCTACTATCATCAAGAGAAAACCATTCGGTCCCGTCGCAAGCTACGGAATTCCAATTAATATCAACAGAGTGAAAATATTCTCTGGTTACTCGCTTCACTTTGAGTCAAAGCATAGATACAAGGCTTTTATTTTCATACGTTATTTTGCTACAAATACTAAAAAAAAGTACAGCCTTGTAAATTCCTTCTTGACCGATTTTACCTATATCATAATAGCGTTATAAAGATAATATTACGCCCATAAAAAATGTAAACAGCATAACCCCAGTGTTTGAATGGTTCTATTTTCTATGATCCATGATCCAGGTCGTGATGCAAGTCCTATAGGAAATGTTACTCGGGCAATTTTTCGTATACACGTTTAGGTTTTACACGCAGTATTTTCTAAATAATAACAATATAAGTAACAAAAAATATGTATTACGAAAAATGAAAGAATTAGCATAGAATATAAACGGTACTCATGATGCACTTTTGTCCTACTGTTTACTACTTATCCTACTTTTTTGTATTTCGTATGAGATTTCTCTCTTTAAATTCTCACCCATAAATAGTACATAAAGTATTTTTGTACAGAAATTAAAATATTATTAATATATTTCTAGAAAAATAAGGTACATCTCTATTGCTACAATATTAATCTACCTAGGAACCGGTATAATATTACCGGTAATTTTTTTTAGTATTAAAATTATGTTATCGCGCGTTACATTTTTCTTTTTTTAATTTACATTTGACCGAATTATTTATTAAACGTCTTTCATATGTAAATAAATCTATGGGTATAAATAAAGCCAATGAGTATCAAAAAATAAAGAGATTTGTTGTATAAAATTTGTTTTTATTTTCTATCTGTTTCGTCTAAAAGTCATCGTTACGTATAAATTGAGAAAGAAAATAATCAAAAGTAGGCAGAGAAAATTATTATTAAAATTGAAATAATGCATAGAAATATATTGAAAATATAATATTATAAAAAAATGAAAAAAAACATATGAACAAAGAAATTGACGGTAATTTTATTCGAAATCTATAGTAGTAAAAAAAAAACAAATTGTTTACAACAACTCTATGTTTTTGATATTGTAATACTCATTGGCTTTATATTATACAAACATATATATATATATATATTTCTGAATAATAATTTTTTTAATTACGAGTATAAAATTGTAGTTTATAATTTTTCTTATTTTTGTTTTTTAAGTTTATTACTAATTATTTACTAATAATATTAAAGAGTTCGTTTCAAGTCAACATTATAAAAAGTATCCGGAATAAGTTAAATGACATGGATAGATAACATTGAATACTGAAGTATTATTTATAGGATTTGGTAACGTTAACATAGTATTTTTTTTTTAAACTACGCAAGATATTTAATTTTTAATTGGAACGTTGTAATTTTTAACGGAGTAAAGTAATTAATTTTGTCTGAGTCAAATATGATTTTTTGAAGTAAAAAAAAAAAAACATAAGACACTTTTAATTCGTTTTAACATACATTTGTTTATATAAAATTGACTTAATTATTTTAAAACTTTTCTATGTTTTTTATCCTACATGTAAAATAATAATAGTGAAAAGAGTGTATAAAAAAAATATAAAAACATTTTATTTTTTTTTTTAAATTAAAACTTTATACTCTGTCTTTCATGTTATTCGTTCTAATGTTTATAAAAACAATATTCGAATATTAAAATAAAAAATATATTTTAAAACAATTTTCTCTACTTAAAAAAAAAAAATGTTTTTCCACTTTTCATTTAGTTGATAAAATATAAAAATATACGAGTAAATCGTAAATGTTTTTATCATAAGCACTTTGAGGGTGAATATAGAAACAAGTGATATAATTGGAAAAATTATATAGTTAACTATGCTTAGCGACAAAATTAATTTTGCAAACGTAGTACGTATACGCTATAATATTAAATAATCAGTATTTTAATATGTTTTATAGCACAGGTATGTGTAATTCAACTGTATCCGATAGTTATGTAAATGTTAAATTCAAACGTTTTTCTGTTCAACCCGATTTAGGTAATAATAATAATAATAATAATAATTATAACGATATACTGTCAGTGAAAAAAACGACATAGATTCTGTAGAATATTATATGTCTTGTACTCTCGTGCACATTGTGGCAAAACTTCGTCATTCTGCTACAGCGAAATGATTTTTCGCATTTCGTGAGATCCGGTCGTTATTATTAACAAATGCGTACGTGCACGCAAACGAAAACGGTGAAAAATGGAAATCGGTCGCCGACGCGGAGTGCCCGCGTCGTTATTTTGACGAGGTTCTCGACAACGAAACCTGCGACAGACGTCATTAAATCAGAATCCGTCTCGAACAAAACGTTACTTTGCAACGGAATACCGACATTATATGGCGGCACGAGTGTGTCAATATGGGACACGCATTAGTTTGTTGGCGATCCTGTGTACACCGTACAGAGTACAGGACATTCTTTTTTTTTCTTCTTGTCCTTTGCAGTCGATTCAAAGGGTACTGTTTGAATTTCAGACTCGCGCCGTCCACAAACCTCACGCTATTCGGTCACGTAGGTCAGTAGTGCGGTTTTTTTTCTTCCTCTCTTTTCCCCGCTCAATTACGATAAAATACACGCACTTGTATATATTTATGTATGTGTATATATATATATAATAATAATACGATTAAATTATAATAATAAGTGACGCTTTTTTTTTCTTCTGTATATAGACCATAGCTTCGATCACGAACCACAACCGTTTGCATTATTTATATAAAGGGTCATCGAAGGAGACGAGACCGAAACTCTAGACCGGGGGGTCACAGGACGTATAGTATACGCCCCGTGTATATATTATCATAATAATTACATATTGGCGCGACGGTCATCGCGAAAGGCTACGCAAAACGTTTTGCAGACCACTGCTGTTTTTTTCGTCGTATATCGTACTTGTGAGAGTTTCGACGAGACGGATTTTCGCTGTTCCCTTTGCGTCATCCACAGTCGCGTTTCATTTTCGCTTCGACCGTTGTGCCATACGAGACGCCAAAACATCGAAGGGCAATACAGTTATTGGCTTTTTATAATAATAAATGCCAACAATTATGATCTTACCAATCACCGCTTTATTGCTATTTATATATCTCGTCCTTACACATAATATATCCTTTAACAATTTCTTCATACAGACCAAGCTAATGCTTTTCTTTTTGTCCACTCACTCTTAACATGTTCCAAATTAATCGCTTCCGACATGATCAAGTCCGGTTCTTCCCTTCTCATCCGTATTAATTCTTGTTTTCGATCGGAAGTCTCTCGGTATAATATTAAATGTTGTTTGTGGACTCCAAGCCATATTGAGATGGAGGGCAGTGAAAAATCTGATTTTCAAGCAAAGTCCACGAGGAATATGTCTTGCGGAATCAACAAATTTCCCAATACTAAACTCATTCCTTTCTTCCGGCGTACTGTAAGAGAAGACAGGTGGTGAACTATGTGGGTTTCATTCTCATCAGTCACTATAGATGGTATAGATCAATTTGTTCTTCTCTTCCTTGTTTTCCGTGGTTTTACAAAACAGTCCGTGCGGTCTCCCTTTAAATGATAATATTTGGCCGCAGGCATAGACCTATAATATATAGACCACGCATTACACTCATTTTACATGTAAAACATTGAAACCAATATGTGTGCGAGAGAGACAGCCTCTGAATTGACTTTTTCAAAGACATTCTATATAATTTTATAATACTCTTTGACAATAATATGTTATTGTAAGATATCGCCTTGTGCGTTATCGTTGCTACCCGCTACGGGTTTTGATAGCAAGTTGTTATGGACGGTGTGTCGCGAGTCGTCCGTTTTCGCGCTTTTTTCCGCGTACACGTCCGAGAATTGTGATTCAAATAATCATTTATTCGATATTTTACATTGGTGACGAAGATAAATTCTATGTTAACATGCCGTACTTGGCCTTTTTTAGGCTCAATTGTATAATCTTTGTTCAATGTTGCTATCCATTTCTCACAAAGTGTTATATCTTTTGGAAACCTAAAATTTTAAAAGTAAAAGTAAAATAAATATTAATCATAATGTTTTTAAAGAGAAGAAAAGTTGAATTATTGTAACTGACAAGAGCCAAAAAGCGTTAAAACAACAGACCGACAATAACATTTACAAGTTACAACGATGAACAATTACGTCCTCCTTATCAATATTAATTTATTATCGTAGTTATTGTCAAGGAGTGTTATAAAATCGTTTAAAATCTCTTTGGAAAAGTCAATTCAGAGGCTGTCTCTTTCGCACACATGTTGGCTTCAATATATTTTACTAATACGCTGTCTATATATTATAGGTCTATGGCCGCAGCCGTCTCCTTGCCCACGCCGTCCATCGGAAACTTAATGATTCTCCGTACTGCATCCAAAACAATAAGCGACTTAAATAATATATTTTTTTATTGCCCCACTATTTCTTAATATAAAGAGATCTTCTTTTAAATTCCTTATTTGCTTCAAGGGTCGATATCCGATTCAAATAATATTCTAATTATTTTCATTCGCGACCATATTATTTCTGTTCTCTCTTTCTTTCACGAACCGCCACAATCGATTAAAAGTTTTTGTCATTTAACATTTCGTCTTTCTTTATTTTTTCCGCTTTTATTTCGTTTTTTATCTGATTTTGTTGGATCTGTTAATTAATCGTTAACCTTTAATGTGTGTTGTAGGTATTATATAGCTTTACAAAAAAAATAAATAAATATTATATGCGAACGTACGCGTAAATCATGTAGTCGCGAGATGATTGGTTTTCACAAATTTTTGTATACAACGAATGCTCTGATTTTTAAATGTCACACTATTTTCCGACAGAATTTTTTTTTCTATTTAATACATTATTTGAATTTCCCATTAGTTTTCTCGATGACGAGGAAAGAGTTATTTTCATATTCATTCAATTATAATAGACTGCTAGTGTCGTTCACAATCGTTTTCCATACTATATTATTTATCCCGCTTTATTATTTATCATTGCTTTTAGAATCAAAACAATAATAAAACTCTAAAATCTCCGTCTAAATAATTCAATCGAGCCGGTATTCGCAGCTTCGCAGCACCCACGGCTTTATAGACATTAGATACCTTACTTCTATTTATGATTAAATTTTAAAATATTTACTTGTTAAAAATTAATTCAAAATTAATTATAATAATAATAATAATACGAGTACAGTACAACGCGACACAAAATGAACAACATTATTTGTATTGTTGTACAAATCTTGCAAAGATTGCAAGTACATGATAATAATAAACACATAACTTGGCATTCGGATGTGTGTACTCGTATATTATAATACGATAAAGCTGAAGTAGTGCAAGCGGTCGGGAACCTGAAATTTTTTTTTTCATATTCCGCCCAGATTGGTATTTAGAATGCTGATAATAATATTTATCTCGTTCCTATATTATTATATTCACAGTGCGGGTTTAATACTTCCTATTTCCCCACGACCCCTTTCCGTATTATTTAAAACTCGGTCGGCAGTCACACTATTGTAATAATGAAGTGATGATGTGATTACAAACTTTTAAATCGTAATGTACCATCGGTGGCAGAACGTAAAAAACACAACAACATAAAAACGCACTAACACCGAGTTAACGCGTGCACTCTGGGAATAATAAAATATTAAAAAAAAAAAAATATTGTATAAAGTAATGGGCATTTGGATGATTTTTATCATAAAGGTTTTCTTTTTTCAAATGTAATATTTCCAGTTGTTACAAACATTTTTTTACCTGCGTTATATACTCGTATATTTTGTCATGTATATTTTAGTTTATATTTTACAATAAACTCGCAGACCAAAACAAGTATACAAATATCAATATCAATACAAAAGCATACATCTATCAATTTTAAATGTTATTGATTTTAATTGTTATAACGTCGGACGGATTATAAGCAGTATTAATAAGTACTTTGTATACATTGCTTTCCAAAATTCATATAAACCGGTGGATCGGTTGTTTGATACCAAAATATTTAGATTGCGTTGAATAATGGAATATGATGAAATGTATGCAACACATTATTCCTATAGTATCAAAAATGTTAAGTACCTATTATCACGTATAATCTAAATAGGTATTTTCAAAAATAAACGCTTTTACTTTTTATAATTCATACTTTAAGACAATTAAAATTAAATATATATACAACCGAAATCCCGTTGTTAATACGTTTTAAAATGTTTTTTCATCACGCACTATTTTACTTCACGTATAAACAAACATAACACGACGTAAACTTTGATAATGTTTAAATCGACTTTTAAATTGTTTCAACTGTGAGCTGCGATCCATTCGAAAGGGAATATCTCTCAGGAACTCGTCGAGCCCTGTACTATAATTTCAAATTATTTAGTTTCTCGTTATCCAAGGGAAAATGAAACAAATCGATATTTACATTTTTCACATACCAATCACTTAGGTTATTTTTCCCCAACGCCGCAACTGGTCCTGTGGCAAATACAATAAATTGAATTATTGTAAATGTGTTGATAAATGCGTACACCTTTTACGATATAAATCCTACGAAACAACGAAAATAACGTTCGTAATGGCGACTACAATTTAATAATAAACACTATGACAATTCGTCACGAACGTATAGGTAGGTGTGGTCTGCTATAATATGGCAGAAAGCACGGCGCGTACATAAAATTGTTACACGGCGCGCTAGATGGTTGTCCGTATAGGATTTTTCTTCTTTTCACGCGCGTCTTCGGCCTTAAAATCCCGGAAAACGATAAAAGCGCCAATAAAATCATATTACAACGACCATCTAGTGTCGTTTTGCAGACACAATATCATACTAATCATGGGATAGAGAGAGAGAGTGTGCAACCGAAGAGTCCTACGTTTGACTCCGCCTAAAACGGCGGGTGGAATTTCAAAACCTCGTGTGTAGGTCACGAAGAGGGGAAGCAAAACGTTTTAAAACCGCAGTGGCATTCGTGCGCCGAATACATTTTCTCTTGGTTTTTGCCAAAATTATTTCCTCTCCACGCTCTCGCCGTCGTTGGTGGTATACACACTGGCGTCTGTCACTGTTATTCTCGTTTATTATCATGCGATGTTATTATTGTTTGGCGAGCCCTAAATGTACGTTGTCACCGTCCCCGTCGTCTTAAAGCCTGCACTAACCGCACCAGTCGGCGTCGAAATATTGGATTTTTTCCTTCGGCGGGGAAAAAAAAAACAATTTCCACCTCATTGGATACACCGCTTTGGGCCCGACGACTATACACAATGTATCCGTGTAATATCGTTACAAATTCCGAAATATTATTATTCGGTTCGTTTTAACTGTCAGAAAATCGTGCTGGACTATATTACAATGTATGGGGTAAAACGGCGCGTTTATTAATATATTATTATTACCATGTGTCACCTGTCTGATAATATATTTTTATGATGAGATCACTCGAGGATATTATGCGCATGAAACGCCGTGCTATCGGTATAACGAACGGATGGCAAGAAGATCACTTTCACTCGGAGTTCACTAGTAAGCCGCAGTGTTTACGTGCCTTGTGGCATCTAAATTCGCTGAAGTATCACAATTTTTTTTTTTTTGGATGTAAAAAAGTGTTTTGCGGCACCGATTCGCGCATAACAGTTCCCAGAATCAGTGCTCGAATTGAGGGGGAAACGGAGTTTCTCTACAACATTAAAAAAAATAAATGAATTAGCGTCCCTTTACTACAATTTTCACAGGAACGCGGGGGAGCACTTATAACCGGTATACCTGGGGTCATAAATAAGAATAAAACAAAAATCGATGAAAAAATTGTGTATTTTATATTATTGTTATTATTACTTTATTGCCGTATCGGGTATACTCGATAATTAATGAAATATAATTTATATTTAAAATTGTAAGAATTTTTAGGGCATATTTTAGGATTTTGTACATTTTAAAGATATTTTCAACTAAAAAAAATCGATGATTACAAAACAATTGTTCAACATTTATAATATATTATAAATAGCGATAGGCGATTTGATAACTTTATTTCCAGTGTTTTACACATAGATAAAATATTATTAAATTGGTTTTATGGGTTTTCAATTTATTATTAATACGAGATATGACAAATAATCTAATCTATACATTTTACAGTTTAATTCATGGATCGTGAAAAATGCCATTCAATAAATTTAATTAAAATAAATATTTAAATTCAATATATTGAACATTTCAAATTATAATATTATAAAAATGTAAATTATTTTTGTTGATATTAACTGTAATAAATAAAAATAGAAAAAATATACGATTTTTGAATTTTCTTAGGTTTTTTTAGAACATATTTTAAGGGCATAACTGCATGCATATTTGATAGGTTTTTAAGGCATATTAATATTTGCCCTATCACTAATAATATCACTGATATTATTATGTTGAAAGTCGACGATTACTAATACAGATGGATAATAGCTTACAAATTGAGTGCTGTGAAGTCAGAAGATGAACACGTAGTGGGTACTATATAGTTTCAAAATATTTTTCTTCTACATATAACATCGAGTATCAGCACGAAAGTGTTGTTGGGAATGTCGAAAAATAACGTAACAATCAGGGCCGTGTCGAACAACAATTCGCGGGGATGGGGTTATACATACGAATTTTCCTACTCAAAATGTTTATCTCACTTCATTCGAAAACTAGACATTATTTATACACATCAAATACATATAGATACATTTCAACAAAACATCCACTTTTCGGAAAAAAAGAATCTAAGAACAATCATTTGTAATGGAAATTGCATCGTTTGTATAGTTATTATTTTTTTCCATACAATATTTTTTCCTGTAAAAATGAAAAAAAACTGTATACATAATACATTATAATAATCTCAGAGTATTAATTAGTAGCGTACATATTTTTATTTTTTATTTGTTTTATAAATATTAATAAATCGCTCATTGGAAATCATATATACTATATACATATAAATATACAAATACTATTTTAAATATTATTTCTACCATTTTCCAATGTTTACCATAACGTTGCTATTTCGTTTATATTTAATTGATCAACTACATTATATTCTACACTGAAAAACATAACGGATTCAATTTATCATCATCAATAAACGGTTTTATATTATTTTTTTATTAGACATAGTTTGCTAAAAGATCTTTCATTTGATGCTGTATACATATTTTATTGATGCACTCATTACTAAATTTACACGTTTTATTAGTAAAATATGTTTCATTTCTTCAGATTTATTGGTAAGTACGTGAAACGTACTTGAATCACTATCTATTGACACGTCCCGATTAATACTACCATTTATGCTTGAACGAAATAAATATTTTTTTTGCATTTTGCCCTTTCTAATATTTGGAGAAAATGATAATAATGAATAATAATTATTTCGTTGAAAATATTTCGTGGGCAGCGAATACAGTCATACGGATTACAGAATATAAATGTATATAACATTATTAGAAGCACAACACAACACTTTTTTTCGATAAGTATAAATGTTGTTTTATTTTTCTCTAAATAATAACACAATATAATCCTGAGAAATACTGCAGTCGACGCCGATAATATTTAAAGAAGTGCCAAATTTTCCGAATAAATATTAAAAACAAAAAAAAAAAGTCACGAGTGGTAGGATAGGAAGAGAGAGGCGTATTTATGCAGAGACTCTATAGACATTGGCCTAGAGCGGACACATTTTGAGGGTGGCAAATTTTATAATTATTTTTTTCACAAAATGACAAAAAGTAATTTTCATTTGATGAGTAGAAAAATTATTTATATATAATTTAAAAATGCGAGTTAAAATTATACGCATCGCTTATTAATCTTATTCAAGGGACTCGGGATAGATTATTTTGAAGAAAAAAAAAGCAAAAACTGGAGATGAATTATACCAAAGAACGAAGAAAAAAAAGAGGAAAGTATTTGAATAAAAAACTATATAATTTTAAGTATAATTAATTTGTCATTTATAATTTATCTTTTTTTTTTATATAGTAGACACTATAACAAATCGTAATATATTCAAATATATATATTATACAATAATTTTATGAGGGACGGGCTGGAGGAAAAGGTGGCGAATTGGAAAGTGCCTTGTAGGCGGAGGAAACCTAAATACGCCACCGGAGGTGAGGGTTAGAAACCCGTCCACCCCCTTGCACGTCACATCAAATGACGGCCCTGCAGGTTAATAGTAGTTTTGTTTAACAGACGATATAACTGGGATTTAGGCCCGGTTCGCCGAATCCCGTTTTGCCGAATCTATTACTTTAGTAATTACATTTAACCACAATATTATTTATAAATAAATTTGAAATTTAAAAAATTATAATACTCTTATAAAAATAATATAATATATATTATAAAAAATAACGATATATATATATATTATAAAAATAATATATATAATAAAAATATGCCTAGAGTATTTGATAAATGTTTATAAATGTTTGTTTATATAATATGTATATAAACATGGGTCAGTAACGAAAATCAATAGTACGGGTATACACGCAGTTACATTTAGTTTAAAAAAAAAAATTAGGTCCTCATTATTAAATTATTAATTTATTATTCCATACGGAAGTGATACATTATTGCATCTAGATACGACATAATCGTAATTTGTCCATTTCCAAAGCTAAATAAATAAACACATTTATTTGTATTAATATAAATTATGCATATTATTATTATTATTTGATTAATAAATTTTTATTTACCGTTCTTTTGCATTTTTTAATCTATCTATCCACTTTTCTTACGTATCTTACTTTTGTAAAATGTTTACATTACATATTGAGCATTAAGTGGAAAAATTAATTCGGCGAAACGGGATTCGGCAAAACGGTATTCGACGAAACGGACATTTTTTTCGACGTGTATAAAACCGGTTTATTTGTCGGCGAAACGGGATTCGGCTAAATGGAATTCGGCGAACCGGGACGACGCGACAACCGGTGCTTCCGAATCGCGTGCGCGATTCTTTTAAAAAATTTTTATTTTACATATTTTGCATATTTTAAACTTTTTTTCATCTTATTTTACACAATATTTAATGCATATTTTTGTTTTCAGCTTATATTCTTATTTCCAGCTATAAAAAATTTGCCAAGTTATGTTTTCGAATAAAAACTGTTTTAAAATCACGAGGGTCAAAACTTTAAAACAGCCTTTATCTACTTTATTGCGATCGGTCGTTACTGGTCGGAGATAATAAATTTTCAATGTATGTGAATGTACCCGCTTCAATTGAAATCGAACAGTCTACGTCGTGTCGCGGATATAATTTTCTGAAATTAAATTTTATAAAGCGTATAAATCCGTTACCTACTGATAATAATCGATAATTCTTATTAAAACTTTGTCAGGACTGCTCTCGAACAAACACACGTTATACTTGTTTGTACAACAAAATTATCATACCGCATCAAACATACGCTCATTTTATATAAAAAATTACGTGAAAACAAATTTAAGAAAATTCACGAAAAATACGCGCACGCGATTCGGTTGTCGACCGAGATGGCTCTTATTTTTTTGTTGTCACGCAATTCGGATGCAGCCGATATGCAACGACATATTATGTACATTGAGCTCCAGGAACGTATTTATAATGTTGATTATAAATAATATGTACTTCTATGTACTGTTGGGGGAGGGGTACAAATAAAAATTATAAAAACCTTGCTTGTATTTTATACAGATTGTAATATACTAATATAAACTAATACGACACGCACTATAAAACTATTAAATAACATCGATATTAAACATCCTAATATATAGAACACATATCACACATATTATGAAGTTGATTGAAATAAACGTATATGTATTATGTACAATCAGGGCCGGATTGGCCCATCGGGATACCGGGAAACTCCTTGAGGGCTGCTATGGCCGCACACAATTTTTAATTTCGCTATAAATTATCATTAATTTTTAAATTTTAAATTATACTGATACAGAAGGAATCATTTATGAGTTAAACAATAAAAGTGCGTTACTCGATAAAGAACTCTCATATTGAGTTGTTTTGCTATATTATTTATGTGCAAATTTTATTTTAATAAATATAAAAGTCAGTGAACAAAATCGTAATTTTTAAAATCGTGTACGGTGAGGGGGGGGGGGTTGAACCGCAGATTGCCTTAAAAAAAATACGAGTAATATTTGCTTTTATATTATAATATTAGTTATTATAATGTAGAGGGCTCGTCTAAATAATTTTCCCGGGCCGAAAAATTCCGCCAATCCGTCCCTGCGTACAATTAACATTAGTAATTGCGCCAGCTGCCGGTCGCGTTCCGCGTAATGTCGTAATTGTTATCAAGAAATCCCGTGTTCGTACAAAAATTAATTTCCCACTGCAGTAAACGTCATTTTTTCCAATAAATTTTTACCCGAAAATCGTCAATATTGAATACTTATGTGAAAAAAATACAAACCACCAGACACGTTGTGGAGAAATGTGCTCAAACTAGATACAATGGAGGAATTGAGGGACTTCACAAGGGCGATGACGAAGCTATGGATTGGCTGTCTAAAACTCACGTTTGCCTTTAAATATATTATGAGGTTTTATTATTATTATTTTTGTTATTGTTGAATTTATTAGTATATTGTAAATCTGTCTACTCTAGTCCTCGTTATTTTGTTAATTTAATGTTTATTTAGTTTAGTTTAGTTTTGTTTTTTCACCAATAAATCTACGCCATATGAATGAAAAAAAATGTGAAAGAAAGAAAAAAAAACATTTTACTTAATTATTTAACATTTAATCATACGTATTAAACTGCGTTTGAACACAAAAAAGAAGTTCGTACAAATATTTACCGCACCAAAAGTTCCACCTGGAGGGATAATCGCCCACCATGGCCCTCACATAAATACGGGCCTGGCAGGCTCGCTTGTCGCTTGATTTTCACCTTTTCGCGCGTCGTCCACAATCGGTCGGCGCACGGCTCGAAGACCCGAGTCGTTGCGCGTGCAACAATTAAACGCCACGGGTCTTTGCGATCCCTGCGGGCCGTAAATCTCACACGAAGCCCTGCCCCGCACTACCACTGTATTATACGTCCCTCTCGCGGTCCGAGGCGTTTTCGCGTACCTAATAATACAATATATATATAACGGTACCGAACGAAGCTACGAAGTCGGCGCAGCCGGGAGATTACTCGTTACAGTATAATATTATAATATGCATTATTATTATTATTATACGCGCTATACATGCCCGAAGGGTCGGTCGACGGTTACCGGTTACCGCGAAAACTCGGTACCGCGCGATCTCGGCGCAGGGGCCACCGCGAATGCGCACTAGCTGCTCCGCCGCCGCCGCCGCCGCCGCCGCCGCCGAGATCGGTTATTTCCACGAAAGCCAGCGTACAATAATAATCGACTGTACCTACAACTACCACCGACGACACAACGCGTTTACAATATTAATCAATCCAGCGTTTTATGAGCTCTCCAAGTACAATAAAACTCTCCGAGCCCAAATGATGGTCTGAACAGTTATAAAATATTTACGTTACGAACCGTACAAGTTGTGTACCGTGTAAAAACGTTCGGAATCGTATTCCTTCTGCTTCTTCTTCTTCTTCTTCTTCTTCGGAATACCGTTGTTAAAATTTATAAACTCAAATGTTTATAAATGTTTGACGAACGGTTTTTTTTCAACGTGATAAACGCGTGTAACGCACGCAAAACGTAAAGAAAACGGACAGTGAAAAGGTATACGTAGATGCGTCGTGGGTATCGCCTTAAACGGATTACTCGGATGACATTTTTTTAGAGTTTTGTTATTACAACACATTCGAAAGCAATATTATAAATCGCATCGCGTTCGATAAAAACGATTCTGATACGGTATAATATTATTCATTATTAATCATAATATTATAGTGCGTATAGAATACACGATTTACGATCGTCCTTACAGTCTGTGATTGAATGTGTGTGAAGTAGGTGGATGGATGGAGTATCTCTTTTTTTTTAAAAAACGTTATACCTCACTTTTTTAATTTTTCACAATGGGGTTGGCGGGTAGCTGGTAACGGAACGGGACGACGGTCAGCGCTCCTTTTTACAATTTTATCGAATCAATGAAAATAATGAAAACGCATTTACATTTTGTTATCAAAGCCAGCATAATAGAGATTTGATGTTGATGTTACAAATTTAATGGATTTATTTAATTAAAAATATAACGATGGCTAAGAGGGAAGGGGAGCGAAACACCACGAATATTTATATATATATATAAATCATTAAACGATTATATTATATTCTTAATGACGTAATCGTTGAAATTGAATAATTTATTATTTTATTATTTTACTGAAGATTAACTCAGTTATGAAAATTACAGTCGTTGTAGCCGAATCGTATTAGGTGTTTCGGTTATTCAAACTAAAATGAATAAAACTCTACATTTCTGCCCGGTTAGGCGTACAAATAAACTTACAGAAATTATACGGTATCCTGTACTAAGCACTTTACAATAATAACAAAGAAAAATATTGAATAAATACGATTAAATATTCTCAGACCGTATACGGATCAATTGTTGATTAACATTGTTTCTTTTGTTTATATTTTATTACCAAAGTAAGAAACCTCGTTAAACACCACTTTAAAGGTATTTTATTTATATTATTTTGTAAAATCAAAAATACAAAAACTGTCATTTTTGTTCAAATCGGCAAAGTAACTCCGTTTGATAACATTTTGCACAATCGAAACTTAATTTAAGACGTTGTTGGTTTTCTTTTTAAATAGGAGAATTAATGGAAAACACGAAGAAAAGCCGTACGTATAGAACGGTGATTAACATTAATAACTAAACCGTAATTCTGAATATTTACACTTTAGGTACGTTCACAATGATTCCCATCTTAAGTTACATAAACAGGCCTCGAATTTTATAGCACTTGCTAATTATTATCGACTATACGTCAATACTGCGATATAGTAAGCTATAAATTTGTTTTATGCATCTAGAATTTCAAGTTTAAAATTCTATATTGCATATTCTTGCATAATTTTAGTGCTTTTTTTATTTTACTAATATTCGTTAAATTTTATTATATTTGTGTTTTACGAAGATAAATGTACCCATAATATTTCATATTACAATCTGTTTAGAGGTATAATTTAGAAATAAAACTATTTTTTTTTTTTTTAAATTTACTAACATTTAAGATTTCTAAAACACATTTTAAGATTTTTTCGGTCACATTTCAGTTTTATTTTGTGCTATAAAATCAGAGTTCTGATTACATATATATTTACACGTCAAAATGTTTTAACGCACTTGGCGCGTATCGCTAATAATTTCTTTTAAAAAACATCTAGTACAAATGTGTTTATTGAGTTGCGGATCATTCCAATGTATTTTGAGTATATTTTATTATATTATAACTATAGCTTCGTCATTATAATAACTCGATTTATTATTATTATTATTATTATTATTATTATTATTATTATTGTTGTTATTGTTAATAAAGTTCATTGACATAATTTGGGGAAAAGGAGATGCAGTTCTAATTTATGTACTTGCCACTCACTGATATAGTATCACGGAATACTTTATACTCGCATATATTTAATATGCAGTCTATGTGACGTATGTTAGAAATTGAGTTAACCATGCTAAAATAGTTAAATAGTATAAGGAATATACACATTACACAACATATTTTTATGTATAAACGTATACATATGTATACGATAATATGACGGAAAACATAATTGTTTATTTATTCAATTTGTCATTATAAATTTAAAAGTTTCATTGTTTTTATTTACATTTTACGCCCGTTCCTCAGAAAGTACCAAATTTTTCACGGGATCATAACGTGATCCTGCGGACTATTTTTCAATGTCGGGCTAGTCAACAGATCAAATAAAGTAAATATAAACAAACGTAAGTTATGTTAAAAGACATTTATTTTATTTTATTATAAAATAAATTATTTTTCATTTTTATTTTTTGTTACCTTTAAATGTAATTTTCGTGAATAACCAAATAAAAATGCCACGATGAATAAGATAAATCTTCTAGTTTCTTATATCCGTACATAATATTTTATTTATATCATTGATAATTCGACTCAATTTATAATATTTTGTGAAATAAATATATTTCGTTTGAAAAAATTAACTTATTAAATTAAATGTTAATATTAAAAAAAAGGTGACACGCATTTATCTTCTAAACTTTATTTTTACATTAATTCGTTAACCCAGAGTTTTATACTCGTATTGTTTGATTCATATTTAATTGTTATTTGTATTGCTTTTCGAAATGAAAAAAAAATACCCTTATGATTAAAATACGTGACAGAACGTAAAGTTTTGCTGAAGCAGCAATAATCATTAATTAACAATAACAATGTGATAAGTGTAATTAAAAATTAAATATTTATCGTTTTAGTCGAATTAACACATTCAACTGTTGCAGTCTGAATGAAATTAATATATAATACGCAATTTAATTAGTTTTGCAACCAAGAAATAGTTTACACAACTATATTCTTTTGATGAAACTATTTTATCTATATAGTATACGTGCACTATATTCGAACAATCGAACCACAATATCAATATGTATTACAAATAAACGCAGATCGTTTTAAAATAATTTTAATGGTCCGAAATATATTATATCTACGTCGATGTGAATATTATTTGAAATTTAACGAATTCGCGTAGACATAGCAATATAAAAATTTAATATTAAACACATATAAAAACAAACAAAAAATAGGTATGTAAAAACCGGTTGAAGTGGAGAACATTATTATATTGTAAAGAATAATGTACATCCCAGTAATGTCATTCCACTGATACTTTCTTCATTTATTTTCCGTCGTCATAATATTTTAACAGATTTTTATTTAGAAAAGAGATTTAATCAAATGTGAACAAAAATTAAATATGAAACAAACAAAAAGTTTTTCATATAACAAACTATGCCCTTAAAAAGGTAATATAATTTTTAACACGTATCATGATCAATATTATTTAAATTAAGGTAACAAAATGTGTAAATCAATGTCGTAATTTGTCACTTCAAGCTCTTTTTCTTCTTTTCATCCTTTCTTTCTCCCATCGGACGTCTGTCAAACCGTTTAAAGGACCTTGCGCCGCTGAGCATTTCTTCTTGCTTTCATTTCCTTGTCTTCTAAATATTTTTCTTTTTCTTTTTTAGTCATCAAAGGCAGAGAAGATTCTTTTTTCTTTTCAGTCATAATCGGTTCGTGTTGAATTTTCTCAGCGACTTTAAGTAATTCTTGGTAACTCATTGGTGGTGGCAGTATGTGTCGTTTTTGATCTTGTCCACACCGAGATCAGTTTTGGACTTTTTCTTCGGTGGCTCTACAATGCAATGACGACCTTCACCACTTTCTGTAACCTTCGATTTTCTCTTACGTTTGGGTCGTAGTAAATTTTGTTCATTTTTCTCTGTCTCTTTCAACAACGCGACTTTCACTCGATTTTTTATGACAGAAAGATCATTATACCTTATATTTTTTGTAATATTGGTGTTAACAACTTTTGCATCGGGTCGGGTATTAACATATTTCTTCATAATATTGTCATAAACAGCAGTAGCATCTTTCGAAACGAACCCATAATCGTCTTCGTCCGGTTGGTTATATCCCGCTACGGTTACGGATGTATTAACATCATCTTTGGCGTCCTCGATAACCGATTTATTCGCATATTTGGTAAGTTTCAACATTGACTGAACGCGTTTGAACGATGTTTTGTCTCGACTCCTTAATGATGTTAATTCCTCTTTCTTCTTGTCTTTTTCCAACTGTTTTTGTCCTTCTATTTCTTCTTTTTTTGCCAAGAACTTTTTAACACTATCCGTGGACAACACTCCGCAGGTTTCCTTCAATGCCTTTTTTGACGGATCCAATGACGCTTTGAAATGTTTTACTTCTTTCTCTTCAGTCTTGCAGTTTTTCTTCGCCAAACGGAGTAAATTATGAAAATCCATTATCGATCCGATTTTATTCCAGTCAGCTAATGGTAGTAAGTCGTAATATAATGAAACACAATTATTTTCGATACAATAATCGTCACACGCGTAAATGGAAATAAATAGGACTTCAACTCTGTTTTATCAAAACGAAAATAACTTCTTAGAGCGCTTAAGTTTTTTCAGATTTCCTAAATGAATCACGAAGCGCACAAACAATCTGGGCTCCAAGCAACACGAATATTGTTCGTTTTTAAAAACTAGACGGTCAGTTGCACGTTTCCACGACAAATCGATGATCATAAATGGATTTAAACGAAAACTCTAAATAATCACACGCACACACACACACATATAAATATATTTCAGTATATTGAATTATTTGTTATATGTATTTTCTAAATGAGTACGGAGAAATTCGAAAAATGTATCAAAAATGGAATTTTTCGGATGACATACAAATATAGGAGGTACGAGAAGAAAAAAAATCTAAAATTGATACGCATGTATGCTGTGTTGTTGTATGAAATACGATACTGTCAACGTAACAAAACCGTCCGTAAATTACATTTGATAGACAACAATACGTACACTTGTATTTTGATGATATCATTATATGTTATAGTACTTGCAATTTATCAATTTGCATTATACCATGAATACGATTTAAAATATACGTTATCATGATGAAATCGAAAGCATCCCGAGTAAGTAGGTAAAGCCGTGAATGTCGTCGTGGAAGTCGCTTAATAGTGAACTGAGAAACAGAGATTATAGAGTTTTTTTATTATTATGAATTTGAAAGTAATGATAAATATATTGGAATAACGATTCTGAGCGGATCATCAATGTAATTTCCAAAACTATTGCTATCAATAGTCATAATTCTCATAACTGTAATTGATATAAATACGTTATTAGAATAAATTTGGAAAAACATTTTTGAAATTCTTTTTTTTTGTTGTTTATATAATATAATGAAAAACATTCGTTGAAGTGTTCAATATATTAGGACCATTATTTTGATATTAAGATATTACATAAATGACTTTACAGTGTACACATATTATTCTGAGTGACGACATCGCATTTTTACCGTTTTTAAGTGATTTGTCTATGATGCGTTTAAATACTATTGGGAAAATCGAAAAATGAACTCTTTAAAGTACCAGCTAGAAAAAATGTACTATCAGATTTTTACTAATCATATAACTATCCGAGCAATCCTCCTAGTTGAAAAGTTATACACAGAAAAAAACAAATAATAAAAAAATTTATATTTCATACATAAAAATAACATGATGAAAATAATTACAATAAGAACCTACGTTTTAATTTCAAATTATATTAATTGTATATTAATTTATATTTTATGAATTTTAAGCCTTTAACTGTAATACACTCCTTTTATATTATGGTGCACGCGTATTATATAGCGTGTCGAATATATACAATTATATACATTTTGGCGAGTGAGTAATCAGAATAATAATCGCATGCATAATGTAATTCTATTTTTTATGTGCTACATTAAACAAACATCACTTATCTGTTAACTATACACTAGTAATAAGTAAAGTGAAAAATATAAAATGAGTAAATAATATAATATGTACGGGTATTGATGGGTGTCAGTTCGAATAAATATCGGGGTCTGATGAAGCGTAATAAAATAAAACAAATAGAAACCTACATTTTCTAGACGATATGACAACATATCCCGTACAATTTATTTCTCATCATTGGTTTGTAATATTTTATAAACTACAATGGCATAAATCTAGAATCAATATAATCAAATTGGTCGCCAAAAGTACGTTTAATATTGCAGTTTTATTGAATTACATTATTTTAACGGCCATAATCTCATACTAATTTCAATTTTTCCTCGAAGAAAACTGTGTGCCAAACAATGTGATTATTTTATTTCTAATCATATATAATTTTCAGTTTTTTTTTTAGTTTCTATTTGTACCTTATATATAATTTAATAATAAATCATAGATACTGTTTATGTATCTTATTATATTTAGCAAGGAAATAGGTAATTCACTCAACTATATAACTATATAGGTCATAGAATCGAAAATAAAAACATTTTTTTTTATGTTATAATAATAATTTATTTCAGTAATTATGTTTAATAATTTTTTTATCTTTATTGTGTACATAAAAATAAAAATTAACACATTTATTTCATATATAAAATTCCTAAATAAGTTTATTATTATCAAACATTTTCGTTCCGATATTTCAATCTGTAGACATGTCGTTGTAAACACACTGTAGTTGTAACACAAAAAAAAGATGATAAACACTAGTTTCGTTAAACGTGTAGTTTTCGTTCGATCAATGTTACTCCTAAACGTTCTTATAAGTGTTTGTTAAAGTGAGTTCGTTCAACATACAAAGTTTATGCTAAATTTTAATGCACCTCACTGAAAGACACGCAATCTGTTATGTGTATCAGACCGCAACAATTACGACAATGTGTATTCGGTAAAAACGTGAAATGTAAACGACACGATTTGAGATGTATAATATGCATTTTGTGTGTGTGTTCTACTTCTTTCAGCGCCGTATTCGTTGTCGAACGTTGGCAATCATATGTTAGCAATTTGGTCCTTATCAATGGCTATTCTGACGAGTGAACTCATAGATGTGTTGAACAACTTTTTCAGATTGTCCATCCAGGACATCTGAGGTTTTCCACAGTTTTTTCTTCCAATTATTTTGCCTTGGATAATTACCTGTAATAGGTTATTGTGTGTGTGTGTGTGTGTGTGTAGGATTAAATAAAAACTACACTGGTAATATTCAATACGTTATTAGATCCACACGAGATATGCCGTGTGCCGTGAATGATTGTTTTCCCTGTGTGTCCAGGAGCAATGACGTAACTGTAAATTATTGGCCCCACGGCCAATATAATATAATATAATAGAAATCTCGTGTGATTAATATATATGTAATATACATTTATATCAACAGGTAACAATTTAAAATCTAATTTAGCATTAATTTCAGCAAACTTTCTTATTAAGTACTTCACTTGTATCCATTTTCTCAGCTTCATTGGCTTCGACAGCTAATATTTCTAAGTCACTCAAGCGGTCCTGTTATTGCGCAGATCTAAAATAATTTTTTATTTACAAATCGTCATTTTTGCATTTGCTGACATAACTGATCAAATTAAAAATATTATTAAAGCAGTCACCACTTCTGAAAAACTTAAATAACAATAATGGTTTTTTTTTTACTAAAAATTCAATGTACTCTCTTAAAGAACTGAATTTTGATAATTCTTCTTTCACTATATAGTTAATGAAGCCAACGTAAATATAAATGTCGTTCAGTATTTATTAGCTGATTAATTATTATTATAAGCAATTATTTGAAGCTATGAAAAAATGTTTAGTATATAGTTAACTGGAAAATTTGGGACTTAAAAAAAAATTCATTATACTACATACATTTCTTTCATGCCTTTGTATCGATTATAAAGTTAGTTGCAGATCATGTCCAAAATGAATGTACGCTAACTTTAATATAAATATATAGTTAATGTCCAGTGTAAACAGGAGAATTTAACATTCTCTTAAAAGAATTGTCAATTATTTTTATAATTAAATATAACTAAAAAAAATAATATAAAAATAGAATTCCTAAAATTTTGTTGGAAGTACAGTTCTAAACATCCAAGGGTCTCTCCGAGATAGGGGCCTCGGCACCCGATGCGACGCACACCCAAGCCATCCTGTAGTCACGCCACTGGAAGCTCTTTAATGGATTTTAAAAAATCGGAGAGAGTGAAATAAATAAAGAAACCGTCGACGGTGTTGAAAAATACCGACGAATATCTGAGAAGTGTGCGAGTCTGTAAGCATCCCACCAGTGTCTAATTGTTATGATCTATGCGATCTATTTAATCGGCTGCTGTAGTGTGCGAAGTACCAAATGTCGTGTAGGAGTATGAATTTTTTGTGCAGGTATGTAATGTACGTCGTATCGTTTTTGCGTCTATTCGATTATTGCAAAATTATATGTGAAACGTGTAATGCACGTACTAATATATTGATATCACAAGGTGTTTATTTGTTTCCGAAAAAGTTTCTCTATGTTTCAACGAGGAGTAAAAAATCGTTGCAATTTATCCCCACAGCGATGACGACGATGATGCTGACACGTTATACGTTTATACACACATTTCGTGAAAATAAAAACCATCGGTTATTTCTTTAGAAAAATAAAAAATAAATGGTTTTTTCCCGTATTGTTATGGAGGACATGAAAAAAAAAACATAAATAAATAAAACAATTCGATAACGTGTGCGTGTGTGTGTGTATTATACGAGTGTCGTTTCGCTGTCTTATTGTCCTCGTGATAATTGTCGCGACATTGATTATTGTGCGAAAAGAAGGCGAACGTAATATTATAAAACATTATTATTATTATATTTTATATCTTTATGATTTATACAATTTAAATTTCAATTGATACGTTAATTTCTTATTAAAAATTAAATCGGTGTGCCGATGAGAACTTAAAATTTAAAATTTATGGTATCGAATTCACGGATATGCGAATAAATATATAGGTACA
Source organism: Slavum lentiscoides (assembly GCA_032441835.1). NCBI lineage: Eukaryota > Metazoa > Arthropoda > Insecta > Hemiptera > Aphididae > Slavum > Slavum lentiscoides. The sequence continues at coordinate 12,457,144 of CM063712.1, read as the reverse complement.
TATATTGTTCCCGCCGTTGTCGCTCAGTGGTCTAAAGCGCTGTTTCCTAGACGAACCTATTGTTTCCCTAGTAAAGCAAGCGCGGTATTTTCACAGTAATCAATAAAACCTTTTAAACTTGATAACATAAAATTCAATTAAAAAAAAAAAAAGAACCAAAAATGAAAACAAAGTTTTTATGCAATTAATTTTTCTATAATTTTATTACCAATTTGATAATCTAGTCTTTTTAATTTATGTAAAAAAAAAATTATTGAAATTGAGTGAACATTAACACTACTATAGAGCACGTTAAACAATAAAACGCGGTAAAATATGGTTAAAAAAAATATTTTTTAAAACTCGGACAAGAATCCACAATTATGTATTAAAATAGGGAGGTATTATAAATGTATAAAACTTCATAGGTATATAAAGTACAAACTCCATAGGATCTCGAAAGACCGTAACCGCGATCCTAGACATAGCCATTTGTAGCACTATACCGTTAGGCTATTAACTATATTGCCGTCGATAAAGCAAAATTGACTAGGTACTTATATAAGGAAACATTTATGAAGCAGAAAATTGTTAACACTGGTTTTCGTTTTTACGTATAAAACAAAAGCGTGGGAAATATGAGAAAAGAATTTCGAAGTAGGACCTTGAGGGTTATTTTTTTACCAATTCATTATATTTTATCTGGTTTAGTTAAATTGTTATTAATTCAGTAAACAATATATTCACGTAATTTTTTTTTCAAAAGGGGTTAAATTAAAAATAAGAAAAAAAATACTCAGTTCCAAGAGAAGATTCCATTTTGTAGAATTATTTTACCCATCGATATATCGATAAAATACACTTTTAAATAGAAATAATTTTTCCGTCAGAAAGCTCTCGATTGACGTGTCACTTGCGTCACTAAAATTCAGACCGACTGATAAGAACGTATACACTTATATCTGACAGTGAAAACCAAAACAAGAATTATAATAAGAAGATACCGATCAACAAAAGTTCATAAATGGAAAAAAAAAACATTGTCGACTTTTGACCAGATTTTTGCGACGCTGGCGACGCTGTCTCGACTTCCCCTTCGATTATTTTTCGTGCGCAATACTTATATTTTCCCGTCTCCCAGTACTTTTTAATTGAATTTATTGTTATAATTATGAACATTATCATCGTCGTTAATCGTATACTGTCCAAATGTACACATATATATGTATAATGTATATTGTATATAATTTATAATACAATACACATATTTTATTCATAAATTAAGTGTATAAAAGATGAATGTTTGCACCCTGAAATTTGTTTTTTATATGGTTATGCAAAACAATAAAATACGAACAAATCAATTATTTTGTATTTTCGTTTGTTGATTTAGATATCTAAATATCTATTTTCTTTTATATATTTTAAACGCATTTGTTATTTAATTATACAATGCGCGAGCCAGTCCAAGAGTCGGTGAATTAATGTTTTATTCATTTACGACTGAAAAATATCTTCATTAAAAAAGACTTCAACTTAACACGTTTTATTTGTACTACTAGTCTAATATAAAAAAAAATTAGTTTGTTTTTTAAAACTATTTATTTCGATATGACGGTTATGAGAACCGACGGACTTTCTGAAGTTTACATAAAAAAAATCATAAAACTTGTTTTGCTACGTTCACTTATAAACAAATTTGTATTGGATTTTCGCGTAAAAATGAACCGTTCGAACACAGATTTCTCGAAAGATATTTGTGCAGCGTTTAAATTGCACTTATTAGTTTATAGTGCACAGCATTTCGTTGCCCTTTTTACAGCGATATGAAAAATAATATAAAATTATAATTTCATTCATTAATTTTTTATCAACTTTTATTGTGTATCATAAAGCTTAATGCGAATGATTTTGTAAAAGTGTTAACCGAAAACCGTTTTTATAACCTTTGTACAGAATATAAAATATGAATCATCCAAAATAAATAAGCAAACAATTTTCCTTTAACTACAATTGAAAATCCTTCTATGTAGGTACATCAAATATTCATAATTCACCCTGTACGGTGTTTATATTTTTATACACGCATGTACTGTAAAAAAAATCCTAAACTGTTTGAATTATATACGCTCGTGTTTCTCTATAAAGTACAATATCATAAAAAATAATATATACTCTATATTTACTTTTCCTTTCTGTTCACTTTAACAATGACACAATAATAAAATGACCGATATCATGTCTGTTATGGTTGTACAATACAGAATAATGTATTATGTTGTTATACTACCTTCGATTCTACTTGTTATTTCAAGTACCTAACTATTTCAAGTTTCTACGTGTTATAATAATTTTCTACTCTATGAATTACTTTACGTTTATAAATTAAATATGTAAAAGCATTTATTTAATTACATAATATTGTGTAATTTTTTTTTTTGAGCTATTATTATTATTATTATTATTATTTTAAGATTCTGATCTAAGCGAGCAAGCTATTGGTTCTACAATGATGATTGTTTTATGATTTTTTTTTTCTGTGTGCAAATTTTCTACTAGAAAGAATTTTCAAATGATCTCATCGTGCGTTACGTTCCGGTAGCAAATTGTATCTATTCGGCATCTACTTTATTCAAAACTTTTTTCGATTCTCTCAATAGTTTCCTCATGTGTAATTCAAAACAACCAACAAAATTGGAAGACAATCTATTTCCTCAGTAGTTTTTAAAAGCAGCACAAAAACTACCAAGATAATTGTCCTAGGGTTTAGCAATTTACACCGAATACGTAAATTTGCATAACATAAACATACACATTATTTTCTTCTAATTTTGGACTATTTATAGCAATTACTAGATGTTCAGATGTTTAGGTATTGAAAGCGGTAATTTTTAGTTTTAAGAGCTGACAATATTATACAGCATAGGTCCTTCGTAACTTCATCTTTATTTTAAAAAATCATGATAATTCTAAGTCACAATTTTTTTGTTTTATTACCACTTTAAGTTTTCCGAATAAGTATATTACATCGATGATCCACTCGGAATCGTTTTATTTAATGCAATGATTTATCATTGTTTTTCAAATTTATAGTAATAACGAAACTCTAAATCTTTATCTAAGTAGTTCGCACTTAAGCGACACCTACAATGTCCGTGGCTCGCTATTTTCATATCATACACGTACATTAAACACTTTAGTACACTCACATACAAAATACACAGTTCGTTTTTATTATAATTATATATAATATATTGATAATTTGCATATATTATATTTCTATAAATGCAGTTTTTTTTACGTATTACACGTTTTGCGTGATCTTAAATTTAAGCTTTTTAATTTATTGATATATAAATTGTTTAAGATTTTACTGTTATTCCCTCTAATTTTGATTACATTTTCCATTGTCTACGTTTATACTGAATTCGCTTTAAAAATGTTTTAAACATTTCGAGAGATTCGCTTTTTACTGTTCCGTTTAAAGCCATTTAAGTTTAGCATATTTAAAGTTGCTTTGAAATTGACTGAGAGAATAATTTATTGTATTTTTGTGAAATAACTTAACGTAGGTGCGGATTATTGATTATTCACTGTTTTCCAATTTACCGAAAACCCGTTTTGTATTCATATCGTCACCAGGATACCACAGATCGATGGGTTAGAACAGAATAACACACTTTATTTCATCATCCCTCCTCAGGCATTAAAGCGAGTCAATTTAATTCTATACATGATTCGTTTATAAATATTCGTTTATTCTCATTTTCTTTCATGCGAAATTAAAATAAAAACCGTTGTTTGCATTCGTTTAGAAATACATTTTGCTTCCATTCACGAACAGACGTCGTGTACTTCAGCGATGGCGCAGAAGTGATGACGCGTCAGCATTCAGCATCGTGTTAGGCGTCGAAATATAATAATATACGTTATACAGCATATGACCAGTGGTGTGTTAGAGGATATATGATGCGTTCCAAAATCTCCGTTTTCGGTTTTCTTTTATGTATAAGATTTTTAAACTTTTTAATATACTTCATTACAAATAGTATAAAACGAACATATTATGGGCACGCTCTTGTTAATTTACTGAGTAAAAATAAATTTTTTATATACTAATATAGAAGGTAATTAATCGCAAGTTTTCTGTTTAGTAACTGAAGTTAATCATAATGGTGATAAAAGACGAGAACATTTGGTAATATAACGATAAATTGTAAATTTAAGTTGAACGATAATTTTTTAATTACACCTAAAACAGTTCAAAAACTATTCATTTGAGACATGGTGTATTCCATATGCTTAATTGAGCACTTGAGAATTATTTTAAAAATGATAAAAGAGTTTTAATACCGATAATTGAATATATTTATTTAAATATAACAACACTTATTAAGATAACGTAAACGCAGAATAATGTTCTTAGTCTTAATACATTTTATGGGCAAAGTATAGTTGTATAACATGTTGCACAGAATGCCCGATTTTCGTGGTTAAAGTAGGATATATTTTACATTGTCCAGGCATTGTGTACACTATACAGTAGGCAAATGAAATTCGGGAAAGTATAGATATAAAGGATTTAAAATTAAATACAAAAATATTATTATTTTAATAAACACTAATACACACTATAGTGTTCATATATTATAACTGTTTATTCGTGAAAATATAACGTTTCGATAAGTGCAAAATGTATAAACACTACACGACAAAAACAATATTTTCGTCACTGTGATAAAATTATTGATAAATAAGCAATGATTGTACTGTCCTAAGTTTCGATACGGTTTTTGATGATAATTTGACGTAGCACATAGTCATCAACTAATTACAGTATGACTATATAATCCGTTTTACCACACCACACGATTTTAACCACCACTGTCCTCTATGTATATAATATACACGTATGTACTAAAGTATTAGGTGTCAGAAGGTATAGAAGGTATTTCTAAGGTACTTCGTAGTTGTATAATTATTGTTTATAAATAATTCAAAAAATATTAATTCCGGATCTTTCGACACGTAATAAGTCACATTTTCTTAAATAAATTATATAATACGTACTACAGCTGAATATTAAAGTACGAGCGGATTTTGTCATTGTTTGTGTTTAATGAAACTGAAAATATAATTAATGAAATGCATTATTAAATTTACTATTCTCTGTGACAGTAGTTTATAATGCGTATGTAATTTAAAACGTTGGCGAAACCTCTGCGCATTCTTTTAGCACCCCTTTGCTCAGGCAACGCTTCGGATGGACATTTTTATGCTCCACCAGGGACGCGCAAATCTGATTGTTACGTTTCGTGTACCTACCCATAACGTTTTATAAGTTAATTTCACCACTAAATTTATACCACGGTTAAAATTATTATTTCTGCAGAATAAAATTGTTGGTGTTCGTAAATCTGTAATGTTATCATTATGATAATAGTATTTCTATGAAATTACAGGATGTGGTTTTTATTATTACGTGATAGGTAATTATAATAATTGAATTCTACAAAATGTATTTTCCGTACCAAGTCCGTGTCAATGAATTATTTAGTTTTGCTGTTAAATTAAAGTCGAAAAATATTCAAAGTTGAATAAAAGTATTAAACAAAAGTTTGGATTTAAATATTTAATAATGCAATTTAAACGTTGCAGGTCGTCTTCCATAATATGGGCAATTAAACATTACATTTCTTATTGTGTTAATTCACGGAAATAATCCATTTTGGAATTGCTTAGATATTATAATACATGCTAATAAATATATGTTATGGTGCAACTAAAAATTAACCTTCAGTGTATTCGACTATGCAGCTTTTTTTTTTTTTGCATATTATTTAGTATGAATATTTGCTATTTTGAGTATTTTAAAATTATTGCTTAACTCAATGAGTTTTTATAATTGAAAAAAATATATTTACATAATTCGCATATTTCAAAGTCATGTATTTATTAATTATTATATTTAATTAAATTACGAACTTAACTAGATTTGTATGAGTTAGGTATTGTTTATAGTCTTCGTGTTCCGGCAAAACTAAATTAAAACATTCCATGAAAGCAATTCCATGTTCTGCAGTATCATTGACTACTTCCAACTCCCGTACGCATTTCCTAAGTTTTACACATTATATTTCTCGTCTTTTTTCAATGTAATTGCATGATTAATTGTATTAAGTTTGAAGAGAAATAAAAAGTGTTTTGGAATTATTTGTAACAAACTCTGATAACATATACGGAAAGATGTAAAGCGTTTCTTTGGTTTGTATTTTATTTCACTTATATTTGACTAGATGTTCGTAATATTATATTTTTTATTGGCCAATGTTGTGATAAATCAAATAAATAATAAATACAGATATAATTATTATTATATTGAACACGGAATTATGACGAACGTTATGCTTATTTGTGTAAAAAATCGTTAATATTATATATATAATATTAATTATTAAATATTCATTAAATACGAGTAGTTAAAGGAACTTTAAAAAAAATGAATACTTAATTTTGTATTTTCAAATTTTTCATACATTTTAACAGATATCATGCTATATTTTTGCTAACATATAATCTTTTCTAAAATGTTATACTTACTTTAATAGTCCTTCATGGTATTATGAATTCTTTGAATTTCATGTTAATTTTAAATTGCTTATTCTGAAGCTAAAACATATTTTTTTACACACGATTTTATTTCGTGTGTATATATATATATATATATATATATATATACTTATATTAAGGAAATTAAATTAACAGTTTATTTTATTTACATAAAATATTCGAAGAATAGATTTTAGTGATAATTATGTAAATGATATACAATTATTTACCTATACTTCTTATTTCCACGTATATGCCGTGTTTACGTTCTTAAAACTATTAAATTATGGTCAAATATATGATACATTTATTGTCATTATAATTGATAATATTGTTTCTCGTGCAATTAAATACGCTATTTTACGCCTTTCTACTTTAACGAAAATCATTCATTTCACTGTGTTCAAAATGTTTACTTTAGATATCTCTTCGGTTTATCATCATTCTTTTGAGAAAGCTCTATTTGTACTCGAAAGTCCTCAAGAGACAGGAATTGGACACGTAACGTATATCTATTTCACTTGGGGTCTCTAATGATACTCGAAACTGAACCTCCCCAGACATAAATTATTTATTTTTACTGCCTTATTTTTGGTTTGACAATATTCGTCCAATCTCTTTTATTTCGTCTATCTTCTTCACTTTACAAATGTATCATTCGTGTGACATATACATTTTAGATTCTAAGTGGAGCAAAGTAGATACAATGATGTTTATTTATTTTTTACCCCATAGGTACAAGTTTTCGACAACGAGTGCTCCGACCGTTAAATGCTCAATAAAAATTCGGTAGCAATTTTGTCTAGTTTTTAAATTGTCAATAAATATGTATCATAATATTACGTACATTAACAAAAGACAATATATTCTTATAATATTGGACTACTTCAGTCAATTGTAGATATGATGATTAAGACTACTGATAGAAAATAATATTTTATCTTATTATTTTCTTCTTAATACTTTAATAAATAGCTTTTGCATAATATTTTATAATATAAATAAATATTAAGCGAAATATTTTATTCAAATACAATGTTGAGAAATATATGGTTACTGTGTTTATTGAAATTTAGCTGAAAATTTGAAATGAATAATATATTTAAAAAATATATATATAAATAAATAATACGAGGGAAATGTAGAAAAATATAATTACTGAAAAAATTGTAAGCAATAATAAATCACTCTTCCAATTAAATGTAGGCCTTTATTAGCAAAATTTGCTATCTACGTTATCATATTTTCCTTTTCAAATTTTTGTTATTTATATCATGCTCGGCTTAAGGACACAATGAACAGGGGGCGTATTTAAGGGGGCTAGGAGAGCTTAGCCCCACAATCGACTATTTCTCTATTTGTAATATATTACATATAATATTATGTATTGTATTAAAATTTATTGGGGATTTAGGCTTTAGCCCTCCCCCTGTATTACTTCTTTAAATACGCTACTGCAATGGACTAAATAACATTGTTATAATAATAAATAAGAAATGCCTATAAATATGTAAAATGATACCGCGGTCTATCTTTTGTGTATAATAATATTATCGGGTAAATAGTACATCGATGACTAATGATGTTCTCTACTTGTATACCAAAGCTTTACATTGTACAACGATATAGTAATACAGACGTGTTGCATTGAGGTGTTAAATGATAAATTATACATGTTGATCAAGCTCGACTGTTAGCTACGAGTATCTCATTAACTGTCTGTCTAGTTATCTGTATATAGCGTGTATTACAATCGCATATTCAAATATGATATGCACTAGCGTGCTTCTATTGTCGTTCGAAGTCACCCGAGAACAATTTTTTATTTATAATTTATTCATAAAGGTGACATTTTTCACCGTGATATTTCTAAGAATGCAAAACAAAGTAACTAGGTCTCGTTTTATTGATTCACGTAATAAGCATAATATGAATTGTATGCAATAGTATCATACACGTCAATATCTATGGTGATTCTTGGTAAAGTAATGGATTATATCGTTATTGTTTTCATCATTATTATTCGTATCATTATCAATATTTTCATTTTATCATTGACATCATTATTATTATTATTATTATTATTATTATATATATATATATATATTTATATGTTTAACGAACGTTAACGGATATTATGCAAATGTGTTGTTCGTTAACACTGAAACCTAATTAACATTATTATAATGTTAAATGCCGTTATTTGAATTGTGCATTATCATATTTGAATTATTTAATATTGCGATTCCTTGTCGTGTCTCGTACCAAATAATTGTGCAACGATATTACGACGTAGTCGATTCGACAAGTGTAGACAACTATGTCGAGTGTAAGTAAATCTGCATTTGAGTGAAAAAACAATATAAATGAATTTATCGGTCGAATTGTTGGAATGCCGGTTGAAAAGTACTCGGATCGGTAGTTGTTTAAGTCTATACGAACATGCAATTTTAGCATACTCGTTTCGCGTGAATCCAATTACATCGCGGGGATTTTATTCGATTGGTTTTAATTTAAAATCAATTTCCGACAGTTACGACAACAAAACCGGTAGAAAGTCAATTTGCATACATATTATGTTATTTGTTGAATTTCTGTAAAAGTCGACAGCGAATCAGCCGGCGGGCGACCGGAACTTCCGAGTTCCGGTTATATTATAGTTCGAGACTCATTTTTGTTTAATTTTGTGCTGCCCATAAAAGAAGATTTATTCAAAAATTATTATCGTTTTCCCCCAAAGAAGATTTATTCGATATTTGATTCAAGAATGTAAGACCGCTTTTATGTATTTTTATTACTTATAGTTATTAGTGTGAATTTGTAATTATTTATAACCTTTTTGACAGTTGAACCTAATATTATATATTTCGTTTTCTATGCTCGTTTCCCCTTATTTGTATGTCAAATAATTATAGTAATCCAGAAATCCTAGAATCGAAAAATCTAATCCAGACGAACCGATATTATATTGTAATATTGTTTTTTAATTCCGCGGTATTTATTGTATGCCACATTGATATTTTCGTCGAAAGCATTGGATTCAAAATGTTACACGCTTAATAAAATAGATTGACTACAGTTAAAATATCGTTTATTTTAATTTTATTATATCTATTTATATCGACAAAAAAAATTACTCGGATAATAATTGATAAATACATATTTATATGCAATTATATTATATGCAAATAATAGTCATGAAAAGTAATTCACTTAATAAAAAGACAAACGTTGGTAGTTTTGAGTTAGAGTGTGTTGAGTTTTTGATTTTCGTTACGTTACCAAAAAACAAAAACAGCTGATTTTCTAATGCAAATTCATTCACTTTAAATGCAGTCTTTTTATGATAACCCATGATAATAAATCTATTATTGCAAGTTTCAATTTCAATTTGAAATAAGTCTAATATTAAAAATACATTGAACAGTGTAATTGCTATATTGAAAATTTCAAAAAATTCATTATTTTTTCAAATAACAAACAGTTAGGACAAATTCGATCTTTGCGTTTTTGTTAACGGATGAAAAAAAACCGCTTACTCCCTCTAACCTGATAAATGTTTATTCGATTTCAATAATTTTTTCTTTATTATTTATCTTCTTAACTTCTTCTTTCTGATTCTTCCACTTTTGAAACTTCAACACGTATCGCCACTGGTGTGTATAACGTATACATTAATCGATGCGATGAGCGGATTTGAACGAAAGAGGTTGTCGCTTCGCGGAAAAATTGAAATTCTCTACTCTTCCGTCAAAACAACGGAAACGCAGGATTCGTGTACTTGCAGAAAACTTTGCACTTTACGAATTTCAAACGTTTGTCCCTTCTGAATAACGGGTAAAGAATAGCGGACAAAATTTCGGTGACCGAGAGTGTCCGCTATTCAGACGTATCAATGTAACACGTACATTTTGTAATACTATTCGGATTACTACTGTTGCGATAGGCAGGTAACACCGAAGTTTCATCGTTCCACCTGCCGCGATATGAATGATCGTTGTAGGAACGCCGTGGACCGCGACGAAAAAACGCGCGTGTTCCGGTAGCGGTGGATATCAAATTTTCGACGCTCCGTAGGTGTTACCCTTTCGCTGCGCGACTGGTGGTCCGGCAGTATGTGCTGACTGCTGCAGCAACCACGGGATCCGGTCACGTACCGAAATACATTGTTTCGAAATCGGATGGGCCCGATGAGAGATCGGCTTACATCCTTTTTCAATAGCGCACGTGCGTATAATATGATGATAGCATAGCACATTTTTGCACAATTGCAAATGGCACCACGGTAAAGGTAGGTAGATACGCGTGTGTTATATAATAATATAAGTCCAGAGAGAGTTTTTGATGCGAGGTACGTGTACGCTGGCATTATCGGCGTTGAAGTTTTACACACACACACACATACGGCCGGAGACCAAAACTTTTATGTACGCATTAGTCTGATAAATTAATGGTTTCACCGGTCGGCCGTGTGGTAATAATGCCGTAGGTATACGCCGTACATATAACGCTTAATGCGTATATATATATATATATATATATATTATTATTATTATTATTAAATAGGATGACCGCAATGACGTTTTGGAAAATAAATGTGGTGTACGTTCGGATGATGTTTTTATCTGCAATGAAACCGTCTGGGTACGTTCGGGCTACAAAGTAATAAATTAATCTTTTCGCGGCACCGGCGAGAGATGTTTTTTGCAAAAAAAAAAACAAAACATTAGGTATATTCTACGCATAGATAAATATGGATTTCAGTGTTCTCAAAAAACGACGAAGAAGTTCGAAGAAAGGTGTAGAAGGCGTGTTACCTATAGGTGTTTGCAACGCTGGTGCTATTTCGATTGTATAGACAGACGATTTGAGATATTTCCGATGTTTTAGTGCGTCGGGCGATTTAATATTATGACGCGTTTTGTTGTTAGAGGTTCGTCGCGTTGATAACAGCTGGTGATATCTATCTATCTACTCTCGATCTCGTCGCGTTCTCGTGTCAGCTGTTCTACGACGAGATAAAATGGGTTGTAAAATTCCGTTGGTTTCTTAGCGGTACTTTGCCGATTTAGTTGAATGTAAATTTCCTGAACGATAATGTCTTGAAAGACGACATTTAACGCTCTCTCGTGCATTGCTTAACTGTTTGTTTTGAAATCGTTGTCTCGTATTAACGGTTTTTCTACGATCCGCATTCGTTACCAGAGTACGTAATGAAGTGGTAAATCATACGCAATTTATTTTTATTTTTTTCATTTTATTTATTCGTTTATTTCGGTTATCACCTATTCGTTTTGCGAACGACAGGAGAGTTGAAAAGGGGTCGAAGAATCGAGAACTGTTTAGGATTAAAAACTAGAATGATATAAACAAAACCGATGAAAAAAAATCAATAATAAATAAACGGCTATATACCATTTTCCATCAGCTTTTTTTGAAGCCGTACCCGTTGAAATATTCGTCAACGCGAAACGCGTCAAAATGACGCGTACTCTCTCGAGTATAGCAAAGTCAAGTATGTTATTATAATTCAAAGATGCGATACAAGAAAAATGTACTAAACAATAAAGACATGTTTGCCTTCAACTCCGGATTAAGTCGGCGACGAAATAAGAGAACACTCGACGATTTTAGGTCGAAAAAGACCAAAAGTTTCACGCATTGAAATCAGATTTATTTTTAGCTTCACCTCTTAACTGGAGTGCACTTCGTGTTTCCGATAGATAAATCAATGTAACTATTAATTGATGAACGTGTACACTTCATACAACTAACGGAGAAGTCCCGGTTGTAACCTTTGCTAGATTATTATTAGTAATTTATTACACTTTACACTTGGTTAGTATTTAGTAGTTTTGACTGAGCTTACTAATGACAGTGTCGATACCGGCCAAACCTAGCCTAAGTCGAACTTGTCAACTGTACCGGTATACGTGTTTATTGCGGGGCAGTTTAGTTTGCATACGTATACGGAATACGTTTTGTTAAATTTGCGTATATCGTTTTTTATGCGTAATATTTATTTTATATCTATTTTAGGAAAATAGGTCGATCGCGAATAAAAATTAATTTTACCGTTATCGGTCGATCGCGTAATAAATGTGCGATAATAATAATATGAATAAGATAATAATAAACTTACATTTTATTTATTTTTTACTTTTTCTCGTGTACTATTAGAATTATTATTATTATTATGAAAAAAAATAAATAATTATTCTTTAGATTTTTTTTTAGATTCTGAGCGGAGCGAGGGATCTAGTGGTTTTACAATGATCTTTATTTTTTTATTTTCTATCCTGTGTACAGATTTTCGACCAGAAGTAGTGCTCCGATCTCTAATTCGGTCACAGTTTGTTTCCTGCAGCAATTCGCATCTAGTTGTTACTTTAGAGAGATCATTTTTTGATTTTCTAAATAGTTTTTTAACGAAACGCGATTAAACTACCGAAAAATTACGAAAAACCGCTAAAAATTGGATTTCGTCAATATCACGTATAGATTTTTTCGCTTTTATTTCGCAAATAATCGTTCTATTGTCTTGAAATTTTCTTTGTACTATACAACTTCAAAAAATTTTCAAAAATTCTCATTGAATTTTAGGCTATTTACAGCTATTTTTAGATGTTGAGAATTTTTTTTTTATTCATAAAACAGTTAATTTTGAGTTTTTTGACTTGTAATTTGGACACAACGTCAGACATATTATTAAATTACTTTAATTTTGTACAAAACGTAGACAAAGTGTATTACACCGAAGTTCCGCTCAGAATCGTTTTATCGAATGCAATGATTTATCATTGCTTTCAATTTGACGATGAAAACAAAATTCTAAAATCTTTATCCAAGTAATTCACTTATGCACGATATGCACAGCACCCCGAGGGGCTCGCTACCTTTTTTTTTTTTTTCTGGCTCTTTAAACAAATCTCCTAGATGTCGATCACCGTCAGAGCCTTGAAATTTCGAACGTAGCTCACTCGATTGAAAAACTTTCAAAACCCCGGATCTAATTCACTATAGGATTTGAGTATTTATTTATGTGCTTGAATTTTTACAGAATTGCGGTGAAAACCGTTAAAAATTATTTTTATTTTTCTAGTAGGCCCTCCACTCTCCCGCGTGATGATTATACGCGTAGTACCACAGCCGTCCCAAAGGGGGGTGCAAATGGGGCAAGTGCCCTAGGGCGTCCAAAGTATTATAAATGCAGGGGGCGTCAAAAAAATGAATGACAAAAAGAAAAAAATTTGTTATATTATTTTAGATATTAATTTCCCTACGTGACGATTTCGAGGATCAGTGTATTTACTATTAAAATATATAAAATTATGTAACTATATAGATATTACGTTAGTTGTAAAAAAATTTTTTTGGAGAAGGGGCGTCAAATATTATTGCCCCAGGACCATTATAATTGGTGGTTAGGACGGCACCGCGTAGTACCGTTCTACAGTGTATTATAGTGTAAAAATAATAATAAAATTATTGTTGAAAATTAAACAATTTTTCATAGAATAACAAAAAAAAATGTACACCCCGTTGGCGGCGACGAGTGCACGCTGCACGCACGTCCGTCCCCGTGTTGTGGTGGGACGCGTGGAGTGCGAGCGCGCGTGCAGAGTGTAAAAACGACGACGACGACGACGACAGAGTCGGCACGGCGTGGGTGAGTATATATTTTGGCCGCGATCCCCCGGGGACTCGTTAATCCGTCCTCCCTGTATCGCGTGCGTACCGCGCGTATATTCGGCACATTTTCGCTTCACGTTCGGCCGGCCGCTCGTGTGCGCGCGTTTACGTGTGTCAAACCGAGTCTTGTGGCAAAGGCCGAGAGAAATTGTACGAGTTCGATTTTGGCGTGGAATCGGAGAACGCTTCTTTTTTTTTTGTCCCGCCGACCCAAGAACGCGGCGCGTCCATCCCTTGTGTATATATCGTCCCTTCGTCGTTCGCGCGACGATCGGCGGCGAATCGAAAGACGAGGCGAAAAAAAAAAAAAAAAATCAAGAAAAAAAATAAAATAGAGATCAAGTACTGAAACCTTGACAAAACGTCGGTCCCGGTTCACGTTGTTGGAAAATAAGAATTTCGGTTTTTTTAATTTTCAATCGGGTCCTGGTTACCGGTTCTTAAAAGTATATAATATGTATATATCATAGGCGAACGCAGCTCGTCATACCCTGTAATCAAATAAAGACGTTTAAAAAAAGTAGTAATATTTACTTAAGTATATGTACCTCGGTTATTAGTTATTTGTAAAAAAAAAAACCGTATTATTATGCGAATTAATTGTTAAGAGTTGTTTATTAATAAATAATTTAAAAATCAAAGTATTTCTATATTTTTATATACACAATATACTCATAAATTAAATTAATAATTATAAGTATAAATATATAGATTTTAAAGCATATTTGTGTTATAAATGCATGTTTTATATATATTTTTTTTTTTGAAAATAAATGCATATATCAACATTTTTAAGGACATATTTTTTCAGCGTATTTATGGCATTTTCAATACGTACTTGCATATTTTTAACAGCGTATTTCACGTTTCTTTTTTAGAGCATATATAAATCCTTTCCCTAGTTATAACAGTGTCGGATTTTAGTCATTTCGGCGCCCTGTACAAGTATCATTTTAGTTTTCCACCTATATCAAATTTAATTTTTTTGTACTTAATGAAAATATTCGTACAGTTTTTGACAAAAAGTATTAATTTAATGCACGATAATTTTACTTCATTATACTTATATAAAAATTTATGAAAACATATTATGGTGAATAAATATAAACGTATAAAAAAAAAAATACACAAAATATAAAATAATATTATAAAAGATAATTTAACATGTTTTTTTTAATTGTTTTGTTTAAACCATGTAAAAAGAAAAAACTATTAAAGTTAAATTAATATTATTATTCTTTAAACACTATAGTTTAATATGTAATATCATTTTTAACACACTAAAAAAGAACATGAATATATTAATAATAATTTACTTTTTAAATTTTTTTCCTAAGAAACCCCTTAATTAATTCTGAAAAGTCCAAATTTTGTGCAATTGATTTATCAGCACTTTATTGCAGTCAGTGATGTCAAGGCGTCGGGTGTTATAGTTGATCCCCAGCACGTTTTTATTAAAGTTGAAATAAACATCTGTCTCCTCTTTTTACACAGATACAGGTATAGACGTATGGTGAACAATACTCCGAAGGAAATCCATATATTAAGATATAAGTCCTTTAATTGATTTATTTATTTTTAATTAAATTTATTACATCAAAAAATGTATCTAATTCGTTTTGGTGAAGTGTTTTATTTTTATTACTTCATCACAATGAAAAACGGTTTTAATATCATATTGTGATCCATTAGCTAGTTGGAGATCTGTACAATAATTTAGTACCTAATTCATCTTATTTTAAATTTAAAATGTCATTGAAATATTAAAAAACTCATATACAGGTATTTTATGTCCTGACAGCATTTAATATCTGTCTTTCGTGGATTCTAGTAGTAGTGTCATGGAAAGCGATGAAAAATCCAGTTTCGAATTTCCTTTTTAGGTTAATAATCGCTTGATTCCTGTTGAAACCGACGTTGCTTGTATCGAACTATTATAGAGTTATTGAACACAGTTTCTGCATGAAGCTCGGAAGCTAATTCAGTTGCTACGTAAATGGCTTTTATTTATACAAGTAATATTAGAGTATTTTAAAAAGTAACGACGTCCTTCGATTCATTTTACTGCATTACCCGTACTATAGATAAATTTTTATATAGATTTGCTAACCGCATCATATCTGAAATAAAATGCCATATCAAATGACTAAAGAAACAAGAAAATTTAAAGTCTTTCATTGTTTTCTTCTGGCTTTTTTCTAACTGTTAGAATGATAATTAAAAAAAAAAGATACTTCTATCATATTCACCATAATGACACATTGTTTTTGTGCATAATTACCAATTGGTTTAACAATTTTAGGAAACCGTAAACAATATTTATCTTGCTCATTAAATATTTTAGTTATTAAACGTACTAACTGATTTTATCGAATTAACAGCACACACACACAAATGTGTGTGTATGCGTGTTTATTTATAAACACTATACTAGGTACCCATTTTTGTGGCGAGCAAAAGAAACACACTCTCGACTTTAAATTAAAAATTATTTTTACGTCCCTCTGCTTTTCTATATATACGAGTGCAAACACTGAAAGTGAATTAACACTTAAACGACCTGCAGAGTCGAGTAGTTGATGGTGCAGATAATATATGTAGTATATATATATATATATATATATATAGTAGATAGTTTTATGAAGGGCGCAGAAATCCCCTCCACCCATTCCGCCCTGCTTGCCAACATGAAAGGCAAAATTTATATAGCTGAAAACGTTTGACGTCGTCGTAAATGATTATTATTTGATAAACGCAGTAGTTCACCGTTTGAAAAACAATATGCTTGAATTTATCACCGACTACGTTGTAGTGTTTAGCTCCAATTCGTCGATTTCCATTAAAAAATGTCGAGTGTTATATCGGTATATTACTATACCTAATATCGCACCATTGTGAATAATGTGTACAAACTTTTTTTTTTTTTAATAAAAAAATCAGGAATTTAAAAAAAATATATATATCAATCTATAGCAACGCTTTTTTCTTTTTTTCGAATGTCTACCGTGAGCGCATAAAACACATAATATATATATTTATATATATAAAACCACTTTAATAACGTCGGCTTTTATTCCAAACACGATATTACATCGGAAGTGAAAATGACGTATGAATTTTATTTTTTATATTATTTAATATAATACGGTATTATAAAAACATGCTAATATAAAAGTTTATGAAAATTGCGCATAAAAGTGTTGAATTTTATTCGGACATTACACATTATTTGTTGGTGTATAATATATATATTACCCCCGTAATTTTTGGCGCCGTAACGTAATAATAATTACTATAATAATTTACAGTTCGTGTCAAAATCGATTCCATTAGATAATAATTTATGGCGTATTTGCATATTACACACACACACACAATTACATATGTTGCCGCATATTATTTTAAACGGCAAAAAAAAAAATAATAATAATAAATTGTTTATTACGAGTATTAAAAATTCGTGGAGAATATATTTTACTATTGGAGTCACTGGATGAATCGTTCGTTTATTTTTGGGTTGAGAATATTTTTTTTCACTCTTATTACTGTTAACCGTGGTCATATTGTTTCACATTTATTCCATTACTGTTGAATTTATTCAATGTTAATACGTATATGCGTGTTACACGTAATAATTTGTGTTGTGGTCGTGTCTTGAACTACGAAATATAGAACGGATAGTGGCATTATTGCGAGAATGAATGAACAACCGGCGGTGTAGTCGGATTTTACGCCGATCAAAATTAATATCATTTTTTAAACAATTAATAAATTATGAGTTTTATACGTTTTCTTCAAAAGTTGCTAAAAAACAGTGCCATACGGATGTGCTCGAAATGATTCGGCTGTATTCGTTTGGAATAAAACAATTAGTAGTTCGAACGTAAACGATTTCTATTCCAACTTAAAAAATGTTAAGAAATACTTAAAACAGTTAAATTTAAATAATTTGAATATTCATAGTAATTAAAATATTTCAAACAATATAAAAGTCAAAAGTTTATTTTCTTTGAGCACGACCAATCGACAACGGAGTACCCACATTTAGTCAAATTCGCGTCGAATAAAATCAATAGACAAAATGTCTTAATTTTAAATCAATGACGGTATTTACGATTTTACGTCGTGGTGCAAACGATTCGCACAAGTATATTCTTGAAATACTATACATAATGTATAATCAAGGCTGAATTTAATTATGGACTAAATAATGACGGCTTAAGCCATTAGGACGTAAATTTTTTCTGTCTCAAAATTTGCTTGTCCATGTACCGTATACCGCGATACGTACTAATAGATTTAAATGTAGTAGAAAGTTCTTTTAACACTGAAAAGTCATTAAGACTTTCTAACTTTAATGGTTTGAACTGTAAAGGAGAACGATCATTTTCGATTTTTCGAAGATTAAAAATGTTTACCGTTTTAATGTATAACAAGAATATCTTACTGAATCGTTGAAGTGAGTATTGGAAGGCAAAGTAGTCAAAACGCTAGATTTTGTGAGTATTGTGCATGATTTTGCATTGATCAAAGCAGCGAACAAATTTTTTAAGCGTTTAAAAGAATACGTATAGTTTATATTACTTTTTATTATATTTAAAAAATGAATTAATTGAATTTGATCAAGGCCGACGTTAGTAAGGAACCAGCTGGGCGACAAACCAGGGCGGCAATTTTTGTCCAAAAGTCCATCGGTGGCATTTCAAACCCATAAGTAACCGAATTTTAATTCCTTTGTGTTGTTATTCTATATAATTAATTTTAAAAAGAAGTATTAAAATTATTTATTTTTATTAATTTCGACTGTATCGGGAAGTTTGACATATACGAATCTGGTCCTTTTACATCATTTAAAAATATTGTAATTGTCAAAATTGATATTTTTACCATACACAACATTTTTTTGTATTAGGTACGATTAATTTATAGGTAAACCTGCATTTTTTATAGAACTCAAGACTGTTGCGTAATTCATGTCTTAAAATTAAATTATTAATATACAACGTTTTTATGTCTAAAAAAATGATTAAATTTGGAGGACACGTAAATTTACAATGTACTGTTTTGATAGGACGTCATTTATAATTTAGCCCAGGGCGGCAAAATG
This sequence comes from Slavum lentiscoides, assembly GCA_032441835.1. Lineage (NCBI taxonomy): Eukaryota > Metazoa > Arthropoda > Insecta > Hemiptera > Aphididae > Slavum > Slavum lentiscoides. The sequence goes on along the minus strand of CM063712.1, from coordinate 12,437,757 downwards.
ACTAGAGCCGCTTCTGTATTTGACCAACGTTTTATTTAAATTTAGCATTTAATACATGATTTAAACAAGGAAATATGTTTGATATTACGAATAATATTATTTGTGTTTGTCATATATAAGACGTGGCGTGTACTCGAATATTATGTAGGCATATTTTTGTTAATAAATGTTGAAAACAATTTGGTTTTTTTCTTATTTTAAAAACATGCCATTTATTTTTATAAGTCATGAGCCCATTTTGTTGTTTATCCGTGCCAATGTATAATATTATTTTCTTATATTCGGCACTTATTTTACATTAATTTTTCATTAGTAGTAACACAATCGATTTTCGTGAATATTTTAGAGAGTCATTCAGCGTTACAGCAGTGTCTTTAGTGTGAACACATTTGCATGCCCACCTCTATGCAAATATCCAAATACTTTGTAAAATAATAATAATAATAATAATAATAATAATAATAATAATAATAATAATAATAATAATAATAAAAGTAATAATATTTTATCAGGTTTTCGTCGTAATAATATGTTTCACACTCATAAAACTATTTACTATAACGATGAAACGATTATTCCTTTATTATTAATGGTTAACGATTATTATAACGATGAATGTGAGTATTTAACGATAATTTATCTCGGAGTACATAATTTAGTATATAATTTGTAAAAAAAAGTTTTTCGTTGAAAATAACAAACAAAAAAATAAAACACGAACGACGTCAACTTTGAATGAGTCAAAAAGTTCAGTTTTTCCGTCATAACCCCGAGGCCATTACATAAACTGAATAAATAACGTCGGTAGGGTCGCAGTCAGTGGCGCTTACAAAAAAAAAATCATTAAACCCCCACTGCGCTTTGTTTTAATCATTCAGAGCTCTCTGTTTATTTGAAATCGTTGGATTACAATAATCACATACATTAAAAAATCGCGATTAACTCTAACACGACGTTCCGAGCGATCATATTCATATATGGTATACAAGGCATATTGGTACACAAATACAAAATATATTTCAGTTGAACATACGAAACGGTATTAATATAGGCCTAAGTGGAATGGTGTATAATGATAAAAAATTCGTCACTTTACATCCGAATAAAACGAATGGAATGTGTTGTACTTTTTATATTTTATATAAAATTAATTCCAAAATTAATTGTTCAGTTTTAAATTTTTTGAATGAATCATTTATCACAGCGAGGGAAAATGAACGAAAAAATGGTTTTTCGTAGATGATTATTCACAAAAAAATTAGTTATTTATTGTACAATATTTAAAATCGTTAAATACATATATATATATATATATATATATTTGCGAAAAACTACTAAATAAAAGGGTAGAATTTCAAAAACGAGCCCTTTTTTATTATAGGAATATTGCATTTTTTTCAGAATTACGTTTTAAATGGAATATAAAATAAATACACATAAATTCCTGTTTCGCACTTTCGTTTTAATTTAGTCTTTTATATGCAAAATATAACGAATTGATACTTTACGATTTTTATTTTTTAAAGTTGCTATTTATTTTACGTAAAATATTTTATGAAGGTTTATTATTTTAATGGCGTATACGTTGATATACCTTTTGAGACTTAAAATCCAAAATTTTTTATTTTATTACTGGTAGGAACGCAATAATTAGAAAGCAAACGTAAAATAGTTTTACGTCACGCTTATTTTATAACTGACCGAAAAATTTATTTTATACAATATCATTTACCTACGTGAATTAAAATCGAACGATCAACGTGTTTGATTGATTGGAATCAACGAATTTACAAATTATTAACTAAAAACTATTGATACATTTTTCCCCTGTTCCTGTGAAAATTGTTAAATATTTTAATTCCGTTTCGAATATTTAATTCTATCCCGTTTGCTATAATTAATAATCACATACGTTTTGATGTCTGCATTATTGATTATCAACCGGTCACGGGCGTTTTGACGCGGCCATTCTGGCGCATAGGCATTTGTACGCAATGACATTTTGACGCCAATAATAAAATTTGTGTTTTCACAAATCAATGAACAAAAAAAAGTGACTTTATTATACGTTTAATACTTTTAATGCGCTTATCAAACACATTCATAAAACGAATTTTATTAGGTAGGCAATAAAATATACTGTGGTGTGAAACGAGTATATTATTGCTTGTCACCTTATTAAAATATACACGTTAATCGAATTTCGTTTTTAACGGGAATAGATTAAAACACAGACGTTTATTTAAATTTGTTTTTTATTTTTATTATATTTATAACTCGAACTTAAATTGTTATAATTTATTTTTATACAGTTGAAAAATTTAAAAATTAATAAAATTATACTTCATTTTTTCGTTTTTTTCTTTTTGGCGTCCAAACGGTCGCATCCATACGACTGCGTACATTTTTCCTCTTCGATTATTATTAACGGTCAAATACAATATATAAACGCGTTTATAGCGATATATAATCATTTAATGCCTGAGTGTTGTGAAAACACATGTGACGGGAAGTAAAACGTATTTATATTATTACTATAGAGACCGGATTTTTTTTGTTTTTACATATTTTTACTAAGAATATGCAGCACCAATTGGATATGAAAACATATTTAGCGCATAAAAAAGAATATTTCAAGATTAGAGAATAATTTGTGCAAAATGAAATATATTTTAGGAATATATTCAGATTTCGTTTGAACATTTCACAAAAATTTTAATGGTTTATATAAAAAAAAAATACTGTGATCTCCGTCTGTTTCTACCCCCCTTCCGCCCACGGACGCCATGATTGGGTGAATTTTACGAGATATATCAATATTATTTTGTAAATTAAAATATAAATATATATTTTTTTATGAATATATTATTATATTTTTCACTTCATATAATACTGAATATTAATTTTATTGCACAAATATATTGTGTATATAATTTATTATTTCTTTTTTTTTTTCTAGTACACTTAATAAAGTGTAACATACGTAAACAACGCAGATAACCACCAAGTACGGATTAAGTATGTGGCTGTTTGAGTAATTTTTTTTACCAATTAAAATTAATATTTAATTGTCTTAGAATTTTTTTTACAAATTATTGTTACTTTTATATTTTGTTTTTTCAGTATTCAATACATTTTTACGAAACGTCATATATTTATGCGCACATAAAAGATTATTTTGACGAAATCGTAGAGCATAAAATCATCTTATTTTTAGGACTTTAAACGTACATAATATATCCGGTATCTAATTACTACACACGCGTACATACATGACGTTAGACCTCGGGGCGATGGATTTATACTCCAAGTAACATTCGTGGCATATGTAGAGTACCGTACACACACTACACACACACACGCACACATCCCGTCCTGCCTCATGGTAATTTGACGTCGACCCCCGGAGGTGTATGAATACAGGAATACGGTAATGGTGGACCGGCATTTAATATTATAATAATACTATAATAACGTTATTGTACGGTGAAATCCGTCGTTTCAAAGTCGCCGACACACACGCTAAGGTTATTTCGATCGTTTACCCGTCACGAACGCTCGACAAAACGTGATATTTACACTTGACGCAAATCAGGATTTTCATGCTTTACGAGCAATTTCACTGACAGAATAGTTCAATTCAATAAAGTATACGTAACGAAATTGACCAATGACCCAAATTAATCATTTGGAATGTATTCGCTTAATAGTGTAAACGCAGTTTTTAGATTTCATACATAAAGGACAGTCGCATTTTTTTTTTTGAAATCGTAATGTATACAAACGATTGACCAACATACTGCAGTGGCTGCTGAACATTAAGGAAAAACCGCCGGTTCCTCAATTGATAGGAGATTTTTTTTTAAGGGTTCTGTTACCAGTGAAACGTCATTTGTGTTCTCTTCAACCTCTTCGTTAGCAATAATATCCGAAAATCCGGTTATTCGAATAGGTCTTTGGTTTGATGTGAATTCTTCTATCGAATTTTTGATAAATTAATTAAAAAGATTACAAAAATACAATTTTCTCAATAATAATAATCTTAAGGTTAACGCACACTGACGGTGGCGATAATATGTATTTAATAGATGGAGCACAAACGCCGCAACGGTAAAACGGTATTCACGAAAATAATGTTACCTCCAATGCGCGGTGATATTTTCACTTCATTTTGCCAACAATGTTTTCTTCAAAATAAATTAGAAATGATAAAAAAAAAATATTATTTTCTTAATATAATATGGTAACATGTATGCATTACAATCAGTGTAACTCATCGATTATATTTCCTACTCTTGGATGGTTTTTTTTTGGAATTTTCAAGCTTGCTATTTTTGGAAATGTTTTTTTAAACTTCTTCACGTTTTTGCTTTTTGGATCGTTTTCGATAGATACCAACTTTCATAGTTTCGATTCATTTTGGATAACTTTTGCCAAAGATCACACACTGTTTCGATTTCGAGCGGTGCAATGCTACTGATCTTTGGAATGAGCGCCGTTGAGACCCCGACTTGGGAGAATCCAAGAGGCAGAGTTGAACAGCTAATTAATTGTATAATAATAAATCAGCAGGACCTTAAGTTAGTGCTTGTTTTGATTACATCTTAATCTGGACCTGTTTACTAGGTAAATAAACGTGTTAAATGTGTAAAATCTTGGGTAGTAACGCAACTTTTTGTTTGTAACGCATCACGTAATTTTTGTAAGATCACGAATTTACACGACTAAAATTTGATAAATACTTAGGTACCTATATAATATTGTCTTGCAAAAGTAAAAAATTGTCGTGGAAATGTTTTATTTTGTTTCATTCCAAATATTGAATATTTGGAATTAAACTGTAAAATCTCGAGTATACGTACTTTATTATTATTATTATTATTATTATTATTATTATTATTATTATTATTATTATTATTATTATTATTATTATTTTGAACGGCGGATGAATAATTAATATCCTAATAGTATATGTGGTTAGATGCTTGGTATTATCTTTCGCTTTCCAAAACTCGACTATAACAGTATACAGAATTTATGCACAACAATAATAACGACGGTGGCGTCGGTTATTACAAACCTTATACCCGCGTTTGTCACATAATGTAATATTTACGTACATTTTACGTAATATTACTACACTGTTTGGTCACGGATATAATACAACTCTGTGTTGGACATTGCAATGCATTTTTAAATTTTATGTCTATATAATCTTGTACGGAAATGATATCCTCCCGCGGAGAATTGACCGTATCGTAAAGTAGGTAGGTACACTGTGCTCCAACGCGATCTCATTTTCACGTGCCCACTTACATATTAAATTCATAATATTATATATATACCTATATAAATATGAAGACCATTTTTTTACCCAATAAACGTTTTTAGTATTTTGTTATCATTTCTACTTATTTATTATATTTTATTATAACTATACACCATCGATAAATGTGAGCTTATTTATATACGATGGCGTATTAATTATCAAATAATAATTAGTTATTATATTATATTTAAAACTGTAAAAATAATTGTGAATATACAATCAAGCGAAATATTATTGTGAAAATAAAAATACATAAAAGAAATATTCTTTATAAAATCACAATTAAAAATTCATTAAGTCATCATTAGGTATTAAGCAAAAAGAAGAATACAAGAAAAGAATAAAATAATAATAATTTTCATTTGTGAAAATTATAAATATTAAAATAAAAGCATTGTTCAAAAATAAAATAGCAAAGAAATTGTTTACGTAGTTATGAAATTGTCGAAAAACAACTATAACACGTAATTAATATTATTTAATGTATGTAGATTGTTATAAAATATTATTTTCTTAATCTATTTATGTATTTAAAATAATTTTAAATGTATTATATTTAATTTTATTCTGTTCATATACTCGCGTGTTTATATACATCGTATATATATATATATATATATATATATATATATATACGATATATTAATAGTATAATTATTTTTTAGATTCTGTGCGGAGCGATGAATCTATTGTTTTTACAATGATGTTTATTTTACTTTTATTTTTCCTATCCTGTGTACAGATTTTTGACCAGAAATAGTGCTCCGATCTCTTCGGTCACAGTTTGTTCCCGGCAGCAATTCGCATCTAGTTGATACTTTAGAGAGATCATTTTTCGATTTTCTCAAAAGCACCTAAAAAAATATAACTCAAAAACGCTAAAAATGCAATTTCGTATTAATCGATTGTTGTTTATTTCTTCGTAATATTGAAAACAATACTAAAATTACTAAAACTTAATTTTATCACTTCTAAATGTTTATGTGATTGTATAAATTAAGATTATTGAAAATAATTACTAAACGCGAAGGTATTCTGAACACACATAAATACGATAAAAAAAACTATTTCCTTACAAAAATAAATAAATAAAAGTCTTATATTATTTATTATTAAATTCACTTTAAAAGTGTACAATAAATTCCGTTATAGAAAAATAATTGGTCAATTCTAAAAAAATGTTATTAACATTTTTAATCTCAAAATAATATCAGATGTATTGGTGTGTGTGTGTGTGTTTATAGTAGTGCAGTGTATTAACATAATATTATTGTATGACGTAAACGAAATGAATTTTTCGTTTTGTCATATAATATTTTGATTTATCAAACAGTTTTAATATAAAAATACATTGAATTTCTCTTTATGTATACATAGCATTTTATTTGACCAAACGGCTAACGGTATTTATAAAAACGAAAAATTTTACTGTACTTTTCCATGGTTTATTTTATTTATTTATTTATTTTAAATATGTCTATACTGGAGAAATATTGGTTTTGGAGTATTTGCATGCAGTAAAAACGTAGGTGATTTATTACACCGTGATCCATTAACAACATGGGTAGTAAATGCAAATTAGTAATTTTTTAGTCTCCCCGGAATTCGTCGAAAATTAGAATTTTACATTTTTTTTCTTTTTATTTTCGAAATTGGCTATTCTTGGTCAAACGATTTATATATATTATAAATTACAATGTTATAAATAACAATCTATTAACAATTTCAGTAGATGTGATTTATACAATTATTTATCGTGTACAATATTTTTTGATAAATAAGTCTCCTATTATAAAATACATAACTACTCGTCATATAATAACGAGATACAGAATTTTTTCGCTATAGGATACGCAATTCAGTACAACATTATACAGCTCATAAACATTCTAGGTCATTATTTTTTTTCCACATTTTCATATTTCATAATACATATAAATATATCATCTACATTATTTTTCTTTTCGGTTGTATACATATATATATATTTATATATATATGATATTATATTGTATATATATATATATATATATATATATATATATATATATATGTATATATATATGATATTATATTTACAAAACCTCGTATAAAATTAAATTTAATCTTACTATTTTTTTATACGGAATAATCGGTTTGAGAAAAACATGATTATAAACGTAAATTATATTTTTCATCTTACAATTCAATTTATATTTTAATATTCTGGTTTTCATGCACGCACACGCATCCTCGTATATATAGTATATATATATATATATATATATATATATATATATATGTATGAAATCATATGATTTGTAGATACAAGCAGAAAATATTATATCGATTTATAAGAAGTATATCTTATTTATTTCTCATGACCGAATTCAGTTGCGCATATATTATACGAGTATATGACGTGTAATATGCACATATTGATGATTCGACATCATTATCACTATACAATAATTATTATTATCGTTTTAGTTTTACAGTAATAAAATTTCCAAATCTTGGATAAATACAGAATGTGCAAGCCGTCTTATACTTCATCGGCCCTTGCGTATGTATAATACCATATATATATATATATATATATATATATATATATACCTGGATCTACATTATAATTATAACGCAGAATAAATGAAATAATAATAAGATAAAGCTTTTGATGGGATTACGAGTAGTTTCTCTGTGTTTCTATACGTGTGTAATCCACCAGGCGTGTTTACGGGTAATGTAAATGCTCTTAATCCTTGCCTTCGATTTTAACTCCCTTCGCCAGTCAATTGAATCCTTGCGGTCATGATTTTCGAAATCTAATTATAACGCTAGGTTATGTCGTTGCCAGTCGATTGAAATCGTGACCGAGCATGCATAAACGTTAGAGTCGCATATAAAATAAAATATAATAATTATACGTACTACATGACACTTTTGTTTTTTCGTTGCCAGAATCGACATAATTCGTTGATTAAAATGATTTGCATGTTTTTATAGTGATGGTCATAAATGAAGTGGAATCCCAAATTTTTGTCTACGGAATATCATAATATAACAATAACCGTTTTAGTATTAAATATGTTTCTCGTAATTATAATAGCTACACAAATAATTCACTGATTAAACGCAACGTTTAATATTATATATTGTATACATATATAATATCGGTTGGAATTTTTTGCGATAAGTGATGTATTTTAATAATTTCTTGCAATTTTTAAACTGCTGTATTTACATTTGATGAAGTTTTTAATTTTGTTATTTTATATTAATTTCAGTCGTACCTGTATATTATTTTTTTATGTACACTTTTCTTGCTACAAACATAATGCAATACAGAAATAATTTAAAGTTTGTAACATAGTTATACGAGGTTAAAAAATTAAATATTTATTTATATGGAAATTCCCATTATACGAGTGTGTTAAATTCTGGAATTTATATTTGATTTAGAAAAAATGTGTTACATATTAATATAATAATAAATTGTATAATTTATATATATATATATGTGAGGTAATATGTAACAGTGTTTGATAAGGAATATAAATCTAAAACAACTATAACATTTGTATTTTTTTTTCTACTTCTCTATAATAAAACGGTGAAAAATAATTCATAATTTATGTCAATCCTACTCGTAAATAGAACTTAAATATTAAACTCTTGATTAACACTCGTAATTATAATTTTAATCTCTCAAAACTATTATGAACATTTCTTTTTTGCATTAAGAATATCACGGCAGATATGTGCACACACAGATTGACGACTTTCATAATATTAATCCTCATATAGTGGTGAACAATATAATACATTTATGAATCCAAAATCCATAAAACCCGTAAATCAAATAATAAATTAATATTTCAGAAATATAAAATTAATACAAATTTGACTAGTTGTATAATCGCTATCAATGTTATATTATCACTATTATTAATTATAAACAACAAAATGAAGCAACCATTGCATAAATATTTTTCGTTGGAATTTTGCTTTTTATTATATTTGTCGTTTTTAAACTGTGTTCATTTATCAGTGAAATTAAAAATATAATTTTTCACTGAGGAACAAATCATATTAGATATTATTAAATTTGTTAATCATGCATTTTCAACTTAAATGTTTTTCTAATATGTTAAGTAATCATAAATGCTCTTTGATAAATAATTATCTTTCAAAACTATAATGTTCATAAAATATCCAAATTATTTTTGAATTGGGTGTGGTTGGTTTAATGCAAAAAGCAGCGGCTTTTTACAATACATTATATTAATGAAACCTTTTCAAGTATAATGTAATCTGTGATGATTATAAAAGTTAATAATAATTTATAACTGAAAAATGGTAATATACCTCATGGCTCATTCAATGAGAGCAGGAAACTAGACAATTCACTAGTTGCATTAGTGAAGTCCATAATAATTATGGTCCTTGCTAATATCATAGCGTGCGTTCTCAAAAAATGGCAATCGATTAGTACTAAGACAATTTGGATGAACCAACTTCACAATTAAAATCCCTCGTTACGGCCGCTAAAACAATTTGCGAATTTTAGAAGTCGACTTAAAAATTGTCGAAAATTAAAAACTATCGTTTAGTACCAATTATGAAGTTCTATGGCTGGATGTGCTACGTGATGTTTGCACGAATTTAGATTTTTACTTATGTAAGGAAACAATGAACATGCAAATTCTTACAATTTGCTGCATATTGGCATATGTTTCATCAAGTTTTGGCCATACGGGTCAGCCAAATTAATGAACGTCAACTATACGGTTATAATACAAAACAAAAATACCTAATGAATTTTAAATAAGCAAATAAATGAAAAAAAATTCAAAATATAATGTATCTTTCAATATATTTTTGAAAAATAACTTTCTAATTTTATTATATGATTTCTAATTTACAGTTAATTTAGTTCATACCCCTAAATTTAAAAATTATATTTATTTCTCAACTAAGAAAATTGTTCATCGAATTTGTTTTCTAAAATAATAATTTAATTATTAAGAAAATATTTAATATCTGTTAAAAACAATTTTAATTGAATTTATATGAAAAGTTTGTCTGTATAAATTAAAAAAAAACAGAGTATAATCGTAGATTTTACAATATGGAAATTCGTAATTTTAATTAAAATATTGGCTTCAAACATTATATCATTATGCAAATTAGCTTTCCATTCTGTCTCAAAATAGTTATAATAATAATAATAATAATAATAATAATAATAATAATAATAATAATAATAATACATATAATTTTATATTATATTAAATTATTTTCAATATTATTATTAATTTTATATTATTACAATCTACATAATAATATGAATAATAATTTTGAATGGATAATAAAATATATTATACGTAATATCGATTTTAATACGAGTAATAAAATTATTTAAAGTTTAAACAAAATTGTATCTAGAAAGGTAAACATGTCTTAGATTATTTTTATTAGTGTACACTTGTTTATATTTTACATAATTTAAATCAATATAATTTTTTCCCCGTTATTGTTTTTATCTTTATGTGTATACAAATATTTAAAAAAATTGGTTTCTTTTGTATATTAAAATTTAAAAGAACTACATTAACTATAAATAAAAATGAACAGAATGAACATTGTAATAAACTTTATTTGAAAAGAAACCGTATAAATATTTATGAGATTTAAAGAAATAAAGACCTGACAAAACTTAATGCATTCAAAAATAATGGTAGTGTATAAAGGATAGTCCTCTGTAAATATATAGAACACACGTTTCATTCATATTTCTAAGTTTCGATAAGACATTAAACACAAACTAATAAAATAAACAATTTAAATATTATGACTTTCGGGCCCGTTTAAATTGTATTTTAAAGAATACCCCCAGTGAAGCATGCAATTTGAATTTTTATTAAAGAATACAAATTAATTTACCTTTATTTATTTACATTTTTGGAATTAGGTATATTATGCGGTAACGTAATAATGCCTAGTTACTTGAATTCATATATTTTGTCGATTGTTCATTTAAATGTGTATATTTTATTATCCATGGTGATTTCCAGAGAACTTAAAATTAAATTTGATTTTAGTTTGATTTCAACAACAATTAAATAAATATATATATATATATGTATATATCAAAGTCCAATAATTTCTTGCTTGCATTGTAAATATAGTACAAGTCTTCAATAATAAAACGTATATTTAATATTAATTTTGTTTAATGTGTAAAGTTAAGAAAAAAACCTTGCAATTCTATAGTAAAATCAATTTTAATCACTTTAGAGCCTCTTATACGCAATATATATATATATATATATATATATATATATATATATATATATATATTTATATTATGTGTTGTTCACATTAATAATTTAATACATTATCGATTTGTGTAATTTACTAATGGTTATAAAATTTGTAAATACATTCCCGTAAATTCAATTTATTTAACGTTCTTGGTTTAGAATGCAGGGGAATGAATAATATTTGTTAAAAATGTTTAAAGTAAATTGATTTTAGTACTATCTTATAATAATTTGGTATTTAATATAAGCTTTTATAAATTTATTGATATGAATAATAATAAGTTACGCGACGTTGGCTCCAATGTCAAAAGGGTATAACAAAGTGCACTATTATTGTGACGTCACATATTATGGTTACTAGTTATTACTAAATATTTATTAAAATTTACGACCATCAAAATTGTAAATCTGATGAATTCTCATTGAAAGCAACACGAGATGAATCCATCATATTTTAATTAACCAGATTGTCATTACATTTGAAACGTTTCCAATTTGTATGCAGATAATGAAAATGGAATAATTTAGGTATATACGTATATTTATATAAAAAATAAATTTAATTATTTATTTTGTATTTAAATTCAACAAAAATGTTAAATATAAAATACTTTGATCGATTTTTAGAATACGATTTTATCTTTTTATTTATTTAGTAATATCGTTTTCGAGTTAATTAGTTTTCATATATATATATATATATATATATATATATATATATATATATATCTAGCGATAAACATATTGTAAAGTACTAAATAATTATTTATTATCAATATTTTTTTGGACATAATTTTCAGGTTAAATTATAATTTTTAAAGAATTTAAATTTTATCGATTTCATTTTTAAATGATGACTGCAAATAATAATTTTAATAATAAACCATTACTCAATTAATAAAATGTCACCATCATATGCATTCCGTAAGAAATGAAAGTCATGGAAGATGCAATGGAATATAATTTTCTTCATTATATTTATCATGCTTTATTATTTATTTTGAAATCACAGAGCACAAAACAACACGAGCGTCTAGAGACAGCAATCAATTTTCTTATCAGTTATCAGTATCGTACAGTGATACATATTAATTTGACATTTTTTGACTACAGTTATAAAACGGAATTTAAATCTTTGTTGATAACTTCACTCAATTATGGAGCACCAATCGAAAAACAATTTCAATATTGAAAACCGAAAAACACAGGTTTTTTTTATATTTATTTATGTATTTTCCCCAGTTTTTAGTACTTGATGTTATTATTGTTAACACTGACTTTCCTTTTCATAATTATAAATTAATTAAATAAAATAATTTTCTAAATTATAAATTAATAATAACACACACATTTTAAAATTAATTTAACTACTAGTAGATGGTACCATTATATGTGAATATGAATAGGAACAGGATTTTAAAATAATTATACGATTTGTACATACTCCAGATACAAAAATCAACACCTTGACATAGAAGATGAAATGTTAATTGATACGTATTAAGTGATAGCAGGTTGTGATAAGTGATAAGACAATTGATATCGAGACGCTGTCTCTGGACACTCGTCAAAACAACGTGTTTATATTATATTATATAGTATCAATGTTAGCACCAAAATCGGTTATTTGTACATTATGAAGTTGACAACAAAAATAGGAAAATAGGTAACGGAATGCATATAGCGATTGGCGTCTTATATGGGCTCGTATTACATATACGAAAATTATACAGAATGTATAATTAAATCTTCGCGCTCAATTGACCAATTGCATCGTTTATGGTCGTATTAATCTGTTTCTTTTTTGTTCTGTCACAGGACTTAGAATGTGGTTGTGCTGGACGCAGTTGTCGTTGCTGTTGCTGCTGGCAGGGCGCGTGATCGGGCAACGACCTACCCCGAACAAGCGACATGACGTCTACATAGCCGGATTTTTTCCTTTCGGCGGTCGCGTGTCCGGTAGCATACCCGAGGGACGGGTCGGCCGAGGCGTCATGCCTGCCGTCAAACTGGCCGTCGACCACATAAATGAGAACCCCACTCTGTTGCGCAACTATCGATTGCACGTGTGGTGGAACGACACTCAGGTAAGCGAATCGTTTGTAATATAATGAAGTGCTTCTCAAACTGTGGACCGTATGAATATTACTGGGGAACCATGAAATATTCCTTATATTTTACCTATTTTCAAATAGGTTTTCAAAAAAAAAAATCTCCTGACTCCACCCTTGAAACCGAATTTCGCGAAAAACAACTCACGGAAAGTGGACAGCTAGAGTATACATTAATTTCAAAAGAGTCCTTACTTATATTAATTCTTTACGTTGACATATCTCTATGAGACGCCATTTTCACAACTACAAATAATAAAATACAAACACAGATCATGCCTTTCTACGCATACTTTATACTGTAATTTTGTCTAGTTATATTACTAATTTATTTATATTTATGCTTATTTAAAACATAAAATCATTATAACATTTTTTTTTTATTATATAATCAAAAATGGTCACCAAGTATATTACATATTATTGTATATTAGGACTCCATTAAGTACACATTACTTGTCAGTACAGAATATACGAGTAGATGATTTAAATCAATAACATAGACGTAGTCAAGTGGGAGGTTTGAGAATTTCGAAACCCTTCATCGATAAATACGCAATGAGAAAAATGTCTACTTTCAAGTAAAAAACGTATTAATTTTTATAACATAAATAACAGAAAAATGGAAATTTTGTTTACTAATTACACGAATTATATTAATAGTACCACATATTCAAAAATGTCAACTCAGAAATAAATAATCTTGCACGTTGATGTTATAACATCGGAGGCGTATCGAACTTGAAAACAATATTGAGTCACAAGAATTTTCATTGTTTGACCCACCACTACTCACCCTTTAAAACAAAAACAAAACGAAATTTGAATTATTTTGTGTTTATTCAGAGAAAATATTTTCTATTGACATTATTTAAATAATATGATTTTTTTAACACAACAGTAGATTTTTCAAAATGGTTCATTGTTTCTACATAATACATTTTGAAATCCGAAAAAAAAACATTTAAGTTTTAAAATATTCTTAGTCAATTGCAAAACGTAAAAATGTCTTTTTAAAGTTTAACCTAAAAATAATACGATTATCTTTAATAATTTATAAAATTGTATATAATTTCATATTTAGGAAAATCATAAAAGATAGGAATTTTTAAATATTATATTTATAAATAGAAAAATCAACAAGCAAAATTACTCGAGAAAATAATCTTTCTGCAGACCCTAAAGTAACTGGAATTGTCACCATCACTTTTTAGTCTGAATCCTATATGCAGGTTGAGGAAAGCGTCTGACAAATAATACTTAGATAATGTAATAATAATAGTTCCAACACATATTTTTGTCTTATTAGTTTGAATCGTATTGCTTTTTTCTTTATCTTAATCGGCATTCTATATATTTAGGTAATTAAAAGTAGGTATAATCACTAATCAGTATTTATTACTTACTTTTTTTATGAATGAAGTAAGACCAGAATTTGCTTACTGCTTACGCATATACGGTTTGTAGGAAAAAACATCACCGAGACACTTACTACTGATAAATTTGAGATACAGGGCTCAAATTTGATCTTTCGTCACGCCACTGGTATAACATATACTATAACTTACATATACATACCTTCACATTTGTGTACGACATACCTAAGGTATTGTCGGCCAAGTGATTCAAAATACATTAGACCTTTTGTCTTTTGATAAATATTTATTGAGACGTCGTTGACCAATAAAAATAGATTAAATTTATTTGTATAATATAGTCAAACCTTTTTTAACACCTTAAATTAAAAAAATAAAAGTTTTCATAATCACTTTTTGATGTTGCACAATACTTTCCAAATTCTTATTCTAAAATGCTCTTATTTTCCATAGTAGATAATTGAACTTTTGGACCCCTCCCATTCATAATCATTGCCTACGTATCTATTAAATATTAAAGTGAACCCAGCCATTTGAAATGGAATGGTTTAGGATTATGAAAAAAAAATGTTTATTTAGTACGGGTTTGTAGGGAATGTAGTGAACATATATATATATACTGTGAAGTTTGCGTTTGAGACCAAAAAAACTATTCGTTTTATTAAGTGTCCGCCTCGAACTGGGGATTCGTTGTAATAATACATTATCCTAACATTTCTTGTTGCATAAATTTAATATAAAAATAAGTGGGTCGCATAATATAATATATATATTACCGGCAGTGTTGAATCCAGCATTCTATAAAATACCAAAGATACTTCTGTGAAATGCCAAAAATAAGCAGAAAAGTATAACATTTACATAATGACTAGGTATTCTATAGGATATCGAATTTTATGTATAATGTGTATGAAAGTAATATAAAATTATATACTATATTAGTGTACTCGTACACTGGTGAAAAGTGTATTTACTAAATACACCGATGGCGATCTTTACGATTATCTCAGCACACACGACACACGTGCGATGTATTATCACTTCAAGCCAAAACTTAAAATAATTCACGACAAGCAATTGCACAGCAAAAAACAAGGTATAGTGTTAAGTAAACGAATTATGAAGTCGAAAAATACTAACATCATTGGTGCAAAAAAAATTTTCTCTGTAACCAATTATTGAAATTCGTTCAATTGTTGAAAAATAAAGTGACGTATTGTGGGATGAATATGTCACTGTATATCCGTATAAAGCATTATTTAGAAATTATATCAAAGTTGAAAATAGAACTTTAAATTTGCCGAAAGAATAATAATCAAGAATACGAAGGATAATTACTAGAAATATTTGAAAAACATGAATTTAAGAATGATGATCCAATATTTTCCGAAAAAATCTATTATT
This sequence comes from Slavum lentiscoides, assembly GCA_032441835.1. Lineage (NCBI taxonomy): Eukaryota > Metazoa > Arthropoda > Insecta > Hemiptera > Aphididae > Slavum > Slavum lentiscoides. Next base: position 12,421,232 of record CM063712.1, on the reverse strand, counting down.
AGAAAATAATAAAGATAATTCAGATATAGATAATATAGAAGATCCAATGCCTACAATTCAATTAAATAATGCAAATACCATTGTAATGTGAATAAATGCTAAAATACATCTTGAAAATCAAGTAGTTAAAATGATAACATGAGCAGGTAAAAATTTGAAGCAAAAATTGTGAAATAAAACTTTTATTTACTTTTTCATTTTCTTGTATTACCTTATTGTATATAATATAAAAGCATAATGTAATTGCATAATCTTTGTAAAACTAAGCTAATAATAACACCACCGATATTTTAAAAAAAAATTGTATGTAAAAATATTTCTTTCAATTTTATTAATTACCATTTGTAATAAGAATCATCAAAACGGGTATGCCTAATATTATTTCAAAAGTATGTATCAGTAAACAGTTTAAATCATTTTACTCCAATGTTTTAATGTACTCGTATAATGAGAATACGTTAAAATATGTAACAACGCAATTCGAAAATTGAATTTGAAATAATTTCTATTTCATCAACTCTCAGTAATCAATGTATAAGAAATTTAATTAAAAACTTTAAACAATTTTTCATAATTTTACTATATGTATATTGTACGAGTATTTACAATAAGTTACGTCCACTGTACAGGAATTATTTATCGGATTAACAAAAATACCTTAAATTATGATTGCGTTTAAGTATATTATTATTAGAATTTTGTATCCCAAAATAAATCAACTTTAACAAGAGCGGATTAAGTTATACATTATTATATTCTGGACTTTAAGTAAGTTTTTTAAAATATACTATCGATAGTAACGCGTGCTATTTTCGTCCTTGTTCATTCTTATCATAAACAAAAAAAACTCATATTTTAATATTATTAAAGTAAACGAATCGATAAAAACATGTAGGTAATAATATAAAATGTGCGATTTTCAAGTAAACACATATTTTTTCTCTATATGCGTGTATTATCAAATTGCGTATTTAGTATTTGAATAATATTTCTTTAATCTCAGACGTATGCATTGATACATTAATATTTATTTATGCATAATGAACGCGTTTGACGTAATATGCATAAATTTTAATTTTGATTGAACAAATTATTATTACACTAGGCAAAAAAAAAAGATAAAAATTAAAATGTATATAATTTTGATCACACGGTAATCATAAATCACTGTATTAAGAGATTACACTTTTTCACAATTTGCTTAATATATATATATACTATATATCTAAATATAAAAATATTATGAAATTAAACTTTTCGATTATAGGACAATAGTAATATATATTATGTATAAATTTGCTTATCGTATAAACCGACACAGTTTTGGTCCACCATCTGAGCAAAAAAAAAACAAAAACAAAAATACCGATATTTCTCATTTCTCTTATATGATGAATAATTACGCATGCAAATAATATAATAAATTCAGAACAATACCCATAGCCCATAGGAATTGGTATTTGCTATTCATTTTAAAAGTCATACATTATTTAATCATCTCAACAACCATTTTACTCAATATAAATGTATTCTGTAGCTTTTGGGCATTAGATTCGTAAATAAATACAAAAAGAAAACTTTCAGAACTCGCGATTCATATAAAAACGATTGCTTTAACTTAAACGTATGTTACGCGAGATGAAAATAAAAAGTTCTACGTAATACTTTTTTTATTCTTGAAAAATCATTTTTCTACACGGCAATCCATAGGTTAGTAAGACTCAGTGACAAAGCTTGGGTTCTGGATTAGAATTATGCATACATACATTTTTTTTTTACTTATAGTATAATTACATACATTTTTCTACTTAATTTTTTTATTAAATCTATTTCACTATTTTTTAATTAAAATTCAAACGCTGCTTGCAAGCAATATTTACATAACTTAAATCATCGCCCATTGGTCCGTTGAAATTTAATTCAAATTAATAAGACATGATAAAATAGGGTTTAAGAAAATACACGTATTGAACATGAAAGTATACATTTTATAATACGAATATACGTGTACACCATTCGCCTTTACTGATAAAGAGAGCACTTGACAGTTATGGGCGATCGGCGACAATCAATCTAATATCTATAATTAATATAAAAACCATATTTTTCTTTTGATAAATGTTCGCGAGACATATCTCATTTTATTGCTTGTACGAGGTCCACCTCTTTTCAGCTTCCACCACGCGGCCTGCCCGTGATATGAGAACCACTGATAAGGCGACCGCACTTAAAACCTGTTTATGCGTAATATCATTGATTAGGTATACATCATAATCAAATGTAATTTACATACAATGTCTTTATGACTGATAAAGTAACAATTGAAATAATTATATCTTATATTTATATGCAATTAGTTTTAAGAACTGGATACACAATGTCTCTTTATCTCATAGCTAACTCCGCCACCGGTATGATTTACCTATTTTATTCAAACGACGGTTTTGAATATGGATGTATAATATGTATGATATGAATAACACACAGAGATCAATAAAATCCTGTATAGAAGAAATTTACTCATCGGTAATGTTAGACCAATGGTTCCCAACCTTTTTGAGACTATTACCCATAAATCGGGTTAAATATTAACAATTATCCAACCCTTCACCCCGAAAAAAAGCTCATTTTAAAAATAAAAATTTTAAATTTAAAAAAAGAATTTACCGAAATTACTATAACCGTAACCAATAATTATATTATGTCGTTAGTCGCACCATGGTATTTTCGACCGCGTTATAATAAAAATAAAAATTAGTCTTGTTTTTACACCTCAGAAAATCCCGTTTTACCCCTTGGAGGGTAATGATCCCCAGGTTGGGAACCGCTGTGTTAGACTGATATAAACGGAACCTATTTTTTGTGTAGATATTACTTGCATATTTGCCAGAATTAACGATTAATACATGTCTATACTTATGTTGTTTAACAATTCATTTCGTATTAATATATATATATATTATCATATTTTTTTCTAATTGATTATATTGAGTTCATATAATAAAATCGTGCGAAATTTAATTATCATATAATTATATTAAAATTATTAATGTACATATAATTAGAAGTGACGTCATAATCCAATGCTTTCACGATTATTTATTGTTTTACAAAATAGAATCACAAAACCTTGAGTGCCGAGAGTCAGATCGGAAAAAAAAACGCAATGTAATCAATGTATCAATGTAAATGTGTTTAAATTGTATACGTTATGAGGATTGAAAGCGGGAATTTTTTCTTTTCGTCTTACGCATACGAAAAATAGCAAAATGGACGTTCCATGATTCCAGTGTACTGGTAGATCTATTTGAATTCGTCGTGAGGTCTACTTGAGTTCGATTTTCCCGAAATTTCTAATTTTTTTCATTAATCTTTAAAAAATTACTTAGACAAATTTAAAATGAAAAAATTGCTTATAATTAGTTTTTAAAGATCTTAAAATAAAAATTAAAAATTAAAATGTGGGAAAAACATTATACAGTAAAATTCAAAGCGAATTCAAATCTGTTTTCTGAATCCTTATCGCGTTACAAGTTCGATCTGTTCTTTAGAAGTAGGAAACGTTTATTTTACTATGATTCTTGTGTACAAGTCAAAGTAGAACTTGCAGTAGAAAACAAATATATAAGAAGTACATATAAAATAATATCACATAATCTTTTGACATTATTACCGGAATAACACATAATACCGAGTCAAACTGAATTCTACGAATTAAATTTCAAAACAAGATTTTCTTGCCATTTGACGTATCCTTTATTCTTTGACATCAAAAAGAAAAATCAAATTGTGTGATCTCCTCTCCTTCCACCGAACAATACGTTTTTGAAAATACAATGTAGTAAACAATGTCATTTCTGTGAATGTACTCAGAACAACTTTTTGAAAAGAAATTTGAAAAATATTAAATAGTTTCGCCGTAAAATAAGAACATTTAAAACGACTATTATTTTATATATGAGGTCATGACGATATATTATTTTAGAGTAAATAAATCTCTATAATGAGAATAACATAAAATGATAAAAATGTTAAATAGAAAATTCGAATTATCTCCATAAATCCCGTAATTAATGTTTTTGTACACGTATGTAAATTTGATTTTAGAAAAGAATATTATCTTAATCATTTTGTTACTCGATTTTTTTTTAAGCTTTTATATTAATTGCAATATAATAATATATTATTATTATACAAAATATATAATGTTATATTTTAAAATAGCTCTACTGATAAATTCTTTACTCTCCGCGTAAACATGTTCTACCTTTGGACAATTGTAATTCACTATATCAATCTGTAAAACAGACGTGACTGCAGTAGTATGCGAAATTAATAAATTTTTCTCTTATGTTTATGGAAGTGTAAAAATGTATGACGTTCAGTATTGATAAATTATCCGTGATTCTTAATGCAATTGATTATTTTTAAATCATATAACGCGCTTTTCGGTGTTAAAATACAACTGTCAGACGAATTTGTGTGCGGATTATCTCCGTTGTTGAAAGTCTTCGAAAACAATCGATTTCGGTACCCGCCATAAATATTTTAGTCTTTGAAACGTGTTCGAATCTAATCATTTACAAAATTAAATTACGTTAGAAATGTCATTTAGAATAAAAACGTCTGGTGCTTTTAGAAATTTATCAAAATAGCGTTAGAATAAACATATATTTGTTAAAAAGTGTGTTATAACCCATAAACAAGCAATTCATTAATTAATTAATCACAAATAAATTACTTATAATATTTATATCGATTGAATGACCAGTGTCAAATACGAATTCACGACAAAATTTAGAGGAAATAATTGGTAATAATATATTTTAATTTCATTGATAATAATAGCAAAGTGCAAATTTTTTAAAACAAATTGAAATAAGTGATGATAATTTATAAACAAAGTAGTGTGTATAAAAAAATAAAAATCCAAAACGACAAACAATTTTCAAACAATAATTACGTTTCTACAAATAAAATATGATTTATCCGCATAATACCTGTAAGTACATACAATTTTATAAAATTATTCATTTCTATGACAATCGAAATTTAATAAAACATAATGTGAGAACAATGATTAATTTTTTTCTCAGAAAAAATGTTTATTAGTGGTATCGGCGGAGTACGATTGCGCGCGCTCCTTATCGGTGGTACCTTTTTAGATGTACGATTGCGCGCGATTCATAATTTGTATTTCTACGCAACGTTGCCATTCCCGCGGCTTTGCCGATAGTAAACTTTTATATTGAATCAAAATTATATTTTTTGAAAATTCCCATATAGGTACGAATATACTATAATTGTGCATGATGTACAACGTACATATATACGATATACTTTCTGTCAGTCGTGTTTGTTCTCAGTTAGTGTCCGCAATTTTAAATTATATATATTTTAACGTTTTACATTTTATCTATATATTTTAATTCACTTTCTTGTAAAGACAATTTTTTTATCTACTTTTTTATTTTATTTAATTTATATATATATATATAACGATTTTTTCTAATTTTAAATTTACCATTTAAAAATTAAAACATTGTTATAGTATTTATAATAATAAACTTGGCAACGCCGCTTCCCATTTCACGCGCAATCGTATACCCAAAAAGGTAAAACGCGCGCAATCGTGTCGCGCCCAGTTGTATAACTTAAAATATTAAAACAATTTTATAATTTTGTAAAAAACAATAACAATAAGGTAAATTATTATTTTATTATTATTATTATTATTATTATTATTATAATTAAGGCCATATTATTACCTGGGCTACAAATCCCTAAAACAATAAATCAAGTTTTAGAGTACCGAATAAATGGTCGAAAATACAGTTATAAAATAAGCAAAGAATAATAGTAAAGTAAAAATCTATTTTAGATACTATAGATGAACACGACAATGTAACGCGTTTCATCTTGGACTGTTATGAATAACAAGGGATTATAATAGGAAGCTGCTGTAAAATTATTGATAGAATCGACTTTAAATTCAGTGCGTATAAATCCACACACTCATTAAACTTAGGGTAATCAAAATGCCGAAAGCGTTTTTTTTTTTTTCAAAAATTGTATTGTTCATACACAGATTACGCGAGGAAAATGTAAAGTAGAACTGGAATATATATTCATTACATAAACAGTTGACTATTTCGCAGTGGCGGTTATATCAAAGACTTGAGGGGGAGGCGAACTCAAAATCAATGGTGAGCTAACGACTTCCCCCCTAATCGTTGAGTTCAACCTCCGCCACCTACCCGCGTTATCAGTATTAGAATTTTATGACTCAAATCAATTACGGATATTTTAGATATTTTAATTGAAAAAAAGAGTTCCACAAGTCGATTTTATTATATGTATTAACCTAATATAAATTTCAGATTATAATATAAAAGTAATTACTGTTGATTAATTATTATTTATAGTAGAACATGGCATTACAATGGAAAGTTCGAAGTTTATGAATGGTCAACATTTAAATACTGTTTGCTCTTGTAATATGTTTGGTCAAAGAATAATTTTTGAACACAATTTAAAGAATTGGCAATCAAGTTTTACTACCGTATGTATCTACTAAGTACCAATATTTTTCACATTTTATTTTCATGCCATTAATGTACAAAAATAAAATATAATATTCTTATTTATATTATCTATATTATATTTTTATATCTATAAATATGTTTTGTTTTAAGTATATGTAACATAAATATAATATTATTGTTTTAAAATATATAAATTTGTTAATATTTATATAGTGTTGTTATTTTCACGTGTTACAATAATTTAATAAAAGTCAATTAAAATATTACACCTTATTTAAACTAATAAGTTTTATTCCTCTTCCGTTGACGCACATTTTGGGCAGGCCTGTATTCAAATCCTGTTCTTTTGCAAAAGTTTAGGTTAGGTATTTCACCATTTAAAATATATATTTAGATATCAAAATATACTTCAAGGGGGGGACGATACACTTATCCCCCCCTCCCCAGATATCCACCACTGCTATTCCGTTTATTAGTTAAGTCTTTGAACGTTTTATTTCAAAGCTATTCCGAGTTAAAAAAACGGGATGAGCAATCGAATTAAATGAAAGTCGAACACGCGTTGAAGTAATCGGCATATATTATTACATAATAATAATTACGTATGTGAAATTATGGAATTTCAATCGAAACATCAAACATTTACAACCGAACGTCAATAATTCAAACACTAATAGTAATAATTTTTATTGCAGTTTACTTAGTAAATACATAAGTCGTTTATACAATAATGATTATCGTCGATAAATCATATATATATATATACGTCTACGACTATTTATGATATTTTATTTTCACCTATTTGGATTCCATTTCAAAATTGCAGGCCACGCGAGGACAACGTCGCGTCGTCCGCGGGTAGTCAAACTTTTTTCATAACTAAAGTTTTTACTCTCGACGATCTACTTATTATAACACAAAAAGCTTCAAATGGCGTAATGTGTAACAATATTATTGTTATCGTTTTAAAATAAACTTCTGCTCGTAACGTTGGCAATTTCAAAGTAGCGCGTTGCCGGAAAAACACGTATCCCGTCGTGCGAACGTACAGTTAAAAGTTTTGAAAAGGTTTTCAGGGAAGAAAAAAATATCATGACTTTCACGGATAGCCACAAATTTCTATAGCGAATAAATATGATGCGGTCGTATATTGTTCGCGCGACTTTTGTTGGCGTTCATTTTATCCTAAATTTAACCATGTGATACAACCCGTGTAACAGATATGGACCGCCGGTCGACTAATGTTTTCGAATAATGACGAGAAATCCGTCTGGGTTTTCGAAAATCTTTAGTGTACTCATGCCGGCATATTATACGTTGGACTGTAACCGGAATCGTTGTACATTTATTAACAATACACTCGTTTGTGTGAAACAAAAAATAGAAACTCTAAGCGTAACGGTTAGGTCATCCAAAAACGTAAACGAAACTTTGAGTGCAGTGGCGCCAAAGTCATATTTATATAACACGCACTTACTTGGTACCTAATAATAATTGCTTTCAAATGTACGAAACATTTGTATTTCTGGTTTTCTCCAGAGTTGATCGGGAATTTTGATGAAAACCGAACGTTTACATCAGGGTGACGATAAAAAAAAAAAATTGATTTCTGAAAGACCCACCCACTTGAATTATTCGTTTAACCATTAAGAAGGTTCACAGAAAATGTCAAGGAAAAATGGTTATTTTTATCGATTGCGCAACTTATTTGAAGAATTGATACATTTTACGTAGGTAGAACATTAATAAAAAAAAGTCATAGAATATAATATTACAAAATTTTAATAATCTATAGTTGATTTATTTTCGATTTGGATACTTCTGTCGGTGTTGTTCAACTACTTGCAAAAGATACTGCTTTTGTTCTTACTGGTTGGTAATTATGCAACTTACGTATAATCAACGAAATTCCACAATCAGCTGCATCATTTACTACTTTTAGTTTTGAACCCTTGTAAGACCGCCGATGAAATGTTTTTTTTATTTTCCCAAGTACTTGGATGCTGATTTACTATATGTATACTATACATATAGTACTACTATGACACCTTCAAAATATTCGAAAACAGAATCTTTTTATTCTGTACTGAGTAGCCTAATTCCGGTGTGTCCCGAGACCGTGGAACATGAAAGCCTCAAAGGGTCCCGCATAAATACAATTTGTATATAAAAAAATGTTGAATTTTGTTTTGAAATTCACGTCGTACTCTTACAAGGACTAAATTTAAAAAAAAAAATTTTTAATATTAAAATAGTACTTATTTATTAATGGGATATGTTAATATAATAGAATATACATTTTTTAAAACAAATTGATGAGTTTTAGTAGCATAAATAGAAGAGCCAAAACTTGATATAGCCCCGGAACCATAAATTAATTATAGTTAACCTACGGTCCGTAATCATTGTGCGCTTAAGCTATTACTCGTATCCATTAAAACCGTATCAGTGGCATATACTGAGGGTCTTAAGGAACACTTGTGACCCAAAAAAATAATGGTAAATTGGCAAAATTTTAATTTTTCAATCCTAGAAATATTTAAAATATTAATATATTTTATGTATAATAATATTTGCGTAATATATGAACGTGTATACATAGCGTTTCTATAGAAAAAAAAACATGTCGATTGCTGATGTCCTATATTATATTTATATAAACACGTTTAAATATTTCGTATATTTTTTAGTCATTGATAGCAAAACGTCCCGTTTTGTTCGGATATATTTATGATATTGCGCATATACACACATCATATACTTAGTAATTTTAATAAAGATAATGTTATTAGAAAATTCTGTACCGGTACTGGTGCAGAGGTTAGGTTTCACTCTTTACAGCTTAGTTGTTTTCTTCATCATTTTTGTTATTTTAATTTTTGAATTTATGCTTCCTATTTTTGTTTTCTAGTAAATATACTTTTTCGAGATAAGTATGTGTAACTTTTTACTAATATTAACTGTACTGAATGATATTAACACTATATAAATATGTACTAAGGTTACCCATTGAAAGTCGTAAAATATAACGTCCACTCCTCTTTTACGATAATCATACCTGCGTGCGCAGATTTCTGAGACAGATAAAGCTACATTTAATTTCACTGCCCAGATTCCCTTTAGCGGCCACACCACAAAGAAACTATAGATATACACTTATTATACTAAGGATTGCATTTATTTCTGTACTATTTTCCAGAATAATTTCTTGTCAGTAAATATAATCCAACAATAAAAAAAATAAAAAATACTCCTTTTCAATTAAGTAATTATTATATTTATATTTAAGAAAAGGACCTCATATGGCTACAGCCCACTTGCGCACGCCTATGATGATAGTGTACCTACCTATTACATAAAAACATTATTTTTCCGCAATTACATTTCAAACGTTTTTTTACAAATTTTATTCCAGCTAGACGATATAGATATAGACGTAGATGTTTTGATTTTGATACATCTCTTCGATTAAATGATCGTTACGCTTATATGCTTAATAATTGTTAATTGTTATAATTAATAATTGTTTTTTGTTTTTTTAGAGAAATAGAGAAGAAGAAAAATTTGTAAAATCTATTAATGTACACGACATGTATATAAATTGTTAATAGGCATTGACGCGTGTAAATAAAATAGTAAATAAATAAATAAAAATACCGATATATATTTACATATCTATAATAAATCTAACATTTCCCGATGTGAAAATTTCCGTTATGTGCTGTAATTCCAATGTAAATCGGAATTGATAATACGATCATTAAACATCGATTGTTTTGTGTAATAATTGTAATTATGGCAATTATGTTTTTATAAATTTTAACCACGATCGCACCGGTATTTTACATAATATATACGTCATATAGTGTCTCTATCAAAAAATAAACTAATAAATAAATAACAATTAAGAATTCTGAAAACATGAGAAATTAATGATTTTTAAATGTTTTAAAGAAATTTGATGTTCCGGACCACGGGTACGAAAACGCATTCAGTTTATTGTAATACATTGTACAGTTAGTTTTTGGCAACCTAATTTTAGTGCGGATGAGAAGAAGTAAAAAGGATACTTTTAACCAGACGATAAATAGCATATTCGGTATACGAAAATGTTTACAAAGACCTCGGGCGAACACCTCATATTGTGAATACGTACGAGAAGTTTAAATAGCGCACAGGATATTGTACGTGACGCCCACCATTCTCAAACGCAGAAGCAGATTTGTTATGTGTTTTCTCAACAACAGCGGTTTCCACTGCACCTGTATCGCGACGGTGTAAACGGTGAACGGACAACGTAATTCTGTTTGGTTAATCTCGTTGAACATTCCGTTTGAAAGCTTACTCCTCCGCCCTTTGGCAATAACAGTTTGTTTACACAAAAATGAATTTTAAATTCAAATATTTCGTAAAGTCCTAGAGGATTATACAAAGTGAAAATGTTTTACTTATAAGTTATTTAATAGTGTTAAAATCGTATTACATGTTAAGCACGTCTCAAGAGAATTTATTTCTCTTTAAAATCATAAAACGAAGTTACGGTATGTTCGTGGGGAGACACTTCATGTAGAAAATACAGACATACGAAAACGCACAAAAGACCAACATATAAATAACATCGGTTCAAAATTATAAATACTCGTAATACCAGTATTTATAACAATCAATAATTAAATGAAAACGATTTGAATATACGCGTTATTGATAATTGCTTAGGTACGTTCTGTTCGAAATAAATTTTTATACTTTATTTAAAACGAACATATTTTATAACGTATTTTATAAAAACATCCTTTAAGAAATATTAAACAAAAATTAAATTTTTTTAAACAAGCTTTTATTTATTGAACTAAAAATAGAAAATAATTTTTTATCTAAGCCAGCTGTATGTATAACTATATAAGTAAAAGCTGCGGGCGCTTAGGTTTGGATGTTTATAAAGCTGAACCTATTGTTTACATTAGATTGGTAACGTTTCCGACTTCGCTTACGGCTATTCTCCGACATCTACCCTCTTCGTGCATATTGGAACGTCTGCCTAATCGGCGTGCCTCTCTATGTATAGTACAACGTTACTCGTGCGGAGACCGAGCTACAGTGTACTTCGCGATACTAATAGCAATTTGATGTACTTCTATAAGACTTGCTTTTAATTTTTAGAGGCGTTAATATTACTTATATACTGTTAGTTTAGATTAAAAATCCTTTTTTATTTTTTAGTTCAATAAATAAAAGCTTGTTTAAAATTTTTTTTCCTATTTTTTAATCTATTATACATAAATAAATTGACGTCACATAATTCACTATATTCTATACGTCATACCCTTATCCATGTAGAGCAGGGGAGGTTTAAAGAAATAGGTGATCCGCCATTTTGTGATTTACCATAAAATTGAATATAATATATTGTATTGTCTTCAGAACCTAAGGCGTATGCAAAATTTCAACACGATCGGATATCGAGAAGTGGTCTGATTATATACGAATATAATAGAAATTTGAAGAAAAAAAATGTTTTCACTTTTTTGGTTATTACCAAGGTTCGGATCCTTTTAAATTTGCTGATTAATATCGAATACAGATATAAATCGCCAAATAAGCTATATATTTGTTTCATCTATCAAGGATTCCAAGTATAAAATTCTATATTGCAAATTTTGAGTTCTATTTTCCCAATTTTAATATAATATATATATATATATTTTTTTTTTGCTAATATGTATTAAAACTTTAAATTAGACTTTGCCTAACATATATCTTCGTAACCTTAATTGAAAAATTAACCTACACACTGCCAATTTATTCAATATTTTATATTGACATGGATACGTATTATGGGTGGGCATCATTCCGAAAATTCGTCCGACATCGAGACACGATGACGTCATGAACGAAACCGTTGGTATGCATTCGTATAAACGTTGCTATTTTGATACTCTTGTATCAAATAAATTCAATGGTCACAAGACGTGTCCATGCACCGATGTATCTGCATACAGTGTAGATAATTTGATTTTGTATGTCTGTTTTTAGGTATTAAATCATCGATGTGTCTTTGGGCGGAACTTAACTGTAATTCATGAATAAAATACATATATTTTTTTAATTCGTTTTGTTTTTTGTGTATATTTTAGGAATTTTTTTTTCAGTCATAACACATATATTTCACTACGTTTTAATGCCAATAAAATCCGAGCCCTGGTTATTACGGACATTTGTTCTTATACATTTTTAACTTTTCCTGCCTTTTCTATACGTATCTACGTCCCGATTATATATCCAAGTGGAGTGAAGTGAATACCGTATTTTTGCGTCAACGGAGCAACATTTTACACCTTTCATTCATTAGTGTAACCGTTAAATAACGGCGTAACGATTAAATTTAAATATGAAATAAAATAATGCGCGTCGCCCATCACAGTGAAGAAAAGTGACGTGACGGAATCGGGAAGGCAGCTGCGGCGGACTGTGCTGATATCACGTAAAGTATACCAGTCCGTCCAACTCCTTTCCGTTTTCGACCGTCACACATACGCGGATACCGGCCGAATGCACCTCACGGGATGACACAGAAGTGTGGTCAACATATAGTATGGTGAAACGTGGAATGTTCGGCGACGTTTCGTTTGTTATATACGTTTTTTTTTTTAAAGCAACTGTATTAAAAATATTAAATTATCGCACCGATTCGACTATTCCGTCAATATTATTAAATTGAACAAAATCGACTTGTTTTAGATTCCGAGCGGAGCGATGAATCTATTGTTTTTACAATGATGTGTTTTTTTTTGATGTCTGTACTAAAAATTCTACCAGAAGACATGCTCCGATCTTTGTTTGCGGCAGCGATTCGCATCTGGCTGGTACTTTAGAGAGATCGGTTTTCGATTTTCTCAATAGTTTTTTCACGCGACTCGATAAATTACCGACAAGTTACGAAAAACCGATCAAAATGGGATTTCGTCAATATCACGTATAGTTTTTTCGCTAATATTTCGAATATAATCATTCTATTGTCTTGAAATTTTAACAACAAAATTGTATCTTTGTACTATACAACTTCAAAACATTTTTCAAAAATTTCATTCAATTTTATGCTATTTATAGTTATTTTTAGATTTTGTGATTTTTCATTTATAAAACAGTTCATTTTGAATTTTTTGACTTGAAATTTGGACACAACGTCAGACATATAATACTTAAATTTCGTACAAAAAATTGACAAAGTGTATTACACCGAAACTCCGCTCAGAATCGTTTTATCGAATGCAATGATTTATCAATGCTTTCAAATTTATAATAAAAACAAAACTCTAAAACCTTTATCCAAGTATAATTCACTTAAGCGATATCCACAACACCCCGCGGCTCGCTACATTTTTATTTTTCCATATACTTCAATTAAAATTCAAATACTATGTGTCGTTTTGTTTCGAAATCGAGTCGAAACTATGTAACAATGTACGCTACTTTCGCTATTTTCTAAAATCGAGAACAAAACGCGAATAAAATTAATTACCTATCGTTGAAAATTTCTATATACTGACATTTATGGAGCTATATAAAAATTATTATATTAAAAAAATAAATAAATAGAGCGTATAAGTGGATAACTCGCGGTGTACGTATTTTACTGCATAATCATAATTATAATTTTTTTTATTTTTATACCTACGAGCTACGCATATTTGCATAAACTTGTATATATATATAATATATATATAAATATGTATAATATTGTAAAGGTTTAAGTACCTACTTAAACTACCAAAACTTTGTCAGAACCAAGGGCCTGTAATAAAATTAAAGTTTCGAGAGAATTATAAAGTTCTGTCTAATGCAATTTTTTAAATTTTTAATATTAACATGTTTTTATTTATAAAACCTTTTAATACTGAATGGTTTCTTTGCAATTTTTTGTTTTACTTTATATTAACATCACAATCAAAAGCAGTCATATTTTAGTAGGTATGTAAACTTTCTAAATTTACTTATGTATTATTTTATAGTTATATAGAATAATGTGTGTTCGTTAATAAAACAAGTAGCAAAATGTCTAATTACCCGTGTTACAAACGAGTTGATCACTCACCACACTATAAAAATACTGTGAATTAAGCGTACAGTAATCACAAGGTTTTCGTTTAATGCGCTTTTGTACTGTTTGTGTACTATAATCGTTTTTTGATTTTATTTTTAAATCATTTGTATGATGTTAATGGAAATTAAAAATATTATAAATATTGTGATTTTAAGAAAAAGAAAAACTCATCAACATTTATAACGTTTTATATATTTTATCTTTTTTAATCCAAAATTGTATTTTAAATGGCTTATATTCCAAAGGAAATAAAATATATATTAATATATACTATATATATATAAATGATTCCCTATTTCCCTTGGTCACGCCATAACTTGAGAACGCCTTTACCGATTTCATTCATCGTTCTTTTTTTAAGTTTTTTAATAATTTGTAGAAGGTTCTTACGGAAAGAAAAATGGAGACAATTACGCAGAAAATTGGAAACATTCAGAAAACTTCAGTGACAGAAAAATCAAAAACACTACAATATATAATATGTTTCTTTGAATACCATAATTATCAACAACCATAATATTTGAATTATAGCACATTCAATACTTAATACCTTAATTATTAGACAAATAAAAAGGTAGCGAGCCACGGGGTATTGTGGACGACGCTTAAGTGAATAAATTTACTTAGATAAAGATTTTAGAGATTTGTTATTATTATAAATTTGAAAGCAATGTTAAATCATAGCGTTCAATAAAACGATTCTGAGTGGAGCTTCGGTGCAGTAATAGGTACACTATAAGCGAAGGGAAAAAAACAAAAAAACGTAGTTTGTAAAAATGTGTTGAAATAAATTTCCATTAAATCACAGCAGTTTGCAGTTAGTTTGTATTTGTGTTATTTGCAAACTTAGTATGTAACTAATATAACTACATGTGACATGTTTACGTACGAGTGATTCCACTGGCGTTGTACACTGAACATTATAATATTATATAAAGAGATTTTTCAATTAGGTTAATATGAAAAGCAAAAAAAAAGAATAAAAACCAAAGAAAGAAATAAAAAAAAGTTAATACAAAAAAAAACGTCACGGGTACCCTCGTACCACCATGTAAATGTGCAAAAAGAAATTATTTTCCAAATTTCGGATTTTTAAGCGGTGCACAAGTGTTTTGAGAATTAAGATGGCCGAATTTTTAAGTTTTGAACACCATTACACCGAATATTAAATAACGAATTGAACAAAGTTTGAATCATATAGAGTTGGCATTTTTAACGGGCAATGAATTTCTGTTGGAAGGGAAACAATACAATTTTAACTGTTCACGGGCGAAGCCGGGTAATTCAGCTAGTAAATAATAAATATGTATATTTGTAATTATTGAAATTATTACAGTACAGTTAAATATTTTTGAGAATTAAGAATTTGAAGAGAATGAGGATTTTGTGATTGGAAAACAATAATAGTAGTTATAACTTGGAAAATATTATTTTGCCAATTCGTTATTCGACATATTTCATTGGAATTTTGATTGCTTCGGAAATTATAAACAGAATACATATTAATTTATTCGATGCAAATCTATAATATATCGATTTATATTTTGTACTATGTAAGGATAAATGATATTAAATCCGGAAATGATACATACAAATAGTTTATAGTAATAAATCGATACTATTTTCTAACTTTAATATTACAAAGAATACTAACTCAGTAAACTAGGGTTAGTATTAATTAATTGATAAATGGTCTCGTGTACGATAAATAATAATTCACAAATGAATAATGATAGTAGTATGTGCGTAACGTGACAAAGAGAACGGCTCAGTGTAATTAAGACATATATAGACAGATTCATCGTTGGATGCCAGGAAGTCACCTACATCAAGCTAATTAGTATAATACGTAAGTTGCACACTCGAACAAATTTGTGTGAGACATCCTACTATGACACAAGTCGTGCTGTTGACGGTTTTGCGAACAACAAAAAACATAATTCTGCGATGAGTCGTGGTAAGAGATTGAGAGCAATCCGCATCGCTGGTATATTATTTTATTACTGTTGCAGTGTGGTGTGATAATGAAATATGCTTAAAAATGCTAGTGAAGTTATTGTTTTGAGAAAAATGGACACAATTATTGCGCGTGACTTTGGAAAAATTATACGTGAATAACCCGTATTGAACGAGTTATTATGATAAACTAATTCAATGTTGTGAAGTATGGAAGTACATTGCGACTTGTAGTAAAAAGATTTTATATATATATATATATATAAATATAGGAAGAGAGAGGTCGGTAAAACCCATTCGAAAACTTGCAACTAACAGAATTTCCATCATTAATCTATCATTCATACATCTGCTATATCATTAGTTATATCATTGGTCTTGGGTTTTTTGAATAGTTAGCGCAAAAATATAAATTAAAGTTGATAAATATACACGTATGCAGAAGAATATTACACATTTGTAATTTAAAATAAACCCTGACTAAAATCTCACTGAAGACAACTAAAAATTCTTAAAAGTCACAAGTTTTAACTTTGTTGTTTCGGGAATATACCCAACTTTCCAGTCTCAATCATTGGATAGAGTATCATGCAATGGTACAGCATAGATGACGAATCATATATGTCTGTATGAAAATTCGCCTTTCTATGCAATGTGATTAGACTTTTACGCTTTTTGTCTGGCGTCCCAGGGCAAGATTTATTTTCAACATTTAAAATTGTTATTTTAAATGATTGAATTACGACAACAAAAATAAATAATAGTTTTAAATTTGAGTTTCGATTATGAATTAAAATAATATTAAGAAATCAAAAAATTTACTCTCAAAAGTACCGACTAGACAAAATTTGACACCGGATTTTTATTGAGCACGTAACGATTGGAGCACTACTATTAGTCGAAATGTTGTGCAAATAAATAAATAAAATTATCATCATTGCATAACTATTAGCCTCATGGCACTCCTCAAAATCAAATAATGTTTGTAATAATATAAAATTCATTCAGTTTGACAATTTACAATAACATGTCGGAATCATATACATTCGTCACTCTCAATAAGTTTATTGTAAATAATTACCTACTTATAATTTGTAAATTAATATAATAATATGTGTCTGTGTATTTCGTCAGTAGGTTATGTTCGTATAAAACAAAATAAACTTATCAAGAATGATTAAATGTCATTTATTAATCATGCGTATACATCATTTAATATTTGCATTGATTTTTATAGTATGCTCAGATAGTATCGTATCTCAAATTTAAACAATAAGTAATTAGTTTCATGCATTTATATCAATATTGTTTTATTTTGATCTTAAGTGTACACAGACAATGGCACACAAATGTTTTTTTTTTATCGTACTTTCGGCAATTTAAACATTAAGCTAACTTTATTTGTTGAAATAAACAGAAGATTTACGAAACGGTTCTTCTAGAAAATTATTTCGTTAGTACTTTTACGATCAAAGTTTGAGCATTAATTATATAACTTGTGTACAACGTTGTAAAAACAAATCATTCACCGTTAGTTTTAAATGAGCAATACTAATTCGGATAGGGTTGTTTTTTGTAGCTTAGGACGTGAACTTAATATAAGTGCGAAATATTAAACAAAACAAAAAAGTGTACGAATATGTTTGATATATTATTTTAATCCGATTGATACGAAACAATTCGCAACTTTCAATCAAAACTAAAAAGTAGACAAAAAATTTGGTATTGAAGTCGTTGAGACCATTTTTCATGGGACATTATTTAATTTGTGTTGAATTAATCATAATGACCAATTAGGTCCTTCGGTAAATTTAATAGGGACCTGTTAAAAAATGTTCGAATTCAAAACTTAACCTATTTATTATCGCATTCATCTAAAAACCATTGACATAAAATATATTAAAATGTATATTCTATACATATATGAACGTGCGTGTTTGTATTTGTGTGATTTTTAATTGTATTAGAACATTATTTATTCGTTATGGTTGCGAACTTTGTTTTGAAATTAAACAACAGATTGTGATCTTATAAATCACTGGCGATTTACATAATTGTATTCGTAACGCGTAGGTGGATTTTGCGGGTGTATCTTATGTCAATTTTCCGCTCTTACTCGTCTTTATTATTTTGCCCACAATACTTATAAGAGTGTTGTTGCTTATTAATCCGGACGGATTAGATAATTACATCTTATTACAAAAATGTATTTGTTATAATGGTGTTTAAGTATTTTGTGCAAAAATTTTAATTCGACTTTTGATATTATTATTATTATTATTATTATTATTATTATTATTATTATTATTATTATTATTATTATTATTATTATTATTATTATTATTATTATTATTATTATTATTATTATTATTATTATTATTATTATTATTATTATTATTATTATTATTATTATTATTATTATTATTATTATTATTATTATTCTATGTTAACACATTAATAGTTAGCCAGTACATCAGATTAAAATCCGTGTACTTACAATAATAATTATAAAATAATTCATTTTTTGCATGTTTTACGTTTTTAATGAATGTTTTTTTTACTGCTTATTTTTCAGGAATTTATTACATGAATATAACGTATAGCTAAGTAATTTAATAGTACATAATAAAATCATACCAAAAAAACAAACATACAACTCATAAAAGCGTGACGACGTCGAACATATAGGTTAAAACTTCGTGTCAATAAATTTCGTATTAATGGCAAGAATTTGTTTTCTTGACTCGTTACGTAATAATACCGTTGTTAAAATATTTTACAATTTATTCGAACGTCCGACGTATAGTGATGAAATCGGCCGAGGCACCATCAATACTGTTTAGTTCCACTATATTAAATATAATATCATAAATATAGCACAAATTGTATTAAAGATATTAAATTTTAGGTTTTATTAAACGGAATGGAAAATATCGCTATAGTAACTATAACGTATAGTATATATATATTGTAGGTATACTATTACAGTATAGTGCACATAATGTAAATAATATTAGACTTTCAGCTTGCTGTGTACGTTATACACTTATACATTTACGATACGACGTGCTTATTGTACGCGAGAAATGAATTATTTACGAAGCGAAAAAATAGAAGATGATTTATTATTTCAACAATATCAATCGCATTTTTTACCAGACCGGCAGCTGCGCGAGTTTACCTCACGGAAGAGAATATTTTTATCACGTTATAATTTATTATTTTCGCATCCGACCCCAGGATAGGTACTTGTATTTTTACTAACTTTTAATTGTTTAAAACTAGCTGTCCCCGTGCACTTCGTTGCCCGTAAAAAATGCCACCTCTTACATCGTTCAAATTTTTGTTCGATTCGTTATTCAATACATTTCCTATTTTTAATTCCCACCTTTTTAGCTGTGCTGAGGTAACATGTCGATCTACGGCTGACGAATAAAACTTCACCAACTTTTTAAAACTCATTTAATCATTAAATAACTGATATTTTGGACCCATCGCGTCACATCGCCCGCCCGCGCTATTACTATACGTTTTCGCTTAGCGTTCTTTCCGACTATTTTGTTTTATTCTGTTGCTCGGATCCTCAGTGTCGTAGCGTGACGTTAAATAACCTCAATAACCTAAATAACCTTAAATCTCTTCAGCTCTATGTGTAATATAGTGTAAATTCTAATAATTACCTATATTAAGTATAGATATGGCGGCGGCGGTGGGAAGAGTACACGTTTGTGTTTTTTTTGGCCACACTGCACCGTGGGGTATAGAAAAATAAACAATTATAAATAAATTAAAACAATTCACTTATAGAATTGAAATTAACCTTAAAACCTTTTCCGCGATTTACTCTTTCATTTTAAAAATAAATCAAGATAATAGGATGAATAGTTTCGGACAACATGCGTGACAAACATTTCCATTTCACATTTATATATATATATATATATATATATATATATATATATATATATAGGTGTGGTCGGATTCTATTGGTATTTCACAGTTTACGCGTATAGTACGCAGCGCGTAAATGTTTCACACGACTCCCAATCCCCCTCCACACAACAATCGCACGGTGGGCCCCGGCGAAGTGGGCCCTCTAAATATTAATTAAATTGATTAAATATTATTCTGTTAAAAGTCGTTTAAGATCACTTATGGGCCATTATAAGATCTTCTTGAAGCGTTAATATTCCTAAACTGCAAAGCTTGTATTTTTTCATGAATGGGACTACGACTCTATTATTGACGAATTGGCAAATCCTTCTAATGAATTAAAACGTATATTATTGTATATCGCAATTTAATTCATCCAAATAATGTATTAAAATATATTGTTCATATTAAAATCAATATCTTTTTTTTACGTATACCTTGATTTTACTATAACATTTTGAAATTTAATTTTTATTTTACTTATATCAACAATTATATTTTTTTATTTGAATCATTATATTATGCGATATGATAGTTGTACCTTTAGTCGAAAAAGTTTTTTTATTTAAATATAAAAGTAAAATTCATTTGGGCTACTACCGAAGCATTAGCTTAACATTTTCGAGTTAATATCAGATATCTATTTCAAAGACTGTTTAAAAGGGATCGAAATACAAAATTTGTAAGTGCTTTTTGCGAAGGTGCATGTCCAAATTTCAAAAAGATGTGCACGTGAGATGATTTTGGTATTTAGTTCTCACCTTCTAATGTTAACAGACTTCTTCAAAAATGAAATACATAAATTCCATGTATATAAAACCAATTTAAGTGACGCTGCCGATTGGAACAACCAAATTTGACTCGGATTTCTGAGAAATTGTGTCACAAAAACAATTCCAAACATCTCGTTAAGTAACATTTGCACGCGTGTAATAAAATGATTTTTTTCAATTGTAAAATTATTATAAAATGCATATACATTTTTGACAGTTTATTATTATTATTATTATCATCATCAAAGAATGGTAATAAAAAAATGATTCAGCTCTCTCTTATTTCAATATATTCTACTCCTCCGCTCCAAACAATTTTGTCCTGCGATGTCGAAACGTATCTCATATTCGGTCTACTTTTAAAAAACAATTGGGGACCCCTCATTTAAAATATAACTAAAGGTAAAAAATAATAAAACCATTTAAATGGTACACAATTCCAATATTAATGCAAGGAGTGCGTTGATGATTGCAAATGAATGAAACGAGAAAATTAACTGGTTCATCCATAGCCTTTAACTATATATATAACAAATAATAATAACAAAACCAACGTAATATATATATATATATTTTTTTTATAGAACCGTATATTATGGCAATATTTGAATAATAATAATATGCACTACTCAATATGTATTACACGGTCTCGTTAATTGTGATTTATTACACAACTTTCAAAAACGACCCTCAGATATAATACATTTCGTCCTCCTTTTCATATTTATAAGAGTCATATCCTTTCCAAACTTGAGTGTACTTTTATATAATAAATATATTTCCCAGATATATTAGGTGTATTGAATATTTTATTAAATTTATTTTCTGGACTGTACACGATATTATCGGTACATATCGTAAGTGTTTGGAGTCTGAAATATTTCATTTTGAAATATTTCACAAAAAAGTGAAAAATTGATTGTTTTTTCCAATCATATTGACTGTTCATTAACATATTCGAGACGAGTGCTGTGTTAACCATGGCGCAACATGAAATGGAACGGAAATCGGACGTGTTTTATAAAAGAAATTGAGTAAAGATCAAAGTTAGTAACTAATAATACATACCTATTAGATATAATCATTTTATCGATTTTCTCAATAGCGCTTAAAAAAAAAACAAAATCAAAAACTATTCGAAGATTACGTAAAAACTATTCATGAGAGAGGTAATTTTTAGCTTAAATGCTTAAAAATTTAAATCAATATCAGACGTACGTTACTTTGACTATACTCAAAAAATCTTTAGTCACAATTTTCTTGTATAAACATTTCAAGTTTTTCGACAAAGTGTGTTATTTTGACAGAAAATAACAATTGAAATTAAACATTTTTATCTATCTAGGTTTAGTTGAATAAATTATTTTATTATTAATAATATTTAATAAAATAATATTACACCGAAGCTCTGCTCAGAATCATTTTAGCGAATGCAATGAATTATCATTGCTTTCAAATTCATAGCAATAACAAATCTCAAAAATCTTTATCCAAGTAACTTCAACGGCATCCACAACATCCCGCTGCTCAGTACCTTTTTTATTTTTGTGCTTTTACGTTTTAAAATTAATTTCTTTATGGCCCCTACTAAAAATTATTCTATTTACGATTTTGTGATATTATTTCCTTGTCGAGATTTTAAATGCTTTATATTTTCAACAAACAAAAAAAAATATATTCTTAAATTCTATTTTATTTCTAGACTATGATTTCTTCGTCATAGTATTGAAGAGAAATTATATTCCCCAAAATTGTGTCATTGTATCATATTTTTATTCGTGTATAAATTATTTAAGATTTCCGAAGCTTATACGACTTATTTTCAAATGAAATAAATTATTTACTACGACTAGTGACTTTTAAAAGGTTGCTTATCGAAAGCTAAAAACGATCGAACACACACACACACACACACATATTGGGATAAACGAATAAACTCAATGAAACTACGTTTCATTCTTCGCCGTAATAAAGTCGTATTTTCGGTAAAGGATTGCATGAAACAGACTTGTAATATTTATATACGTACGTTCGTATACATGTTGTCAGCGGCATTCTTGTGTGTAATAGTTTCAAATGAAAATTGACTTGTCACGATAACCATGGCCGGAAAACAACGAAGACAATCGTTGTAGTCACGTCGACACCATAATCGATTTGGCCTATATCGTCACGACGACCGCGCATTCAATACACATATTAATAATAATAATAATAATAATAGTGCGTACTCCTTATCAAAAATGTATAGAGGATTTGGGATAATATCCGTACTTTGTCGTATTGTGCACCTAATTTTTAGATACCCGTGTACTAATTATATTAAACGGTAAAAAATATGTTACTGATTTATAAACGGCTATTGAGCCGTTTTAAACATATTTCAATTCATTCGTTTGGTTCAGTATTATCTCTCTATTTTTTTGCTCCATTCCAATATTTTCTAATATCCTGTATTTTCTCTGTTGCCGCGTTGATTTCTAGTGGAAAGCTAAAGATACACACTAAACATATTTAACACGTCCATGTTGTTCACAGTAAATATCGCTCATATACATGGCCGTATTCGGGTAGGGTTTCCGGGTTCAAACACCCCCCCCCCTGAAATTTCATCGAAAAATTACCATTGCTTTATGTTTTTATTTCAAGTATACGAGTATATTGCTGAAAATTATGTAAAATAAAAAATATATATTTTGATGTAATGTAATGTTGATTTTTTTTTTAATTTAAAGCTACAAATAGAAAATGATTGATGTAAAATATTTTATTTTAGATTTTAATAACTGACAATTTCTATACGAAAATGAAACGAGTTCAAAAACAGTTGAACCATTACAGATTTTACCCAAACAAAAAGAAATAAGACAGACAATTCTACTTCTGAAAATGTATCACTTGATCGAGCTAATTTAGGAGAGCTACCCTCATTTAGCCAAAATGATACTGACAATCACACCCTTCCTTCGACTCATTGTAGTTATACCGCAGCTGGGGTAAATGATATTGGTAATTATGTGCATAATTTATAGATTGATAATAATATAATACATAATAAAAATTGATGTTGTACTTTGAATAACACAGTATAGGTGAATTTGTATCTGTATAGGTACTTAAAACACTGTATATGGTTATCCATTATAGTATCCATCCTTCCTATAGTAGGTATGGTTCTATTTAATTCAAATTCTTAAAAATTATGTTATTGTTTCATATTAAATTGAAACCCCACCGACAAAAAAAAAAAATGAAAGCTGGATGCGGCCGTGTTCGTGTATGAATTTTGAAGGCACGGTAATTTTTTTATTATTATTATTATAATTTTTTTTTTTTTTTGTACACTACAGATATCGTGCGGTAAAATAACGCTGGTGTTTTTCCTGCAGTCAACGCGTCGAAAACGTTAGTAGTCTTAAACACTATACTCATGCAAGAATTCCGCCATCATACGTTTTGTACATTATATTCGCGTATACGAGTCTTACAAATTATATTCATATGCACGAATGGCTGTCTAAAGCTGCGCTGTTTTAATGAACTCGCACGCGTGCGCACACACCCATTTGCGTGTATGATGTCTTTAACGATTCATCGTCGTTAACCCGCCGAGTTCAACGTCGTCGTCGTTTTATTATTGATAATAATGTATTCGCATGTTCACATGCACGTTTCGCAAAAGTTCAAATAAATAATATTCACATAATACTGTAATAAAGCCAGCAATAATTTTATACCGTATACACACAGTGGTCGAATTGGGAAAATTAAAGAAGAGGAGCTCTGATAATAAAAAAATAAAAATAAAAAATTAGCGTTCTATATAAAGAAACATTCTTCAATATAACGTGGGGACTACGCTCCCCACCAACCGCCAATTTTACATAGTAAAAGTCCTAAGTCCATCCGTTCCAGTAAAAGAAAAAAAAATTAAAATAATATATATTACAAAAAAATAATAAATAACAATATATAAAAAAATATCAGTATATATCATATATAAAGAAAAAATGCCTGGGTAAAATGTGTTTGCTTTATACATTTTCCAGTAATACGATTATCATATTTATATATAGTAATTATATTGTTATTTAATCGAATATAAACTTTTTTCAAAAGTCATCAATATGTATTTGGAGGGTTTAATAATTGTTTTTTTTTTTTAAATTCTGTGTTTATAAATAAAAGCAAGAACTAATAAGTAAATTATTAATATCAGTTGTAATATATACATGTAATACGATTATAAAAACATGTACTTGTTGAAACAGCAAATAGAGCAAGACTTTTGATAAAATAATTAATGTTCTTTCAAATACTACTAGCTAACAGCTACAGCTGCTAGTTGCTACTCATATTTTTTTCTGAAATAATTACATTTTACATTTAAGTCATAAGTAATTTTTTTTACGTAGATATTACTTAAAGAATATTTAAAATATTGTAATAAATACTTTCGGAAAAAAAGTATTTAAATACTAGTATTTGGAATACTACTTAAGGCTGCAAAAAATCACTTAAAATATTGTACAGGAATAGTTTAAAATCCAAAAATTTCAAGCAAGAAAACTACGAATGGTAACGGTAAATTTTTTAAGCAGTTTTAAAACAAGTTTAAATAAAATTTTGTACTGTTTATATATGACGCAGGACAAAAAAAAGATGCTGAAATTGCAGATCCAGGTATCTTGCGAACAGATCTGCAAAAATTTCTAGACACTCATTGGGTTCATTTACAAAATAGTTCTCAATATCACACATCTGACTCTTATAAATATACTGGTTTGACCATACTATTTCGTAAATTCGTGTGCCGGGCACGATCACCAATAATTAAGCGACATTTTCTTTATATTTGGATGACTCTCTTGTCTTTTCTTCTCAGTGACGTATGTGGTATGTCTATCACGATCTTATGAAAGTCCAGCTGCATTTCGATCAATTGAAAGTTCTCTTCCTGTCTCCCTGTCTCTCCCTGTTTAAACGCAATTATTTTTTCTCATTATTTTCATTATTGCCTAATAAAAATATCCTTTTGACGCATTTGATGTACTGCGTCCAACATGTATTTGGCTTTCGGAGAGTGACTGCTTCATTAAAAAAAAAAAATGCTGAAATACACGTTTTTAACCATAGCATGATCAAATCGACATAATAACCTCCCTATATAGACCATAATGTGACCATATATTACTAAAGTGAGACAAAAAAAAAAATCAATCACACATAATAACTCGGTATTATTATAAAAAAAATATTGTGATTCCTGTACTATCGCGGTATTTACGTGGTATTATTATATTTTTCGGAAGAATAAATTAAGTCGGACGAAGGAGTAAAAGTTCTGGACAAAACATTTGTTTTCTGTGTAATGAAAAATATAAAATTTAATGTAAAAGTCGAGAAAAACGGTTTTCAGTAGAATATTAAATATAAAAATTCATTTTCTTGAAAACAGGACATTTTAGTGTCCGGAAAATTCCTCCGGGAAAACAGAAACAACAGAACACAGAAACGGTAAAATATTTTAAAAAGCAAATAAATAATTTTTTTTATTATTACGTTTGTAACGATGTATGTTACAATCTATAAAAATACCTCTTCCACAATTATTGTTTTTTCCCCCCACTACGCGACTACATATTTGTAGAACATTATATGTATATATACTCGTGCGCAGATGTGCTCAGGACCGAATATAGTAATTTAATTAAATCGTATAAGAGGCTATATCAATATTTGTCGTGTTAATAATTTCGTGGTTGTGGAACAGCCGTTAAATAATAATATTATGTATGCTCTCTCTCTCCCTCTACACGACATGCCGAAAACACGTGTTCCGTTCCTCACCGTCCAATCAGCGTGTAATAACAACAGCTTTCCAACACAATTTCAGTGCGAAATTAACATCTCCCCGTGTACGTACATCGTGAGATCTGTTCACAGTTAAAATTCTCTAAGACATAAGTAGACGAGACGTACTATCTGTTTGTCGTAGTGTAAGTAAATCACTAGTATAATATTATTATTTCGCGTACGTAACATTATTACATTATATAAGCAATTTACTAACACACTTTCCAATGTTCTCACGAAAAAATAAAAGCAGACTTTAGTTGTAGTTGACTACTAAACCACTCACAGAATATTTAATTACGGGTAGTTATCACTAGTGGTACGCGGGGAGTCTATTGAAGTGATACATATGAAGAAAATCGCTTTGAGAGCAAAAAAAATTCGAATTATCGGTAATATTGAACATTTAAACACGCGTACAATAATTACTCACGCGGGTTAATATCAGCGTAAATGTCTGACTTTTAGTTATTTCTGTCTGATAATCATGAAGAAAAATCCAAACTTTTTGTGATGACGAACAGCAGTCGAGATTAGCGGGCATGGCTCACGTAATTGACCGCTCAAATGTTCTGAATAAGAGTTTGCTGCAAGGATCGAACACAATCGTGTTATATGCTATTGATAAAATTAGCACATTTGTAAGGAATTTGGATTTATTTATTTCACAAGTCTCTAAGAATGGTCCGTCGCAGCATTCGAGACACTAAATAAATTCTAGGAGAACAGAAAAACTTATCCAAATTATTCAAATATAATTGCAGACCATTTGAATGACCTATAAGCGCTAAAATTCAACGTTTTTCGTTATTTCACTGATGAAAAATGTATGACGTGATGGTTCATAAAAGCGCTCGAAGAGGATTACACGAAAAAAATTTCAGAATTAATTTTTATGAAATAATCATTTATTTACTTATCCGGTAACTCTGCCCTAAAGAGTGTTTTCAAAAACAAGAAGCTTTTAAATTTTTGACTGGAAATAAAAAAAGAATATTCGACATTGTACACACAACGAAACTAAAGGCTACCAGTATCAAGCCCGATATATTGACGCATTTGTTCGTTCAATACAACATCAAATGTCTCATTAAAATTTAATGTATAATCACTTATCATCAATCATTATAGTTAAAATAATTATAAGTAATAATTGTACATAAAAAAAAAAAAATCAATATTTGACTTTGCTTATTGTGCAATAAATGTTAATCATATAATTATCATGTTTTCGAATTTTCGAAATTTTTAAGCGATACGGGGATATAAAATGATTGAGAACCACTGTTATAATAGGTGTCTGTTTGCTCAGGGTTGCTGAAATTAAGCCTTTAAAACACCAGTAATTGTATATAATATTGTAACGTGAGTATTAGGAAAATGTTTCGTCACTCACTTACTTAATAAATCGTCATCGCCTGGACTGAGGTCATCCGATGATAACTAATTTCAGGTGGCGCATTATTCTAACACCGTACAATGGCAAAAATTATTAAAACTAATTAGGTACGTATTGTTTTCGTAGTTCCAATGCTGCGTCTCCTATACGGAAATCAAAAACACGATTTAAAAAAACTTACAGAAAATAGAGGAGTTAACGAATGATTGGTAGAGATCAAATTTTAGTCAGTAGTTATTGAAATCAATAGCCAAATAATGGTACTTGTAACTAAATAATTGAATAAGCTGTAAATTTTTTTTCTACAGTATTTAAAAAATCTATTTCCGTCAAATATTTGTAGAATTTATCATCTTAAAATAATTGTGTTTCTGAGTTGGGTGTAACGAGCGTAGTATTGAAAATACGAAGTCATTTTTTTCACCTAATATTTTCAGCGTTACTGTCACGTTGAAAATATCAAAATGTATTAAATTAAAAATGTATGGATCTTTACAGGCTACTAATATAGAAAGAGTAATCATATTATTCAAGGACGGTGTGTAAACGCAAAAGGTACATACATACTTATATTCAACGAACACGCTATAAGAATAAAATGTAATGATAACGTTCGTTTCTTCGTTGTTCAACTAATTGAAACATATTATTTTAACGTCTCGTTGAATTTAAGCGCCATTTCGCTGTGCGTGTTAATTGAAATACTTCTACTCGTAACTTTTCGTATGATTTCGATTGGGTTCGTATCGGTCGTTTATCGTGTTGCCACGGGTCAGCGGGAAGTGTTAGGAATTATTAATGTGTCCGTGGCGAACGTAATATTAAACGATGAATAAATAAATCGTAAATGACGGTGGTTTAGACGATTCAGTGGAAATTCATCCGGCGTACAGTCCGAGACTTAACTTTACGTTTTCCCCTCATTCCGCTCGACTCTGAGCAAACGTGTGCCCGATTGATTTATGTCTGTTTGGAAATATTAAACGATCGATTCGATGGCGAGCCGTGTCACGTTCCGGCTATTGATTGTATTAAGAACGGGAATAAAGAGAGTCTTACTCCACGAAATACTATATACAGATGTGTATATAACGTAATATAAGTCGGCGTACGCCAACGGAATCTTACCTACCATAATATAATAACGTTTTTTTTTAAGTTTTCTTCAAAATCGTATATTTTCTAATGATTTATTCAATACGTCATTCGACGTAAGGGTTAAAATAAGTTTTGAAACAGCGAACGATTGATTTCCCTTATACGAGAGCATGTTTTGGACATGAAATTGTACTTAAAATTTAATTATTATAATCATGTATTTATAACGGATCGTTCGCGTTGTTATAAAAAAAAAATACTGGTTTAGTTAGTGTATATAGTGTGTATATCGCAAAGATTTGTACATATATAAAAAAAAGTTTTTGCAAGAAGATCAAGTCGATTATACGAAACATTAACGAGTGCTAAATAATATATATATGTTTATATAATATAAAAATAAATAAAACAAGAGTATGGAAATACATTTTATCGAGAAGTTTTTGTAAATAAGGCCAAACCTGAACAGATAAATCAACGTCAAAGATAAGTATATGTATACACAGATACGGCAAGACGATTTTTATGCGCCACTATAGTGGTAATATGTTAACCGGTAACCAATTAAGAGGGATGTTGAGTAAATCCCATGGCAAATATATTATGGAAAAATCCCTGGGGTAAAAAGAAAATTTAGAGAGGAGTAAACGTTTTGGGAGCGAAATGATCTGCAAAACCCAACAGTTCGGTAGATAAATCGTTATTAACCGTTTCGTTTAAAAATGTGGTTAGATACCACGAGAGGTCATCGTGTGCTTTAGCTACTTCTGCAGTATTTCGAACAAATATGTATTAAAGAAGGAGTATTGTCGTTTAAGTTGTATAAATATCATATTAACGATGAAATAAAAATGTATGCGCGATTTGTACGGACTAGAGTTGTGGACAATGAATTAAAATAATTTTCAATTATTTAGAAAAAAGGAACGATTAATGATTGAGAAAAATGGTCATTATTTTAACATCTAATTGAAAATATATATAACACTCGTATGTCCAAAAAAAAATTTGTTTAGCTATAAAAATTATGTAATGTTCGTTAATTTCAAATTATAGATGTTATTTCTATGTATATTTCGTACGTTTTATGTGTTTTCAAATTTTAAATAAACTATACACAACATGTAAACAATTAAAAAACATAATAAAACCTAATACAACATACTGACTACAGAGCTGGAGTGAAAGTTTACCGATTCCGAGGTCCAGTTGACCAAAAGCCTATTAACATTTTAATGTTATTAAATTAACAAATGTCTTTTTAAAACATTTATATAAAATTTCATCCACGGTAAATGACGAATCACTCATATTTTAGGCATTTAGCACAAAATAATAATAATAATGTAGAAAATAATTATACTCGTACTATTACTTTAAAAATAGACATTGACTAAAAAATTTTAAAATATACAATATAATTTATTTATATTCATCCTGTTTTGGAAGGATTCCATATATATATATATATATATATATATATATATAGAGTTTTTTAGTTTTATGTTCTTTTGTATTTTCTTTTGCTTAATACCTGATGATGTTTTTCGTAACCATTATCCAGTAGATCAATTTAATACAGCAATTTTAATTAAAATTTTTTTTTTAAATAATAATTTAGTTTAATTTTGTATTCACATATACTATACATACACACACACACACACACACACACACACACACACACACACACACATATATATATTAAATTATTATTATTATTATTATTATTATTATTATTATTATTATTATTATTAATGGTTTTTAATTATTTTTTTTTACTTTCAGTCATCGTAAATAAAAAGTATTTTTAAGCTTTATGCATAATTATTTATGCAATTATTTGTGCCATGTATTATGAGCAAAAGTTATAAAAAGTTATCTTGAGGCATGATAAGTTATGTATTAATTTTTAATTTTTAATGGTAAATATTTTAAACCATTTTAAATAAAATATTTAGCCGTATTTTATTACTAAATGTTATACGATTTTTAATCGCTTATGATTATGCAAATATTTTGGAATTGCAATTAAAGTACAATATTGCTATAGAAACGTAGAAAAAATAAATATAAAACACGTTATTTTTTATATAACTGATCAGTACGGTGTAATATGTTAGATTGTTTATTTAAACAAACTATAATATGATCCATTAAACACGAAAGAGTAATAGGTACGTTTGTAAATAAAATTACGGAGCTGTTTTTAACGTTCGCGTTTGTGCTTACTCCCCAGTGATTCGAGATGCCATTATTTTATTATTAAATTACATGTAATTAATGAATATTACATTATTACGTCAAGGTGAAAATTGACAGATATCTAATAATAATTAAGGCATTACCGTCGTTGTTGTTATAATATTACGAAACTCGCCTAGTCATTTTGAAAAAAGCTTTCCGTTTACCCGGGAGAAATAAAACGTGAAAACATTATTTTTGAAGTGGATTGTATAGTTTGTTTGTTTTTTTTCAAATTACAAAACGTTGATTATAACTGAGAGTGGGAGAGATTATGGGCGAATCAAAAAATTCAGAACGAGAAACGCTTGTGTTTTATCGTTTTGCATTCGTAGTTTATACAATTTGCGAACAACGTAATGTTTGTATTGTAATAAACTGCAATTGTGGTAGAATCGAATATAGTATACGTATAATTTTTTATGTCGTTCTCGTGGTACCATATCGCATAAACTAATGTAAATTCTTCAGAAGTAAAAATAAACGAATGCATTTCGTTAAAAATTTATCTAAAATAAGATAGTAGCTGCTGACTACTTATTTTTTTTATAATAAATACTAACTTATACACTATTAATACTACTGTATATTGTACAGTAGGAAAATACATGAAAGTAATATTAAAATAATCTTCATAAGATTTTTTTTTTTTTTTTTTTAATCACTGGATTCTAATTTTTAATGGCATTATTTCAAAATCAATCAACATAGTGTAATACTTCAAAACTTGTATTCAACAAACGCGTAAACTTCTTACAAACCTTTTGAACGTTAAATTATTGAAGTGTAATATGATAAGAAATTCAGATTTTTATTTTTCTTAAATAGTATGGAAAATATAAGTTATTTGAATAGTAACAATGAAAGATATTAAGCATATTAATAGTAATATAAATTCGAAAGGAATTCGGCTATAATGTTTATATTTAAAAATATATATTTTAATGTATTATATGTTTCAAAATTTAAATGGATATAATTGAGCGTCCGATAAAGTGTATTTATTATTTAACGGAATGAAATCTGCTCAACAAATATTAGATTAAAAAAAAAGGTGATCTCGAATAATAGCGAAAAGGCGTATTCAAAATGATCATATTGGATGTTTAATTAATTTCTTTTCATTTGTTGGGTTAAGATTTCAATATTAGGAATTAATTTTGTTTTCTTTTAAACATGTTAAAACAAAAAATTATTTTTTCTGGGAAGTAGTGTGCTCTATTTCTTCTTCCTAACAGTGATTACCTAAACCTAATTTTGTCTCATCTCAATTCTTATGTTATTTTGATAAATTCATAAAAAAAAACGATGTACCTTCATGAATGGAAAATGATGCGGTATACTAAGAGAAACTGGGTAGTGGATACTATTTATAAATGTTTCTGTGATCGAAATACGCGTACAAATTATTTCATATATACGGAACTAGACAAGTAATATATTTTTAGAATTATATTTTTAGAGAAAATATATCCTATGTAGGGGTGGCGTATAGTATATATGAAAACATATAAATTATTCGACCCCTGCGGATATTGAGGATACCGTAATATCAAATGGTATCGCGGTATTTATATAATATTATTGACAAATATGTCTGGGAAAAGTTATTAAACGAAGAAATCAGTCTAAACGGCAGTGCTGTAGATAGTCGGATTTCACAAA
This sequence comes from Slavum lentiscoides, assembly GCA_032441835.1. Classification (NCBI taxonomy): domain Eukaryota; kingdom Metazoa; phylum Arthropoda; class Insecta; order Hemiptera; family Aphididae; genus Slavum; species Slavum lentiscoides. The sequence continues at coordinate 12,387,662 of CM063712.1, read as the reverse complement.
CCGTGCAACCCGCAACGAAATGTTGAGTATTATATTTTCATCCCGCCACCCCTTCTATGAAGCTTAACCTAACCGTTGTTATTGACAACCCCGGCTGATCCGAAAATAAGAAGCATTTTACCGTAAAATCCATAATATAATGTGGATTCTTTGGCAGAGAAATTCGTATGTAATATATTGCGTTGTATAGGATATCCCGAATTCCGACCAAATTCAAGTGGACAGTCGATAAGTTCTTATGTACATTAAAACGGGTACTATAACGATAGAATTTCACTGAATCGTGACTTTTGGATGTTTCGTCACGTTTCACTTAAGTAGGCAATACACAGACACACAGTGAACTTGAGCGCAAGACCAATACCACTTTTTACATATTTTATCGAGCAGAGAGCCACGTATAGTGAAAACATCTTGCAGTCTCTTAACTAACATTTGTATTTCGTATTATTATCATTTTTATTATTTAAGTTTTCGTTAAAACGTATAGCTATACAGGCGAGAACCTTCGTCTTTATAGAGCCGTAGTTATATTTCATATCATTGTATTTAATTAATTATCAACCGCGCATGGACTCGTGCTCCGCTTCACCAATGGAAATAAAAAAATCATCTGACCAACAAAAAAAATCACACGGGTGATAGTGTATTTGCATATTGGTTGATTTATTTTACTCGTTTAAATAAACTAAATATTCGCTGTAAGATCGTTTTTACTACTGTGCAAGGCCGAAACAAACACAAGTCATAGTTTTTAGAACTTGTTAAGAGAACTTAATTTTTATCGTTCCAACGACCCGGTTCAAATGACCGCATTTAATGTAGCACGAAATAACCAGCAAACGGCTTTTTAATTGGAAAGGAATATGTATAAATATCGACCACTCCTTTAAACGCAAAGTGTAGCGGAGGAGGTGCGTTGCAATTTTATAAATTTCTAGATATTTCTAGACAAATTGTGTTATTGCCGAGAACGTTGCTCGAATTTGCTTAATGAAAACTAGTACAGTTAGTATTCATTGAATAAATTTTACGAGTTTATAGAAATGATTTTAATTGGTTACAACAGTACTAGTATATTGTATTAATTTCATATCCATGCCTTATAAACAGTGTAATTTTAATTGGAATTTTAAAGTTTTAGCATACATATATAACTACATTCTTGTACATAATATAGTGTCCATATACTTTACAAATTCATATTGAAACAATAGTTGTATAATAAATATTAAACTTTTACTATTAAGAGTTGTGCAAAAAAATTTAAAAAAAAAAATGGTATAAAATAATCACTATTTGTGGTAAAATATTATAATAAATATTCGTGAACAGTTAAACAAGATAAATACGCGTCCAATAAGTACTGTACAAATGTAATAAAATAAATGTGTGTCAAAAAATTGGCGAATTTGCTTGTCATGTGTTTGAAAAATAACACGTAATATTAATATTATAATCAATAAAGATATATAATAACATTATTTGTTGAATTTTCCTAAAAAATATTTTTCTTTGCGGCTTTACAAAATGTACAACACCAAAATGTAGGAAAAAATAAATCACGTTTCACACGTCGAAATCCGTTACAAATATGTATATATATTTTTTTTTCTTCTTTGGATAACCGTGAATAAGAATTGAAAAGTTAAAATAATATTTTTTTTTTCGTACAAAACGTTTTTATACAAATAAATTGAAATATACGAGTGTAAAACAAACTGAAAAATAGAATTTACAAGTAAATTTCAATATCGTATTTCAGTATAAAAGTTCTGTTAAGGCTAACTTTGTATATTTAAAATTACCTTGGGATTAAAATTTTAATTCAAATATAAAATATTATATTTTCACTGATTGATGACATTACATAATTCGCTATAATTAATTATCATTTAATATTTTAAGAATTCCCGAAAGAAGAGCAAACAATTTATAAAATATAAATTTATTCATAATAAAATCCTACGTATCGATTTTTCTACCTCACAATATAATTCATACGAATTTTTTCAACAATTATAAAAAATGACACTAAACAAATTATCGTCCCTTAAAATATTAAGTTTCAAAAACATTACCCGATAAAAGCAATATTCATTTGAAAAATATTGTATACATCGAAATATATTATATATATATATATGTATAATATATTTAATATATTATATATGTAAAATAAATTCATGGTATATATATATATATATATATACCATTAATTTTTCAAAGCAATGATAAATCGTTGTATTCGAAGAACGATTATGAACGGAGCTTCAATGTAATTTACAAAAATATTTCTGTCAGTGGTCACGATCATGCTATATAGTTAATACAATTTATATAAATATCCAAATATTGAAAGGAAAATTAAAAAAATTGATTTTCGTTAATATAGTAAAATGATAATTATTTATTGAAAACTTCAAAAATATTGAAGCATTATTTTCGGAATGACGAAAATATAACGCTATGTGATTTTAGCAACATTTTTACTCGTTTTTACCGTTTTTATGTAATTTCCCTGTAACGCCATAAAACACTATTGGGAAAATCAAAAACTTATATCTTCTAAATTAAACAAAATTTGCTACCGGATTTTTCTTAAACATATAAGAGCGTTTCTTAGGAACGGGATTTTAGTAACGTTCCTTCTAGTAGAAAAATTGTACACAGGAAAATAAAAATAAATATTGTTTTAAAACAAGTACCTTCTTTGCTTCTCTCAAAATCTAAAAAAAAAATGCTACTCATTTAAATTTATAACCTGGTGATCTTACGCAATAATTAAGGGGAAAGGTAGCGTCTAAATATTATATGAAAAAAAGGGCGGCGAGCGTTGTGGATGTTATGTTATTATCAGTAATATAGTCCTAAAATAATTTATGGGTATACTCGTAATTCTAAAAAATAAATAAAGTGCTTCGCCCCCACATTCCCTTCACTATTTTCAAAGTATTAATATTAATTGAAACTCGCATATACTCGATACCTACTCAAAAATAAAACGTTAACTAAATTTTTAAACAAATTAAAATTTTAATTAAAGGCGTTTAAAATATTATTTTTCATTTTTTTTTTTAATAAATGCGTAAAGGAAAACTATCAATAAACGATTAATGGTTTATTTCCTCGTGATTCCGATAAAATTATAAATGGTCACAAAGTATGTATTTTACTATTATATTATAGTATTACAATACTTTTCAATTTCAATACTCTTTAATATGCCCTGAAAATGTTTATTACTTTGCCACTTGACTTCACCCGTTGACTCCATCAAGTACTGCACCGACCCGTGTTACTTACTTATGGGTATACCCGCGTATACCCTCCACTATATCACTGGTTATTATGATATTTTTACATCTATGCTGTATCAAATTTTCAAAATGATAAAATATATTATATTTGCAGTTATTGATGAGCATACATAATAATATCGATTTTAATATCTGTGATACAGTTATATTTTATAAATATATATATATATATGCAGTTATAATTAAATTATTATTCATTAAAAACACGAAAATAAGGATTGAAAAAAGATGAAAATAAAAGTAACAAGATGTTTGTACGCGGAATGAAAAGAAGTATAAAATATATGCCGACGAACATATTTAATATATGTGTATAAATCGGTTCATAATTTTTTTTTTAACAAATTCAATAAACGCGTTTGTTTTACTTCGTTTATTTTTATCATAATTCAAACATCGAAGTTTAACAGCTGTTGATTGCGCGTTATTAATTAATCATGCAATTTTTGTTAAAACAAATATTATGTAATGTATACGTGGAATAAATAATATATTCACGTTTGAACCCCCAAATATCATTTATAATAATATACGTTTATTATACATAAATATATATACACGTATATATAAATAAATAAATATATATAGTAGAAGAAAGACCATTCCCGGTCTAATGTAATACACATGCAAATACACACACACGTTTACACACCGCAAAGTATATGATTTATCGTGACACGTAACTATACCATACTAGCGTGACCCGTCGAAAATTTTTTATTTGTATATACGCGTAATACACGTCTACATAAAGAAATAGGTCATCATTGTTCCATGTCAGCAATCCATATAGCCGCATCAATTATACGCGTGTATCTACAGTCGAAAAATTATGCGTACCCCACGATGACGATTGGATTGTAACTCAAATAAATACCAGAAATAGCAACCGTGATGTACAAGTAAGGAGATGATTTCGGTCCACTATTTAAGTGAAAAAAATATTTCAGTGCGAATTCGGTAGAGATCTACAGTATTCCGCATAGAAACATTAACGATAATATAGGTCAGCGGTTCCCAAACTGTGGGTCTCGAGATAAATTTTGATAAATTGTTTTTAAATTTCTTGTTCAGCCATTAAGGTCTTTTGCAAATTCTATTAAGCTCTTAAATTTATTACGGTCGATTGCAGATCCGAGTTTTGTATCTCCGATGTCTTCATCTCTTATGTCTGCATATCTTGCCACCATTGCCTAGGTCTTCCCCTAGGGCGCTTGCCAGGTAGTTTATTAATCAGTACCTATCGAATTACGCTCCCCTCAGCTCGACATACATGACCCGCCCATTCTAGACGCTTGGCTTTCAAAATGCTTTTAATATTTGGTTTATTGTATAGCGATTCCGTGTTGGTGTTTTTTCTCCTTTCGCACTCCCCAGATAATTCGTTTCTCACAGGTCCGTATATTTTCCTAAGCACCTTTCTCTCGAAGATAAGAAGCTTATCCTCATCTCCTTGAGTTGTCGACCACGACACACTGGCATATGTCACTATACTGGGCGTAAGTAAGCCAGTAAAGTTTGATATTGTATACATTAATTTTTATCTATTCACATACATTTTATTATGGTTTACATTACAATCGTTATCGCATATATTTATTTTACAATAATATATTTCATTATTTCAATAATAGTTTAAGTCGTGGCGTACATTAACATTATTGCAGCAGTGTTTGACCTGCATTATGAACATGTATTTATTTTTTGAATATTTTTAAGAATATTTCATTAACATTTAAAATATATTTCCTCTTATTTTATATATTTTTTTTTAGTATACATCAATATGAACTAGAAACGCATGTAGTAGTAACAACGTTGATCCCTGATTTTGACGCATTAATACATAATAAACAAGCACATTGTTCGCATTAAGTTCAATAATATTGTAATAAAAAAATAACATAAATGGCTGTATAACAATCATAAGGAATTTGTAAGCGGTACCGATCACATATAAATGTATAATGGTAAACTATGAGGCATAGGCGTCAACAATTATCGGACCCCTGACGTAAAGCACGTATACATAATCAAGGCACTCGTTCTGCACGCGAAAAATGTAAAATGTAAAAATAAAATTTTGAGAATCGAAGACCAATGCATCCTGCAAAACGTTTTCCTCTTTCCAACAAAAAAGAAAATATCGAAATCGGGTCGTTCTACAAGACGTGAGCATTTTTCCAGTAACGTATGTGTTTCAGCTAGGAATACAGCCGTACGGGTCCGGTGCAGGCCCCTTAACAGAAAGAAAAAAGTATCATATTGGAAAACCAACACATTCGTCGTTTTGAAGAATTTTCAGTAGTTTAATAATTAATACACGTCGTTCAAATCGAATACAATAATTCAAAAGGCATCAGATGAATATTATATTAAATGTCAAGCATTTCGAACCAAAAAGAGCTGCTTTGCATTACGGTAATATATTTTTTTTTTTTTTTTGCTATTCTACGTTCTCGGTTAAATAAAAAAATCATTTATTTATTTCACAATAAAAAAAAAATAAATAAAAAAAGAAGAACAGTTTGACGTGAAAACCGCAATAATGCCGTAAAGAATTTTTTTTTTTATTTGCCAAACCAATCTATATACGCGTAAGTGCGCAATTATTGCGTCACACGAGCAAACAACATAACGTTGGTGTTCCGCGAGACTCTAAAGAAATAAAATTAAACGAAACGCGAAACGAAAAATACAATGTTTTTATAAAACCATTTGAGTATGAAAAATAACTTTTCTGCGCGCAGGTCGGCGCTGAGCATCTCGCTGAGTGTAAATACGGCGACGAAGAAAAATAATAATCCCGCGCAAACACTGGGCGCGAACACTTTTTATACCGCGCGCGCGCGCGCCCGTGTGTGTGTAGATTTTTATACAAAACAAAACGCACTTTGTCAATGTCGGAACACACACAAGGAAAACAAATCGGTCTCCTGCATCGTCCTGCGTGTATTCGCCGTGTTTACTCGCGGCGGCGTGCCGTCTCACATTGCACGGGGATACGAATTTCGTTTGTTATTTTCATCACACCCGTTCGAAGATTTTCGTCTCCCGCCTCGAGTACGTTTTTCGTTTCCCAGATTATTTCACAAAGACACCATACGTTCCCAGGGTTCTCTAGCTCGAATCCTATTTTCCCAATCAAACACCAAGCCTTACCGATATTACAGGATACGTGATTTCTGGAAGACTGCTCAGACTGCGGTGCAGCAGCGCGTTGTAACCATACGCGGTTTGCTCTCAAACCCAGATTTAAGCGATTACACCAGTCTTTCTCAAAGTGGGCGATAACGCCCCCTTGTTGGCGTTAGTGGTCTTCAGAGGGGCGGTAAAAGGACCAAAGAAGTTTGGGGGGCATTGAGGCGGTCCCCCTAGGCGATAGCTGATTCAAAAAAGCGAAAAGTTATGTAATAACTTTAATATTTCGAACTAAAATTAAATACCTACAGGCTGCAATAATACTACATCAGTAATTTTAATAATTTCGTTCTTATTTTATTCATCCACTTTTGTTTTATTTGTCACGTTTTTCGCATGTTTGAACGCGGCGACTTACAACTGTATTTAAGTAAATTCCGTGTCTGATATAAAAAAATCTCGTTAAACTATATCAGGTTCATCATGTATATCCTGTATGTCCTTCAAGTAAGTTAGGTAAATTCAAATTCAAAGATTTGTTTTAATTTTAATAAAAATACATTTAAATACGATTAAGTATGCGTTTTAATTGCTCTTATTAAAAGGCTACTTTAAAATGTAAATTTGAACTTTGAAATAGAATATGGCACGTTTAAATATAATAATAATTGTAATAATTGTTTGAAGATTAACAACGATTGGTAAGTTTAAAAATTTTGGGGAGCACTAAAAAATTTTGATTCTCAAAGGGGCGGTGGATGAAATATGTTTGAGAACCTATGGATTACACGGACTCCGTCCGACACTCGGTTACGGAGTATAGGTGAGAGAGGTTTTATTTTTTTTTCAATTTTCCTGGGCTTTTTGGACGTTTCGAGGTGTTTTCCTATTATTCCGACGATAAATATACGAGTGTATATCGCGACAGGGCCGACGGCAGGCAGGGACGTGCTACTCGGGGCGGCAATTTTTGTCCTTAAATCTTGTGAGTATCCAGAATTTCAAAACATTTTACATGTATCAAATTTCACTGAAGTGCCTGTATTACTGCGAACGTCTACGTTTAAAAGTCAAATGCAATTATAAAATATACAATATCCATCAACGTAATTACTTTTCTTTGAACATAATTATTTTGTATTATCGATTTAAAAAAAAAAAAAAAGTAGCGAGCCTCGGTGAGCTTAAGTGAATTACTTGGATAAAGATTATACAATTTTGTTATTACTATAAATCTGAAAGCAACGCGATAAATCATTTTAAAATTCAAAAAAATTTCAAGACACTCTATAGGACCATTAGTTACGAAATAACGTAATTTTTCACAAAAAAAAAATGCACTTTTTTGAAAAACTTGAAATGTTTATAAAAGAAAATTACGACTAATGATTTTCACGATTTTTTGTTTATATTTGAAGTAATGTACGTCTGATATAATTTTACTAAAGTTTTAAGCCTTAAAAGCCAATATTACTTCTTTCACGATTTTATGAATTAAATACTTATCTCAAAATCTATAATTGATATAAATATTAAATAGCCCATTGTTGAAAGAATTTTTTTTTCAAAATCATTTTGACTTAATATAATATAAATTTTGTGTACATATTTCAACGGTTTCAACGGTTTCAACGGTTGTTTTGAGATTTTTTTGCGCTTTTAAAAAAATCGAAAAATAAACTTTATAATGTGTACTGACTAGATGCGATTTGCTACCGGAAGCAGATTATGGCTGTAAAGGTCGGGGTACATACCTACGACTTCTGGTAGAATTTTTGGGTACAAACATGAAAAAAAAAACACATACGTAAAACCAATATATCCCTCGCTCTGCTCAGAATCTAAAAGATTTAAATTACAATGATTTTATTTTATTTATTTCGACCCATACAATGGAAATTTCGACGTATACGGATTTGGTTTTTCTAAGTCATTTAGAAATATTGTAATTACCAAAATAGATAATTTTGCGATACACAATTTCTTTTTTTGTGTTACGGTTATTTAATTAAGTAAAACCTCTATTATCTTAATACTATTTCGATTCGATGAGGAATGTATGTATTATTAGTATGAATTATTAATGTTCATCTTTTTTTTATGACAATGATTAAATTTAAATGTACTGTTTCGATAAGGCGGAATTTATAATTTAGTCCAGGAAGTCAAAATGATTAGCGCCGGCTCTGTATCGCGTAGGAACCTACGTATCTTCTGCATCGTCTCTTATCGTCATTTTTATTTCCATCTAAGACACACCCATATCCATCCCCAACACATTATGTTTGGCATCAATAATACGCGATAACGACAACTTTATGAAACCACTTATGTAAGATCATGCAATACCATATTCCCTGTTCAAAATTAATTTTTTCCCCATATAAGATTTGACGCTTTGGTTCCGTTAAATCTGTCATTTTTGTCGTGTGTAATATATGTATTTTGAAGAGTGTACAGCCTGATATTAAGTCTGCACTTATTCTCCTGTAACTACCGAGACCAGTTCATTATTTTTACCACCATTGTCCTGCTCTCTATCTCCTTGTCGAACCACCACTATTATAGCTTTCACTGCACAGAGTTGGTGCTGAATTTCTGGTTTAGATTTAATCTCAAGAGGAACGAACATCGTTTAAAATCTCGTACAACCATATTATATGCGTATATATATTATAAAAATGGACGGAAACTTTTTGATCCCTTTCTCACTACGGTTACGGACCAAAGTTTCCAAAATGCCTCTATCACGGTACGGTTAAAACTTGTAGGAGCTTATAATGTACTGCAGTGGGCTTAAGGCAAAAATACTATTACTTTCGAAATTCACTATAATAGTAGGCGAATATTTTATACAATTGCTAGATTCAATATTATTCCTATAACATGTAAAAAAGTTATGAAAATAAACTCGATTTCAGAAGTAGGCATAATAAAATCGTTATATGTAAATATTTAATATTCCACCCTCTGAGATTATACGTTTTACAACTTACGAAATACAAACGTAATAATTATAGGTAATTGAAAAGCAACGATTACGGACACGGTCTTAAAATATCTTCCAAGACTGTGATTACGGAACTCAGTAACGTTTGTTATCAACACACCGATTTTTCCTTACCTATACCAGTTGGCAGTTATACCTCAGATTAGATGAATACAGATGGACCACTCGCGATGTAAACAAAAAAATTAAGTCATTCGAATCCCCCACCATATCAGTGTTACCGCGTGGTAGCACAATATATTTACCTAAAATTTAAACATTACTCACGTGAAGTAATCTATTTGTGTTGTTTACATACAAAATAAAATTTGTGTTGTCTACACCAACACAATAATTTATATCGTCGTGTGCGTCTACATTGGTATGCGGGGGACCAATCAGAAGAGCGTATTTGCAATTATTTTGTTCTCGGGCCGAGTGATCCATCTGTATTCATCTAATCTGTGGTTATACCAGAGACCACCACCATTGTGCCGAAACGATATCATAAAATATGAACTTATTAAATGATATTATTGGTAATCACTATCTGAAACGTAAAAAAAATTTTTTTCAATATTTCATAATGCGTCAAATTTTCAATTTTGAAATATTTCACATGAAATATTTAAAATTTAAAACTCTAGGTACTTATAAAGAAGTTTAGGAATATAAATACTATATGAGTATAAAATGTATACCTATAATTATTGGAAATTTCTATTCGTCATTTAAATATGCATTTACGTTAACTACAGTTATTGGTCAATCTTTTATTGACTCATTGATTATCAATTATTGAATTATGAACATTGAGAAATGAAATAAAACAGAAAATATTTATTGATCAATTTTAATTTTTTGAAAAAAAAAATCACATTTTACAATTTATTGCATGGTAGAATTTAAGTCATAAATCACGTTATTGCGATATGATACTACGCATCGATCGGCTTGACCTCCTCCAAAGTTATAAATTGCCCAAAACCTTACAGGAAAACTGTTTTATCCAATAATCCTGGATAATAAATGAAGATAATATTTTCATTTACCACGAACCATCATATATGAAAATAATATAACACTTACATTGCAAATAAAATAAATTGTAGATATTTGTAGAAATAATGTAAATATCAAAATGGGTAATAATTTATTTTCAAGGGGTTAAAATAAAATTAATATAGGTAAAAAATTGAATATGTAGTTTGTTATTATGTATGTTATTTAAATGAACTCTCTAGGCTAGTGGTCCACCGATGATTTTTGAAACATTTGTTTACGGTAACTCCCCCAGATTCTGTAAATAGAAATATATTGGTAATCTATCTAATCCCCGGGGTCAGAGGATTTTTATCATTTTGAATGATCAATATTTTGTGTGTTATTTTGCAGGTATAAGTCTATTAATCATCTTTTAAACGTTTTTGTCGAGAACAATAGAAATTTATCAAGTGATCTGCTAAAAACAGATCAATTTTTTTGGTTTGTAAATTTTTACTGGCAATAAACTGATTTAATGAAGACCATTGGGATGGGGGCTATGATTTATTCTCATGGGACTTAGCTCCGTAAAATTGCGCCCATTGTGAAGCATTTTACATAAAGTACAATTAGAAATATAATCAGTGAAGGATCCAAGGAGAACAGCCTAGGCGATAATCGTTATAAGTTGCTTAATCTTTAAATTGATTAAATTAAATCATAAATTATATAAAATCTCTAATGTTAAGAGCAGATTAATATTTTTTTCCGTATTAATATTTCTTATACTTTTCATTTCATAATAATTATTATTATTTTTTTAGACGGGGTCCAGCAGGCTTCATTGAACGAGGTCCTGCACAGCAATTATTCATTTACCTCCCTGTTAGATCTACTACCTCTCCACGTTATAGTATTATAAAATATATATATATATGTATTGATTAGATTATGTACGTTGATATACATTTTTAAGACAGCTAAAGCTTACAAATGTGCGCATCGGTGAAACCTTACTGAACGCGATTACATTCGCGTTTAAACGCGTATCGCTGTTTAGGAACTCTGCCGACCCCGTCATCGTTAAAATTCTGTTTAGAGACGATACGTGACCGGAAAACGTCGATGGTACTTGGTATCTACACGTGATGAACGTCATAGAAGCAGAAAATAAAATTCTCTAGTGGAGAAAAATAAACGATTATAAGACGTATAGCGTTGGCCCGTTTGTTCGATCCATTAAAATATAAAATATTTTTACCCCTTATACACTATTATAGCGTGCCAATATGTCGTTTGAAACTGTACGACTGTGATAATATTATTATACAGCCAATATTTCGAAAAATACGATAGTTTGTCTTTATATAAAATGAATTCATGTACTCGTACAATAACCATATAATTATTATACTAATACAAAGGTTTACACTGTTAAAATAACTCGTTTGTTTTGCGCCATCAAAACGATACGAATATGTGTATTTATCGATCTCTCTCTCTCTCTCTCTCTGTAATTTATTGAACCCGGTTTGATAAATTTGTGGACACGTTTTTAGAACACATAATATACAATCGTAAATGTGTTGGTCTAGCTACGCGTTAGATTACGAACAACATACCGACACAGTACCGACACTGGGAATTTCAAATCAAATGTCAGCTCAAATCGTGTAAACGATCACGTCGTTATAATTGTATTATGGTACTTTAGAGTCCAGAGTTGCTTACTTTAAACACGGTTGAAAATTAATTTTTTAATTACATACGTTTGGGAAGAAAATTAACAATCGCGTGTCTCGTGATAATTTAATATTGTAAAAAAAAAATCACTTGGCCCAATTGCATTTAGAGACTCAATTTAAAAAAAAAAACTTGTGCTTTTCGTTCTGTTCGAGAATGAAAAAAAAGCAAAAATATTTATATATTTGTAGGTCACGTTATAATCAATTTTCTCCGGTTTGAATTAGTTATGAATATTTATTATTTTAAGTCCACTGCAGGCTCTGACGACGGGTCCGTACATCTAACCGGGCGATATTATATACTTATATAGTTAACATATTGTGAATTACGAGACCGGTGGGTATAATTAATATTATTACATTATGAATAATTCAAATGTTCTAATGGACTGGCTTTTTTCTGTTTAAATAATTTAACTGGTACTTTCTTGTTTTTTCGTTAATATAACATGCACGCGCGAAAACCGTCCGACAAAAGCGTATATATTGTTTCGAAAAAATTGCTCCACAAACAGTGGTGTCAGCAGTTCGGCACACGGCGTATTGTGAGAGTTATGAATTCGGCTAATTCGGTCCGGGTTCGTGGCTTGGCCATACAACGTGTTTAATATTAATTTATGTGCATATAATAATATACACTTTAGCGTGTAAAGTGCTTATTTTAAAGTTTAAAGAAGTGCGTCTGACTAAGAATCCTCTCGTCCCTTAACTTCTCCCTTTCATCCATTCATCACCATAATTTATCTTTCTATCATACCTACCCCACCCCCTCCCTTATCACCTTTATCCCCTCGTTTTTATCACACTTTATCTTTTCATCATATTATTCCCCTCCCCCTTTCCCGTCCATAAACAGAGGGATAATAGTAATATTGATTGAGATGTTTAAAATACGGATAAATACAAAATAAAACATAGGTATGCCGTATTTCGTATAAACACTTTTACAATATTAAAAACAAAAAAATTTATATTTATAATATTATAGTTTGCCGATAACGGATTTCTTGGTATAAATGTTTGCATCCAATTTGTTATCATATTAAAAAGAAACTATATGTGAATTTTAACATTGTTGTATCCTTGATCAACATAATTAATCAATATTAAAATGTTTGAATTATTATAGATTATAAATAAAATCTTAAAACTTCGTTCAAATTTACGACTACGCTTTTCTTAAATTAGAGCTGCGCATTTTCTACTTAACATTACGCAAAACGTGTCCAAACGCAATAATATTTCTTTAGTATCGGGTCTAACTACTCGGCGGGATCGAGGACCCGCGAGGACTCCGTTTTTAATAGGCCACGGCAGAACAGGCTGTAACGCTACGGTGTCTTGTTGCTTTTAGCGGAATGGTCAACCTAAGTCCGTATAACACCGTACTGTTGAAGGAGATCTAGGATATACACACCTTGTATTTTATTTTGAAATATGACTTTTAATATTTGTGGAGAAAGCTGAGGGGGGTTGTGGAACTCCGACAGAAAAAAAGAATAAACCGATTAAGAAAAAAACAAGACAACACAGGCAAAACGTTTTGTAACAAAATTATCACATACATTTTATATTAACGGTTTAGGAAGGAAAAGTAGGTAAATAAAATGAACTAAATTACGAAAAAATATCAAAATACCGTCCAAGTTGAAAAACCATATAAACATAACCGATTTTATACGTCCTGGATCCTGAGAGCGCATCAGATGGCGTACCCATCTCGCCCGCTGTGGCACATCGCTAGAAGAGATATCTTAAGGATCTACTCCACGATTAACATTTCACACGAACAAAAAATAATACAATAAAACGGCAGAACAATAATAGTTGACGTCGTGTACAGAACACGAGTCGAACATAATAAAGTGCGTTTTTATAATAAATATCAGCAAATAATTACAATATTAATGAATTCGCGATATTCTGGGTGTGGTGGGTATCGCTCGAGGGAATGAGTCGACGATACGGTGCATGTGCGTATTGTTAGGCGCGCGACAATCCTTCGTATTCTCGTTACGTTACAAGGCTCTTCGTATGGAATAATATCATGCCAGTTGTTGCTGAATATTGAATAGTTAGTTTAGTTAGTTAGTGAATGTTGAATTCTCGGTCACCGTTTTATTCTTTCTATAGGAGAGCAGTGAAGATTTTAAGCCAGCCAAATGTCTCCATCGCGCGCGGATAATTTTCAATGTACGAAACATGTGAATATTGTTCGAAAACAATTGATCGCACAACAACGCGATTTCCCGAAAACAGTTAATCAAACCATAATTGATCCCAAATTGATCGAAAATATAACAATATAATTTGATATTTATTGATGAACAACAGAACCGCGCGTCACGATATGTCAACACAAATGTAGTAAAATTGAAATAATAATTAATATATAATTAATAAAATAACTTTAATAACTAATACGTAACCGCGCGTTCCTTATGTATGTTTGTCAATATAAATAAATGCGTAAATAATATGATAAAACTTGACTGAACTAAACTCGATGATATTATTATATGAAATACCTTCGAAAATAATTTTCAATGTTTTGATCATTGTGATCAGTAAAAATTGTTCGTATTTTCGCTGTCTTATCGTTCCCGGAAACATGCTGCTCTATTTTAAACTCACCGATATTTTCTTCCCATAAGACTTCAACAAAGCTCCGTGTAGTTGAAAGTCACCCTCTTAAAATTTACTCATTTATTTGTCGATCAATTGTTTTCGAACAATTGACCGTATACTTAAGGTGAAGTTCCCGTTTTTCGTACCTCTGTCTAATAATTGTCCCCTGTGGAATCTTCGGGACTCTAAAATGTCCCGTTTTCAGAAGTTAGACAAAGAAATAATGAAAATTAATTTTTATTGACAAATTATTGTTTCTACTATATCGAGCTCTTATTATGTCGCCGGAATTGATAACGATATATTTTTACCTTCACCCCAACTATTTCCATTAAAATCATTTTCATCGAAAGACTATTTCATAATTCCGTTTAAATTCAGAGTTCCTTCCTTAATTGTTGTTTTTCGTGATCTCTTAGCACTTGTTGAACCCGGTTTTAAATCATCCATTTTTAATAATAATAAAAAAAAAACTGTATAAATTAATAATATTATAACATTGATGAATCACACGGAGTGTCCAAACATGATTCAATGCACTGTAAGACACTAAATACTAAATGAGACGCATTTTCATCAGACACGCCCGTCAATAATATTAATTTCATATTTAAATAGATATATTGAAAAAAAATACAAACAAGATAGGTAAGGAAAAAACGCCTAACAATAGAAGGTATATATATAAACGGATTGGACGAATGCAACAAGTATTTTCTGTAGAAATACTTGTGTAAAATAAAAATTTTCCATCAGTACATTAAAATGCTGGTGTGCCTATTTTAGCCGACAGGCGCAGAGAATGTGTTTAAATAAAAAAAATTCAAAACAATTTCAAAAATGTTTTCATAGTATAAATGAGTTTATGAAACGTATAATTATAATATATAAATTATATAAAATTTTGTTTATAATAAAAATGATGAAGAATTTTGTTTTTTCGTTTTCATTAAAAAAAAAAAATGTGTGATCACCTTAGGTATAACCAACCGAAAGCAACTAGAATAATCTAAATAGCTAATACAAACAAAATAACATCAGTTCCTTGTTTATATGTATGTTCAAATAACCACAAAATTGCGATTAATGCTCGTATCCTGCGTAATATACAAAATCCGGTAGAATGGAAAAACGTATCTAATAGATGTATACGTTTAAGTTTTCTTAATAAATATGAAATATAAAAATCGTGAAATCATTTTGGATCAGAATAGCTAATAGTAAAATGATAATTATTTATATTAAAATCGTTGATTACACGAATTACTATTATAACTTTCGGTAAAGTTATCCACCATAAAATCAGTCCTAATCGTTTGAACAAGTCTCGCGAAACAAACATTTTTTCTAGTAATTTACCGAATAGAATTAGTATAAGGGAATATATTTAATTATAACACATTACTATAAACGTTTTTATCGATTTATATACTTTATAAGTTACATACGTGTTGTTACGGATGATTTTTATGAAATACTTTTGTTTCGAGATTCGTTTTCCATTACTAAATTTAAACTATTATTACTTTTAAGTACTCAGACCAGCTACCACTCTACACTACCACACCGGTATTTATTATACGTAGGTATATGATATATATTATGTTTGAAGAGAATATTTTTGACGATAAAGAAAAAAAATGAATTCAATAAGTACAGATTCGTATAGTAATATTTAAATTTATTCACAACTACCATATTTAAATAATCGACTTCGGTTCACTGTTCAAAATGTGTTGTACCCACGCAGAGTTCTATCGAAATTCATGTGATGAGTGTACAACGCGTTTAATTTACCTGAACCTAATAATATGTTATTTCGCTCCTTTTTTCTTGGCATAAATAAATATCGCAAAAACTTGATAATTTTTTTTTTTTTTGTATAAGATACCGAGTATACAATTCGTATAAAACAATAAAACTTTTTGTCAGACGACCTCTACTTAACATAAAAAGTATACCGTATGAAATATGTATATGTCCGTATACTGTTGTGTTGCATTATTTTCCTTTCACCAAACTAATAAAACGTATGTAAATTCGAACACAAAGAATCTGGGTTAGAAAAAAAAAACAAAAAAATTTAATAAATTCTATCTACGTAAGCTCGGGCGAATATTTAAAAGCATTTTACTTTAACGTTTAGCTCAGAGATTCCCAAACTACTATGGGTCAAGGGTAAGTAGGTCGCGATAATGTTCTTTTTTTTTGGCCCGTGAAAAATGATCAAATGACGAATGAATTAATGTAAAAGAGCCAGAGAAGAATTATTAATTTATCCGTTCGAAGACGATTCGTATTAAAAACGAGTTCCAACCATAAATATTTAATAAAATTCTGGTTGTATGTTCAAGACACCTACAATCTCTATCCGACAGATTCTGCCAAGTCACAAAGACTATAATTCTTCTACTCATACTCTACTTCCCATTCGATTCTATCATATTGTAAAGTTGGATTTTCGGCCGCGGTTGCAATAGAACTAAATTTCGGAACAAATCTCAAATGTCAAACTCCTCTTTACGACTCGAATTAATAAATTTTAATCATAATAATAATTTTTCTTTTTGTAAATAACAATTTTTTTAACCAAATAAATTATACTTCATAATATAATGTTATTAGTGAATACACTTAATTTTTTTTTTTGTTAATATGTTATTTATTCGTAAAAGCGTATAACGCAAAAAATTAAAATAAGGAAAACAATTGATTTTTAAGTGCACCACCAAAATTTGAATATTTTAACAAATAATTATAAAAACGTATTCGTCAGCACGCGATATGTACTGTAATTTATATTTCACTGGACATAACTAATCATCTAAACATATATTTATGTATATATATATATATATATATATATATATATATATATATATAGACTAAAAACGTTTTACGTTCGACGAGAGGAAAATATAAGGCATAACATTTATAAATGGCGAAATTCAATTTCCGCTGAAAATTTTAAAAATCTTATAAAAACCCGTATCTATGCGTATCCATTCGTTGATTTGACAGGTGTCCGTTTACAATGGTAATGTCAAACCTTTAATAATAATAATAATAATTCTATTGAAACTATCAATCAACCACGATAATTTTATTAAAAAAATTATAATAATATATTGATAATAGATAGTGACGATGGATGGATATTCCCGGTTTTGATCTCCTTATTTATGAAAATATGCCCTTCATTCGCTCAATTGTCGCACCCTTTATTACACGATGTCAGTAAAATTTCACCATAATACTACATACTCATATAGCCCGGGACGATCGTATTTTTTACTGATATTTTAATTTAAAAATATGACACTTTTCAAATTGTCTTGTTCGGTGCTATGGTAACCGTCAATACTGTAATAATATATAACATTTAGAAATGCTACTCGTTAAATATATGAAAGTGACAACCGTACAGGAACAAATACTTTTACAATGTGCAATTTCGACATTTACATTGGAAAATGTCAATATAGTTGTTTAAGAGTTCAATGCAAGTGACAGAGATTTTTCCCATCTAAAACATTTTTTTTTTCATATGAAACTTCTTTCATCAATATAGGTATTTTATATTTTTTATAATAAAAATATTTTTTCTGCCCTCATTCAAGAAAAAATTTAAAGTACTTTCATAACAAAACAATAACAATCATACTCCTTCTTTTCTTAAATAAATATACACACATAGGGAATATTTCGAAATCAATAAGAATATCACTAGGTTGTTTTTTTATTATTCTTATGATTATTATTATTATTATTATTATTATTATTATTATTATTATTATTAAATTTTAAATGTAAAAAATTAAACTTTCTGTTTAAAAAATAAAAACTATTAACATTAGTAAATTAATATCCAATTTTTATTTTGTCGAACAATCAATATTTTCTCAAAGAAAATTGGTCACTTTTAGTATAGGTTCAACATCGTTTTATCAATGCGTACTGAAATTTCATGTTTCTTCTTTGTGGAATAGTATTAATAATTAAATATTACAAATTATATATTATGTTTAATGTGTATTAACCAATATTATTTTATTTTCCAGGTAATAATTTTCTCAAAACCACTTGAATAATGAAAATGTCTACGAACGAGTAAATATAAAAAATTTATTGGCATTAAGATTATATAAAATATAATTTAAATATATATATGTTATATTTTGTGCTAATTTATAATATTGAATTATGAATTAAATGACTGTTTTATCATATAACAATATATATTAACAATACGCTCGATCTACACTTCGTTATTCGGTAATATTTTTATTAATAATTTTTAATTAATTAAATTATTTCGATAGTTAATTTGAATTTAAAATTGTAAAACACTTAAGTACCTACATGGCTACCTACATAATAAAATTTACATAAACGCGCTCGATGTACATTGTATAATTATTATATTAAACGCATCAATAGCGTATATCGTATTATTAAATATCAATACATCTCAGAAATATTTATAGAATTATATATTTTATAAATATTCATGAAACTTGATGTAATAGTAACTTTCGAATTAAATATGTGGCACGGACGCTTATTATTTTTAAAATTATTTATATTTTAAAGAAAAGAATTAAACAATTTTAAAATCTTATAAATATTTTGTGGTTGATGATAAATGTATAATATTATGTAATTTTAAGAAAGTGAAATATTACATTAAGAACTGATTGATTAGTCAGTTATTTATATACATTTAATAAAATTAATATATTCTTGGAATGTTATAATGAATTTTCTTACGGATCTTTATATATATAATATATAACCTATATAACCTAATAATAATATTTGCATTAAATAATTTAATTATACAGATATACAAAAGCGTCAAAAATCACGTCGTAATAATAATAATAATAATTATAAAACTGAAATATATTTAAGACTGATTTTAGTAATTAATTTATGATATCCGCGATGGAATTAAAACAATTCCTTAATAATATAATGAGCGTATTTAATATAAAGTTTGAGCGAGAAAGTTCTTTTACATTTATGTAATAAGTATATATTATATTGAACAATGTTTTTAATTCGTAACGGTATACTGCGAATAAATTTATCAGAGTAAAGTGCCTTTGCAGATCATAAAGTGAGACTTAGGTACAACGAGATGGAACGCTTGAAACATTTATGGCAGGCATTTATGCTGATTTATATGATAGTATTTGTTTAAAATAATATTTTGTTTCAAAAGTTATATTTATCAACGTTACGCGAGCACAGTTTAACGCAATTGATAATTGTCTTGTTTTCTCTCATCTTTCACAAAATACTCGAATGGATATTTTTAAGGATTACGTTTTGAGCCCCTAGAGAGACGATGGTTTTTTTTCTAACAGCTGTTGGTGTCTTGCTATTTCATTTTTTATTTTTATTCTTCACAGATTATGCTTATTTAGGACAAATGGACCGATCAAATATAAAAATATACTACATGCTATAGTAAATGACAGTTTACATTTATTTATTTATTTTTTGGTAAGGCTTCTCGAAACAAGTTCACAAAAACAAATGTCCATTTGGTAGTCTTTTATTCTTACATTCACCAAAGTGGTTCGACGTGTGCCACACAGGCGAAACTCGTATTTTCGATTGATATACTGAACGGCAGTTTCATTTCATCCGTTACCGTTATAGACGTTTCAGATCCACAAACTCCACTGAATTTGATCTATTTTCAATTATTGTGGATTGTTGTTAACAGCGTTTACCATTTGAGGTTTTTGACTTTTCAAATAGTATATCGGAATTGCCGGTCCAACGAAATAGGAGAAGTTCTTAAGAAAAACTGGCGAAACACGAAATTTCTCGGCAATGGTATTTCCGCGAGTAAACTATTTTATTTATTGTTCGTGTATGTGACTTATCCAGACACCGATTTTAATGCATTTGGCGACACATAAATTTTCATAAAATGTTCACGTTAAAAAAAAAAAACAAACAGATCGATGACCATTTGATTTATTAGTGATTTCAAATCTAGAGGTTTTACAACCTAACGGTGTTCAATCATATACAAATATGCCAAAAAATAAACACTATAAGTATAAAATAAAACACAAAACATTATTATTATTATCATTATCATTAATATTGTTATTATTATTATTATTATTATTATTATTATTATTATTATTATTATTATTATTATTATTATTATTATTATTATTATTATTATTATTATTATTATTATTATTATTATTATTATTATTATTATTATTATTATTATTATTATTATTATTATTATTATTATTATTATTATTATTATTATTATTATTATTATTATTATTATTATATATATATATATATATTTTTTTTTTATTATTATTATTTTGATTTTGGAACCATAATATCATTTCTAAAATGAAATTAACATTTTCTAATGTTAACGGACTCGAATCGAAATGAACACATAAATATTTATTCAAATCTGAAACAAACAGAAATATTAAAATATATTATCGAAATCGGTTACTGGGGTTACTCGAACCTTATATTTATTTCTTATACACATATTATGCAGGTATTACTATAAATTATAAGTAAAAGTAAATCATATTATTAGTTGAGAGATATTTATAGCATACCTAGTATGTATGACATTGGTCATTGTCATTAATTTTGTTATATAAATATCAAGTTAATAAATATAAGTTATTTCGTATAGTTCCTAATACTTAGTACCTACAACATATTTAAAGTTTAAATTATAATTTCAACTTTTCAAAACAAAAATATTCCATGTTCGAAATACACGGTTTCGTTTATTTCACCAGTTTTTTTTTTTACAATTTTCTGTTAATTTTTCATAATTTATAAAAAACTACATTTTTACGTAAAGGTTGGTATGCATGTAAATATTGGAGCACTCCTGTATAAAAACACGCACTTCCAAACCTATTGTATAATTTTATAATTAATAATTATATAATTATATTACATATAATTTATTAATTATTGACTCCATTAAAGTACTTCAATTTTTGTTAAATATTGTTAATAACATATTGTAATCATATTCATCAGGTAATTTTATATTTATTCAAACTATTGAATAACTGTCAGAGGCACAGTTTAGACATTGTGTTGTTGAAATGAATGAAATGAGTTATTGCACTGATAGAAATATTTGATTATTCGAAGTGCGGAAAGTATTGCGTTGGGTTCGTTCAATAAAAGTTTATTACAAATTACTTTGAATTTAATGGTTCATCGATTCTTTTTGTAAAAATGCATGTGTTTTATTACGATCTGTTATCCTACTACTGTTAACATGTACTGTTTTACATCTAAAAGAAAATCACATAAAGTTCAATGGAATCATCGTACCTTTAAAAATACCGTGATACAATAAACACGGTCCATACTCAAATAGTAAATATTAGTGTTAAACAAGAATAGAATATATTTTTATTTTAAACACATACGTCATTAAAATGAATGTGCTGCATATTTTCGTTGAATACTTTATATATTTCAGACATAATGTTAAATCAGTTAATTTTTAGAAAATATTTGATAAATTACTGTAATGTGCATTGATTGAACGTTTTACGTTGATTTATATATTATTTTTGTAAGTAGTTTTATCGGTTTTTAAATGTTTTTACTAGACATCCTTTACCAGAAACAGATTAATATTATTTTCTCTTGTAATCTTCTCTTGTCTCTCACTGCAGGTATCCGTGTTCAGCATAATTAAATTTATTAGGCAGGATGTCAATCCTATCAGGTCTTTTCTTCGTCCCTTGACAACTTGTCATGATATCATACTTCTGTGGGTTGAAATTAGTTATCCAAAATCAGCTCGTGAAAAGATAGTCTCAAACGTGTTTGAAAATGTTTATGGTGGAAGGTCGCCCGGTTGTGTTTTGGCATTCTGGGGTTGGTCTCGGCACCGAGTGGTTGAACACTGATGCCGAAACGGACCCCAGATTGCTTATATGCCGCCCGGGCACGGTTAATGAACTCGTGTATTTTTTTAACAAGGCAAAAAAAGTCAATTTTTGGGAACACTTTTTTTTTTTAAACTAGGAATATAAGCCAAATGGTCACTAGAGTCCAAATATTGTCGTATAACAATTGAAAGTAATCGATTTTCCAATGAAAATGCGTGAAGTTTTAATTTATTAATAAAATTGTGTTAATAGTACCAAATTTATCATCGATAACGGATTATCTATTTTTTTTTTATATTCTGAGAGGAGCGAGGAATCCATTGGATTTATAGGACGTTTATTTTATTTCTTTTTTTTTCTGTGTACAAAATTTTCATTCAAAAAAGAATGATCACATGTTCTCGTTATGCGTTACATTTCGTTAGCAAATTTTATCTAGTTAATACTTTATTTGAAACTTTTTTTTTATTCTCTTAATAGTTTGCTTATGCTTAATTTAAAATGACTCAAAAATATATTCCCCATATTATTTAAACTCAGCATAAAAAAACTACCAAAATAATAGAGTTTTAAAATGTTTATCGAATATGTCCTTTGCACAATGTATAAGCAAACAATGTTTTCCAATTTTGGATTATTCATAGCAATTATTAGATTTTGAGTCATAAAAAGGGTAATTTTTGTGTTTAAGTGTTGAAAATTGTTTACAACATAGCTTTCACGTTACTTTAACTGTACTCGAAAATTCTCGACATCCCAAGTCACAATTCTTTTTTATTACCTCTATAAATTTTCTAACGAAATGTATTACACCGAAGCTTCGTTTAGAATTATTTAATTGCATGCAATAATTTATCATTGCTTTCAAATTTATAGTAATAACAAATTTTAAAACTTTATGTAAGTAAGCGACTTACATGAACTTACACCCCCGAAGACATTTATTTAAATGATATAAATGTAGTAACGCTTAAGTAGGCGATGGTGGTGATATATTAAAGATTATACGTTGTCTAAAAATACTAGAGAGTGGAGAAACGCGATTTCCGTCATCGAGAAACGCGAAGTCCCTGCAAACTCCCCTCACCAGCTGGTACACTATTAATTTTACGAGACGATTACAGTCGCATGGTGTACCGGTGCAGAATATAGCACACGGAACGGATTAAAAATTTATTTTATTGCGTTTTATTGGAACCATTACCATAACGCATCAGTAACGCCGCGCCGTCTTGGATAACTATTTTTATTTTATTTTATTTTTTTACGAAAGAAAAAATAAACGGAAAAAATGAAGGACAGCGACAAAAATGACAGCAGCCGGTAGTGAATGTTTATATATTATTCGTATATACTTATATTGAAAACGAAACAAATATAAATCTAACTGCTGGCAATTCGTTTAAAGCGATTGAAATCGTAATATTTCTTACACAGATTTGATTAAGTTCATTTTTACTTAATTATTTTGTGTGACTATGGAATGGTTTATAATAAAGTTAACATAAATAATTAATAATAGCTCGTTTAATATTATATTATAATTAAAAATTATATACATTACATACTGAGTGAATTATTTTATCATGGGTCATTAATCTAAGATTGAAGACAGATAGTATTAATGAAAAATGAGACTGTTAAAATCGTGATATTTTGCTAACAAATGGTTAAATTTTTGTTATTTTTCACGCGCACGCGCTCCTATTTTCATCGTATCAGTCATTTGTTTTTCACCGTGATTTTCTTTTTTATTACATCGAAGAATAATTCATTTAACACCGGATTTATTTTCTTTTTCTTATTTCCTTTTATCTTATTATAAGGATAAAAACTATTGATTGCTCCAAATGTTAAATTTTGATATAAGAATGAACCGAGACGATTACATTTCCGGTTAATCGGTTCGGTATTCTAATTCACGTATGGAATTTTCACTACAATTAAATAAATTATACTAGTATAAAATTGTAAATAATTTTAAAAGGAAGTTCAATCAATATTGATTATTTCATTAAAATACGTCTTACCTATAAAGTACAAATAAATACCTGTAAAGTGGAAATCGATCGTTCAGCCGAAGTGATGCTTTCAGGCAAGCAAGATGTAATTAATTAGCAGTTTTCTAATAGTTGGATATAAAACTTCACTGTACATTTCAGCACTAGTGATAAAATCAGTATGAATTATACCGAAATCGTCCTATATTACTAAATATTAAAAGAAATATTTACTATAGGTTTATATAAAAAAATACGAGTAATGTCTTGATGAAAAATTGCGAATGCCCCAATGCCCCTATAAATAAGCCTTTGGATAATTTTGAGAGAGGAATAATTACATTAATAATATACCTATATATTTTTTATTTACTTATTAATTTTTTTATTTGGTTTATAAGTGTGTGTGTGTGTGTGTATTGTCTTCTATTACAAAAATGATTTAAAGGTTTTTTTTATAAAAATGGTTAAATCTAATGTTTGGATGGATGTCTAAGTTATTCAGATGGGTTATAGGAACAAATTTTTAATGGATTTTGTAGCAGAAAAATGTAATCATATAGGCTGCAGAACATAGGCACAATTTGGATTAAATTTATGGGGTGCTAAATTTAAAAAAGTAAAAATTTGGGGATGCTAATATGAAATTTGGAGGTGCTAAGCACCCCCAAGCACCCCCCAAATTGCGCCTATGCTACAGAAACAAATTATACAGGTATTTATTGTTTAAATTAAATTGGGTATTTTTCAAAAGTATAATAAATAATAATTAATAATTTTGTTTGAATTTTTTATTTAGGTTTTAACCTAAATCTAACGTTACACTGTCTATCTGTAACGCTAACGTAATTAAGTGATATTATTCTTTATTTCCGTTTAGTTTATAAATAGGTCAATTATCTATAATATTATTAAATTTAAAATTTAAAAAGACAATAAATTTGTATTCCTTTCGTTTATTAAAATTCGATGCACACCGAATACGGTATAATACTTTTTTTTTACAATCTCCTTTTCTGTATACTCGTAAATAATTTTTTGTGTTTATTTTTTAATCACATCAGTCATCAATCTACTTTTATCCTCCATTAATGCATTATCAATCGTTGACACGTTAACATTTTTTTTCCTAACCGTCATTTCCTGTCGCCAAAAAGATCCATCTAAATTTAATATATAATGTATAGTCGTGAATTTTTCACATCCATTCGACTGATATTAAAATATCTCAAAATTATTTCTTTGATATTTTGCGAGTAACATTCTCGTATCTGTTTCGTTTGTACAAATTTTAATTAAATTATTATTGCAATAATGCAGTGCGAATATCCACTAGTCACGATTGCAATAAAAAATATAATTTTGGAACAAATATCAATTGCCAGATTCTTTACGTCTCAAATCAACTAATATCGATGCAGACATTGATGTATTTATCAAGAATAATTGAAAAAAAGCGCATTCGTCATATTCAAATAATAAATATTAATTATAATAAACTATTAATAACTACCTAATCGTTTTTTTTAAATACAAATCTTATTATCAAATATATCATACTTTATACGAAATATTATTATACTATAATATTATACTTTATACTTTTATTACGAAATAAATTATTTTTATTTCTATTAAAATATATTGTTAATATTCTATATATCCATTTATTATTTAAAAATATAAATAAAAATTTATATTATCACCTAAATTTGAAAATTTTCAATATTGTATCGCACATATAAAATGTTTTGGAAACTCAACTCGCATAGTTATAGTAAATCAAATGAAATTACATTTTTATTTTTATTTAGAAAAAAAAGTATCTTTTTAATGTATAGTTTAACTTTAGTCTTTATCAATTTTATGCGAAATACATAGACAAAGTAAGAATTATCGCGATTAAATTTACACAATATACTCCAGTGATGTATTGCTTTACAAGATATACAAAATACAATTTTATATAACAAATACGGATTTAAAATTCTATTTTATAGATAATACTGTATTAAACCTGTTCATAACACCAGTTTATTTCTCCGGCGGACCGTCAGCGTGCCGATTATCCTGTTTTGCGTGTGTGATATTAGAAAACGGAAGGAGCGTTGTTTTACGGCGTTCGTATACATACTAAATAAAAAGGAAATAGTTTTTTGCGCTTGAGTAAGGACGTTTTACACGTTTTGGTGTTACAAAATCCTTTTAAATTAACTACTAGACAGCGGCATTTTTGTCTCGGGGCGAACGCCATCCGTTTTCCCGTTAATTACCGACGGATTTATAAATCAGTCAATCTACCGTCATCAACGTCACCAGACGATTCGTTCTTCAGAAATAATAAAAAATGTTAATAAAAATAAAAAAAGTCGTAGTTATTGCCACAGGACCAGGCGTAATCCCCGTCAATATGGAAAATAATGGCAAAGGAAAGACGGAGGAGACGTGCAGTACACGCTCACACTTTACCAGTTCTTTTAATTTAGATACATCATCATGATATTATTACTCTTTAATTTTAATAAAACGTATACAAAGTTTAAATGCGTGAAACACAATAAATATAAATAAAAAAAACCAGATATAGTGTAAAATTCATGCTGAATCTAAATATATGTTTTCAAAATAATTTTTATAAAAAATTATTAATTATATAATGTAAAATTATTAATGAAAGTAGCATTGTAAACGTGTATACAATTTATATTATAAATAAAATAATAATGATGTGTTTAAATTATTTGATTATGATTTTTGTGTATAAATCTAGTTCTATTTAAATTAACTCTTATTTTATTATTTTTAATGAAAAGTTAATTTGTTTATATATGAAGTTAAATATATAAAATGTAGAATATATATATATATATAATAAATAATATAATATACATAAAATAATAAACATTCACTTTATATTAAACATTTAAATGAATATATACCGATAGATTACCTATTTAATGGTTTAGTTTATTCAAATCTGTTTTTGACTTTTAGCTTAATTTTATCTAGTTAATGTCAGCAATATCATTCAATTTTCCCATAAACTGAACTCAGCCGGTGCCCAGGTGTCGTGCATTAATTCAAAAACGTACGAGTAATCTCACTTAAAACAGCCAGGCAGCCACCATAGGTCTTTAAACAGAATATAATGTGCGTATTATGTGCGGCACGTCACATCTGAACGTTTCGTATTCCATACACGTTTGGCTTATTCATAATACTATTATATCGTGTGCAATGCACACTGTGCATATAATATGTTACATATATAATGTTCGAAATTGGATAATGTGTAGATAAAATCCAAAAGATATTAACATAATTCGGCTTCGAAAAGTAATTGATAAATTAAAAATATTGAAAACTTATTGATCCTTAAATATGAAAAATACTACTAATTACTAAAGGAATATTATAACCAATAGATTTAAAGTTTTTTTTAATGACATAACATAAAAGATTAATTTAATATATAAAATAACATAAAATAGTAAAATATTCCTTGCTTGGACAAATATTTGAAATTTTTTTAGGAGTAAGTGAATAAGGTTACTTCTAAAGCCACTAAGGAAAACAATCTAAAATACAAATAAAAATTGCCCCCGTCTTATTGATTTAGTAGTTACAGAGATTAGCTCGTTATTATACGATAAAAAGGAAATTCAAGTCTTTATACATTGGTATTGATAAGGATACATTTTACGTTATCAACATAATATATAATATGTTTGCATTTCATAAATTTATTTTTGAATTATAAAAATAAATATTATATTTTTAATTTTTAATATATTAAAATAATACAATCATATATCAATAATTACGTAACATGAATATTATACATTTTGTTACTGTGGTGTGGCCAGGGGGGCTGAAGGGATCCGGAATTTAATAATGCTAACAGGTATTTTTCTGGAGGATCCTTTTTAGGCCTCTATATAAAAAAAATTATCAGCCTTAGCCTCCCTCAAATAAAAATCGTTGATACACCACTGTTTCGTTACTATTAGCGTGCGATCCAATTATGCATTTTGGAAAGTTATGGGAATTGTAATTTAGGATTTAGATTTTGTTCCGCCAATAATGGCATTACTCATAACGTCTCGTCCTTTTACAATTTTATATCACTTATTATAATATAAATTTTATATTTTTATTCATATGAATATGTATCATTTATTCAAGTCGTTCACTGAGAAACAAAGGTACCATCGTTAGTCATTCTTTCGAAACCTTCATTTATCAAAACATTATAAGACAGAGATTTTAAAATATTTTTTTCCATTATTGGAATTACTCTCGTACGGAAAATATCAGGACAAATTGATGCTGCTTTAAAATATAAATTGTAAACATTATTACTGTTGAACAATATGTTTAAATATTAAATGAATTGGAAAAATCATTATTATTTATGAAATATTATCTTATTAGTTATTAATCACTATAATCAAGTAAATAGAGTATTTTATAATTTTATCAATAATAAAATCATAATTTTTTTATATCGCATTATATAATTTTTATACCTATGCAATTTATTTTCGATTCACTGACTGTTAATAAAGTAAATAAAATGAGAAATAAAATAATTAAATATAATAAATTTATAATATAATGTAAGGGTTTTGGACGATAATTTTGATAAATATTTTATTATATGACTATTTTTCTTAGTTCTCAGTTTTATATTTATTTTAAATTTGATTTGTAAATTCAAATAAAAATGTAACATATTATAAATTATACACATATTTTATATATATATATATATATATATATATATATATATAGATTATTGTATATATATAATTAAATATTTTATAATTACATTATAGAAAATTAAAATATGTATATGATGATAAAATAATTTTTGTAAAAATCTCTTACAGAAATTATTTCCTTAATATTAATTTCAGTATAGTAAATTACTGGAGTTAACAAATGATAATATGTAAATAAATATGAATAAATACATTTTAGATATTTATTTTATAACAATCAAAATGATAACTAAAAATAATCAGTTTACATTGCATCTGGGACAAAAATATGGCGGATTTTAATAACGCATTTTTCAAACAATTTTATATTCATAAATCGTTTTTGTATTTTATTTGAAGGAATTACATTATTATTTTATAAAATTAAATATTACAGAGGACTAAAATTTATTCCCTTTTCATTCACATGTATTTTCACTGTTTTATTTAAATTTTAAATGCTAAACATATACAAACTTTTAATATTAAAATATATAATGCATAAATTATAGTAATTATTATAATAAAATTAAATTTAAAACAATTATAAATTTATACTTAATAATAATAAAATTTTACAGAAAAAAAAGGTAGTTGTATCAATTTTTTATTTATTACCGATTTCAAATATAATATATATATGTAATATCTATATCTACGTCTTAATTATATAAAACAACTTTACATATTTTTGTTTTCATAATACTCATTGTCTAGTAGCATCACTTCTAAAATATATAAATTATTACGTACATATCAATTTATAAATAAACATATTTCAATGTAAAAATATCAAAATTTAATATTATCATGTAATATAATCGTTATCCACATCTATAGTTATTAATAACTATAAATAACTATCGATATAATTGATGTTTTATTTTATTTATCTATTAATTTTTTTTTTTTGTTAAATCTGATAGTAAATTAACAAATTTAATACAAAACTATATATTCCATTATTTTACATAATACTCTTTCCTTAACTGTATATTTACATTACCGTTTATAAATATATATATATATATATATATATACAGATTAGATTTATTATTTATAGTTTTTATTTTATTTTCTATCTTTTATCACATATCCTTTTTATTCGTTTTATCATTTTATCATTATTAATAATTATTTCTATAGCAAATATAAATAGTGTGAAATATAATGTCATTAATATTATATTTGTTACGTGCTACTTTCTATACTGACCGGTGTGTTATGTATTCGAATGTTTAAAATAATACGATTTCACAGTATTCAATAAACGGAATGTAATTTAAACGGAAAAAATGTCATTTGCCTTTATGTAAAACCGAGTCGTTGCGTCACAGAGAGATATTATAAATTCCATTTGGCAATACTACGTTAGTATTTTAGTGTTTAACGGTGTTTGAGCGAAACGAAAAACCATTTTCCGAATACCGGCTTCTCGTATCGTGTGGCTTTAAAAAAAACCTATTTAGAAAAGTGAATAAAAGGGGTGATATAAATATATATATATATATATATATATATATATGCTCTTATTTTGATACGACGGAAACCGTTATGTGGTGTTATTGATATTTGACAGGAAAAGTAAGTTCATCTGGTTTCATCGTTTTATATGAAAATGTATGTATAACTATATTTATATACAATTTTTTTTTTAACGGTGATTGGCATCGCAATTCTCAAATGCTATAGACACCTGACGGAAACGAAGTTTTTACAGTACAAAAATAG
This sequence comes from Slavum lentiscoides, assembly GCA_032441835.1. Lineage (NCBI taxonomy): Eukaryota > Metazoa > Arthropoda > Insecta > Hemiptera > Aphididae > Slavum > Slavum lentiscoides. The sequence continues at coordinate 12,356,430 of CM063712.1, read as the reverse complement.
CTGTCAGCCTATAGAAACATGACGTAAATCTAATATTCGAAATTTATGCTTTTTTCCGCTCGGTCACATTTTCCGGTCCCTCGTTTAAAATCATACACTCAAACGTTTTTGCACACACGCATCCATACATTCTCCCTTTAGCTTTTTTAGAGTCTTAAACGATCGTATAAATTGAATGATTGCGAATCGATGACGTCTCCATAATCGACTCGGTAAAATGAGATTTGTGTGTGTGTGTATGTGTGTGTTTGTGTGTTCAACCTCGCCGCAACATCAAACGCTGTTCTGAGGAAATGTATCGTCGCGGTCGGTGTATAATGCTTCTTGCAAACAATTTTTGGCGTGTGTACAAATCGTTATGGTTTAGGCAGAGTAGGTAATTGACCAGAAAAATAAAAGGGAGAAATGAAATTCCAGAGCATTGTTTCCTGACGATTTGCAGTGCACGATGAGGAAAAACAGCGATGAACAAACTGATACATTATCGTTATAATATACTATTACTTCACTCTTGAAAGCGTCGATACCTTTGAGTATTTTTTTTTCTATAGAATATATATATATATATATATATATATAACGATTGTCTTTTGTAGTAGCATTTAAAAGAAATCTCGACGAGGTTAAAAACCAACATATATCGGTTTGGAGAAGAGAAATATTGCTTCGATGTATCTTCTTCAGACGATTAAATAGATGTGGTGGTGGTGGTGGTGGTAATGCCGCAATGGGGTCAGCTTTTGAGGAATTCGGTTCACGTAAATGCAGAAGTAGTGGACGCAAGCAAAAAAAGCCTCAAATAAATTCTAGATATAAGTTTAGGAAATGAAAATAAAATACTACACATTCCAAAGAACACTTAAAAAATGTATTTAGAGAGCAGTAAATGGAATGGCGTATTTAAAATTTAAAAAACAAAACACACCGTTATAATAAAAATAAAAATAATTTTCAATATGAGTTATGAGTGTATAATGCAGTCATATTATTTATATTGTAATAATAACTGTCTTTGTCGTTTACAAGCAGACGACATAAGATTTAGAATAAAGTCTGTTCTTTGGTTTCGTTATTAATAAAATATTCTCCATGTGAAAATAAAGAGTTTTTAGTTTTTGTTGTTTATACTTAATTTTAATTCAAAAATTTGAATTTTTTTTATTTCAAACTGTATTTTTAAATACCTAATTTACTTACATTAATTTTTTTAACAATATAAATTAATTTTAAATGTTGTCGTAAATTTGAGATCAAATCAATTAAATTAAACTGACTTTATATATATATATATATTTTACAAGGGAAATTAAATAATACAAATATTATTATTAATTATGCCAAAACAGAAGAGCAATTACTTAAATTACTTTATATGGTAATTATGAAACAAAATATTAAAATGTCAAAAATATATGCCGCACAAATAATTTTTTTATATCCACTTGATCTTCTTGAGTGCAGAGGTAATATAAAACAACATTTGTGTCAAGCCAAAAAAGAAATATATGAGTATACACGTATAATATGTATTCATTATATATTTTTATCTGATATCAAGTAATAAAACACGAGACCAAAAGTCTATGCACGATATTATATTTTTAAAATAGAAAAAACTATTTTTAACATTTAATCAACTGCATTATAAATACTTTACAATATTTTAAAATTCATTGAACACGTTCTGTTATTAGGATCTACATTATATTACTATAAATTTAGTTACTTAAATTTTCATATACAATAAGATATATTTATTTATTTGTATGAACCAAAATAATATAGTCGTGTTTTATTTTAAAATGGTATTATAATACTTTTACTAAACGAAGTTGTTGTATATATATATATATATATATATATATATATATATATATTTATATGTATATATATATTTATATCGATTATATTAGTAGCTTAAATTAAAACAAACAAAACAGATTTTTTAGCAAATATTCAATATTTCGATATCAGCACTACACGAAGCAATTAAAATATGTAATTAATTAGGATTTTAGTATATACAGTGACTTTTTTATTTATTTATATACCTATTTATTATTTTTTTTTTTTTTTTTTTTTGCAATGAGCCAACGATAATTTGAAAATTATAAAAAATGTTCCTTTCATGTTCTTTAATTATTGTTAAATATTTTAAAGGGTAACCAAACAACATTTTTTAAAATTATATCCTCACCCTTAATATCTTAAACAAATGAAAATTCTGAATTTAAATATAACAACGTTTTTCTAATATTTCTTATAGTAATAAAAAAGGCACAAATATCAAACCACAGAATACACAAATAATAATAATATTTATATCGGTATGTCTATACCTATATTATACTCATATAAATCTCGGATAAAACGTCTTTGTTAATAAATGCTTATTACTCAAGAAATATAAGCAAGATTTTAATAATCAACATTTGTTTATTCCTATAAAAGTGTAACATCACTCCTTTAAGTTTAATATTTCAAAATCAAAAGTTCATGTAGTTATTACAAACCTAAAATGATGTAAAAATAAATTATAATTATGAATTAAGAGAAATTAATTGAAGAAAAAAAATATTAAAAAAATACATATTTATATTTCTACAGCAATACAAATTGGCGAGGTGTAGTAATGGCGGCAAAAACTCTTAGAGAGTAGAATTGCCAGAAGAAGAAGAAGAAGACAGCAATACAAAAGTTTATACTTAATTGACATTTGCAGATCTACCATATCCTACTACTTCATATAGTTGCGTTTAACGTGTATTGCAATACTACACAAATACAAAATATAATTATGAAATTTCACATCAATACATCATTAAATGCATTGAAACTTTTCTGAAGTTCTGTTCTGAACAGAATCTGAAATTTCTTATAGTATTTCAACAGCATTTTGTCACAGGCGCAGCACAAAACACATTAATTAGTAGAATATATTTGTTCGTACAAGACATACCAGAAGAAGTCCATACCAGACACAGGAAATCAAGATAATCGTTTATGTATAGCCTCACTAAATCCGGTTCAGGGATTACAATAAATTACACGTACATAGGACATTAGGACATACATCATACATCATAGGTAAAGCACATAAAATGACAAACAATTAAAAACAATTTCCCCTAATTTAGAAATTTTATTTGAAAATGCGTAAAAAATTAAACGAAAATTTCATCAGACACACACATTAAGTAATTAATGGAATAATTGTGCAATAATAACATACAAAAAAAATATATGTTGAAGTTTCTTTCGGACGCATAATTTTCATTGTATCTACGAGCGAGAAATTTTGGACTAAATTAACTACAAAAAAGATGTTAATTGTTAATAAATATAGGTACCATACATTTTAAAACCATTAGTTATACAATTGCACCTAGAATCAAAAATTTGATTTCCAAAAAAAAAAAAAAATTTACATTTATAGTTTTTAAACAAAAAAACAAATTTTTAAGAAAAAAAATTAATTTAGAAATAGAGGTCCGTTATTTATTATGCAATTGTCAAATAAACTATAATTATTTTACTATTAGTATTATCACGTTTTAAAGGGGTACTATATTATTTGTACCTACTAAATCGTATAATTCGCACTGAAATCGCAATGTTAAATATTAACTATGAAATAATAAAATATGTAACAGTAATTAAACTAATATATATATATATATATAAATGAATATTATTAATTTTAATATGGTGACATAAAACATATTATAATAATAATATTATAGACGCGATTCGAGCTCAGATTTTGGAGGTGCTAAAATTATACAACGCTTACAGACCCATATAAGAAGAGGCAAACAAGTAAACGGGCAAATAATATTGCAAGTAAAAATCTACCGGAAAAAATACCCTGCCGATTACATTTTGAAAGTAAAATTTTATAAAACCAAGTATTTAAAATATCAAAACATAAATTTAATTTAATAACATAAAAACCACATTATTCATTTATTTAATAATAATAATAATATAAGAATTCATATGAACTTAAAGCAATTCCCCTGTTTTCAGCTGCAAACTTATTCATAATTTTTCGCTTTTATGTTTATTCGTTAAATTTCATTTAATGTATTTTAATAGATTGTTGATAAATGACAAAATTGAAAATTTTTCTTGTACCATGCTAGTCCGAAGCCAATTTTTCATCCGCCGCATACAAGAAAAACACCGTTTATATAGTTTACTAAACTTATAAGTATGGTAAAGGCAACTTGTAATATTGTGTATAAATTTTGACACACATCTTTCTATTACTTGTTCAATATCATTGATGCTAAAATGTTCAAAATAGATAAGGTCGTATGTATAAATTGTAATGTTGAAAATTTCATAATTCATTAAATTAATTTGGAGTACTAAACACGTTTTAGCCTCCAACTAATTGCTCCTATGACAATAATATTAGTTAATGTGTAAAACAGAAATAAAATTATCTGTTATTGCGTATAGTACATACTTCTGTTGGCCGTATCGCGTATGACTGACATTACTGTCATTCGATATCTTAATTAAATTTTATATTATATAAAGTTGGAAACATTTTACTGGTTGTGACAAATGTATTATTTATCGTCAAATCTTCAACGTAAAAAAAATTATTCATATAAACCAATATGCATATAAATGTATTTAAAGTAAACACTATTGCTCGTGTTTTTTTAACATAAATAAATAAAATTATTCATTCAGCTGTTTATTTTTGAATATAAATTAAAAAGATAAGACAAAATAAATTTTTGAAAATATGGCACGTAGTGATGCTGTAGTGGGCGGATGGTGGATGGGAACTGTGGACAATTATAATTGATTTTTGACTCGATGTCATTATCAATCCTATTATTGCTTTGGATCTATTCTGTTTAATATGTCAGAATAAACATGTATATGATCACATAAAATATTTTTCGATTAGATTTCAATCGGTATAATTTTATAGCGCATAAACAATTTATATACTCTACCAAATTAACCTTGTACGAATCGGTTGTGGTACGTTTGTTGATTACAATCATTTTCAATTGAAAAATGTTTCCATTGTAAACGAGATAAATGTAGAAAAAAACGAATGATAGAAAGTTTTGAAGATAAGTAGCAAACAAATCTACTTCAAATTTTGAAGGACTGATTAAAAAAAATTACATCCGGTATAAATTATAACAGTCAATTGAGGTTTACAATTATTACGTATAAAAATACGTAATATTATATATAATAAGAATTTCATAATAAGAATTGGTTATTTGTTGTTGATAAAAAAGATTATATTTTTTAAATTTAAAATGTTGTACAATTTTTAAAATATAATAAATTTAATTAATTTTAATCGTGTTTTTCTATATGAATTCAATAAATATTTTAGTTTTCGAAATATGTATTAATATTGTTGAGTTGACTTTCTTGTTTATTAACTTATTGAATTAGTTAAAATCGTGATGTTATTCTATAAATAAAACCCGTTTGGTGTTTTGCGGTTAACCAATTTTTGAGAGAATATAGAATCGAATCTCTCTATATACTCGTATTTATATAATATTTCACGTGGTCGAATATGATTATTCATTTTGACATATGGAAATTCGAACGTTTTCAACAAATAAACCATCATTTTGATGAATAATCGGACCACAATAATTCATAATAAACATAATATTGATTCGAATACTATGGTGTGCACTCTCTCACAGTGAAATAAATTAAAACTCAATATAAACAATTAACTGAATACCATTTAAATTAAATAATACAATATAATGACATGTAGTATTTGTATTAAAATAGAAATCGAACGCCAAATCGAGAGAATTAATTAAAAATAAAACGGAGTAATTATTATATAATATTAAAACTTTATTATATGACGCTATATAGTATCATAAATAGATAAACAGTGTAGATAGCAGTTTAGTAGTGTTTGATAAATTTTTAATAACAGATTTTAAATTAAAATAGATACATTTTATTGACGTCCTAAATGCATGTAGGTATGAGACACTAAGAACATTGTCACGGGTCCTAAAATGAAAAATCAAAATGTTGATACTTTTCAGTTATACAATAATTATACACGGTTCGATGTGACTCGTCATTTAATTCACACATTGAATTCTAATTCTTAATTATGAGAAAAAATTAGAAATTATGTTTTTCAAACTTTATTATTATTATTATTATTATTATTATTATTATTATTATTATTATTATTATTATTATTATTATTATTATTATTATTATTATTATTATTATTATTATTATTATTATTATTATTATTATTATTATTATTATTATTATTATTATTATTATTATTATTATTATTATTATTATTATTATTATTATTATTGTATTATTATTAATGAAATGATTATTTATTTCTTCAGATTAAAACAAAACTAAATAATATCCGAATGGTTTTCCGAATAAATAATTTAATTCGACTGAATAAAATGCTTAAAGGAATTATTTATAAAAACTGTTGGTTTATAATCCACTATAAGACCTAAATGGTTCCAAATAATCCTATCATTTAATTGCTTTTTCCAATCGATATGAATTTCCGAAAATCTATCAGAAAATTCCAGTGACATATGAAACTGGCAACTTCATTATTTATACTATTATTTTCTTTTCATTATCGCATATCCTAAAAAGTTTTTCGTTTTACTGTCGGCGGTTTCTTAGGTACAAAAAGTATAGTTAAAATCAAGGCTCAGGATCCGAATTAACATTGAGCCTTAACATCCCTAAAAACATATACAAATTCAAGTAACCGAAACCTTTATAACCCAAATGATTTTTATACTTAAAAAACCTGAATTAACCAGAACTCGAGAAATAAATTTGGATTAACCCAAAAACTGGATAAATTGTGGAATTTATTGAAATATTAAGTGATTATATAATATATTTAATTAATGGTGTATTGGTGTATAATTGGTTAATAGAAATATTTTTTTAACTCATTGTATTCTTATAGTTTATTTATTAGAAGAATAATGTAAACCAGCAGATCCATTTATAGTTTAAACTGCAATACACCATTGTCTAAAAGTATAATGTACATTTATTATCAGGAATAACCAACAATATGAGAATTTCTTCGATCAAACTGTTATTTTATTTTATTTATTTATCGTCGATAGAGTATTAATTAATAACGATTTTGTTTTTAAAAAATATCTGGTGTAAGCCAGACAATAAAAACTCATAGAAATATATATGTAAATATTAAGGAAATTAGAAAAATTTAAGACTATTTAATACCCGTATTAACCAATATAAACCAGAAAAGTGGCGGTTATGAATACCCAAATATCAACTGATTCGATCAATAATGGTGTTTAAAGTTCAAACACCCAAATGCAGCCAACAAATAAAACACAAAGCCCGAATAAATCATTCGGGTTCCGAGCTTTGGTTTTAAAATATTAAAATTGTATTTACAATCAACTTTTAAATATTCCTAGTGTTTTTAATATATTCAGAACCAATCGAGTCAAATCAGTGTTATGTTAGTTCTTACAACAGCTTTAATACTTAGGCGTTCCATAACCACTGATACCATGGTATCGTGGACAAACTAGTAGAGTAAATCGCTTATTACTTTTTTTTTAGGGATTTTTGAAAAACAAAAATTTGATTTTTATGCTTTATACCAAACCAGTTGTTTTTGTTGACAAACAGCTGCACAATTCATAGAAGCAAACAATGTATGTGGTATATTTGTTATAGGGAATAATGAATTTCGAGGATTGTTTTTATGTCATACTTTGTCTCTGATATCTTTTTAGTGATACATATATCGTTCTGACAACATGAGTGTATAATGTGCCATTGCTCCATTTGATAAATCGAGGACATTTTTATAATTGCTTATTACAAAAGTAAATACAGATTATCTCACAAACTAGTTGGATTTCACGTATAAAATAACAGTAAAAGCAATTATAAATTTTTTAAAAACGTATAAAATGACAGTAAAAGCAATTAAAATTTTTTGAAAAAAATGTTCAAAACACACACGAGCGTCCAAACATAGACTGCATTTTAAGTATGTATATATATATATATATATATATATAATTTATGTTACACAAGACTGTTCACGAATGCACAAACTCGTTTATTCATTTAATTTTTCATGTATTTTTGATTAATTTTTTTATACACACCTATATAAACAAATGTTGAATAAACAAACTGGACGTGAGTAAAATTAGCGTGGAAAAATGGATAAAATATTAATAAACCCTTTACGCTTGGCTATAAACATATGTATCTTGCATATATAAATAAAAGAACAGCTATATAATCAGGATGATCAGCTAATCGTAATTCTCAGTTAGTTATTATTTTTTAATTTAATTTACGGTAACTAAAAACCTATATTATGTTTCTCAACATAGACACGTATATCTTTGTTGTGTTCATCCTAATGATAAGTTACTAGTACATAGTTACGAGTGAGTTCTTTGATTTTACAATCGATTGATTGCATTCAATTGAATACATTCAATTCAATTCATTACAATTTGTGCATATTATGTTTTTGGTAAATTATAATTTTAAAAAAAAATTTCATATCTTATTTTAGTTTCCTCTTCTTTCTTTTTTTTTACTATAGCCACTTTCTCTTTGTACACAGTGTGCAGTATTTTTCTACCTGCATGTTTTATTCCCCCTATGTTCATCATCTTAAATATCATTTACCAATTTGCAATTCGCCTTCTGAATATCGAGACAAGGCTCTATAACAAACAGAATATCCGTCAATTTCTAAATTCCTAAGTAATGATTAAAATGAACAGGCCGTATGTGTCATATGCAAAAGAACGTCTCGCAAAGAAAGTCATGATAAAAAACCCTAAGCAAAAAAAGATCCATAGGGAGGCCGAGTAAGAAATGGTTTAATAAGATGAAGAAAGATATGACAAGAATAAATGTTACACCCAACATCAACATGGAAATGAACAGTGAACAATGAAAAGGAATGATAAAAGTGATAAAAGACCTAAATGGCCCATTTTAATAAGCGAATTAAGAAATGGAATATGTATTATACATTATTATATTATATTGTGCGTCAGCAATATACGAACTTACGTGTAGATTCAAATACAAAAATTGATGTTTCTTAGATATTTGTTTAAAAAAAAAATATTCTTTCATTAGATGTAAGTTTTAAATATTTATATTAATATATGTAATATGCGTTTAGTGAGTGACATTAAAACCTGATTAGCTATTGTAGTCATACAGTTTGAAATAAAACATCAAACAAACAATGGTAGTCTTTGTGAATTTGATCTTAAATGAACTATATTATAATTAAACCGCAGCGAGCTTAAAACGTATGCATGTACAAGTATGATGTAAGAAAAATAAAGCATATTTTTTTAAATATCGTCACCTTGTTATAGTAAAATATATTCATTAATGTTCATATCAACTCATAATTAAAATAATGTTTGTATCAAAAAAATGTCTCATGTTCAATAATATTATATTATACGAGTATTTTGTTTATATTTCCAGGAATACGAATAGGTATAAATATTATTACTACTAATAAAACTATTAATGACAATAATTTGTACTATAAATATTAATTCTAAACCCTAACAATATGATAATACATGTTTTTTTAAATGAATTGTTTATATATTATTATGAACATTCCCAAATATCAGAAACATCGATTACAAAAATAAAAATTATTCGTACTAACGTTTAGTACGTATTTAACCTAAACTAACTTTTTTCTTTTCCTTTTTTTATATACATAAATCAGCAATACACCCATTGCCCGGTAAGACGTTAAGTAGTAATTGAGGTAGTGGATACTATCAGTTAGAAAATATAACAGCCTTAAGTAAAAGGCCGATCATTAGCTGATAGTAATATTAACAAACACATATAATAATAGATTAAAATATTTTACTATTGTCTGCGTAGTACCTAATTGATATTTTACAGTCAAGTGGGTGTCAAAATGCAAATATTCTGAGGTTACCCCAATCGTGAATGGGTCACATACAGTTTGCAGTTGAAGAAGCAAGGAAACAGAAGATTGATACAACAATACTTAATTGACTGCTCTTGTAAACTTGTTGATAATAAACGTCATTCTGTTGGTCACATACGACCAAAAGCCAAAAAATAAAATAATAATAATAATAATGAGACATTTAGTCACACGAAGCCGAAGGGTAAAGTGAACGAAGACAATAAACAGTGAGCGAGTTCAAGGCTACATATCTCCTGAAACAAAAGAGGAACACCAATTGAATATGCTGAAGGTGTGAGTTAGATCTTCTAGAATTCTAGATGTATCTAGAAAAAATAAGATTTAATTAACAATTCTAAAAACCAATGTTGTTTAATAAAGAAATTAATATATATTGCATTATTGTTCCTGGTAACCGACGGAAGAATCCTAAAAGTTTGATTGAGGATATAGTTAACAGATTTACTATAACAATGTTATTAATTTATTCATTATGTAGTATTATTACAAACTCATATGTCGATTGACATATTTTGTTTGAAAATAATTTAACGATTACAAATAATTCCCATTAATACGTTTATAATATATCAGAACAACTATATTTTATCATTTTATTCATTATTAAAAAATACTTAAACCCGTAAAACTCATAATAATATAAATTCGCAAAGAGTAATAAACTATCATAGTCTCGACGAAACTGCACTCGCGTTGTCCAGAGGCTAATAAATCGTTTTTAAAAGTTCGTATAATACAATAATGAGATTATACACTATAGACGAAAAATAACACGGAATCAGCAATTTTCTCATGATTTATCACACAAAACATATAAAAAAAACAACCATGTTTAACGTACACTACACTGTAAATCATATTGAAACCATTTCTGTTAATATAATACTATTGATATTTAATTAATGAGACTTTATGTATTAGTATTTATATAATCATAACAATTTTATGTAAAAATATATGTTTATAATATTCCTACTCCACAACAGGAACCGAACCGTCATTTACCTGTTCCAAGAATCGAAACTTTAAAATAAAAGTAGAACCAGAACCCTTTTATCTGGAATCGAAATTGTTGTTGAGTACAAATTATGTATAAAACGGGTTAATATTGTTTCCAAAAACTTCAATTTATTGAAATTATTATTGATATTATTATTTGGAAACCATGCTGGAAATGTAAGAGTATTTATTTTATTATATTACGTTACTTATACAGTTATACGTATTGCACTAATGGTTTCAAGAATTTCATCACATAATGCATTATACACATATACGAGTACATTAAGGACAATAGTAACACGAAAATTTTGTTCAAGTAAATATTTCATTATTATTTCAGTGTATGATTATTATTGACTTTTGCGCATTGATAAAATATAAAATATATTTTTAAGCATAGTACTTACATAATATTTTTTACAAATTTTCGTACGAAAACGAAAATTGAATTTTTTTTAAATTTGATAACAAATTTGAAGTAAACGTTGATATTAATAATTCATTATTATATTAGAAAATTATCAGCCATAGAATATAACAACGTTCCATGATTACACTCATAGGCGGATCTACGGGGTGTGCCGGGTGTGCCAAGGCACACCCTAAAGTAAAAAAAATATATATTATACAATAAGTTATAGTATTGGTTAGTAAACAAGTGTTGGATACTTAAAATATTTTGACTTTAGTGTACGGAAGAAAATTATGAGCTAAAAAAAACGCATAAAACGGGTGAATTTGTTTATAGCCTCCCTCTATATTATAAAAAAATAATTACAAAAAAGGCCGGGCACACTCAAACGTAAAACTCTGGGTTCGCTTATGATTACACTAGTACATAGTTTTCATTGTTAATTTGGTTACTAGGGTGTCATTATTATTCATTTTGATCCATAATTTTTTTTCTTAGAGAGTTATCGAGGAATATTGTTGATTTTGTTACTAATACAGGTAATAATAATTTTTATCTACCCATCAATAATTTTAATATCCATATAAAGTTATTTAAATATTTTTAAATTGAACAATTTCAAAAAGCCCATTCTGCTAAATTTTTGGTTTTTAGGCGCGTTTAAAATAATAAAAGATAATTCTAAACACAAACATTTTATCTCCCTAGTATAATATTCTACGATAACTTTCTAAAAAAAAAAAAAAAATTATAAATCAAAGAGAATATATAATATATATATACATTTAAGGACCGGTAAATACTGGTATTAGCCGATACTTTCAAGAACCGGTAAATAGGTAAATAGGTACAGGTTTCAGAAACTAATTGAAAAATTAAAACCCGAAAGCGAAATTTTTATTTTTCAAGAAACTGAAACCGAACCATGACCGATTTTTTTTTTTAGATTCATAGATTCCATTTCATAGCCGGTATATTTTATAGTCCTATAACTATATAACATTATGCTACATAGCCAGATACTGATTATTAACATTGACATCTGTATAAAATATATAAAAAATGTCAAAGAAAGCCTTTTCTAATTTGTCTTTTATATTATTAACAAAACAATCAAATTCATAAATAATAAATAATTTAAAATAATAATAACATATTATATTATTTATACCACTGAATTATAGTCGGTGGACGTTACACGTAAATCCCCTTGAAAAAATGTAAATAAACCGCAACTTTAAGTCATGACTATAATATACTGTAATATCATTATATAATTAATTTGTAAAGAACAATAAGTGATTGGTAGTGTTAACTATTAATAAATAGAAAAACATTTTCTCAGTTAAATTATATATATATATATATATATATATATATATACACGAGGTGTTAGAATAACTTAATATATATTTAAAATATACATTTAAAATAAACATATGCAAAATTTATTGAAATTTCAAATTTGTTTAAAGCCAATGTTTTCGTAAATGAATTATATGTTCTATAATTCGTAAATATTTATGCTGAATATGTTTACGTATAAGCGGTTTAAATATTTGGAAATTATATATTTATGAACAGTTTGTTATCAATAGTTATCACATTATTGTTGGCATTTATTTTAGCTCATATTTTTTTGTAAATAATCATTTCAGATTAACATACATTTGGACACTTCATAATTCATATGATAACTGATGTACTGTGTTAGATCAAATTTCATTTAATGTTGTGTAAAGTCTTTCAAATTTATTTAATACTCAATTCAGCTGTAATTATATGCAACTCTAAATACTGGTATTTGTTCTAACGTTTATTTACCTCACAAATGAACACTTTAAAGAAATAATTAAAAATATTTTTCCTACTTCACCCTCCACCACATGGATAATTGTAAGATGATTTTATAGTTGTTGATATGTTTAATAATGGAAATTTGTTTGCTTTTATCGTATCACATTATAAAAGTAAACACGTGGTACAATAGAGATTACATTATACTATAAAGTAGGGCAAAAACATATCTCAAATCTAAATTATATTAGCAAAAATAGTGTGCTATCTGCATTTGACAAAGGATAAGTCTTTCGTGTATGTGTGTGTTTGTGTGTGTTGCAAAGATTATTTTTTTCATTAATGATCGGCGAAAAATATGCCATGTAAACAAAGTTTAAACTAAATTTGTAAAGGAAATACTTTGAAAATAAGAACGGTGGGTACACATATTTACGATTTACCGTTATAACGATTTATTTTGGTATGAACAAAATTTGCAATATAAAATGTTTAAAAAGTATTAAAATATATATTGTTATTTTTATGAAAAAGACATTTATTAGATACAATATTGAACAACTGTGATAACTAAAATTCTTGCACTTAAAAATAAACTTTAAAAACATATAAACTATAATATTCAATATATTTCTAATAATTGTGAAATAATTTGTTTTACATTGATTATAAATGATTTTAGATTGAAAATAATAATACAAAAATGTGATTTAACATTTATAAGAAAGAAACTGACGTCATTTTATTGTTTCATAAAAATAACCTTTTATTTTTCTTCTTTTGTTTTACAGTGCAATGCTGCGGTGGGTATGAAAGCATTTTTCGATATGATGCACGAAGGACCACACAAAGTAATGTTGTTTGGCGCTGCCTGTACCCAAGTGACAGATCCAATTGCCAAAGCGTCCAAACATTGGAGAATAACGCAGGTAAACAATATATTGTTTAATCAAATTTCATACTTTTGTCAACACAACGTCACATTATTCTGCTTTAATGTAACTCTATTTTTAGTACCTACATATTAAAAGTATATCGACTGTTTTATTCATGCATGCTCAATGTAATTTTTACATTCGTTTCATTTGAATTTGTTCAAAAAAACAATTCATGAAATAATAATTATTCATCACTTAGTAATACATTTGTTGGCCTAGATAAATTATGATATTAACATACTACATTTAATTCTTTAAACGAATATTTTGACTTATACCTAACAAAATATCGTCGAGTAAAACACTCTACATTGCGAGTTGTTATTCAAAAAAGCAGCTTGATTCACGCACACTGCTTTAAACAGCTCACGTGACATTCATTTTCGAAAATATATACATACTTATATCCCTGTCTCCTGGCATAGAATATAATGTATAGAAAATTATACATTTTACTTATTCTTTAAAAAAAGTAGTCTGTTCTGAAAAAAATTAATAAAAGTATTCGTTTAAATCCAATTTAATGGTAATTGATTACGATGATTGTAAATTAGTATAGTAACCATATTATTGATTAGAAACAAAAAATGAAATGTATTTTTATGTTTTGTGTGGGTAAAATTAACAAACTATTTGTTTTCATGTATTTCTATTATTCTAAAATATAGCCATGTAAATAATAAACTTCTCTAATAGTCCATATTATTCTGAATTAAGTATAAAGTAAAATATAACATAACCTTAAAATATGTTTAGTTGTTGTGTCTAGGTTGTATTTTGGAACTTGATAGTTTTTTTGCCATACGATATATATATATATATATATATATATATATATATATATACCTTAAAATAGAGAAATCAGATTATTTGTAAGGGTTAATAATATGTTTTATGTAAGAATCACCACGTCCATGCATTTCAGATGCTGCAAATTTTTCGACTATGACTCGTCACTGCAGTTATATAAAATAATACACATTTGATTAAAATTCTCTAAATTCTCTAAAATGCGTGTTAAATGGTTTTGTTAAATAATACTCATGATAAACTATGTTCTTGTGTATTAAGCTTACATGTTTGTAATTTGAATAGAATGACTAGGAAGAATGATTTTAACACAAACATCTTTCTTGTCGTTGTGTTCATTATTCTTGATTACCTATTACTCTTGTCATTAGGTACTTTATAACGTGATGCTTTGAAAATATAGATTTTCATCATAATACACATATTACTTCTAGGTCGACACGGCGACCCCTTCTTGTTTCCTTCAATTTTCTATATCAAATTGTTTAACATTCAATAATTTATATATTTCGGCAAATAATAATTAACCGAAGAGTTGTGTCTAAATGTCTAATAGGAAAAATATATTTATTCGACACACGAGAATTTAATAAAATGTTATTTCAATTATGATTTACTTTGATGTGGCTGGACCTTAGATTCAAAATTTATTAATTGACGGAATATCTTGGTTGGGATTTCAAAAGAATAATATAATCGTGAATCACTTAACATTTATCAACTCCCAACTGTAAGAAAACTTTGTGGTACAGAGTTCCTGAAAATTAGTATGTTAAGCTATATGTGAAATATGCTAAATCTGTTGACTGCCATATATTATTAAATGCAAGTTAAAAATGTCATCGTTCTGTAAAACATTCTAACATTTTAGACATACATTGGAAATATTGACAATTGATGATACAAAGATAATGATTGTTCGTTGGAGCTCAACATTTTCATATAATAATAAAATACTTGTACCTTTTTAGAATTTTTGTATTTTTGTATTTTTTTCATAAAAAAATTTAAAATATGTAAGTTGCTAAAATTGTTAAAACTTAAAAAAAAATCTGAACAAACTTTTACTGGTTTGAATGAACCTCATGTAGTATAAAAAACTAACTGGTTACAAATAATTACAAAAAAATTAGCTTACAGGTTAGATAAAAACCGACATTATAACATAGGTACGTCAACTAAAATAGTCAATGATTTTAACTTTATCGATTCTCCGAAAATTTTATGTTACTAAACAAAAATTATATTTATATTAAGCCACAAGTTTCTGACAATGTTTAATATTAAATATTTATATTTTTTTCAGCTATCTTATGCAGACACGCATCCAATGTTTAGCAATACGGATTTTCCAAATTTTTTTCGAGTTGTTCCAAGTGAAAATGCATTTAACGCTCCTCGTCTAGCACTGCTCAGGCATTTTAATTGGACACGGGTGGGCACTATTTATCAAAATGAGCCAAGATATGCATTGGTAAGTTAAACAGTTCTTTTTTTTAAATTTATGTTTTAATAAAAGTACCGAAATAAATTTTAAAAATCTATCTGTTTTCATATTATAAAACGTGTAAACACGTAATATATTATATTATTATGACTTATGAGTTAAAATATTAAACTTGGTTAATATTAAATTGGATATAACTGCATCGAAAGTTAGCAAGAAATAAAAAATAATTGTAATGATAACATATACTGTAGTAGTAATCGTTCATATCAAATAATAAAAGTCGTAATTTTCTAGCATGATGCTATTTTAAACTCTTATATTAGAAAAATGTATTTTAATAATATCAATCATCAGGCAATCTATTCATGAATAATATATATATATAAATATAGTATAGCCATATTCCATAATAATAACAATAATGGCAATGATAATAATAATATTAATGATAATAAAATAACAATAATAATAATAACTGAAACAAACGGATTCGTTAAACTGTGAAATGTGTAAGTGTTAAGTTATTATCAGTATTTTAAAATATATAGCCAAATAAATGAAATAGAATTTAGTGTATATTAATATTTTATGTATTTCAACAACTATTGGGTCGATTTCAGAAAAGAAATTAAAATTATTTGATATTCATGAATAAAACAACTTAAGCATTTTTATTTAAATTTTGATCTACTAAAAGTCTAATTATATAAATTTTTATTCTTAAATTTGAAAAATCAATTCCTCAAATATAAAAATCAACCGAAAATTTTAACAATTTGACAAGCGTATTTATTTTATATACATATATATATATATATATATATAAAAATATATGTTTAAGAAACACAAATAAAAATTAAATTACTATGAATAATATTTAGATTATATCGTTTTAATATTTGGTAATGTTTATTAGTTACTTATATCTTATGTAACTCCTCATTTAATTTTGATTATTATATATAATCCACCTTCCATAAATAATATTAATAATCTTAGCTGTATTGCAATTGATTTAGTTTTGTAAATATAATATAAATTTAAGTTCGAAAAACAATAATCATAATATTGACACTTGAAGTCTTGAAAAGAAGATATCATTGCCAAACATTATTCAATTTTATATTCTAACTTAATTTGCACAGTTATTTTCAAGTTTAAAAGCTCAATTTAGTTAAGTTCGAAATATTCCAATCCATCATTTTTTATCTATAATATTCTTATAAATCATTCATCTTGATATTTACTTAAAAAAAACAAATCGATTTTGATTTTATGCACGTAGTGCATACATTTCCTGTTGTTTATCTATAATATTCCTGTTGGGAATAATACAGATAACATAAGTGTATTTTGTGTGGGAATATATAATGTATTAAAATTTGTATTCAACTTCAAAATTCTTTATTTATATTATACGAGTATATACGAGTATAATATTAATAACGTGCCATAGTGTTATTTTTTCAACAATTTAATTCACAATGTGTACACAATTTCTTTTCTCTATTTTATTTTTTGATATTAACTCTATATACTTTTTGTTTAATATTCATATTATAATTTGGTTCATTTTTATTTTTCATTCGGTTTTTGTATTTTTTTTTCTTCTTCGCTTAATACCTGATGATGACTTTTTGTCAAAACTGGCAGTAAAGTAAACAAATACACTTAATAATAACATAATAATATAAATTTTTTTTTTTTTAAATTCCCTTTAGCTACATTGTGTATCCATATATACATAAAAATAATATATATAATTTACCTGTATATATAATTCTTCCAAAAGTGAATTTATGTAAATATTTGTGTATATTTAATATTATTAAATCGTTATTTATATTAAAAGAAATAATTTATTGCGTATTAATGTATAATATTTATTTTTTATTTCTATTTCATCCACAATGATTTAGTATGATATTCTGAAGTTCTCGAAATATACGAGTATGTGCCGTCATAGATTTCATTTACATAGAGGTCATTTTTAAATAATTATAATAATATCTCGCCAAACGTGGATTTATCGACGTTTAAGGCGGTGGCAGAAGCTACCTCAGGTCATACAACGTTTCTAAACTGCTAACAACATTTTCATTAGTTTCACTGATGAGAAATCGGTTTTACATGGATTAATCTATCACGATTATTCATTTCGTAAGGATTTACTGAAAATGTATACCATGCATTCATTATATCATATGTAAAAGCTGAATGTTTGACAAAACAATGTATTATTACAAAATATTGATTATTTATAACAAAGTATTACAATTTGTAGTAATACTAAAATATGAGAAGTAAGACAGCTGTATACGATTTTTTTAACATCAAACATCTTGTCAGAATATTATTAATATTACTTTGGTATATTAATAATCCCTTCTATATATCGAAGGAAAAATTAGGTAGAAATTATGCGTACAGTATGCGTATTTTACGTAATTAAATATTTCTCAATACCACATCATGACACTTTTATGTGAATCACAGAAAATTGTAAAATTTTCAATATTTAAAATAAAAAGACAAAAAATAAATAATTAAACTAAAAAAATTAATATATTTTGATAAAATAACATATATATTACACCCTTTCCATACCTGATTTCTATTACTTATAAAAGAAGAATTAAATCGTTTTAATGTAATACATAATTAGATTTTTAATTATTTTAAACTGGAACAATCTTAATACTTTATAAAATGATATTTGATTGTTTTATGGATGTTTAATAATTGTATACCGAGTTCCACTTGGTCAACGTATAAAAGTATTTTTTAATGTTTTATATTAATTTTATTTTATATATATATATATATAAAACGAAGTCAATATTTTTATAAACTTATTGCTTTAACGCAAGTACGATTTATTCGTTAGTAAACAAATTTCACGCACAATTTATATTTAAAATTTAATATGATATTCAAATGTCGATCCGCATCAAAATTCTTCATTTAGGTAACCAACGTTTCTTTAAAAATGTGAGGAAGTTTTTATTGAAACATATCAAATCTTTATCCAAGGAATTCAATTAAGCGATATCAACAGCACCCCGTGGCTCGTTACCTTTCTTTTTTAAATTTGTAGTTTTACATAGATAATTACTTAAAAAAAAAAAAAATATGCGCAAAATAAAATTACTATAAACATTTATGTTACGTTATAAGAATTAAAATTCCTTAACTTAAAAATAAATTTATGATGAACACTTTAATATTTTTAATTTCCTCTGATCTAAATTGCCGGGTAGCGTGCACGGTTACATAACGCATAATAATAAAACATCAAACAGCACATTTTCTCGGCCATTACACGATTTCGTTTTCTGCTACAATCAACCAAATTTAATATAAAAACAAACATTTAGAAAATCGTAAATTTAAAATGTATACTTTCATTACATGCCTTCACTTTTAACATTATAATTACAAAATATTAAATAGGTACTCACCTATTTTTACAACTTTAAAGCATTATTTATTTATTTATTTATTTATTTATTTATTTTATTGGTCTAAATAATTATTCAAAAACTATACGAGTACTAATTTTTTTTAATATGTTCACATTATGGATTATTCTTTTATTCTTATATATATATACTCGTATAGTATAATAAAATTGGTTTAAACGAATTTCGTTAATTTAGGTGGAGATCGCATAAAATTTGCCTCTCTTTGGGAAACCTATAGTATAATTTACGAATTATAGTGGGAAAAATTAAATTAAAACACATTTAAGCTACTCGTAGTAAATTTTAATCATACGTGTCCATTCTAAAGTAAACAATAAAATATCCAGTGGTTTTAAATTGTGCTTATGGAATATTGCACGACTTCAATCAATACAATTTATATATAGATACTCGTTATTATAATTATTTCAACTTTTCTTACTACCTTTCCTGGTCGAAAAGGAAAAGTTTTCATGATATGATTTATATACCCAGCTAACATTCAACTAACGACCAGTTAAGAAGTTTTTCACATTTTCTCTTCTAGTCTTAAGATTATTTACATTTGAAAAAAAAAAGAAAATGAAAACAAGCCTTGAGTATAATGGTTAGTCTCAGGTGCAGAATTTTTTTAAATGAAAGAATTGTTTTTTACTTTCACGTTATAGCGTATTATCACAATAATGGTAGCAGGTGATTATAAAAACGACTAACAGCATTATCTTTTTTATATATACACACATAAGTTTTATCTACTTTCTTATTTATTGTCATTTAATGTATTTTTATTCCACTACATAAACTTTACTTTGTCGACAACTTATCTGATACTCATGTTGTTCTCTAGTTATTTCCACGTTCATGTTTAAAAAAAAAAATATAATTATAATTGATTATTTAATTATACTCGTAGTTTATAAAAACGTTGTCCAAGAGTTAGAATCTTTATCTTTGAAAATCGTAAACCATTTATATTTATTCAGGCTAAAGAAATGTAGTTCTTATGCTTCGAATTTTACTTGTATTCTTCAAAAATATTTGTGGTAGCTATTGGAGTACTCACCTAGTTTGAACGTGTGTGAAGTTGACCACCTACACCAATATGCATATAACCACTATCAAACAATATGTTATCTCAATATTGTAATTTGCAACAAATATTTTAGATATTTTACATAGTCGTTTCTTTGTATACTTAGTTTTTCGATGACGAGGTCACTTCTAGCAAACTCCTCACCGAAAAAGGAACGAACCCATTGTATTATTAGAATTTTTATTTATACCCAATTATTTTAAATTTATTACCTAATTTTTTACGATAGATACATTTTTGAGGGAATCAACTGTTGTTTTGTCCGTACCAACTTTTTGTACTTTCATCGTGCTCAACTTATGATTGATTTATCAATAAAGAAAAATATTATCTAACCAAATTTAATAAAATAGTGTAGTAACAAAAACGTGGAAAATAATGTATTATTATTGTAATTATTAATTAATTGTTGATGCACATGTTTAATGTTATATACGTTACTGTAAACAAATAACATTTAGTGACTTTTACTTAACACAAAAGCAATTCATGTATTGCCGATATAATTATAACAACTTTCAAACTCAATTATACTTATTTCTGTCAACCCTAAATTAAATATATTTTATACATAAATCTACATTTTCATATTGCAATATAGGTAAAGTAAATACGTAATAAAGTAATATAAATTAATTTTTCAATTCCCTGAATTCTCGATTTTTCTTTCGAGACTCTTTATATTCAACGCTTGTTAAAATAAGAAATTTTTTTTATTAAAAGGATAAAATTTTAAAGGAAGACATACTGAAATATAAAATTTAATTTAATTATAAATACTAATAACTGTTATTTGTTTTTAATTTACACATGTTTTTTTTTTTACTATACTTAATATTTGTCTGTGTGTTGTTTAATCTCAATTTAATTTTACAGGCACATAATCAACTGGTAGCTATGCTTGAGAAAGACAATTTTGTCGTTGATGATACGCAAAACATTGCCGGTGACGTATCACTGCCGATCAAGAAACTCCGAGAAAAAGACATTCGGATTATTCTGGGCAATTTTAACGAAACTTGGGCAAGAAAAGTTTTTTGCGAAGCTTACAGGTGAGCTACTATACGACTTACTATTATTGCAATAATATTGTTATCATAAATATACTAATCGATTTAGGGTCGGTATGGTTGGTGGCAAATACCAGTGGCTTATAATGGGGACTTACGGTCCAACGTGGTGGAATGAAAAGGGAGCGCCTTGTCCCGTGCAACATTTAAGTGCGGCTTTGGACGGGTGCATACTCACAGATTACTTGCCTTTATCCACTACAGGAGAAATCACCGTATCTGGAATTGTGAGTTGTTACATATTCGTAACATTTTAATACGTACATATAAGCAAAACCATTTGTGACTTTTTGATCGCTAATCTCTAAACAACTTACTGTTGTCTATTTTTCGAATCGCCAATTATTTGGTACATTTGAGCATCTGAAAGGGTGCTTATTATTTTCAGATTTATGCTACAAATTATAATCTTTATATTCTGGTGGAGTTTCATTGTGAAGTAGATGAAAATGTACATTTTTTTGTATAAATAATAATAATAATGATAATAATGATAATAATGATAATAATGATAATAATGATGATAATAATAATAATAATAATAATAATAATAATAATAATAATAATAATAATAATAATAATAATAATAATAATAATAATTGTTCATAACTATAAAGAGAAATTCTTTCTATTCACATGTTTTTACCGAATAACCTATATTTGCACTATCAAAGGGATTCGCAAGAAATATAGTTTGTTAAACTGATTTTAAAACTTTATTTATTATGCATGTTTGCATGTAATATAATATATTGAGGATTAAAGTGTTTATATTGTGTAAAACAATTAAAGTATATAAGTATTCTACAAATTGTATAAAATCGTATAAAATAAATAGTCAGACTTTCGTTATAATAATAAATACAACGTAGCGTGTATATCAATAAACAATACAACAGTCGTATAACACACGTGGAACAAAATCAAATTATTATTAACAATAAATTAATACAAGGAATAAAAAATAAAAAGAATACATTAATGTTTATTTTAATTTTATGTCTTTTATTGAAATATTCATAGATTTATCTATATAATTTTTCACTTTAATTTTTGTTTTGTTGTATTTTTCTTTTTGCTAAATACTTGGTGATTTTATTCATAACCACTGACTAATTTAATACAACAACTTTTGTATTTTCCATAATACTCTTTGGCTTAATTTTATATTCACATATATATATATATATGTGTGTGTGTGTGTGTGTGTGTGTGTGTGTGTGTGTGTGTGTGTGTGTGTGTGTGTGTGTGTGTACAAATTTAATATTATTAATACTTTTTTAATCGATTACAATTACTTTTAAATTAATGGTTATATAAAAAGTATAATGTAAATATTAGATTTAAAAAATCGATTACGAATATTAATTTATATTTTTTTCTTATTTTATTTTATTTTTTAAATATTTTACTGTGTAAAACAATATTATTGAATGTACCTCCCCAACAAAATATTAAATCTTCATAAGACATGAGAGATGGATTATTTCATCATTACTATATTAATATTTTGTCAAATTTAATTACTTCAAAAAAATTAATACTTTAATTAAATTTCTAAATACATCAAATCTATTTCCTTAAATTTTTTACAAAAATAGATTTATTTAAATTTGCTATCTTATTACATTACTATTCATTTTAATTCCCAAATATTTAATCGATATATATATATATTCAGAGCTAATTTACATGATCAATCATGTACTTGTGTACAATGATTATCTACTTTAAAACTGAACCACTTGATTGCAGTTGATTTATGAGAACAATATCTTAAGTTCTAATACGTTAAAATCGTGTCATATTCTCAACATGATTTTTAGTTTTTGTTACCATCTAACCTAACCTAAACATACTTAACAAATATAATTTACGTATTTTATAATTAGTTTATATTCATTTTTTCATTGGTGTAAAGGATATTGTATTTAAAAATATTAATTCGTTTTGTATATTATCCAAAATTTGCTGGACATAAGTACTTATTAATAATATAACTTTAAAACCTCTGTCATAATAACTCATTATAGTTCATATCCACAGCAACTGATTTCACTAACATAAAAACAAAAATGTATGATATAATTTAACATTTATTATTTAAATAAGCAATAGTTATCTATATGTATCTATATGTAAATTGTACATTGTATTATATATATATATATATATATATATGTATATATATATATATATACACGATAAATCCATTCTTAGCCATATACCTATGGTTTTTTGTCTCAAATTAAAGCTTACGCAACTTTCGTTTGTCAAAAATCAATAAGTCAATTTTCAAGTTTTCCAATATCGAAAATTGTATTAATACGTTACATTATGCAGTAGTTAATAATATATGATTTTAAACGTACGATAATAACGAAGAACATTATTTGATACAATCAAATCAATTATGTGATAGCAAAATATTTTTTTTTAATATATACTATTAAATCTAACTTGTAAAACAATAAAAATCAAATCATTTTATTCCCTTAGAAAGAAAATCGTTCGTGTTTCCTAAAAATTCGGTATAATGTATAAGACCCCAGAGATGACAAGATCGCTATATTTTTTTAACATGAAAAAGCATCGGTCTGATGAAAACATCTTATCACCTTATTCAAATTTCCTGTGTAAACAGACGCAAACAGTGAATAAAAATAATATTATTAAATATATACGCATATAGTTCCTCGCGAAGAAGGAACTCCGATTTACCTCTAGTCAGCATCAGATGCGTATCTCATTATATATATATATACACACACACACACACACACACACACACACACACACACACAAGAGGAAAAAGTTGTTTTTCTCTTGAGCGCAAATACAATGCTAATGAGTTTGGAAATTATTTACATCGTCCCTTTGGGAACGATGACTGTCGTCCATCAACTTCTCCCACATCACTAATCCTCAAAGAAGTCTTGACAATGTTGTAAATAATTACTTTGAATGATAGACGTCTTGAACAGATGCTACCATTTCCTCCAAAAATCAAATCTAGACCAATGGAAAAGTCACCTCACTACTTCTGATAACAACATATTTAATTCCAATGACATTCGAATCTATTATTTCAACAAATGTAAAGTAAAATTGCTTCTGATTCATTTTGTAACGTTGGTTTAAATAACAGTGACTAAGACCATTAGAACAAATCACACGGGAATAAAATATATACTTTTCTATAGCTGATTTAAAATACTAAATTATATTGTTACACAGTTTTGTTTAAACAATATACATTATACAATGTACGATATGTACTTATTTATAATTTTTAAATATTTTTTGTGTCAACGAATTTTATTACTACATAAAAAATTCATTTTCTTGTAAAAATCTCTATTTTCGCATAATTTATACTAGTGTGTATATTAAATTACCACTCGATTTCAATATTGTTATTTGAGTAGCATTATATTTAAAATGAGTATATATATATATATATATATATATAGTACATATATATAAAGGTAAATTCTCAAGATCCTTTTGAGTGAAATACACTTCAATATATTCATATATACACGATTGGTTGTCCATATATATAATATATATATATGTATGTATATACTAGTATATATATATATATATATATAATATAAAAAATATATACATTTATTACTCGTAAATGTCGATTTTACGTGGAGAATTTATTTTTAATTATTTTATTATAAATTATTTTTAGATTCTGAGTGGAGGGAGGGATCTATTGGTTTTACAATGATGTTTATTTATTTATTTTTTATTTTTTTTATCCTGTGTACAAATTTTCGACCAGAAGGAGTGCTCCGATCTCTTCGGTCACAGTTTGTTTCCGGCAGCAATTCGCATCTAGTTGATACATTAGAGAGGTCATTTTCCGATTTTCTCAAAAGCACCTAAAAATATAACTCAAAAACGCTAAAAATGCAATTTCGTATTAATCGATTGTTGTTTATTTCTTGGTAATATTGAAACTAATAGTCACAGAAACCTGAAATTTTCACCAAATATGTAACTTTAGACTATATTCACGAGAAACGTAAGCTTCGCACAGAATCGTTTTATCGAATGCAATGACTTATCATTGCTTTCAAATTTAAAATAAAAACAAAACTCTAAAATCTTTATCCAAGTAATTCACTTAACGATATCCACAACACCCCACGGCTCGTTACCTTTTTTAATTTGGACTGTAAAGTAATATGTTTTTATTTATATTTAAAATTTTATATTATGTATAAGTATTATAATAATATCACTTTTTTTAAATGAAATTAATTAAACGAGTTTAAAAAAATTGTTGACATTGTATTATTTCAATTTTTAAATTCATTCCAATTTCTTATTACTTCGTTTAGCTCGTATACAAAACACTTATATGAATGTCTCTAATCGTTTTATTTATCATATTTTCTTGTGGACCTTTCACCAATTTGAACGAATATAATTACAAATAAAGACTAATACCAACCAACTAATTATGAATAATGTAATTTAATTGATATTTTGACCTTTTTTGAATATTGTATAGTAATGTATGAAATCGAATATTAAAACTACAATATATTTATTGCATATTAAGCATGTTATATTATGTTTAATAGCGGTATTTAATGCGCGGAGTATGCAAAATGTCTTATAGCATAGTATAATAAATCTCTATATCCACTACCTACATATATTTTAACATCTAGTTTTAAAAGATAAAAAATTTAGATTATTAAAAAAAATATTATAAAGTCCGCTTTTTTAAAAGTTTTAATTCGAATAAAACATGTCATAATTACACAAAAAATTTACTTACGCGATAATGACCACAAGCAACTAAGGGTTGAATAATAAATTCATATATTTCGTGACGTCACTCAATTGCCAAGGCAACAAAAATATAACATCTCATATTATAAAATGTGTAATGTTATATTTTACAAGTACGCTTATGTGTATTTTAAAAAAATATTCAATTTTCAAAATAAATTAGAAATACATAGTTATGTAATTAAGTGAATTTAGTTGTAATCAAAAGTGAATAGATAATAATAAAAATATTAATTAGAGGACACTAAAGGGACCACGAAACAAAAATATGAAATTTGAATTTTGAATATATGTATATATACGTGTGTATTGTGTAAAAACTAGAATAATATTATAGTACAATAAATTTAAATCACAACCGTAAAAATATACACCAATATATATTTACGACTCACAATTCGTGAATAGAGCGTTTTTAGAGTGACATCACAAATTCATATAGAACGGCAGCCGTCTATGCCTTTACAAAAGAATCACTAAGACTACTTAATTAAAGAAAAATTGAGGATGACATTATATATATATAGTGAAACAGTGCCTTTTTGGGAGTCACCGTCTTGTGAAAGATAAGCCGTTTAGTTTGTTATCAGTTGCTATATATTTTCAATTGATTTATATACAAAATACAACCCATAGTTTATAAGGTCCGACCGTGGACAACCCCACAGTTTACAAATGCACAATTTGACAATAGATATTTATTATTCACTAATACGTATATTAAATACATTTTATCCAGTTATATTATAAAACATTTGACTCAAAAAGTTATTTAATAATATAAAATATTTCGTTTAAAACTATTAAATTATACGTTACGGTGTTTTGAGTGCGCCTAAAATGTTAAAAGTTATTTATGGACTTTAAAAATGTAGTCATTTAGGTACTTTGAATATTTTTTTAACCATTAGTATTTTTATCGTGTTCATTAAGTTCTATATTTTACGATGATCAGAATTGTATTTACAAATATACTGTAATAACATAGTTGTAATTTTATAGAGTAGTAAATTTGTATATTGAAACAACGTAAAAAAAAAATACTTTTAACTTTTCTAACTATTCAAAATAAACAGTTGTGAAGTATAATCAATTTGGATAAAATACAATAGACATTCATTAATTCGAAATTTTAAAAAAACATAAAATTAAATATAGAATTTTGACTTATATAATGAACATTAGTTAAATGTGTGCATTTCAAAATATTAAGATTAAGATTGTGCACGTAATTGAATTGAGAGTTGACATATAAATTATGATGTGCTATGTGTTATATAAACAGCGGCGTATTTAGGGGGGCTACGGAGGACAATTGCCCCCGGTATCACGATTTTTTGGGGCAACAAATTTTTAAGGGTTTTATTTCAATAATATTATATATTTGAAATATTCCATGTTTTTTTTCACAATTTAGAAAAAATATATCGGATAATCGGATAATTTTCAGTAGTCAATTTTGACACATTTTTAACGCATTATGGGAGAATTACGTATAATTGATGTACTTATGTGCACATAACTTTTCATCATGTTATTGAATAAACCTATTTTGTTGAAAAAAAAATGGAGTTGTCCAATAGTTGACCTGAACCCTTCAATTGCCTTCCTTAACCAGCGCTAATAATTTATTATTTCTTGGTTTATTACTAAACGAAAAATAATATAATATTGTGCTGCAAATTTCCGTAGTGTATAAAGTATATTTTATATGTAATTTTTTTTCTTTTGCATGTAGATAGGTGGTCAGAGAGGAGGTGGGTAAAAAATAAATGTGTACCTAAGGCAACGAAATTTTAAATACAAAAATGTATATAAAACGTGCAAATAATAATCGGATAAAATATCTAACACGAATAAATATAAATTTTTTTCCCCACCATCCGGATAGATAGACGTATTTTAAATTTTAAAAAATTAATTTAAAACATTAAACAGTTCGCATCAACATTTGTCAATAAATATTTTTATATATTATTATTGGTTACACGTTTTCTTGTAAATATCTGATCATCCTGAACAAAGCCAATGGGCTTAGTATACTCACAGCTCTAGAATTCTCACAGGGAATAAACCCTTTTATCTGTATTCTCTACCGAGTTTTCGTCTAGCTCTCTTGACAATATCCATAACTTATACGATCCCTGGTGCAAGGTAGTTTAAGGTATACGTATATTTCAAAATTCTCGAAAGAAATCCTATTTTCTTAATAGATGGGTTCAAGTTATATTGATTCAAGAAAATGTGAACAAATAACTAACACACATGTCCAAAAAAAGTAATGTCTAAATTTGTTTATATATTTCTTATTATAAGCTCTTATGAATCGTGACCAAATATAAATTTAATATGAAAAACAAATGATGACTATAATATTTTAATTTACCTGCTTCGATAATAATATTCAAATTATTTATAAGTAAATTTTTTTATACAATAATTATTGCTCGATTTTGCGTATAAACATTACGGATAGATCATGTATTTTGAAAACGTGTGCATAAAAGAGTCTATAATATGATTTATAAATATTTATTTTTACATACATAAATCATACAATAAAACATCAATAATCGTCTTTATCAAAGGAATACGGAGAGG
The DNA here is from genome assembly GCA_032441835.1 of Slavum lentiscoides. Classification (NCBI taxonomy): domain Eukaryota; kingdom Metazoa; phylum Arthropoda; class Insecta; order Hemiptera; family Aphididae; genus Slavum; species Slavum lentiscoides. The sequence continues at coordinate 12,326,936 of CM063712.1, read as the reverse complement.
AGAGGAAAAGAAAAGGGTTTAACCGCTCCAGACAACAAAATAATATTAATATTTAATTTTAAATGAAACATTTTTGATATACCTACATAAATAATCATACGTTAAAATTGATTAGTTCAGCTTCGTTACTCGTTAGTATTTCGTACGCAGTGAACTATCATAATGTATTTTAGGGATAATTGGTAATAATCTAATATGAGGTAATATGAGGGCATATGAGTAATATAACGGGAAATATTTCATATAATATATTTACATATACACACATACACAGTGAGATCCATTTTGTTCAGGTAATACTAAATATGAAATTGTACTGAAAATAATTTATTTGAAGAGTGCTAGGGAGATACTGAAATACACATTTCGCGAAAATTGCGCAAAACAACAAGAATTTTTTTTCAATTGCAACTCCTATTTTTAGCAACATATTCGGATTTACTGATTTTTTTTTTTTAAGTCATTCCAATAAGAAATCCAAACGAATAGATATTAAATTATATTATTTTAAAATTCAGTTTTATATACCTATATAATATATATTACATCAATAAAAATTAATTTTAATAAATGCCTAAATATGGAATTTATATCATATATTACCTAAAAATAAGCTATTTATTTTTTCAGGCTATGATTCACGTAGCCATTTACAATAAATAAAGTTTATTTATAATATTCGATTTGAAGTTATAAAAATGTCAAAGTTCAAATTCATTGTAACCCTCTCTGCACCTAGGATCGAAATATCATAAAAAATATCGTTTAGAAAAATATTAAAAAATTTTTAGTTAAATGGTTGCATTAATATTTAAAATCTACGATGTTTTGACTAACATATTTAATGATGATAATGATGCATCATTTTCGGACTATATTGTTATCATGTTGTACACAGACCTCCAAAGAATACCAACAAGAGTACGACATGAGACGCGGAGAAGAATACTCGCGGTTTCACGGGTACACGTACGACGGAGTATGGACGGCAGCATTAGCCATACAGGAAGTGGCCCGTAAAGTGCACCAATCTTCGCATGACAAAGGGATCTTGAACCGTACCATAGCCGACTTTCAATACAGAGACCGTGAGTGGGAGGAACTGTTTTTAGAGGCGCTCAGGGACACTAGCTTCGAAGGCGTAACGGTAATAACACAATAAATGGCGAGATGTATGTGCGTGTTATGCACGCGTACCTCTGTGCATAATTGGTAAAAAAATAAATAAATATACAACAACATAAATTGATTTCAGGGTCCAGTGAGATTTTACAATAACGAGAGGAAAGCTAGCATATTGTTAAAACAGTTCCAAGGTAAGTTCTCTGAATAAATGTCACAGTTTTTCTTTGTACGTTGTTAAGTTTACGAACTCATAAAGACAAACCTGCACAAATAATAGTATCTGCGAGTTGTACAAATCGTAGTATGCTTTACGAGCACAATAAGCATAATTGTATATTGGTACTGTACACATATAGTATCGCAATAAAATACTAGCAAACTTTTATGTGTATATTCTTGCGAAATTTTCATTCATCGTTTCTTTCATATTTGAATAATTAATTAATTAATTAATTATTTTTACAATTATAACATTCGTTAATCAATCCGTCAGATACATTACTATATTTATGATTATATGAACTTCAGTAATACACAGTTCATTATGACGAAGTAATAAATTTTTTTAGATATTAAAATAGTATTAATAGTTAATACTTAAAATAGTGTAAAATTTATAAAAAATTATATTAAAAATAAAATATTATTATATTAAAAAAAGCTAGTGTAATGTATACACATATATGTATATAAATAAATAAATTTTACTCTATAGTATGCGCAGGGATAGGATTCGGTATATATCACACTAGCCTTCTTTTTTAAATGTAATTATTTTTGTGTCTATTGTTTGATAATGTTTTACAAGTCTATCAACTCCTAATATTTTATATTATTATCATTTAGAGAAAATAAAGTCATTGATAATTGATAATTCTATACGAATCGAATAATCCTATGTACGTCACAGGTTATAATATTATTGTTAAATTTAGATATCATCAGTCATATTAATACACATTTAAAATAAATATTTCTACAGTTTTACCATGTACCTTTTAACGTAAAATTACTTTGAATAAAGATACCAATATTGACAAATCCCAATCACAATTCCGTTCCACTTTCAGCGCTCACGCGACGTTTATTTTAATTATTTTAATTAATTTGTTTGTAGAAGGAATGAAAATTTCACAACAATATTTGTCATCCTTTAAAACATTTCAAAAACCAACATATAATTCGTTAACTTCCGCAATATTTTAAAACAGCCACTTGGTGAAAAATATAATTCTGAAAAATAAAATGTATATAAAAAAGTGATTAATATAGTTTTGTATTTACGGTAGCTTCAAATTTTAGAGAGAAAATAAAAACATCATGTAAATTATACGTTTCACCCATAGAGTAGGTAAGTAATATGGTTTTATATAAACTTGAATGCTTAAAATTAAAAATATTTTCAATAAATGAAAGAGATATCTTTAGATACCAGTGAATTTTTTTTTTTTTTTAATTCTAATTTTAATATTTTTGTTTATTATTAACAGTACTTACCTCTTGTTACTATTACAATGTTATTATTGTTTCATATCTATTATTAAAATTATCACTCTTATATATTATTTTAATAATTTATTTCACTCGCCCTAAAACTTATGTGCCACCTATGGTTTATACGAACTATTTTTATCCTCTCTTTAAAATTCTTAAGTTTTATAAATATGAAACAATTAATTGGTTAATTATAAGCACGATATATTACAACTTCCAGAATAATATTTTCTACACAGTAGTTATCTCAAGTTTTCGAAGGAATTAACAAATACAAAATTTTTTTCGACTATTAAGAAATAAAAATATATAATCGACCTATACATAATACATATACTTGTATAACCATACTGTGGCTTGTTAATCTTAAATTACATTTCAAAACTGCAATGTTTTCTTTCAAAAATACAAACAGAGATAATTATTATTTTTGTTATGTTTAATCATTTAAATTACGTTAGCCCAACCTAGATAAAAACATATTTTTTAATGTAATTATTTTGTAATAATTCATCGCAACTATCTGTTGTATTCACATTACTAAAACTCGGGTTTGGAAGGTAATTACCATTAAAGTCTAAAAACATGCGTCTAAAATGAATGAAATAACGAGATGGTCTTTAATAAGCACTTTAAAAAATGAAATATAATAAATGCCCGAATAATACAATAATAATAATAATAAATGTTTTATTAAATAAATATAGTAATTAGTAAATACCATTAAATACAAATAATGTATTATTTAATTAATAAAAACAACAATTATAGTAGTATTTTTTATACTGTTTACTATTCCTTTCTCAAAATTACTTTCAACTTTGTAAATGAATAAATATTAATTATTAATCAATTTAGACAATTTGGAATCATTTGTTTATTCGAAATCTAAAAGAATTTTCTAGAAAATAATTTTAAAACGGCAACTTCTATAAAATATAATATAATATCAACATTCAAAAATATGCGAAACTACATTTTATAACATTACAATAGGTATCTTATAATACATGTGTATTTCGACCAAAGATTATATAATATGACGATTTTTCTATAAATATGCAAAACTAGTAGAGTAGAGTAGATTCAATACTTAAAATGTGTAAAAAATACACAACAATAATTGTAAATGGAGTGATTCTAGAAAACAGAACTGTTGAAAAAATAAATAAAAAATATTCTTCGACAACATTTATAATTGAAATTTTTTTAATTTTTCTTAATGTTATGTGGATCACTAATTCGATGTAGAATAATGAACGTTTAATTCAACTGAAGACAGTTGAGGCGGATTGTTAGCAACTTCTACCGGAGCAGAGTCCGTAAAAAAAAAAATTGGGGTGGGTTGGTTAGGACTCAGTATTTTAGTACAATGCAAGTTTTAAGGTATACAAAAATTGGTGAATACAAAAATTTAGAGATAAATTACCTCCTGATATGTTTTAAATCTACATTAATGTATTACATTATAGGTATTACATAGTCTAATTCAGTGGCGTCATTTCAGTTTTTGCTAGACTAGGGCAAAGACTTACCAATATGCCGACTTGGAATTTTGAACTAATTTCCCCAAAAAAAAAAAAATTCCAAAAATATTCTAGGATTGACTTAAAAATCGAGCAGTGACGTAGCCAGGGGGGTTTTAAGGGTTCAAACCCTCCCCCTTTGCTTTTATTTATATAGCAATAATAATACGAGTAGCTAGTAATATTTTAATGACTACAGTAGTTTTGCTATTGGATGTCAGGAATTGAAATTTTTTTTTGCTTCCGGTCAAATATTTTTAATTCTGAAATTTAATAATTTTCATGTCATGTGCGTTACATAATAGAACTACCTGATGTACAAATGTACAGTTTTATCGAATACTAATAACGGATAGAGGTATAATAAAAACAAAAATAACGCCTTGCTCTTATTATTATAATATTATTGCAATACTGCCCTTATTATTCGAACCCGGACGTATCGCCGCGACCGTTTCGCCGCCGCATCTGGTGGGGGGTTTCCATGGGGTCCGCCCCCAAATTTTTTTAATATCATTGAAATCGCTGATTATTCTAAACATATAGGTGGGGAGGGACTTGGAAGAGATAACTTTTTGGAATCGTCATAGCACATTTAGTTTTAGTCGTATAGAGCAACCGGGATACTACTGTTGAGTAGAGCGTTCATCTGTGTGTATTATACTAAAAATAACCCCCTTCTTTTTTTTGTTTCACTATAACTCTGGTACAGCTGGTGATTGGAACACCAAACCGACCCGAAACATTTTAGTTTAGTGTCCTTTACGAGGTAGCCTACCGAGTTTGAACCCATTCAGTTTGGTAACATAGGAATTTCAAAAAAATCCCTTTTTGGGATTTTTGGGGCAACTTGCTGGGCGTACCTCATAAAGGACACTAAACCAAAATGTTTCGCGTCGGTTTGGTGTCCCAGTCACCAACAGTGCCGGAGTTATAACGAAACCAAAAAAACGAAGGGGGGTATTTTTAGTATGATACACACAGATGTACGCTCTACTCAGTAGTGGTATCCCGGTTGCTCTACAACTAAAACTAAATGTGCTATGACGATTCCAAAAAGTTATCCCTTCCAAGTACCCCCTCACAGTGTTCATTATGTTTAGTATAGTCAGTGATTTATTTGTTAAATATCCGCCCGAGGAAGCCTACCGAGTTTGAACCCATTCGGTTTGGTACATAGGAATTTCAAAAAAGTCCCTTTTTGGGATTTTTGGGGCAACTTGCTGGGTGTACCTCATAAAGGACACTAAACCAAAATGTTTTGCGTCGGTTTGGTATCCCATTCACCAACAGTGCCGGAGTTGTAGCGACGAAACTGTGGCGGTGAAATGTCCGTCGGCGAATCGGTCTGGCGATGAACGGCCCGGCGGCGAAACGGTCGCAGCGAAGTGTCCTAGACCCCATATTATTGGTCCTACACCAAATTTGAAAGCCATATTGAAAAGCTTATTACATTTTCTTGAAGAAAACATACAAACAATGTTTCAGTATTATTTTTGCAAACCCAGGCATAATCTTGAAATCCGAAAACTTCTACACTTAAAAAAATTGATTCCTGTTAAACGATTTTTTTTTTTGTTACTCAGAGACGTACAAATTTCATAAAACTTCTTTTTTTAATGAGTTTTCCAACTATATACTCATTTTTAGAAAACTTCTGTTTTGGGGAGAAGAAATCGCACTTTAAATGTAAAAAAATTGGTATGGTAAATAGTACACACTACTTCCATAAATGAATGCAGGTAATTACACGTGAGCTACAAATCACGACGACTCACGTGTTACCTGTAAGAGGGTGGTTTTTTACCCCCGGTAAGAAGTAAATTTTCAAACTGCCTCTGCAACAAAGTCCATTAAAACTACAGTGTTACTATACTTCATAGTGCCTTGTAATTTTAGTTATTATATTACTTAAACTTACCCTTAATTTGTAATCCGTCCATCTATGACAGAGTGAACCTGTTAAATCTTGGTTAGCTAATCAAATCTCACGGACAGTTAAAAACATTAAACATCGTCATCTAATACGGTCTCTTGTGTTTACACATTGTTTGTCTAAGTGCGTATGGATGGACATGCGTGGATGTAGGTGTTGAAATATTATGCATATAGAGAAACTCGGGGAATGCTTTATTAACGCACTTAGCATTATAGCATTATCATCATGTTACTAGACACATCTGATCATACACCGTAATATAAAATTTAATAGTAAAATCTTTCTTAAAAAATTAAAAAACATCGTATTTGTAATACTTTTGCAGACAAAAAAAAACATTAAAAAATCAAGGAAAATTCGTTTGAATGAATAAAACTGAAATTGCTATTACTGAACAATAAATCGATCAATAACATTTTTCTCAAGATTTATATACTTAAGCATTGTGATAGACAGAATTTATTGACAAAATTGTATACACAAATATTAGAAACATAAATTATCGTAAATCATTTGAAAACTCGGAGAAGCTTATATTTACTTATAAGTTATATTCAGAGGCGGAACTAGGTTTTTGACACCCGGGAAAAATGTTAAATTTACGCCCTACCATCCCCCTATCTCCTCTCAACTCCCCTTCACCTTAACAGACCCTATCTAATTTTTACGCCCGAGGATTAATCCCCGTCTTCCCGTCCCCTAGTTCCGCCTCTGCTTATATTATAATTAGAATAGAAACACTATTTCATTTTCGGTTTGTTTATTGGAGAGAAAACTTTAATGGCTATTTCAAAACGATTTACATGTATCCAATTTTCTGGTCGTTAGAATTTATGAATATAGTTACATGTAGTAAACACGAATGTAGTCTACAAGAAAAATATTAATCAGACTTATTGACATCTTTCGTTGCAACAAATATATCGTAGAATACCATTTATAACAAAAACCATAATAACAATCATAAAAACTTCATTTGTAATAACAATACTCAAACACACACACACACACACACACACACACACACTTAAACTCTCAAACATGATGTAGAAGAAAATTACTACCATGAAGACAATTTTACAAAATAAAAAAAAAATCAACATAATAGTATCGATGTCGTAGTTTCAGATATAACTTTGGATATTAAATAACACAAATGTATGTGCACATAAACAATAATTAGCAATTTTTAACATTAAGTCGGAGGTCGAATTTATTATAACTATTGTGCTCTATCAAGATCTAATTTTTTTTTAGATGTACCTAATCGTGATTAAAATTTAGTTGAAATTGTTTGATATTAAGACATTTCAAAGTCCGTTAATGGGCGCCGGAAAATAGGCATAAATAAAAAAAAAAATTTTAATTTCCTAAATTTACTTTTAAAAATCGTGATTATAATCACAATTTAATCAAAATGTACAATCGCAATTTATTATATAATAAAAATGTGCATTTATTTTTATTAGACAATTATTTTTTTTAATGAAAGTTTTTAAAGTAAATATGAGCTAAAAATTGCGAAAAGTACAAAAAAAATATTTTTGTTTCACATTAAAGTGATTTTCTTTAACTCCACAAAGATAAAGCTAATTTAAGATAATATCTTTATACAAAAAATTTAAATGTATTATCCAGCCTAATGAATAGTACGCGATTCGTTGTATGGAAATATTTTTAGATGTAGAATCTATAAAATTGGATAGCGCATTTTATATCCTAGAAATTGCTAGGATTCTACTCAAACGTTTTCATTCACCATAGATATCAATTTCTGATGAGAATAATATTTGCAATGACACAGGGGCGTACTCAAGGGGGGTTCGTGGGGTTTGAACCATTACCTCACTAACCGATGTAGTTTGTGCGTTCGTGCTTATAAATAATATAATTCACAGGAGCAATTTTCTAAAAAAAATTTTTAAGAAGGGAAAAAATAAACAAATATTTTTTTAAAAATCTATTTTCAATTTTATGTCAATAAAATTTTTAACCCCCCCCTTCCATTGAAAATTCCTGAGTACGCCTCTGCAATGACAATAAACAAAACCAAAGAGCCTTTGTTTAAAAAATCCAAATCTTGGATAGAGTATGATTATGTCAACTATACAATGTCACGAGTAAGGTCATTTAAAAAGTTAAAAATATAAATACGTATTACCAGATAGTAAAAAAGACGACACAATAAATATGTTTATAATAACTTTAATTAAAAATAAAAGTTAATATTAATTTTATTGTTCAACTATTCATTAACATTAGTATGTAATCTATTCGCAAGTGTTACAGCTACTAAATTATAACTACAACAACTGATTAAATTAATTTTAAAATAATTGTATTTATATATTTTTCATTTCGATTAGTAATTTTCTATTTTTATATTATTCTTCTCCCACGCACCAAATAATTGACATATGATAATAATGTAATTGTCAATTTGAACTCATCGTGTTTGTGTACAAATTAGTATAATACATTTAAATTTTTGTCTTCAATATTGAATAATAAGTTTAATCTTAAGTGTTACGTTGCATACTTACATGGTTAGTTAATTTTTGAACAATTTCATTTTATACGAAACTGAATTAAAAATTATATCGTATATTAAAAACAGAATAAAATTTTAAACAATATTGTCATATTTCCAAAAATGTAAATTATCGACTTAGAAGTGAAATATAACAATACATTCTCTCTTTGATAAACAGAAAAAAAAGGTTTTTAATTTTTTAAATATTATATTTTTTATTTTGCGTGATGTAGACTCAATAATCAGATATTTCGGTAAAACTGAATGAAGTTAATAATTTTTTGCTAAATTGGCAATATTAATATTAAAAAATTATCGGTTCTTCCTTATTTGTACTTATTAATAATAACAATATTTTTGGTAATTATTATTTAAACGCCAGTGCAAAGTTTATATATATTTTAATTGTGAATGAATAAATATTAACTATTACTGTATTCAAAATATTGTGTATCAGTTTTATCCAATTATAAACATCTTTGCATGGAATTTCAGTGTCATATATTTTTAATTATTATCTACCACCAGAAAAAAAAAAAAACAATTTGCGTGAATATTAATCAAAACTTTTCAAAATATCTAATAACACAGATAATCCGGTCGTATACATTATTCAGGTCAAGGGCAAGAGCATATACATAAACTTTTCTTTTAAAGTTAATAAAACTAACATTATACAAAGATTATACCTAACAAGTTATAACCGAAAGTTATGTGTATAATAATTTTATAATATCATTATTTATGCCCAAAATAATTTCAAATCATCTTTTTTTTTTATACGATTTGTATTTTTGTCGAATTTATAATAATTTATCATATATTATTTGAATAGAATTATTACAACCACTGTCATACGTTTTATTAGGCATACGCCATGTGTACAATAATATGTAACACGTGGTAGAGTTTAGAAAATAAAGAATAAAATAATAATCGACAGAATTATTATTTTTCCTTCAGGAAACAAAGAAGTGAAGATCGGTGAATATAACGGAGTTACGGGTACACTGGACTTGAGTGTCGGCGAAGAAGTGAAGTGGAGAGCCGGTGGAAAAGGGCCGCCGAAAGATCGTACTCTTACAATTTACGAAGACTCTCATGTTAACGTTGGCGTTTATATAGGGCTTGCCGTTGCTGCAGTCATTGGTATCATCATTGCCACCGTGTTTCTCATTGTCAATATTCGGTACAGAGATCAAAAGTAAGTGTTTCTTTCAACACACTTCAGTAAGCCTATAACTGCACGTATACGCCAAAACGTTATTACACTCGCTCCGAGTACCTAACCGAATTTAGCCCACACGCGTACGTGGCTATATTAGAGATTGATAAATAATAATGTTTGACGTCACGAATATTTGCAATACACTCGAAAAATGCTATACGCAAAATATAAATTTAATTTAATACGAAATTGTATTATCATAACGGAATAATTTGAATATAAAATGTGTGATGTCAATTTATTTTTGTTTTTCTATGTTTAACATTGGACGTAACGATTTGTTTAAAACTCGGCAAAATATAATCATATTATTTCCATTAACCGAGTGCATTGGTATTTAATATGAAAACACTTCCGAACGAAACAAAAAAATTAACCGAATTATAAATATGCGATATGTACTGTTTATTTATCTCTCAACATTACTTTTAGATTTAATTCAAAAACTATACCCGTAACTATTATAACTACAAATAGTTGCGTATTTGATCAAAACTAATTTTTATTTCAATAACATTCACAACTTTATTTTCTTTCATATTACGTGTTTTATTGCATAATTTCATTTTTGTACCCAATAAATTAATATTAATAATATAATATATTTTATATTTAAATCATAGAATAATTTGCGATTGATTTTTGTTTACAAACAACCTACCTTGATTAATTAATTCAATCCAGAAAATTACAATTAATGTTAGTATTAAATTCCATGTAGTTTCATCAGTATTGAAGTGTTTCTGTGATCTGTAACATAGGAATAAAATTCTTACCTAAGGCAAAGCTCTAGCCTTTAAGTATTTCAACGAACAGCACCGGTGATTAAATTATACATAGAGCCACACGAGTTATATCGAAAATGATCCATTTTCGATCAACATATTTAAATATGTTTTATTTTTATTTACTATTATTATTATTATTATTATTATTATTATTATTATTATTATAATAAATAAGTACAAGATATAGTTTAGTTTAGATCTTGGACTACGGAGAGGACGCATATAATATTGTAAAATATATGTTTGGAACAGGCACGGATCCAGAAATCAAAACAGGGGGCTATACGATGATCAGCTACCTAAAATTATACCTATTTAGGTAGTTATATGTATAATTTTTAAGCAATGACTACAGCCCAAGGGGGCTAAAGCCCCTTAGCCTTCCCCCCTTGGATCCGCACCTGGTTTGGACTCGGAAACATTGTATCGAAAAATTAATTGTTGGAAACATATTTTATTGGAACTGTATTTCATCAAAAATGTATTAAATTGGAACTGTAGTTTTCATGATCAATATTTTTTGGAACCATACAGTTAATGAAAACTACATTTCCGACAAAATATTTTTCCGTTTAAATTGATTCTCGACAAAATATGGTTACAGAAATATATAAGTATTCCGAAATTTTAATTTCCAAAAACACATATTTATTTCCGAACAAATACTATTGTAACAATATATATTTTATCCAATAGAATGCGTTCCATTAAAATAGGTTTCCGACAAAATACGTTTCCAAATGAATATTGGTTCACGAAAATATATTCCGAGAATATACTTTTCAATAAAATATTTGTCAACAAAATATAGCCCCCATACGAGACGTATTTTACGGTTTATTTTATATTATTACTGCGAGTACTAAATATTTGGTAATATTTAATTAATATCCATGCTATTTAGCGAACATGTTACTGGGTTAAATACCTCCTTACAGAGACGAATGAATGATGATTGGGTGACACGCATTTTTAACAGGTGAGATAGGGAACGTCACCTCTATATTACCCTATGGTATCCGTCAAGATGTGCTATCACATATCACAAGGATGTGTAAGGTTAGGAAAATTATGGTAAAATCAGTCCCAGAATGATTGATTTATCGAACCAGAGAGTGCGCTGAGAGCGCGGTAAATAATTTTAATTTGAAGTAATATCCAGTTTATAAATAACTGCAATATTGTAAAAATGTGTTAGGGACAAAATTGTCGAAACCCTTTTCTAAAAAAATTCTGGATCCGTCACTGCGATAAGTATATTAATAATAACTCTTTTGTGAAATATTTCAGGTACATAAAAATGTCCAGCCCACACTTGAACAATTTAATAATCATCGGTGCCATGTTAACGTACAGCAGTGTCATATTTCTGGGCCTAAACAGTCGGATGACCAGCATAAACATGTTTCCATACATTTGCGCGGCACGAGCGTGGTTGTTGATGGCCGGCTTTTCCTTGGCATTCGGTGCAATGTTTTCAAAAACTTGGAGGGTGCACTCTATTTTTACGGACATAACCATCAATAAAAAGGTAATTTTTCATCATCAACATACGAAAAACGTAGTAAGTAAATGATATAATATAACATAATTGTTATTGTGACGCGTTACAGAAAATAATCTTTCACAAGAATGCTAATGGGGACAGAAATGTAATCATTTATGCGAATTAGGAAAACTTTTGAGTTTTTAATAGTTTTTAAGCATTTCAATTATTCGTCACTATCGCTGTATTTAATTTGAACTAATTTTTGTTTTGACTTTAATTGACATCCACTGAGATCTCAAAAAATTAGTAAAAAATACAGTTAAATTAGTTTTAAAATTATGTTTTAAATTATAATATTTACCTTGTAATAATCACAGTAATTACCACTAGTAAATTCTGTAGTAATACCCACGGAAGTTTTTCATAGAATAACCTGTAATAATACATGGTAATTGGTAATACCATAATCAATCTGCACTCATGTTATGATTTCACCGAAATCCTCGTAATATGCGTAGTGATAAAAATGAATAACAATTACCTGATAAAAATGAAATAAAATGAATAAAAAAATATGACAAATTTAATAGTGATTATAAAACATTTTCGTTGCAACTTTTTTTTATTTGGAAATCGTATTTTAAAAATAGTTTGAATTTTTTAAAAAAATTTATAAAAATTGAGTTGAGACTATGATTTTACCTTTGAAATAATTTGGTCCTCTTAGCCACGCCTATGACATAAAAACTTATCCATTTTTACCATTAATGCTAAATAAACATATAATTATTTGTTGCAACATAGCAAACAATCTTTGCAATTAAAGTTATGAAAAACTCTAAATAAAAAGAGTTATTAAGACTATAAATCTATATATAGTCTTTTATTAATATTAATATTACATTCAACAAAAATGGTAGTTCTCGACAAGTTCCATTAGTGATGGTTTTGGGGTAAGGGGTTGAACAGTGCGTTCATTCATACACCCCTACCACATTTTTCCTGTCAATACTGCGATAGTACATATTTTTATAATAAATTCTCTCATGTTTAAAATTTATCGCATATTCGTGAATAATTATATAATGGTTTGAGATACTATATTGGTTTTGGAGTATTACACCTTCTTGTACTCCACCTTATACTTGCGTCTTATAATTCCATTTAAACAATATGCACAAAACCACTATTTTCTGTTCGAAATCTTAATTATAATTTTATTCTATCTAAGCAAATTAAAGCGTCTAGTCTTGTAGACTACCTATAGTAAAAATTAATAATTTTAAGCACACCGAGTCTTTAAGTCTATTTTAAAATTAAATTCAATTCATTTAAATCTCTTGTGCAAAAGAAGCGTGTTAGAGAATAAATTTGCATCCAAATACGTAAGAATTATAAACATTGCCGTTTTAGCGTTGACGAAAGCAAGCTGCTTTCAATAGTTTCCCACGGTGACCTACAGTAGTTCTTACGGGTTAACAAAAAAAAAAAAGCACAATGGGGATCGATACATCTATTGATATATTATATATTATATGTATCTTCACGCCATTAAGCCGCCAATGTTCAACATTTACCAAAATACATTATAATAACAATTATTTCGCTTAAACACAATATATTCAACATTGCAGATTGTAAAAGACACACAACTATTCCTCATGGTCGGTATATTGTTATGCATAGACTTGGGAATAATGTTTACATGGCAGTTTTCGGATCCGTTTTACAGGGAAACCAAACAGATGGAGCGATACGTGAGTATTAATTCTAAGAGTAAATAAAGTATATATAGAAAATAAAAAAAGCGTGGAAAAGAGTATCAAACAGATCAGTTTTATATATTACACTATGGTATGTATCGTCAAGTCATATATAGTCGGATATCATGTTAATACTAAATATACTCGACTATAAATTAACTAAATATCTGACGAATATAAATTTATAAAACTTTACGTTTAATTTTTGAAATGTTACTTTAATATTAAAGAGAAAATTATGATTGTGTATGTGTGACACGTCGTTGTCCAATTAAACAACTATAGTGTGAAAAAAACTGTTACTAGAGCATATTATGCAAATACTAAATTGAAAATTTACCCGAATAATTCGGTTTAGATAATTTAAGTTGTAAAAACCAATATTTATCTCTTTACACATTTTGTACTAAGAAATGAGGTCAAAATTATCAAATTTAAATTAATATTATTGTTAGTTTCTAATACGTCTATTATAACTTTAGGAGTGTAATTGTAGGTATATTTATAATTATCCTAAACTAATAATTTAAAAACGTTTGTTCTGAAAAATAAATCGATGCATAAACGGCTATCAGTTCTAAAAGTCTTGTCAAGTCCGTTTTCTATTTTTACTGAATACATTGTTCCAGTTTTTTTATTAATATGTATCGTCAGTCGCCATTCATTGTTTTGTTTTGTATTTATAAGTAAGAATCACTTCAAAATATTAAAATAAGGAACAGTATTTTTAAAAAATTAAATTATCAAAAAAGACAATAAAAAACAAAAAGCAGTTGATGAAAAAATGAATATTAATAACATCGTAAATATCTAATTTTGGAAGCAAGTATAAAAAAGAGTTTTAAATGAATCCTTTGTAATTAAAAAAATAATAATAAATTAAAAGCACGCACCGCTGGATTTGCCAAGGCGGAAACGTCTCCGTTATACATTAAACTATAAGGCAAAATCCGTAAAACATTAATATTATAATGGGTGTTGTATTGTGAACGATTTAGAAATAATTTCTCTGGTTCATTTTGAAAAAAAAAAATGCTTTCCTTTCCATTCTCTTTGAAATTATCCAGAGGTCACGCATGAACATAAAAATTGATAAAATAAAAAAAACACACAGGAGAACTCGCGCTATTCATGTTTTCTATTCCGCGCGACATACGTATGTATTACATTCCGTGGACTACATAATTTTTTCAACTTATAAATACTTAGCTAATACACATTTAAGCTTACTCAAAACCTAAAGTAATGTCACATTGAATTACAAAAAGGTACATTTTATAATTAAAAAATTACGGGAAAACACGAAATCCAAGTATTTCTTTTTAAAATATGACTTAATAATTATATTTACGTATTATGGCGTATTTCAAGATATTATATTTAATAACGCATAAGTGACATAATATTATGGTGTTAATTTTAAACATATTTTTATTTTATTATCATTATCACGAATATATTGCCATATAAAACATCAATTTGTAAAAATAAAAATTATAAGATACAATTATCTCTATATAGTCGTTGTTTATTCCATTAATTCTTAAAACGGTGTTTGCATTTTATATTAATACAATAACCCGTAATATGTAACATGAGAGTCACATTATGAATTGTATTATAATAATATATCAACTATTATATTGTTTTAACGTACGAATAATGCCCGTCGTAATATATTGATGTAACACATATTTTATACCATATACGGGCTGAGTTGACCGAAGATTCGGATTTATCTAATAAGACGATAGTATATACATCCACTTGTCCAACAATTCAGAATATCCGTTTAACTAAATTATTCATCATTATAAACAAAATTTAATTCGATACATTAACACTTTATCGTATTTATTATTTTTCATTTGAAATCAAACGCTTTGTCAAAACGTTACGTTTATATCAATATTAATGATCCTAATAATTATATATATATATATATATATATATATATAATAATAATAATAATAAAAGGTGTGGTCAAAATAAAAATAAAAATGTTATTTTTTAAAACCTGCAATATTGTCTACAGCCGCACCCACACAACGATGACATAGTAATCATCCCATGTAACGAGTACTGTCAAAGTGATCACATGACCGTTTTCCTTGCTATCATATACGTCTACAAGGGATTACTAATGGTATGTATACTTCTTACTTTTTTTTTGTCACTACTTTATGTCAAAGGACGTGTAAAGTATAAAAATGCGTTGCGTATTTTTTTTTTTTTTTTTTTTACTATTTTTTTTCTAGGTTTTTGGAGCTTTTTTAGCTTGGGAAACGCGACACGTGAGCATACCCGCGTTAAACGACTCAAAATACGTGGGGATGAGCGTTTACAACGTAGTCCTAATGTGCGTCGCCGGCGCAGCCATTTCCTTCGTCTTAAGTGACCAACAGGACGCATCTTTTATCATCATATCAGTGTTTATTTTGTTTTGTTCCACCGCCACCCTTTTCTTGGTTTTCATACCAAAAGTGAGTGAATTCCGCGTTAAAAGTAATTTTTAAATTTAATTTATTTTTCACCGTCTCTTAGGGATGACATAAAGAACTTCATATTATATTTCATACATACCTATTCAATCGTTTATTATCGTAAAAGATCTAAACAATAACAGTACAACATTAATTTATAATCCTTGTAATATTTTATATATTTTATAAAATCATCATCTTATAAATTATTTTTTAACAATATTTTATTTTCTATACTGGTTATCCGCTTTGAGAACAATATGGTGTATTATAATAAATATTAGAAAATAATATAAAATTACGTTATTCGCCGTTATTTATGTAATCAATTGTAAGCTAACGCAATCATAATTCCTTGAATTCGAGTGTAACAATAACTCGATATAATTGCATAACATTTAAACTGTAAACTCAATAAAAGAGGCTTCGTCGATTTTATTTTAATTGGAATGCTAATCCCTTTCAATTAAATTTTCATTAATAAGTTTATAATTTATATTCATTGATTTTTTACTCTGATTAAAAAAATTGTTACATAAAAATTTCAAACAGTTACCACGTTTTATTTGACGATAATGCTTCTAATAAAATTATCGATATTTGTTTTGGATTCAATATTCGCTTCGTGTCTCATTAAATAAATCGAAAATTCTGGTATTATTTCTGTCATTTGCAATTGTCTAGCTAGTCCGTTATCTAATTTGTTATATGTGATCCTGAGTCAATGAAGCATAGGTATTTAATTTAGTCATTCTTCGTAAAAAATGATATTGTAAACTCTTGATATTAATATTACTTATACAACTTAGAACACAACTATTGCCATCGTGTTTGCCAAATTGATTAGCCTGCTACTCACAGCTGCATCAGAACTGCCTGTATGAAGCGCCATAACAATTTTAGTCGGTTCATAAACGATTTATTATGACTAGGGAATGAATTTTTAATTTCTTTTTTATTGATATTAAATTATTTTTCAAAGACGAAAATTAGTTTCATTATGTATCATTAATTTAAAACATATAAATATTTTATTTGGAATATTTTGAATTTTATAGTATCGCATATTAAATGTACATTTGGAGATAATTTTACATAGCTATTTTTGTTTTGTATATTTATATTTGCGCAATAACTAATTCAAACATTGAAAACCATTTTAGTGATAACATAGAAATTATAATAAAAATTCTTCTTGAATTGATCACGGAATACTCCCTATGTTTATATATATATATATATATATATTGTATCAAATGAACACAGATTAATTACTTGCTTAAAAGAATAAAATCGCCTTAAAGATCAATCATGAAGGAGAAAAGATTGAATGCATTAGCAATATTTAGCAATCAGAATTGGTTAGTTAAAGTGTTAAACAATTAAATTTTGATGATACTATAAACAAATTTTCGCATCAAAAGGCAAGAAAAAAAAATGTAAAATATTTATGTTTTATTATATAAAATATTAATAAAATCCAAATTAATTTTACTTCATTAAAATTATTATACTTTTTTCATATACCTGTGTCCAAAATATCCGTAATATAATTTTATTATCCATTATATTAACATTAACCTTGACTAATATGTTTTTTAATATTGATTGCAAAATGCAAATGTTTAAACAATATATGTTATAATTATTATCAGTACAAATTAATACCTAATAGGTATTTTAGATTCTGAGAGTAGAGATCGACAATGAGTGTTCGCATCCACGGACTGCGCACACGTATATACAGCGTATATTATACACGATAAATATGACAAATTGTGCGATAACGTTAGTTGCACGGTTAATATGGATAAAATATTACTTTATTTTTATAAAAAGTAAACTTAATTACACACGTATGGTCATTATATGAAAATATATTGCATTTAAAAGTTCGTATTCTTAAGAAAAATTATAATTGAATTAATATATTTTACGGGTCTCGATGTTCATTTGTTCAGACCCCCTGAACTATAGTAAATTGGGGGCACCAAATATATTGCAGCCTACGGGCACCGTGTGCCTTAATCCGGGCCTGGGTATGACGATAGTCATACTGAACACGCGTGTTCCCCAATTGAGTAGCACAGAGTAAGACCAGATATTCTTATCACTTTTAGGCCAGCACCCCATTCGCTTCCATTTCTTTAGGTTATTTCTCGCAGAGATCTTTTTGCTTACACTCTCACAATGTACTTTGTATGTTAATGAGCTATCTAATATTACTCCTAGGTATGTAGGATTATACCTATATGTATGTTCCAGAGTTGTTTCTTGCCATTTTAATTTAGTCTCCTCTTAGCTTCTTTGTTCTTTAAATGGTATACGCAGACTTGTGTTTTTGTGGGATTAGGCATTAAGTGGTCCTGTTCATAATGTGTAGATGGATTATTTAGTGTTCCTTGTATTTTTATTTTTGTAAATGAAATTCTATATAAATATGAAAAGAAATAGTAAAAAATAATTAAGCAGAATTGTATTTAAATGAGAACAAAAATATTTAAAAAATAAGAAATATGTTTTTAAAATGTCCAGTCTCGAAATATTTAATCTATTTTACATTTTAAAAATACTTAAATTCTAATTTAATGCATTCATTGTACAATAATCAATAACAATAATAATAAAATAAATTTTTCATTTTTCATTGAAACACCAATATTTATTATATAAATGTGCACATTATGTATTGTATAATTATATTTATTATGTACAAAATACTGTATAATCTATTTCCTCCTCAGATCGTAGAATTAAAACGAAATCCACAAGGAGTAGATAAACGAATACGAGCAACATTGAGGCCAATGTCCAAGACATACAAGGATGTTTGTGACACAGAAGAACAGATTCGTGCACAAAAAAGTAAAAACCAGCAATACAGACAACAAATATTAGATGTAGATCGAGAAATTGATGCTATGGTATTGAAAATCGACACATACCGGGCTCACAAGTTGTCGGAATTAAGTTAGTTTAATTTATTAATTATAAATTTAAAAATATATTTGTAAGCATTTCATATAATATTGTCGAGTTTTGATTGATTTATATATAGATATCGTTACAGAACTGAAAAAATTGGCCGAAGAGAAACAAACGAAAGTCGACGTAATACAAGAAGAAGAATCTAATGGCAACGTCGAATTCCCAGTTCCTGAAGACTTTTCGCCAGAAAAGTAATTATAACTATTAATAGTTTATTATACGTCTTAATATCAATTCTAATAAATCTATATTTATCTCTTAGTATAAAATATTATAACGCAATATCTATCTTATTAATTAATATTTAATAACAATATTATACAGTCAGCATATTTCAAACATAAAAACGATTATATATATATGATATAATCATGTCTTTGTTCGATTATTATTATTATTATTATTATTATTATTATTATTATTATTATTATTATTATTATTATTATTATTATTATTATTATTATTATTATTATTATTATTATTATTATTATTATTATTATTATTATTATTATTATTATTATTATTATTATTATTATTATTATTATTATTATTATTATTATTATTATTATTATTATTATTAATAATAATAATTATACGTACATACATTTTATCTTAGACTACAATTCAATATTATTGTTTCCTTACACATCTAGAAAAGGTAAAGATACTTAAATCATTGTAAAACAAATCTAAAATATATTAAGCTATAAATAAGAGTATTGATTACGTTAATATTTATTATATATAGATACATAATTTATTACATTATATTAATCGTAAATAATTTTTTGAATTCAGAAAAACGTGTCAAAGACATAACAGGATCCCATCAATTTCCATTGAACCGGTGAAACTGCCAGACGAAGACGTGAGCTTCACGCCATCGCCGATACGAGTATGTATTTTATACAATAATATAACAAATTTATGCAAGAATATACCGACTATTATACATACATATATATATATATATATATATATATATATATATATATCTAACTAAACGTAAAGATATTTAAAAACAAAACATGAACATGCACTAATTTTGGTTTTAAACTTTTACAATAATTTGGATTTATTGTCCTAAAAATGTTGTCTTGACCTAAATATAAAAAGTTTGTTGTAAAAAACAAATAATGTAACTTGTTATAAATGTTCACAAAAGTCTGTTTACAAAATTAAAATAATTATTATTTTCATTATTGATCGTTTATTTGATTAGCCTTTAAATATTTACCATAACATTTAATTTTCACTAGCATGGAAAGTAAAAAACTACAATACATATTAGTCCAGTGTGTCGATTTTATACATTTTACAATTGGTATACGGAATACATCTAAATGTATTTCGTTCGAAAATATTTTTTAAAAAAATATTCTCTACTCGTTTTCATAGATCTTTATGTTATATTCGAAAAGAAATGTGTTTGTATGATAAAACGTCGAATCATAAATAATATGCTTTTAGCATTTAATGAGGCTTGATTCATAAATGTATTTGACACTTCAACGTTTATCAGTTATCACTCAAGGTGAGCAAGAGCTTTATTGAAATACAAAGTATAACTCGTATTTCAATTTTCACAGCTCGGCATTCAATCCAGCTAGCTCGGCGTTTTATTCCTTTATTAATTTATATGTGAAAATTTCCTGCACACGAGTCATACTAGACGCTATAGATGTACTCCACTATTCCTTCAATTCGTTTAAATTTACGATTGTGTACATATATTAATATTTTTATTATTATTATTATTATTATTATTATTATTATTATTATTATTATTATTATTATTATTATTATTATTATTATTATTTATTCGTCTTTTTTATGTGACTTGATTTTTTAATTCACCCTCAGGCCAGAAAAAACATAATATATTAACGATAATGTAACACAATTATTATGGCAGAACTCAATGTCTGACCGAAGCATTCAGTGTTCATAATTTTTTGTTTTTCTAATTTTTCGTTCAGTCATGTGTTGGTCAAAGACGGTCCAGTAGTGGTGCGATGACGCCAACGATACAACAACAGCAATCGGCCACCAATGTGTCCGGTACGACGGCGACGAACAATTGCGCACACAGGCGGCCGTCGATGCCGCAAGCAAAGAGGACATGCCAACAGCCCACTTTCGTGCATCAGGACGAGCTGTGGCTGACACAAACCCAAAGGCACGCGAACCGGTCACCGCCTCCCGTCACCAGAGGTTTGCTCAACAATAACGCTGATTCGCCGACCGATGACGGTAAGGACCGGGACACATGAATGTGATGAGTCGAACAAAATCTTATTTCCAGCCCGTCCCTTTCTTTAGATCATTCTATATAAAAATAGGCCCTAGCCGTTTCCCTCAAAATGTCGTATGCCATTTACTGGCAAAACCTTGAGAATAGATCGGCATGTGAAGTAAATGTCTCTATTATCTAAACGTAGGTACACATAATATTTATGTCCTTTAATGGAAAGCATCGGACAAGAAAGCGTCCATCGATTTTTTTAACCTTTTGTTTTCAAAATAATATGTTTAAGACAAAAGTAAAACAAAAATTTTTTCTCACTCAATATTGTTATTTTTTAAAATAAAAAAAAAATGTGAAGAAAAATATTAGTTGACATGTTTTGTACTTGTAACCCCACGTACCCATTGCGGTGACATCAAGTATCGTCTTGTACGCTTCGAATAAAATTCGATTGTGTCACGAAACCTCGGCAACTCGAAACTTAATATAAATCTCCTCGAAAATCCTATAAATATCCCCTCAAAAGCTTCATATAAATATAAGTAGGTTACCATATATTCGGCTAAGTGTCCAATGGCTCGAAAATTTGCTCTCAAGTTCCCTTCAGTTTCGGGTTATCGAGAAGTATTCATGCATAAGTAAAATACACCTAAATGCATAGTCGTTACGAAGCCAATAAAACATAGGGTTGATGTACTTCATGTACGGTCATGTTACTCATTTAAACGCATAATGAACACACATAGTAGCTGATATGTAAAAGCATTTCAATGGCAAGAAAAACGCTCCTTATTGTTGACCATAAAAATACAAACTAAAAAATAGGGATTTTATACGGGTTCATTCAGTCCGGTTTTATTCAAATATAAAATACCACAAAATAATATAATCGTAGGATCGATTTTCATTGGCAAATTATATTCTTCCTTTTTTCAATGTCAACAAATTAATAATATGAGTGTAGGTATATACATACTGGTGTGTAATGCAACTTTATTTCAAATTTCTTCTTATTCTCTCCGGCATTTATACGTACGACTATATTATATATACATATATTTTTTTTCTTCATCTTCTGCCGGCCTTCATAACTCTCTAAGAGTTTTTGCCGCCATCACTAAATCACTCCACTTGCCTCGATTCTGTACTATCTCCCTCCAATTCTGTGTTCCTAATTCTTCCAAATGTTTTTCTACGACATCCATCCATCTTTTTCGAGGACGACCCCGTGGCCTTTTTCCTTCCCATTTCCAATTTAGTACTATCTTAGTTACTGCACCCGTATTACGTCTCATTACATGTTCTAGCCACTGTTTCCTTTGACTCTTTATGAACCCATAAATTGTCACCATTTTTAATCCTTCCTTCAATTCTTGGTTGAACTTCCTACGCCACTGACCGGTTCTCATATCCCTGACCGGGCCGCATATCTTTCTCCAAACTTTGTATTCAAAGGTCTTCAGTCTTCATTGTGTAACTCTTATAGTAGTCCATACTTCGCAACCATATGTAAGTATCGACCTTATTATTGATGTGTATAGTCTTGTTTTTGTTCGCTTTGAAAAAAATTTAGATTTAAAGAACTTTAATAGAGCGAAGAACGCTCTTTCTCTGCTTTTGTTATTATTGACCCTATTTTACGGGACCAATCATTTTTTGTACTTAGTAGGTACTGAAACTCTTCGACTTTCTCATATGGTAGCATTTCCATTACATCCGGCGATGTTTCGATGTTTAGTAGTTCCATTAATTTTGTTTTGTCTGAATTTATCTGTAATCCTATTGGTTCTGCTGTACGTTCTAATGCTTCAGTAGCTCTCACTATATCATCCAAAAAGTCTCCTAGGATGTTAAGGTCGTCTGCAAATCCAAGTACTTTTATATGGTATTGATCTATGCTTATTCTTCTCGCTTCGTTTTGCAATACTCGTACTGCCTTTTCTAGGGCTATATTGAATAACAATGGGAAAGTGCGACCCCCTGTTTTAGTCCCGTTTCAACATTGAACGCTTCCGACAAAATACAATCTGCTCTGATTTGGTACTTCACTCCTTCCATGGACAGTTTGATTAGATTTATTAATTTATTTGGAAATCCAAATTCTTCCATTATGTTGTAAAGACTATTTCTATATATATATATATATATATAAATAATATAACAAACAATATATTGTTAAAAAAATTAAAACTTTAATAACGAATGTTGAATTAGATCAGTTACTATTTTAAATTATATTGTACGCTGTACAACAGTTTATATAGCACACATTTCTAATTACTTTTTATAACATAATATATTACCTTCTTAACGATTCCGTCATATGTCAAATAAGAAAATTAGAAAAGTAATAGCTGTCGTGATATCAACCGTACAAATTTTTACATTATCCTGCCACCCATTATGTGGTTAATCTTCATTTAAACTCAAAACATTGAAATATTACAGGAAAATTGCATTGATACACACAGTACATGTGTAAATTTGAGTCGACGTAAATCACTTTTAATGTCGAAAATGTATATGTTGTAACTATGCAATAAGAAAATATCTTTTCATCCTTTATTCTAAGATTGATTGAATAAGACTGATAAAATCGCATAGAATTAGTCCTTTAACATATGTAACCTAACTAACTCCTTATAATAAGGGGTCTGAATAAATATTGATGAAATCTAAGACCTGAAAATGCTCAAAAAATGAATAAAAAAAAAATCTATTT
The DNA here is from genome assembly GCA_032441835.1 of Slavum lentiscoides. Taxonomy (NCBI): domain Eukaryota; kingdom Metazoa; phylum Arthropoda; class Insecta; order Hemiptera; family Aphididae; genus Slavum; species Slavum lentiscoides. The sequence continues at coordinate 12,302,610 of CM063712.1, read as the reverse complement.
TAATATTCAAATTTCTATTCCATTATACAAACACGTTAATTTCGATAATAAACCCGTTAATTTAAATGATAAATGATTAGAAATGGAAAAAAGTGGTTGACAAAAATGTTAAAAATTCAAGAAGAGTCAATTTAAATGGTGGTTGGCTACACCAACACCCCTGCATATAAAGATCATCCAGCAATCAGTATAAAAATGCAATCTAGTACTAAGACACTGATCATTACTAAATGAGTACATTACAATTAAAATTTTATTTATAATCTTGTAGAATTAAAATTTTGATCAACTTGATGTTTAATCATTCGTTTCTATAATTTCCATATAATTATAGTAACATACATCTAATAGAATCTCGCTGATTGAGAGACTCCCAGATAACATTCTGCTGAATGATATTTCCCAATTTGGAAAATATGACCTAGACAAATCACCTTCTTCGCCCAATTAGATTGGTAAATATTTTCGTCATAATCCTTCCAGCTATTTTCATAACATATGCATATACGAGTATATATAAGTATTATAACTCGGAAATCTATATTATTCTATATGTATTTACACTTGAAATCATGACTTACGGCTTACGTTTTTTTTTTTCGTCCTGCACAGAAGATGATAGTTCGTCGTCACTGACGACGGCTAGTTCCATGCACCGTTCAGTGTCGGAGAAAGACGGATCCTATGGTGGAGCCGGCGCGGGCAGTAGCGGTGGGCCGTCGTCTCGAAATCGCGGGCCAGGGCTAAGGCGTCCGTCGGCGCCTCACATGCACAGCACGCCCAACGTGTACCACGGTCGGCGACGGGAATCGGGTGGTTCGTCGTGTGGCGGCGGGTCTCCGACCAATGTACCCGGTTCGACATCAACGCTGGGTGACGCTGGCATGTCCCGGGTGAATACGTTGTCGGAGGGTGAACTACTGGACGTAGCTATACTGCCGATTTTCCAAAAGCTGTTGACCGAGAGGCGAGCACACAATTCGTCGTCGTCGTCATCGTCACACCACCATCACCATCATCACCATCTCCACCAACAGCACTCTCAACACCAGCAGCAGCAGCAGCACAACCATAACCGGGCGTCGATCGCGTCGTGTCCCAATATTGCGGTCAAATGCGATATCGTCGAATACCTTTAAATCAGTGTCCGTATAATGATAGTAGTCCCTTTCGCGACGGCGCGACCGAGATGAAATCCAATACGACGATTAAGGTGAGTGATTATTAAGTTTAATTGCGAACAGGGCAGGACTGGTTCCTCTAGAACGGCCCGAGAAATTTTGCTTGAAGCAACCCAATAATTAGTACCTCATACAATATGGCTTACAATATTGTCCTTTGTATATTTCAAAATACCTCGTTTTAAGGGGGCTGGAGCGTACTTGTGTGTATGTGTGCGTGTGTGTGTGTTTGAGGGGGGGCGTATTATTATATGTATGCATTGTTTTTTTGTTTGTATTGTTTTTACAATTACTTTAAAACCTTTTTTTTTTATAACAAAAGTCGGTAGTAATGATAACAATAACTTTAATTACATTTTAAATTACATTATTAACATACATGTAAAGTATTCGAATAAATATGTATTTAAATACTTTTTTTGTATTCGAATATTATTTTGAATATTTTTCAAAAAGAATATGCGAATACGTATTCTGAATATTTTTGTTAATGTATCTGTATTTACCAAAAAATACATTTTTTCATCAACCATGAATAAAATAATAAAAATATATATATTTAAGTTTTCATATTTTGTTAATTGTTGTGTTATAATCCAATATCCGATGAAATATATTTTAAGAACCATAAAACTTCCCAGAATTCTCTTAGCGCAATATGGTCATTATGTTTAATAATCGATGGGCTGAAACCATCTTAAATATGAGTCATTTCACATTAAAGCCCGGTACAAACATGAAACATGTGGTTTTTTGCGCAAATGTCGAGTTACGTCTCGTGCAGAGAAAAACGGTTGAGTTGCGTCCCAGTCACCAAATAGGACGGTCGATTTGCGTCCCTGTCATTGAAATGAATGGTCGATTTGCGTCCAGATCATTTAAATAGATGGTTGAGTTACGTCCCGGTCATTAAATTTCAAGTGATGAGTCATACCAAATTTTCCCATCACAATTGATCCAGTTTTCGACTGGCAGTATAATGGTATTTATACACAATATAAATTATGCAATATTAGAGTTCTTTTTTAAATATCTTTCATTCTTAAAATGTTATAGCATTTATATTAGAGTTCTTTTTTAATATCTTTCATTCTTAAAATGTTATAGCATTTAAAAAATACAATTTTAAAATCATAGGTGTGTAGGGTCCTCATAATATGTAATACCGGTCCAAGGTTCTCAAACATTTTGGTATTACGTTGAGTAATTACCGGGACGCAACTCGACCATCCATTTTACTGACCGGAACGCATTTCGACCATAGAAGTCATTACTCATTAGTCATTAGTGATTACTTACAGGACGCAATTCGACCCCAGCCGTTTTTTAACGTGTGGCACCGCTGCATTATCGTACTTGCGATTGGTTTTGCCCACAATACAATGGTTATACACACGCACGATAACGTAGCGGTGCCGCACGTCAAAAAACCACAAGTGGATATTTTTGTGAATACAAAATAAAAGTATTCTTTGCAGGTCTGATTATTAATATGGCAACACCGATATAAGTACCTATTTGATTGTTGTTTATCTGAATTCGGTCGAACCTTTTGGTCAAACAGGGTCCAAAAATTAATATGATCCGTTGTAACCACTTTCTTGTGCTATCATTTCGTGTTTGCGGTTCGACCCATTGTCTATTTAAAATTGAAATTTGTACTGACTAATTAACTAAAATATTGATTTAGTTGAATAAAAATTTCGTATTAAAATGTTGTATTTTACAATATTATAAAATACAACATTCGCATGGTCCAATTCCCGTCTTTATTAATAATGTCGTTGCTGATGTAACATTACTTTAAGGAATTTTCTAAAATTTTTACAATTACTATTTTTCAGAAGACAAATCATACATTACGGGACCAAAAAAACGACGACGTACCAACGCCACAATCGCTCGAGACTATTTAAATCGTATTATATTATTATTGTTTTGTGTAAATTATATTATTAGAAAAAAAAACATTGATTAAATAAGTATTATCGATAATAGAAACAAACAAAAAAAAAATAAAAATGTTATGTAGTTCCTTAGTTTCGTTATTACAGTATAATATTGTTTTTGTCAATTAAATAAATTAAATTGTTTTCTTGTTTTACCTAGAATAAAATATATTATTATTATTATTATTATTATTATTATTATTATTATTATTATTATTATTATTATTATTATTATTATTATTATTATTATTATTATTATTATTATTATTATTATTATTATTATTATTATTATTATTATTATTATTATTATTATTATTATTATTATTATTATTATTATTATTGCTGTTGTTGTTGTTGTTGTATATAATTTAAATGAAAGAGTATAGAATGAAAAATCAAATGAACAGACTACATTGACAATTTTTGTCTCAACTAATTTCACAGCATTATTTGAATATAAAACAATAGTATAATTATATAAAAATAAATACATATATAGTAATATGAATACATGTGATGCAGACGGACAGTATATAGAAAATAATAACCTACGCTAGCAGGCCACACATGCGAGATGTGTGCCGGCAGAAAACTATTTGGACTCTAAAGAAAGAGTGTACCCTGATGGATCTCGCTATATATGCAGATACGAAGAAGTGTTGAGTACATTTGCTCCGTGTTGCCCGGTAATCCATAAGCAGGCGCACAGGATGTGCAAGGCGTGCTTAGGCATGGTGCTCTGTAATTTTTTTAAGAGCTGAAAGTTCGGAATGGCCGCATTAGGGATTTATAGATTTTATCTGGTTATTTTTTTAGGGAATCAACTATTCCTAAATATTTAAATGGTGTTCTCACAAAATGCAAAAAAACAACAGAATGTACTCTATGTATTTACATTTATTAACACCTTACACACACTTAAAAAAAAAAAGATTATTAATAGGGTAAAGCGTACAGTTATTGACACCTTTAGAATAACTGATAGGGAAATTCTACTACAAATTACAATAGCGGTTATACTTACTGAAAATAATTTCTAATCTCACTGATTATTTGTAAATGTTATACTCAACACATATCACTGATTAAATTTTGTTGTTATTTAATGGGCAAATTATTATTAATAATATTCTACGAAATAGTTCATATTCTTAGTTATTGACACTCTTGATTGTATTATTGACATTCATAAGTATAGTTATTGACACCCTATAGATTTTTTTTTTTAATTTTATATCCGCTTAAACTTAGTTCTATAGGTTACCTTAGAAGTTTTGAATATCTATTTACTTCACTATTTTTAATTTAATTCCTTTTAAATACTCCAGCAAATGTAGAATTCCTCTGAATGATTATCGTTTAACATAACATCTTGAATTTTATTAAATTTCTCTATAGTTTCAACACCAACAATATTTGTAAACTCCTTGTAATTTAAAGTATACGTACAAGATTGAACAATATCAAGCGTTTCAGTTTCCGTTTTTTGAATGTCTGTTTGTGTTTTACCCAAATATTTCCTAAAATCAATTTCATCAACATTCCATGGATACAAGCCACAAGCTTTAAATCCGTTTTCCAAAATGTCAGACCTTACCGTATCATTTATTACTCGATTTAATATTGGAGCAAAATCTTTCCGAGTAACCACGCTATTGGGGTTTTCACTTCTCCATTTAAAAACTTCCTTTTTCCGTCCAACTTTAAGCGGCCGAAATGCAGCTACATCTGCAAGTTGTAATATTCTAATTGCGTTTGGATACAGAAAAATT